>OZ021731.1:29658592-30858592 GCA_963978545.1 Linyphia triangularis | reverse complement strand
TTTTTTATTGATATATTACTTTAGTTTTCACTCAAATTTGAAGTATATTATACTTTCTTTTCAGAAAAAGCAAACAACGAGTTATTCACCATATAAGACTTTTACCATTAACTTTGATTTCCCTTAAACATGATACCTCAACCTGTAATTTACCTTTTAAAACTAATTAATAGAATTAATGAATTTGTTTATGATATTGAAAAACATAATGTACGTATTAAACTGAGGTTCCAAAAAATTCTATTAGTTTCATTATTGTTTTTTAAATACCAAATATCTATAAGACAAACAGTTTTTTCTTAAAACAAAATGTAAGATTGATTAAAATTTGGCTTCTAAAATTTTAACTTCTGTAACTTGTATAATATATTTAATACTGAGTCTTTTTAAACACATTAATATGAATATAGCTTTCATAATCTGAAGGACTATTGGAAGAATTTTACAAAATGAGCTTTTAAAATAAAAATAGGCATTCGTAATTGTTTTAATTTTTAAATTTTTTTTTCTTATAAACTAATTTAAATAAGTATAAAATTGTGTGAGCACTATTTGAAAGAATGCACTTTTGTGTACTTAAGGCGTATAAATTAGTTTTATATTTTGGAAAACCTTTTCGTTGTTGTTTATATTCAAAAGCAGAAATTCTTAACATTCGATTTATTAACTGATGTAATACTCTTCATAGATATATATTCATTTAAAGTAATATTTCATAAATATATCGCCACTAATACTTTTTATAATACAAACTGCTAAATGCCCAAAGAAACTTCAATTTCTTCGTTAACATATTCAGATTTAATCTGATGCCTTAAGCACTTATTCTTTTATAAAAATATTAAAATTTTAAATATTTAATTTTAGATTTTTAAAATACACGATTTAAAAAAAAAAAAAAAAAAAAAAAAACATATCAGAGATATTTTTAAATATATTTCCGCCTTTCGCGTTGAATGTTTTGCAAACACATATAAAATTACATGGATTAAGATTCTTGGTATTCTTACACATACATTATTTCGAAAGTTAAAAGCATTAAATTATAACTAAAATTCAAAAGCATTGCTACATAACAATGCAATTATATAAACAATTGGATAAAAGCAATGTTGCATTTATCTAACTGAAAAAACATTCATAAATTAATCTTTCAGTTTATAAAAAGCAATAACTATTTTACTGACAGATAAAACGAAGTTAATACGAATAAAATATTAACTCAGCTCAAACTATCAAGTTTTAATTAGAAATTAAACATCAATCACAGTATAAAAATGTTTTGCAATGACGTTAAAAAAACTAGATTTAAATAATAAAAATTTATTTGTTAGTAAAATTTAATAAACTGCATAAGACCTGTATAAAAAGTAGTTGTTTTGAATATTTATGTTAACATTTTTATCAAATTGTAAATCAATTAAGAAGGATCGGTACCACGTCCTGTCCCATACATTTATTGTTTCATTATTTTGCTTACAATATCTTACAAAGAACAATGAAACAAAGAAGAATTTGACATCAGGTATAACATAAGTAACAAAAGATAATTAATTTAAATAGAAAATAATCAGAAATTTGTTTATTTTTCATTTTCCAACACCTTTAACTGCAACTAATTATACAATAATTTAAACCGGAAAATTTGTTTAATTTTCTTGAAAGGATAAATTCTTTTAAAACCACACATTTGACGTTAAATAGCATTCTATAATACCTTACTAAAAAAGAGTCACAAAATATGTGCCCAATATTTGAATTTGTACTTGATAATCAAAATGAAAAAAATATCTTGTTGTGGGAAAGATATTAATCAAGTTTTCTAAATTACACTTTCAGAAATTAAGCTAAATAATATAACCCATAAAAACAAAGTTTTTAATATAATTCCTTTATATGCATTGACAACTTTTAAATTCCTTAACAAAGCGCATATTTTGTTGTCAGGGTGTGCTTAGTGTTTGCATCTAATTTTAAATATCATAGCCATATCTATCAGCGAAATATGCTGCAAACTAAGTTTAATTTTTTTTTTATTAAAAATGATTGTGAATTTATGCATTCACATCCAAATATCTTTTATTTATTTTGATTACAATTTTTTTATTATTTATTCATTAAAACAAATTTGGCAACAGAAAAGCATTTTCTTTATGATTGGTTAAATGCTATTTCAGAGCTAATGGATGACGGAAAGTTGGTTTATTAGTATTCCGTAATAGCGACCTTTTAGTGACAGTGACAGATAGTTGATGGAATGCATCGTCATCGGCATCGAATGTATCTGCCAAGTTTCAGGCAGATTGGATGACGGTAAGGGGGTTAAATAGGCCAACGCAGATTTGACAGCCATCAGTATACACCACCTCCAACCCCTACACACAAAATCGAAGTTAATATGTAGAATTTAAAAAGGGGTTTCATATACGAATAAGTGTTAAAAAAATATAAATATAAATAAAAAAAAAAATATTTGAAAAATATTGAATATAACTCTTATTGTTAGTGAAAGCATCTATCAAATTTTCTTCTCAACAACAGGTTCTCTTACCTCCAAAGGTTACTGACGAATAAAATTTATTAGAGTTTTTATGTTCATTGAAAAAGCGGAGAGTCATTGCGAAACAAGAAATTGATTTTTGTATTAGATAAAATATAGCTATTTACAGAGAAAATATTATTGTGTTGCGCATGGTAGGATTAGGGGGCTTTTCAAAAAGGATTACTTTTGAGTTTCTTTTCATGTTTGATTTATATAGAGGGGAATATATATAAAGGATATGTCTGAGGTGTATAGGGAAAGACATAAGCAGAATTGGATTTGTGTAGAAACTCAAGTGCGGTTTGCTTTCAAGATAGATGAGGGCCTCATGAAATGTTGATAAATTAGCTTGTCGAGAAAGTCATTGATCTTTTTTCGTGTGGTGGGGTGTTATTTTGGCGGATTGATTTATTAGAATTTTTTGATGTTCTCGAAGAATGTTTGTTTGGGATTCACAAGCAATTTCGTATTTCATATTTTGAAAACCAAATAGCCCAATATTTATACATGTAATTCACTAATAATATAAAACAAACTACACCGTGACTAAATAATAATAAAATGAAATAATGTATAAATTAAAAATGAAGTGAAATATAAAAAATAGTAAAATAAAAATTTTACTTAAATTAAAACACGTTGCCAGAAACCGCATTTATCTGGAAAAAAAAAAAAAAACCTAAATGAAATTGCCTAAAAAAAATGTCCTAAACTACATCCAGGGTTCCCACTCAAATCACAGAATCAAAATCAATGACTTTTAAGGACCTAATTAATGTTTTTAATGACCTTTGAAAATTGGTTTTCAGGCATCATGACTATTTATAATTTTTTTATAAAGTATATTCTACCAAAACAGTTACAAGTTGGCGCATGCGTAATATAAATATGTAAGAAAATTCCGATACAGTTTTGATGAGTGGCGGTCACTCGGAGATAGCAAGTCCGAGTTGTATTTTTAAAAACTTTGCAGTTGGACAACATACTCAAAAATTAAAGACTTGTAAGGACCACTAAGCATTTTCAAGGACTTTTAAGCACCTCTAAGCTTTTTCAAGTACTTTCAAGGCCTTGAAAACAGGTTCAAAAATATTAAGCACTTTTAATGACTTTCAATGACCGTGGGAACCCTGTATATCTGTACCATTTTTTTCTCAACTGAAAGCGAAATGCAAATTTTACTTTCTAAATTAAAAATTGCATTTCTGTTTGGAATCTAAATCTAATATTTAATTTAAAAATCAAAATTAGTATTTTATATGTTTTGCTTGCTACATTGAGAGAAAAAAAGTGTATTTCATATTGTTAATGTACTACATGTATAAATATTGGGTAAATATTATATGATGGCGATATTTTTTTCCAAGGAACCCTTTTCAGTTTTTAACAAAAACCGAAACGATAAATGATATATCTATTTAGGCTTAAGACTTCCACTTCCAACGAATAGCTTCATTTGAACCACAAATCGTGTTTTTTTTTTTTTTTTTTTTTTTTGTTTTGTTTGTGTGTGTGTGTGTGAAAATCTAAGTTAAAAATATCAGAAATAGAATATTTTGAGAAGTTGTGATAGTATACAGCATATGAATGCACAATAGAAGGGAAAAAATTGTAATTTAAGCACATTGAGGAAACCAAATGAATATTAAATCTCTTATCAATAGAACACAGTATCTAACTCTGATAAACTTCTTAAGACTTATTTCTTCTAATCAATCGAAAATACTCAGGCTATGTATGGGCCCACTAATAACGTCTTAATTTATCTAAATAAGTTCAAGTTTTAAGTACTATAAATATCTAGACTTAAAATGGTAAACCTCGAGTGGAAAACTATCTGCCTCAACAAAAGTTTTTATAATATTTAAAGTTTTGGATGAAAAAAAAATAATAATAATTAGAGCAGAGAATAGACTTGATATTCCATTGTTTAATAAAAGAACTGCGTTAATTTAGTAATTATAGTTTTTTTCTTGTTTACAGATAAAATAATTAGAAATTGGCTTTTAAATTTTTCTAATTTTCTACTAAAGAATTGTTTATGTGTTAAAACCATGCGGTATACTTTATAACACACTATCTTTCAGATAACATACATAAAACGTTAATTTATGCTTCTCTCCACAAAAAGATAAATACTTCTTCTAAAAAACAAGGCTGAAAAGAACACATTATCCAGCATTTACAAAAATAAAACAAAAAACTCAGTACACCCTTCGGAGATATTTAAAATTAAAAACCAAAATACAAAAAAAGACAACTTCTAATTACCTTTGTTCGGCCTGATTAAAAGGCAGAGTGCCCCAAAGTGTCACCACAAGCGAAAAGAAAAAGTAATAAGAATAACAAATTATTCTCTCGTCTTCACAAAGTTGTTTTTCCTTCCCCTTTTTTGTTGCAGCACATTTAACGACTTTTCATCCTCAAATTAATTAACTTGTTTAATCGCCAAGGGTCTGAACATATTTTGACTCCAAATTACTTACCAGCGCCTCTGTGGTTGTTTGGTGTTCTTTTAGGTAGCCATTCTGGTTTGTTTTTAAAGTAGGAACTGCCTTCTTACATAGATGGCGCCAAAAACAACAAAGTTTTCGTAAGGTGTGAAGAGGCCTTGACAGGAATATTTTTATGTTATTGAGGTTATACTGGTGGAGGTGATAGATTACTATTAATGTAAGAAAGTTAACGTTGGAATGCGTCGTTAATCTTCCGAGTTTTGTTCTGAGACGTATAGCTAAAGTGTTGATATTTTAAAGGTAAATGGTGTTTAAAAGTGAGAAATTGATAGCTTTTGTTGCTTAAATTAATGAAGTTATGCCTTTTTTCAATCTTTAGGTAAGATAAAATTTTTATAAGAAACTAGTGGAGCCCGCTCGCAGTCCACTTGTTTAGAGGTATTACTTTTTTGGAAAGCCAGCACGGTTATATATTGTGTTCTATTGATGAGAGATAGTATATTCCATAGATTTTCCTTTACGTACTTAAATTGAGATTCCTTACCTTCTATCGTGCTGCCATCTACTGTACACTATCAAAACTTCCAAATTTTTAATCACTTTTTTATTACTATTTATGATTAAAAAAATAACATAATACGTAATTTAAATAGACTCTTCATTAGAAGCATAGCTCTTAGTCATTAAATAGGATTATAATGTTTGGTTTTGTATAAAATATGAAAAAGGGATCATCATAAAAAAAAATATATCATCGTCAAGAAATAATACATAAGATAATAGACTTTTGACTTTCATATTGAAGTGTGTTATGATACAGTCCCATTTATTAACATTTTACACTAACTTGACCAAGATTTGAACATATTCTGCCTTTAAGAGTTGTTTATCTATTGAATTTTAGTATAATTTTTTGGTCAGTTTTAACGTGTTAACTTCAACTTATGCATGTGATATACTATATTAGAAAAGTGTTCAAAACAGCAACAGATTTAAGTACAACAGAAAATTTTCCTTACTATTGATTTCTCATGGTTAGGAAAATTCTGTACTTTTGTAGTAAACTATGTTTTTAAACTTAAAACTCCACAATTTTTTTAAATTTCGCGTTCAAATAAAATAGTAAATAATTTTTCTAGTAAAAACTATTTATATTTTTAACACTAAAAACTCAATTTTGCCAGTAACTTTAACTTAAGCTCATAAAAATAATAATATTAGTTTTATTTTTAACTAAAAATGAGTTGATTGGATAAATTCCCGTGTTTAAAACTTCATATTGGTATTGGCCAATATCGGCTGACAATGCTGGTTTAAATATATTTTAAGTTTTGAAATGCTGATGCACAGCTTTAAAATTGAAATATTTTATTTATATGAAAAGACGGAGGGTAAAATTTCATTTTGTTATATTTTGACATGTTTATTTTTTAAAAAATTGTGTATTTTGGAACGATACTCTAATTTTGGACAAAAATGGCCAATCTTCTAGAACCCCTGTTTCCGACATTGGCTCATACTGCTGAATTACCTGGGAGTGGGAATATACGTATTATCCCGTTGACCATTGACGAACTTTTTGTTGATGACACAGCAATTTTGATCAAAATGATTCGACCCATTATTGGTAATTTCTGTAATCATAGTTTTTTTTATAGCATCTACCTAATGCGCATGCGCAATTTTGACGAAAACCTTAATGACAGGTCCCAAAGATACCACTTACTCATGTACAAAAGTTAAACATCGTAAAAAAATTCGCTCGGGAGTTATGGTGACACACACACACACACACACACACACACACACACACACACACACACACACACACACACACACACACACACACACACACACACACACACACACACACACACACACACACACACACACACACACACACACATTTTTCAAAAGCGCTTTTTTTTTTTCAACCGAGCATGTTGTAAAATGTGTAGGAGAGCAAGCAAAAAAATCAATTTTTTTAATCGAAGGCAATGCTTTCATTGTGAAAGTAAAAACATATTTCTATTTCTAAAACTTAAATGGTGTTCAAAAGGCAAACAAAATTTCGATAAGCAAGCAAATTATCGTTGTAATTCCCTATTTATTGACTAATTCAGCTAAAGTTGAAAATCGTAATACGACAAAATCTAGATTGGCATTAAGTAGGGGATCTTTTATGAAAGAAAGAAAAAAATGTTTCTCATAGCCAGAAATGACTGTCTCATGTTTTTTGGTTTTGTTGGCGAGGATGATGGATATCCCGGAAATGCCCAGCCAGTAATTTGCAGCTCTAAATGTCATTAATCATCTAAATTTCGTTTTAATACAGAGTTAATAATAATGCTGGTAACTTTCAGTCTTCAAAGAGGTCACGTTATATAGACTAAGCAAATAGATTTTTATATTTTCTATTGTAAGTACACATATAATACACTTCAATGATTTGAGCAATTTCTATTCAAAATTACTTACATCACTTCACTTCTTTTAATGTTTGTTGGGAATATTTTCGAATGTTTTAACTTAGGAGTTATTCTATAAATGGTTGAAATAGAACACAAAGGAGCTAAGAATTAGTGTTTCTTCGAGATTGATAATTAATGGGATGTTAGGGATATGTCAGTAGGGATAAAAGATTAAAATTCAATTGAAAATTTCGTGATAATTTACATAAGATGCACAAATTCAGAATAACTACTCATTAAAAGATAAATTGTTCTTCATAAATTGCAAAAAAAAAAAATTGAGCTTGAAATTGCACTCGTAAATATATTTAAATTTTTTACCAATTTAATTTGGTATTCAAGACATTTGGTTAGGTACAGTTTCAGAGTACAAAAGAGAATACAGTTTTATTTTAACATAAGAATTTTTTTCATAAATCACTTACGTAATAAAGATCTCGAAATACTCTCATAAAGAACAAGTATATTCAAACTTCACACAGAAATCCTATCGAAACTTCATTAAAATATTATGCGGTATCAAAGATATTTGCTTAGGTGCGGTTTCATAAACATACGAATTTTTTCACAAACTGCATACATACAATTTTTTTTTTGAAGTACTCCATTACTCAATTCAAACTAGAAACAAAAATAATTTTGAAAAATTACATAAGAACTTCATTAAAATTTTATTCGATATTAATGATATTTATTTAGGAACAGTTTCATAAACATGCGCTTTATACGTAAATTGCATACCTACAAAACAACGTTAGGTGCCGTTTTATAAACATGCCAATATTTTCATAAATTACATTCATGCTATCTTGAAATACTCTAAGAACTAGTATTAACTAGTATTTGCAATCTTGAAATACTTTAACAAAGAACTACCATATTTAAACTATAAACAAAAATCATTCCGAAAAATTACATAAGAGCTTCATTAAAATTTTATTCGGTATTAAAGATATTTATTTAGGTACAGTTTCATAAACATGCGCATTTATACGTAAATTGCATACCTACAAAACAACGTTAGGTGCCGTTTTATAAACATGCCAATTTTTTCATAAATTACATTCATGCTATCTTGAAATACTCTAACAAAGAACTACTATTTTCAAACTACTATTTCAAAAAATTGCATACAAGCAAAACAATCTTGAAATACTTTAACAAGGAACTACTAAATTCATACTACAAACATAGATCATTTCGAAAAATAACATCCGAATTTCATTAAAATTATATTTGGTATTAAAGCTATTTGTTACTGTGCAATTTCATAAACATGGGAATTTTTTCATAAATTGCATACATGGAATCTTGAAATACTTTAACAAAGAATTACTATATCCAACCTACAAACAAAAATCATTTTGAAAAATTACATCAGAACCACATTAAAATTATATTCGGTATTAAAGATATTTATTTAGGTGCAGTTTCAATAACATGCGCATTTATTCCCAAATTGCAAACCTACAATACAATCTTGTAATTCTCTATTCAAACCACAAAGAAAAATTATTTTGAAAAATTACATCAGAACTTCATTAAAATTATATTCGGTATTAAAAATATTTGTTTAGGTGCCGTTTCATAAACATGCATTTTTTTTTCTTTATTTTTCTTTTTTTTTCATAATTTGCATTCATGCAATCTTGAACTACTCTAACAAAGAACTACTATTTTCAAACTACAAACAAAAATTGATTAGAAAAATTTCATAAGAACTTCTTTAAAATTTTATTCGGTATTAAATATGTTTATTTAGGCGTAGTTTCATTAACATGCCTTACTTTTGGATAAATTGCATACAACTAAAACAATCTTGAAATACTCTAATAAGGAACTACTAAATTCTTTATACAAACATAGATCATTTCGAAAAATTACATCTGAACTTCATTAAAATTATATTTGGTATTAAAGATATATGTTATGGGTGCAGTTTCATAAACCTGCGAATTTTTTCATAAATTGCACACATGCAATCTTGAAATACTTTAACAAAGAACTACCATATTTAAACTACAAACAAAAATCATTCCGAAAAATTACATAAGAGCTTCATTAAAATTTTATTCGGTATTAAAGATATTTATTTAGGTACAGTTTCATAAACATGCGCATTTATACGTAAATTGCATACCTACAAAACAATCTTGTAATTCTCTATTTAAACTACAAAGAAAGATTATTTTGAAAAATTACATCAGAGCTTCGTTAAAATTATATTCGGTATTAAGGATATTTACTTAGGTGCCGTTTTATAAACATGCCAATTTTTTCATAAATTACATTCATGCTATCTTGAAATACTCTAACAAAGAACTACTATTTTCAAACTACTATTTCAAAAAATTGCATACAAGCAAAACAATCTTGAAATACTTTAATAAGGAACTATTAAATTCATACTACAAACATAGATCATTTTGAAAAATTACATCCGAACTTCATTAAAATTATATTTGGTATTAAAGATATTTGCTTAAGTGTAGTTTCACAAACTTGCGAATTTTTTCATAAATTGCATACATGGAATCTTGAAATACTTTAACAAAGAATTACTATATCCAACCTACAAACAAAAATCATTTTGAAAAATTACATCAGAACTTCATTAAAATTATATTCGGTATTAAAGATATTTGTTTAAGTGCAGTTTCAAAAACATGTGAATTTTTTCATAAATTGCATACATGTAGTCTTGAAATACTTTAACAAATAACTACCATATTCAAACTACAAACAAGAATCATTTCGAAAAATTACATCAGAACTTCATTAAAATTATATTCGGTATTGATGATATTTGCTTAAGTGTAGCTTCATAAACATACGAATTTTTTCATAAATTGCATACATGTAATCTTGAAATACTTTAACAAATAACTACCATATTCAAACTCCAAACAAAAATCATTTTGAAAAATTACATCAGAACCTCATTAAAATTATATTCGGTATTAAAGATATTTGCTTAAGTGCAGTTTCATAAACATGCGAATTTTTTCATAAATTGCATACATGAAATCTTGAAATACCTTAACAAAGAACTACCATAATCAAACTACAAACAAAAATCATTTTGAAAAATTACATCAGAACCTCATTAAAAATATATTCGGTTTTAAAGATATTCGGCTATTTATATTTTTAAATATAACAAACGGACAAAGGGATGTATCATAATCATTTCTTTTCCCTAAAGAATACGGAACACTACCAACTTTAAAAACCCACTAACGAAACAAAATTGATCACACGAGCAAACTCCCCGCCCTAACTACAATCCTCCCACACACTACAGAGCATAAATTTTTCAGCAAATAAATATTGATAAAACAAACAGATCCCTAAAGTTGGAGGAAAACTTGAGACCAATCCTAACAAACTTATATTATTTATATGTCGTCGCCAAAAAACAATGCAGCGGTGAATTATTTATCCGAATGTAAACGGAACAAGAACTGGGCCGATTGCTTAGTGTGTGAAGACCTTTGCGGTTGAACTAGCAGTTTATTGTCTCCAATTAATTTGGGAGTTGCAAGAAAAGAGAGAAAAAAAGGGAAGTTTTGTTTGTTGAAGCCCAGAGAATTCAGGAGAATAAACTCTCTTGGGAATCGTAAGACGGTTTGAGTAAAGTGAATTTGTCTGTTGGAATGTAAGATAAAACTTAGAAGTCAATAATTGTTAAAGTTCAATAAACTGTGATTTGACGAGAAACAGTGTCTTTATTATTTAATGTAGTGATGTATTTTTAAAATTAAAAGTGATTTTATCCAGTCAGTAAGATTTAATACATTTTTGTTAAAATCCCCATTCTGTCTCTTTTGTTGTGGAAATTTGCTTTTATAATTGTTACATTTGAGAATGCGGTGCAAGTTCAGGTGTCGACCCCCCGTCATCTGACCGAATTCAGTATTATAATATGTGATTGTAGATGTTGTTAAAGGGGAGTTGGTACCTTAAATTTTTATAAAAGAAAAGAAAATGATTTTGAGTTTACTATTGTTTATTATAATCTAAATTTTTTCCATTAAAATGATACTTTATTTGTAATACCACGTCAATTAGAAATAGTTTTAATAATTTTTTAAAGTCAAAAGTTGGAACTATTAGTGAAAGTAAAGATTTCTTTAAAACTTCATTTTTCACTACTTATGTACTTTTTGCGCAGAAAATTCACCACTGTAATTAGAAATTTTACCACCCATTTATTTTATGCATCTATATATACTGAAGTGAAATTTCTTTGATAATTTAAGAACATTATTGTTCTGGCTTATTTCGTTAAGGAAACTTTTGATTTTTAACAAATTTGTGTGACTTTCAGGATAATTCATTAAAAAAATAGTAAATGAATTACGATTAAAATCTCACATCAGGACAGTAACAAGTGTTTGCTAAATGCACTGAAAAAAAAAGTCTTCCTAGCCAATTATTTTTTGAGGAAAAAAGTACATGAAATATGATAAATTAACAATACCGGTATTGGGGATACCAACTTTCCAAGCGTTTCGGGATCTGTATCATGGATTACTGCATATATAATTTCAAAACTTATAGAGAAATAAACTGTACTCAGTACCAAGAAACTCAAAGTATAGATGCAAAAAATGTGTTGTAATATTCTTCTCCAGTTTAATTATAGTAATTCGGAATATTTTAAGAAATATTTCTAATGACTCACGCGTACCTATTCCGCAAAAAAATTTAAAAACAGTTTTCTACATTAAAGATTATAAAGAACTATTCCGAACTTCATTGGCCTGGCGGTTTAAGGCTTAAGTCACCGAATACATGAGCGGTAGAACGGGGGTTCGGTCCTGGCTACACCGAATACTGATGCACATTAACTAGGTCGTGGTCTCAATGCCTTCTAGCTGGTGTATTGGGGTTGGAGAGGGTGATATGCTAGATAAGGTTTCTACCTTGTAATCTTATCGTAGTTTAAAATTACGAGGCGTACTTAGAGGTGATGAGCACTTCATTGTGGTAAAAATGAACAGCAGAAACCCCGCAAACTAAACTATAAAGGACTATTTTTTCAAATTTATTGCGATGTTACCTCTAATATCAGCAACACAATGGACAATTCCCGCATTTTTTAAAAACGAGTGAAATTAGTCCATATTTATGAAGAATTTCTTTCCGATTCCAAATATTTAAACAAAAGTTCTTTAAAAAATTAGTTATTTAAATATTAAGAAAAGAAAATGACACAAAACCGAGCCAAAACCAGTCCAATCAAAACATTCAACAAAATCCGTGAAGTCAAGAGATCCTATCGTTTCTATGGTTATCGTGAGGTCTCTGCCAAATAGTTGGCGTTGGTACACCATTGCCATATCCCTTACAGGTTGGCGCGATTTGCGAGATACATGCAAAACTGATTTCCGCTTCCTCATTTCAAGTCAAGATGTTTGTGAAGCATTGATATCACATTCAATTCGCACCGAGTGAATCGTTTTTTCGCCAACGTCTAACATCGGAACTTTGATTGCAAATTAAAAAAAAAAAAAAAAGAAGAAGAAGAAGCACATTGAGCAGAATTTGTTGTGTTTTGGCCCTTTTCGAAACATTTAGAATTGAATAAAAAAAATGGGGGAAAAAAATGCTGGAATTGTCCATTGTAAGTTATTTGAAATGATTTATTTACAAACGAGAAAACTACGCCACGTTTTCTTTTTAAGCACCGCTAGCCTCGCTTTCACTATAAACACAGTCTTCACTGTTGTGCCATTCTCAACGGTACACTTCCTACCGAATTCTTAAAAAGAAAAATATTCTAGTCCAGAGTTCTTATGGAAAAGAAGAATGTTGGAGGTGGCATACGCCTTTAGATTTCTTTACAAAATATTCTAGAGGTCTGTTTTTCATTTCAGTTCAAGATGAACACGTTTGATCTTTTTTCACATAAGAGGTGATGTATTTGTTTCATTGTATATGGAATCTTACAAAAAAGGAAGAGAAAAACAGACCACAAGGGTCCAAGTATTTCTATTCAATTTTGCGAACGAAAAGAATGGAACTAAGGTGGTAGAGTTTGAGAAAAGTAAAGTGTAAATATTGTGACTAGTAGAAAGCCGCCGATATCAACGGATAGGTTTTTTTTTTTTTTTTTTTTTTTTTCTTTCTTTCTAGAATTGCCTCAGCTAAAGTGTAATACATATGTTCAAAACATTATTTGCAGGATGTTACTGAAATTTTGTAAAATGCTTTAACGAATATGGCATTTTAATATAAATCTGTTAAATTTATTAATTTTAAATGGCGATTTTTACATTTGAAGTGCATTGTTATAAACGAGAACTTGTAAATAAAAGTACATAAGGGGCTCCTGATAGCCTTGCGGTAGAGTATCGAGCTCATAACCGGAGGGTTGTGGGTTCTGTCCTTGGTCCGCCATATATCGGTGTGTACCTAATGGGAGCTGGTGCACATTAAATCTGTTTTGGCCTCAATGTCCTCTCGTTGGTGTGGTGGAGTCGGAGAGAGGGGTTTACACTAGAAGATTTCGATCTCGTATTCTTCTAGATGCTCAAAATTACGAGACGTATTTGGCTGTGTTAAGCACTTTATAAGTGGCAGAAATAGACAGTCGGTGGTTTCAAAACAAAACAAAACAAAAGTACATAATGGAAATATTTTGCTAAATTATAATTTTATTTTAGTTCTGCAATTACTTTTAATTATAGCTTTTTATTAGTGTAAAAATTGTAAATAGTATCGGAAATACAAGCTTCAAATAAATGGCAAAGTTTAGGTTTATCTGGATATTTGTAGAATTTTGTAGAATGTCGTCAACCTATAAAATGTTCACTTGAGAATTGATCAGGGTCAGTCTAATTCAGTTCCAATTGTGAACGTTTTGGTTGGATGGTTTGTACGCTCAACGACATATTTTTATGCACAGTAACGGCTAATCAGGCCTACAGCTTAACGTGGATTTAGATCCACTGCGAACATCCATGTCGAACCCGGGATTCAAACCCGGCACCTTTGACTAACTCCACAGGCATCAGGTGGACGTGGACGTTTTGAATTGGTTGGTTGCTTTCAAATTATCTGGCGCAGTCAGCAACACGAGGACTATCATGCGCCAAAACATTCGTCATTTGACAAGCCAACATACATTTACAAACACCCATGCTTAACACGGGACTCGAACCCACAACCTCGCGGTCCAGAAGCTAGCACGCTAACCACTACACCGTTTGGTCGGCGTGGACGTTTTGGAATTCAACTGCTGTGGATGCAGTTCTGGGGTTTTCCGTAATGGCAGGAAACTTGTGTTTTCGCTGGTGTTGAGTCGGGACGACCGAGAACTCTGGTTTGAGCTTGAATATATTTTGCTACTACTGTTAAAGAATTGTACATTTCTTTGTGAAGATTAAAAGTATTTAATTTCTTAATCCAGTGTCCTCATTCCTCTGCGAAGAAAATTCATAACAGTATTGTGAGAAAAGAAATAATTTAAATGTTCTATAAGAATATGATGAATGCCAGACCATAGCAACAATGATTATATACTAGTTTTTAAAAAAGTATATATACTAGTTTTAAACTAAGTCTATATACTAGTTTTTTAAAAAAGTCGATGCTTTATTAATCTTCTGTGCGAGTGCAATTTGAGTTTGGACGTAATGCGTTTGATAGCATTCAAAAACGTAGTAGAAAAATAATTAAGTTTATTTATACAACTGCCAAATAATTAAGATTAGTACTAATCAGATTGAAAAAGGAAACATGTCTACGAAAATCACCTGTGCCTGTAAGATCTAATATACCCGACGGAAAATAAATTATGTATTGATTGATTTAATATGTGTAGAAAACTTGATAATACACGAGCATGACGTCATGTTCTTGAAACTAATAATCAGGTGATTAGATTTGAGTAATGAACTTGATGCAATATTGAACCTTATACAATGCATTATTTTGCGTATGTGTCTATTGAATACAACCATTGTAACATGCTTGTGAAGAATCGCGATACATTCTTAAAAGTAAATTCCAATTTTCGACTTTTGTTACCTTTGACAATTGTAATTCCTTTTACAGCAAACATAGCAGCTAACTGTGAAGCAGAAATTCATACACTTAATAGACTTTATGTAAGCAATTATTTTAAGCATCTGGCAACACACTTCTATTGATCCTGATAATCAACCTATATCTTTAAATGAAATTTATGCATGAAATTGTGTGTTCAGTCAACCAGAAAAGCATATTTCATTTTTCCCACGTATACCAGTTGAGTTTGACATCACTAGGTAGTTCCATAGGAGTAAAAGCATTAAAACTGTACATCATTTCAGCAAAGGAACATAAATGTCTAGTATAAATGAGTTCTGAAAAACTTGTTCATTTCTATGTATCTATTCATATAATTTCCTTTATCAAAACCCCTTGATGGTTGTGTGTTTAACACTCTGACTTTGCATGCTAAAGTGCCGGATTGAGATTCTATATTAGACATGGATGTTCGTTGAGGTTCGGAATCCACGTTAAGCTGTAGGTCCCGGCTTAATTTGCGATATTGTGCACAAAAATAGGGTGATGATCAAACAAACCACCCAACCTTTTTTCAAAAGTGATATAGCGTTACAAGTTTAACACTAATTGCAAACTGCAAATGATACACACATCTTGCAAGAATTTTTAATTTAACAGCATATCTGACGAGAGGAAAATTAAATTTTAATAGAATTCTAATCATGTTAGCCAATAATCCTAATCTATCGCAGAGTTAACAAAGGAATTTTGCCACTCCGTTAGCCCAAAGCCTTCATCCCACCCCTAGCATTTTCAACATTTCTAGATTATTTGACCGTTATTTTGACTCAAAACGTCCTGAATGCAGTTTTATCCACTAAAATGTGAAGTCATTTATTATTGTATTTAAATGTGTGTTTTTCGATAAAACAGGATGTCAGAATCATTGTTTAACTGATTTAATAGAAAATAAAGGGATTAAAAACTGGATAGTTTACGTCCATAATATTGTCTCAGGAAATATAATAGAAATTAATAAAATCTTAAGTAATAAAACTATAAAAAGTGTAACTATATTCCGAGTTTAAATAAAAACATGCCACAAAACATTCATCAGTTAAGTTACGACAAAATTACCTATTAAACCAGATGCAATTAATTTTATTCTATGTCAAAATTGACATACCTTAATTTATATTGTCTTTAATTCGTTTTATAGGCAATACAAGTTTGCGACTTGTGTATTTATATAATAGATTTGTAATTAAATTTTTTTACTTTAGTGTTATAAACGTAACAAATTATCTAATATTTGGATGTGTTTCCTTGTACACTAATTTAATACGGGCACCTGCATAACCTTCACATCTGTCAATATTATATCTTTTACTTACTTATTCCGCATGGGAACTAATTCGATGAAGTAGTAATGGACATTAGGCCTGACCGAAAATGTCGAAGTATCTTAGATCTTTTTGAGGTTATGCGGAAAAGTTGTGGACTCTCTTTATTAAAAAGTGTGTAAAATTTTATAACTCTGAATAGATAGCTTCTGTCGCCTCAATGGGTCTTAAGTTGTGAAAAGAGGACCAAGAATGCTTAAAATTCAAAAATTAATAAATAATCACAGATTTCGTTAATCATTTTACGGTAGTGCTTAAAAGTTACTGTTTTTTAACAACAGCATCTGCTGCAAAAATCTTTTAGAGTTATATGTTAATATCTTCTGTCACCTCAACAGTTACGAATTTTTTAAATTGAAGACAATTTTTTAAATAACAACACATTATACTTACCTCATTACAATGCGAAAAGAAAATTTATTTCATCTATCAGACATAAAAAAAAAAATTACAAAAGTATTATTGTGTATAATCTTTTTTGAACTCGCATTCTGGAAAGTGGTTTTTGAATTCTATTGTTGCTTTAATAAATACATCCTTATCCTGTGGTTCAACTGTTTTTCCGGAGGCTTCCGTGATTAATTTTGTGTGTATGAGGTGGGGAAAAGTTGTGAATCTCATTATTAAAAAGTGGGCAAAATCTTATGATTCTGGATTAATATCTGTCATATCTACAGATATGATGTGAGAGATACGGATGCTATTGCATCGAGTGTTATGCAAGATTTGGGCTTAATATCGGAATCAAACACTTGCTAACTTTGGTTGTATTCCATTCAAAGAATCTATGCAATATCACAATTTCGAACTAAGGTTCATCATTCCATTAAAGACGGCACTTGTAGCATTTCATCAACTTATCTTGATACTTGCCTAAGATGTATCTTGACGTAATCTATCCAGTAATTCTTCACAACTCTTACTTTGCGGGTCCTGAAAACATGCTTGTGTCCATTTTAATTGATGAGAGATGTTATATTTGGACCCTTACAGCTAAGCTGATTATCAAAGCAAGGGAATATGGCCCAGATGAAAAGTGTGTTAGCAGACTTTGTTATTTCTACTGTAACCTTGGAGATACAAAATATACTGATCTCATGAACTTGCAAATTTGTTGCTATGTGAAATTACTTCTAGTTCTCAGAGAGATCAGTTCTTATGAACTTTTGAAGATGATACAGGACTGTGTACCAATGGAAAGTTAGGATTTAATTAAATATCCACACACACAAGCAGTCGACAAATTGTAGAACTAAACATTGAATCCTCCGGAAAAGTAGTTGAACCATAGATTAGGGATAGAGCAACCCTAGAATCTAGAAACTACATGTTAGAATTTCTTGCAAATAAATAAATAAATAAAAATAAATAAATAAATAAATAAAAATATTACTATTAATAATGCTTTTGTAATTTGTATATCTGAAAGATGGAGTAAATTTTCTTTTCGCATTGTAATGAGGTAAGTGTAATGTGTTTACTTAAAAAAATTGCCTTCAATTTAAAATATTCGATGCCGTTGAGGCGGCTGAATATATTAACGTATAATTCTAAAATGTTTTACAGGTGCTTAGTTAAAAAACAGTAATTTTTAAGCACTACCGCAAAATGATCAACGAAATCTGTGATTATTTATTAATTTTTGAATTATAAGCATTTTTGTCCACTTTTCACCGCTTTCGACCCATTGAGGCGACAGAAGATATAAATTTAGAGTTATAAGATTTTACACCCTTTTTAATAACGAGAGTCCACAACTTTTCCACACTACCACAAAAAGATCTAAGAAACTTCGACTTTTTCGGTCCGGCGGCCTAATGGACATCCCCTTCAGGCAATCACTGCATAGTTTATTTATTCTCACCTAAACTTAATAAGTGGTTCCCCATAACTATTTAGAAATGTGTTATATCAGATTATAATGATATTAATAAAATTTCATTAGGCGAAGAAATTTTATTAATGTTGAAACTCTTTTATCATAACCATTAAAGTATCAAAGCAATGTATTCATTATAAAGATGTTTGCGAAACATGCAAGACATAAATTATTATCTGAGTGGGTAAGTTTAAACTCAGTTTTATGTGGTCCAATGAAGATTTTAATGGACAGTATTTTCTCTGATTAGACTGTCATTATATGCTGTGATCGCAAACTATGAATTCATGAAATAACGTATTTGTTATAGAGCTGAAAATTTTAAGTTTGTATTTCATTACGTAGCGCAATGCATGATATGGACTTCAGAATTTTATAGCTTGTGACGCGTAATATTCTTTCCTTTCAAGCTGTTTGAAATAGATAAACCTTTTGTATTCAAGAACTGTGTTAAAAGATTATTATCCTCCAATAAAATTTCAAAACATGTATCACCTGCATTAAAGATCACCCTAAAAGTAAATAAAAACTGTATTTATGTTTTAAGAATTCATTTAAAATAGTATGGTGTACATTAAAATTACATTTTTCCAATTTTCATTTGTTGTCAGTACACCAACTGCAGTTACGTACACTATTTTAGAGAAATATCAAGAGATGAGCAAAATAGTCTAACTGCTCGTTACTTTTATGTTTAATAGTCTTATATTTCTATTCAAAAGAAACAAAAATTAATTTTTGTTTTGTCGCAAACATGTTTCATTTGTCCTATACACAATTCTTAATAATAGTAGGCAGGTTAAAAACCTTTTGAAGGTTACAGTTAGCTAGTTGTAGCATTAAGAAGATGATATATTATTATACAAAGAATTAAACATATATTTCATATAAAAGAACAATTTTTAAAATATTTCAAAGGTTAACAATGCAGTTAAAACAATTTCTATAAACACGAATGGCTTCATGCAGGTTGGTCCATTATGTATCTGTTTGACCTTTTATAACATGCTAGCTGCGTGGTCCCGCGTTTCGGAGACTCGTTATTGGTGAATCAGCTTTTGGCGCTTTGCGAATGGGCTCTCTTCGCCTGCTAAAAGTTTCGTTGTAGCAAACACAGCTAGTTGCACTCGCTGAAAATTTTCATTGTTACGCAAACGCGGCACGCTTCATTCGTTGAAAAGTTCATTGCTACGCAAGCATGAACTCGCTTCAATCACTAAAAATTAATTGCTAAGTAAATCCTTAATATTATAACCCCCTCTACTGTCGAGAAAGGGGAAAAAATACGACTTACAATAAATACAATTCAATAATACTACACACCTCATCCATTTGAGAATATTTTAACATGTGAATGTGAAAAGCATAATTAAAAGGCCAAAACTACTTATGTTGTTGTTTTGGCAAACAAATTAAAATTTTAACATTCTGTTTGTCAAAAGTCCAATTAGAAGACGACTAAAACTACTTATGTTGAAATTTTCAGAGCTGTAGTCCCATTAGAAATCATTTTTGTTAAATATTTGTTAATTAATTACAAAAAATAATCAAAATTTTTAAATGTTGTTTTTTAAAATCCAATTAGAAGACCAAAACTACTTACGTTGAAAATTTCATAGCTGTAACCCTATTAGAAATCGTTTTATGAAAAGTATTTTAGTTAATTAAAAAAATTAATTAAAAAAACTGATAAAAAAATTCAAGTTCTATTTTTCAAAAGTCCAATTAGAAGGTTAAAGCTACTTATGCTGAAAATTTCCGAGCTGTACCTCTATTTAAAGTCACTTTGTAAAAAAAAACAAACTAATCAAAATTTCAACCCTTCGGTTTGTCAAAGGTACAATTAAAATACAAGAATTACCTATGTTGAAATTTTCAGAGCTCTGAGTCTATTTTAAGTAGCTTTCTGTAGATCCACAAACAGACAGCTTGTTTTATTAGTACAGATTTTTGTATGATTTTCCTGTATATAATAGCAAATACTGGTTATATTTCTTTAAAAAGTTCTATTTTATACAATTTATTTGTTTATAGCGATAATACAGACTTAAAAACGCTGGCAACACCGAGTTAATCCAGAAAATACTAGATGTTTTCAGCACGTGCAGGTAGCCAGATTGTTTTTTGCCAAAAAGTTCATACAGGAGGATATAAAAGCCACCAAGGAGTGGAATTTGTGTCATCTAGAGGTTTAAAGCCTTGTTGGAAGGAGTTCCTCTTTAATTTGTCTGAATCTGAATTATCGCTCTATCTGAAGTTTTAAGCACAAAAGCTTTTGTTAAAATTTGATTGCTTGTTCACGGTTATTTAAAGAAATTTGAATTTGCAATTAGGTGCTAAACTTCTCCTCCATTGAATATTTTGAAACCTATACATCAAACTTATATTACCAGAGACACTTTTCACCACATTATTTTTAATTCTCAAAAACCTTGTGGGTGCAAAGGAACCCCCCTGGATTTAGAATTTATTTTAATATCTAATTTTCATACAGTAAAACCCCGTTAAAGCGAAATCGCTTAACGTGAAATTCAGTTTAACGCAAAGTAAAAACTTTTCTCCGTACTTAAAACCTAACATTAATTTACTCTTTTAACACGAAATTCGGTTAACACGAACTATTTCAGCGGCCCAATCGACTTCGCGTTATTGGAGTTTGACTGTATATTATTATATTTGAGTGCCATCCTGATATTAATAACATTTAACAAAAGCTACTACTTAAACTAGAAACAATTTTCCTATGAACATTCACGACGGATTCTTCAAATTAATGTTTCAAAAATATCGCATAAACAGCAATTGGCTTTGTAATAATAATATTTGTTTATAAATAATTTTTTATATTTGATTTGTTTTATTAAAATTTCATTTTTTTTTATGTATTAAATTTTTTCGTAGTCTCATTAATACGCATACAAAATTTTATGAACGTCTACAAGCTCTAGACTGCTAAAAACAACGCAAGTTTAAATAATACCCCTTTGTATATTTTTCAGAGTAAACTAAAAAGCAGTTTTTACAACATAAAAAAAAAACTGGTTATGTTTGACACCAAATGTCACATGAAGTTAGTAACTGAGTTATTTATTCAGTAATATGAAAAAAGTAACGGTGTTAAAAAGAAATGCCCTGTTACCTTCTTATGGACATTGATGGATAAAGATAACGAGTTTTCATGAAACACAAACCAAGTGCGTTAAGAAAAATACGATGAATTCGAAATTTTAAATTTTTAAAAAAATTTGTCACCAGTCTTTTTTTACGTTTTTGTCATTTCATATTAACAAAAACAGTGCTGTTTTCAAATCGACTATCTCAGAGTTTAAGCAAATTGTGTCGAAGATGAATTACAAAATTAGCCAAAATTTTCTTGTACTTATAGTAGAATTATATTTGGTATCGCTGCTTTAAGATATAACATTGAGTGTTCAGGAAGTAAAATTAAGGTAAAACATTTTAATCTTTTGACTTTCAATGCATAAGAAATTGTAATATTGTAACAACAATTATTACAGCATGCCATAAAATATTTAGTTATAAAATTAAAGTTCAAAACTTCCTTATTTTGTTTACATTATGGCGAGAAAGTAATCGATGTATTTTATAAATAGAAGATTTTTATGTGGAAATGCTGTGAAATCCCTATTTAATTTTATAATGTAATATATTTGTCCCAGATACTTGCTATTAGAATAAAATCTATAATACAACAGTAATAATAATAATAATAATAATAATAAAAAAACCAAAAAAAACCCATTCTTTTCGAATATTTTAGATCAAATTACTCATACATAAAATAAAAACTACATGAATACTCACATGTGGAGTGAAACTTCGAATGAAAAACCATATAAAGCATTTTTTAACGATATCAAAAGTTTTTACCTAACTTAGAAATACAGCCACTGGAACCTATTTTTCCAAAAAATGAGATAAAATTTTTATCCACGCATACTTCGAAACTTAAAGATAAACTTCAGTCATAATATTGTGTGTTTCTTCTTGTTCTTCTTGGGTGTTCTATAATATTATAAGATTCAGAAAAATTTATTTTTATTCTGTGAGGTTCGGTTTGGAAGGCATGTTAAATTCAAATCAAATGATATTGCCTATTTTTAAATCAATTATATTATTTTCGCTTTTGTAAGTTTGTCGATGGAGAGAAAAGTCGCGGAGGCTTAATTAACCCCCTTGAGGTCATCTAATCGCGCTGAAACTTGGTAGATAGATTTGATGTCAATGACAACGCATTCTATCAAATTTTGGGACTGTAACTGTCAATAAAAGGTCTTTTTTACGGAATACTAATAAATTAACTTGCCGTCATCCAATCGCGCTAAAATAGTATTTAACCGACCATTGAAGAAACTCTTTCCTGTTGCCAAAATTAAAAAAAAAAATAAAATAATAATAATAATTTTTTTTTAATCAGAATAAATAAAAGATATTTGGATGTGAGTGAATACATTCATGTTAATTTTTAATAAATAAATTTTGAAACGTAGTTTGCCGCATGTTTTGCTGATAGAAATGTTTTTGATATTTAAAATTAGATGCAAACACCAAGCACACGCTGTTTACAGAATAGGCGATGTGTTAACGAATATAAAAATTTGCAATGCATTTAAAAAATTTACATTACAAACTTTATTTTTATGAGTGGTATTACTGTCGCAATGTGTTGTTAACAGGATCAAGAACATTAAGCTATTTTAACCCTTTTCACTCAGGATTTTTTCTCGCCTAAAGCTTTCAGAAGTTCGGACTTGGATGTTGTCTATCATATCACTTTTAAAAAATAAACTAAAGTATTCAAAGGGTTCGTTAAAATTATTTATTTGTGGGCCATATGTTTTGTATCCAGTTTAAAAATCATATCGTTCAGGAGTAATGTCTTATTCAATGATTTGTGGCCATTTACTAAATGGATGATTTTTGCTCACACTATCTAAATTTTCTGACACGTTTTCATCACTTTCACTACAATCACTACATTGCAATACTTTTCTTTTTTTCTTCACTGGTGGAATAATGTCGCTGCCATCAGAATCCCTTTCATATTCATCCATATTAAATTCATTATCACTGTTACAGGGTGTCCCACAAATGACCGACGATTTCAAAAATCAAATTAAAAAAAAAAAAAAATAAATAAATAAAAAAAAAAAAAAAACGGAAGGCGATAGAAATATGCGGTTTGCTGCAGTATGATTAAATTACCAGGGGATTTATTCTCAGCAATTTTCAAAATTAGTTACAAAAGTTGCCAACAGATGGAGCTGATGACTAGGAAAAACTACAAAACAATATTTTCAAAATAACCACCGTTTGACAAAGTGGCGCAGTCTGAGGACAAAATTCGCAGGCGCCCGTGATAACATTTCAATTAGAATGTTCTGACAATTGGCAGAAATGCATTGTAGAGAATAGCAGCGTCATCAGTTGGAAACTTTTGTAACTAATTTCGAAAACTGGTGAGAATAAATTCCCTGGTAATATCAGCATAAAGCAGCAAACCGCAAATTTCTATCGCCTTACGTTTTTTTTTTTTTTTTTTTTTTTTTTTTTAATTGATTTTTAAAATCGTCGATCATTTGCGGGACACCTTGAAACAACGTGTCAAACAACACGTCTTCCATCACATTTTCCGCAATGTTGAACAGCATTTTTTATTTATTTATATCGGCCAAACAAAAGATTAAGTACTGAAATCAACAAAACACGTGCAACCAAAATTTAATTGTAAATTACAATTGCTTGATCTTCTGCGCGTGATCTTCAGTATCTGTGCCTGATAGGCATACTTCCGAGTACAACGCCAAACTTTGGAACTTCCTGTGAGGAGTACTTCCGAGTGCAAAGGGTTAACACTCGATTTTATATGCCAACTGCATCTCCAAATCATTAGTCTAGGCATCTACCTTTCTTAAACAAGACTAAAAAATACTTAACTTCTACGAGACAAAACCCTCTATCTAACCTTAAATCCATGAATTATAACTCATTATCTTCTTTCAAGAAGCTGACACCCCATAATACAGGCAGAACAACTCGCATCTCGACAATGCAATCGTAGCGTAACTAATCCATCACAAAGGAAAGACGAATTACGTCATTGGTACGTGTTAATCTTCCATTCTTTTCCTTCCAGATATTACTGGCAGTTGACATCATCAGATAAGGATGTCGTCATTTATCAGGCCTGAAAACGGGGATGACAATTGTGATCTGAATTAGGTGATGGGGATGTTCTGAAATGGAAATGATGTAAGAAATATTCCGGGAAAGGCGTTGGAAGTTATATTAGTGATAATGGGAACTGATCGAATAATGTGTTTTGGGGTCATGGCAATGGTATTGAGGCCACAAAAAGTTTCTTGATTTGTTTAAGTTAATTTTTTGGAACCTGCTATTATCCAGTGTGAAAATATTCGTTTTACTTAACATGATAAAATTAAAAAAAAGTCATATTTTACTAAAATCATAACTGCCTTTTTAGTTTCCAAACAAGGAAAGTATTTGATTCAAACCAAGGAAAACACTTAGTTTTTCATAAAATAATAATAATAATAATAATTAACTGAAATTATAAAAGCAACAATCATTAACTTAAATTGAGGTGTCACTTAATTTTGTAATAATTGGAAATAAGTGATAATGCAGAAAAAACTTCCAGATCAGACTTGTAAGTTCAGATGCGATAACCCATTACTTTTCATTTTTCAATAGACGATACAGCTTTGATGAAATTAAATCGCCTAGTATCCTCAGTTGATACTGAAAATTACCCTAAAGCAATATAAGACACCAATCACTTCAAAATAACAATTCGTTTATTTTTTTATGTTTTTTCATGGTAAGGTTTCTAAAATAACACCTTGCAACACAAAATAAATTACGTAAAACTTCTCCAACTCCATAAAACTAATACACCCTCACATTTATTATTGCTTCACTAAAATAAATTATAAAAAAGAAAATCGACAAAAAGGACAAGTACCGAACCATCCTAAATTTCGAAAGAAAATTAGATTATCCAAGATAACTTCACCCACCCTTACGCCCCCTACCGTAATTTATCCCCTCCAGAAGCTTCTAACAATAAACCAGAGAAAACCTCTCCTTTCCGAAGAAAGAAAAATTCAAATTTCAGCTTGAATGGTATGCACAGATTTCTCATCACATTTTCTTTCTTTTTTTACTGCATTAGCTCCCTGTTATTAGAGACTAAATGCTATCATTTGCTCAAAAGTCGATATATATCCCCTAGTTCCTGCGACAAGCAAAAAAGAACTGCAGCATACAGATATTGGGAAAGCTATCTTTTCAACGGAAAGGTGTCGTGGTTATGGAAAACTACGTCAATTGTTATGACGTCAGAGCTGTGGCGACTTTGTAATTTGTAGGGTATGTGCATGGGGTTAATTGAATGTTTGTCTGGTTCTAAATGACGTGTAAAGACTTGTGTAAGTGATGACTTTATGTAAAGTTAGGTTTTATTCTTTGAGAAGAAATTGATTGTAGACAATGGGAAAATGGATTTCCACTAAATAAGTATTTTGGTACAAATTGTCTGATTTGAACTGTAAACACAATGTAACCGAAAATTGCAATAAGAGCAAATATATATACAAGTTATTATTTTAAAGTTGATGATGTAACTTATAGTGGACATTTTATACTATGTTTGTTTATTGATGCATGAATTGAAAATATAATCATTTTGGAAAATTTCGATGTAATGAAAAAGCTTAATATTCTGCCAAATATAAAGTTTGAATTCTTATTATTTTGTGCAAAATATTTAGTTTCAAAACGTATTTTACGACAAATATTAAATTTGAAAAATTATTTTTTTGACAAATATTAAATTATAATGCCATATTGTTTCCTGATAATATTAAGTTCGAATATAAAGAGAAACTTTTTTTTTTGTAAGCATAGATAGAATTTGAAAAACACTATTAAGAACATATAATTTCATATGGAATATTCAAGGTATGATCAATACCATATATGAATAAAAAATATGTGTTTGAAATTTTATTAATATATCAAAATTTGTAGAAAACGTATCGATGTCGAAGAGTCAAACTGGGCGTAAAGTACCCGAATAGTTAAAAAATGATGAGCTCTCAAAATTTAAATCCTTTTTTATGCACCAGTCTTTGGTATGACAAACAATTATGAACGTATATAAAGAGAACGTTCTTGACATTCTGTATGTCTCTTTCTTTATATTATGGCAAGAGGTTTATTTGTTTCATAAAATAGAGATACACACACACACAATAGTTAAAAAAAATGATAAGAAAAATATAGGAGTGTATGAAATATGATGAGTTTAAAAGTAACATTAAATGAAAACAAATGATTTTTTTTTTATTTTTCAAAGTACGTTAACAAATATTACTGCACACTATCAGTCATTTAGTTGAAATGTTCAACTTGAGAACAAAAATTACCATGTGAGTAGATCAGTAATAGATTCAAATGTGTAGTCATACATTTTACCTTAAAATTTAAGAAAATATGTTCACTAGAACTACCAAGAAATGAGTGGAAATACTCCCTATTGGAATGGATCAGTTTATTCAGTCAATTTAGTATCCGATTCGAAGAAATAAGTAGTGATTGTATAGTGAAAGACATTTGTTTAAATAACACAGACCTCTTAACTATTCTCCAGATATTTGATTTGTGAAATAAAACTATTCCTTGTATAAAAAAAAAGCGTCTCTAAACAATAACAAAAACCATTCAAACATAAAGAAAAACTACTTTAGAATTTACTATTAAGTTTAAATAGTAGAGTAGTTAAAAAAAAAAAACATTGTCACTGAATTTATTTCAAATAATGTCACATGTTAAGCAAAGGTAAAATGTAATTTAAAAATCTAGCTACTTGTTATTGCCAAAGATAACCTTACGCCGTACACGAACACTAATCACACTGAGTAAAAAAATAGTTCCTGATCAAGATATTTAATGATCACATTAAAAAAACACCCCACCTTTTTGGAAAGCCATTATTTAAATAACTTAGTCGGTAAACAATCAAGTCCTTTTTCTTGTTTTAAATAAAATAATAAAAACACCTATAATAATTTCAAATATCTACGTACCCATTTTTTAAATAATAAAATTCTTGTTAAATACGTTTAGAATATTTTGAGAAATTAAGGCACTCTTATACGAAACTTATTTAGATAAAATATGATCAATAATCATATTTAAAAATGATAATAGGAAATAAGTATGCCTTTCTCTACTAGGTGTGTTTATATTTATTCTTAGATACAATAATAAAAAAAATCATTCGCAAAATACTGATGGTACCAATATATACTCGAATAATTTTTACTCTAATTTTAAACTGGACTCGCAATTATATTCACATTTAACAAATATTATGAAACTAATGTATCAGCTTAAAAATTATCTGCTTTTCATGACATTTAATTAATTGAAAATTATGTATCAAATGGTTTAAGGCATCAGTCATAACACAATTAGAAATTTACAAAGTATTGTAATTCTAATTGCCAAAAGATATAGAATAAATTTCCACAGAAAGCCAAAACCTACAAGAATTGTAAATATAATTTAAATTGCTTGTTTTAAGGAATTTTGTTTGAAAAGTATTAAAATAAACACTTTTAATTAAAACATTAGGATTCAAAACCACATTTTTTTTAATTGGTTGATTCAAATTGAATTTATTTCTAGCAAAAACAATTCTTATACTTACAAAAACTAATAAATCCCGAATCAAGTTTAAAGTTTGCGGTAAGCATTTTTTAACATTGCGTATCTTCATAAAAATGTACGCAGTTTAAGAAATATCTTGAATAACTTAAAAAAAGCAATACTATCTTAAAGCTATCAAATTCGAGAATAGTTTAAAGTAAAAACACAATAAAAAGGCCTTTCACCAAATAACACAATTTCCAATATATACTGATATCTTAAATTTCGTATCAAAATATTTTAGGAGGATAACCAAATTCAAATGTTATGAACATTATTTTTATTATTAAGAAAAGGTTTCTCTTCATCTTAAAGATTTAACTATTTATAAAACAGAACATATACCAAGATATTAATGAAACTGAGAATTCAGATATCATTCCATTCAAATGACAAGCATCTTCTGGAATAGGAAGCTACTATTTCTTAATTTCAACTTGATAAATATACCCTATCACATCTCTATAAATAGACACCATTCCATTTATGCAACAATGCTCTGGAATGCGAGTCCTATCTCAAAATATATTTAATGAGACACTGACAAAGACGCTCGTTAAATAAACTCGATCTTTGTTCATTATAATAGATCGATTCAATTGAATCGAATACTTTCTCTTTCAAGATATGGCGGAGGAGCAGACTAGCTCATTGATTTATCATACCCAACTTCTCCGCTAAATCTTTCAATGATTTAAGATATTCTAATCAAATCACCATGTTTAGAGATGGCTGTCCTTTCTTGGTTAATAGCTTCAATAGTAATAGAATTACGTATTTTCAGTGACATTTATAAATGGTCATCCCTTAATTGAATTACTTAGAGAGTTAGTCGGATGCTAAAACTTAGGAAAGTAATTTTCGATTTAATTCTTTAGAACTCGCATGGAGTGATAGAAAATCTTTTTACCAATCTTGATTTTCTACATGGATTACGTCATTTCCATTTAAAAGCATGTTTTTTTAAAAAATATTTATGCTAAAAATTTTCGCCTTAAATTGCTACAGTACATTAATATTGTTGCGTGGATGGGTTTGAAAGACTTGAAGCCAAAGCAGATTAACACTTGAAGAAATTTATTCCGAATAACTCTTCGCCGATTCTTTTGCAACTCCAGAACTTCCCGTTCTAATAGACTCAATACAGCTCTTTACCCAACAATAGAGCACAAACGGCAGTTACAACACTTTATACACAACTGCTAAAATCACCGCAAAAGACAATGCTGTACAGTTCACTTTCGCAATACAGCTCTCTGAATGCTCGCTTGGAGACAACTAACTCAGTAACTCTACTGAACTAACTCCTGGCCGCTCTCTTGGCCGGCCTTATATAGGGAAGGCGAATCTTCGTTAAACTTCCAGAGATAGAAATTCGGAGAACTTTCCAGATCGTAGTCGAAAAGCCCTATACAGGTACATGGGGACCGAAAATGTAGCCAAATGGTCGTCAACTTGGCGAGATTGCCATTAACCATAATGTTAAATGGCCTTCTCATTGTAAAACTCGCCTACCAGCATTATCTCTGTAAAACTCGTTTTCAAGCTTTAAGAGACACATTGCAGGAAAGCGAAGAGAAAGAACTCTTGCACTGCTTTTTACAGAATGTACATAAATTTCCCTTTTTACATAATTAATACTACGAAATATTTACAAATATACACAGATTCGTAATAATAAAAAAGAAGTTTATAAAACTCTGTATTCCAATTTGAAATCAATATTCCCAGACAAAACTACAACGTGATATATGCAAAAGAAAGAGGTTGTCACAAAGAGCTAGTAAGTTAAAGTCTTTTCCCAGTGCCTTATGGTTCATCAGACAGTACCCCATCTCTGAAGACTTATTTAGCCGCTACCAGTATCTGGAAAATCAGTTGGTCATGTAGATTCGAAGATCACTGTCATACTGCGTTGAAATGAATGCCAACTTTGCGCTTACAAGGTGTCAGCAGATTAAACAATTCAGCTATTGATTGAGATTTGCGCCACCTGTCGTTGCTCAAGAGCAGGTGACTAGACGATAAGTTGACGTTCCAATTAATAGAAAGTGTTTGATCTACTGGAGCTGACAACCAGAGGCGATCATGGGAGTGGAATCTTCTCATGGAACTAGAATGACGCGTTTCCAATGTGCTAGCGCTAACATTACATGACTGGCAACTTGTAACGGGTAAATGAGTCTTGCTTCAGTGACCCTAGGCGTCAATAACAGGGGCATAGACTGACTAGTCGTAAAGCAATTACGGCCAAAAATACAACGGAGAAACAAATAGCATCATTCATTCATGACGACTAAAATCGTTTTCTTATTCAGGTAAACTGAGTTGAGAGGTTTTCTTTCTCTTTTAATCTTAAATTCAATTAAAAATTCGATGGATTGATTATGACACTCCTAAAAAAAAAAAAAAAAAAAAAAAAAAAAAAAAAAAAAAACACTTGTTTATAGAGTCTTAGATATCTACACCAGTGACTGAAAGTATGGTTTGTATAAAAATATACTCTTCAGGGGAGTTGATACCCTGTCTACGGGTAATTTGGCATATTTCATGTACCTTTTTCTCAGAAAGTATTTGACATAGAAGCCTAATTAATTTTTTTTCAGTGTATTTAGCAGACACTTGTTTTTCTAATGAAGTTGATTTTTGATTGTGATTCATTTACTTTTTTTTTTTTTTTTTTGATGAATTTCTGTGAAAGTCCCTCAAATTTGTTAAAAATCACAAGTTTTTTGTTGGACTTTGTTCCAAAAAAAGCCAAAACAAAAAAATATTTTTAAAATGACAACAAAATCTGACTTCAGTATATGCAGATACATAAAAGGAATATGTGGTAAAAATTTCAGGAAGATAGTATGCACAATTTCTGAGAAAAAGGTACATGAATAATGAAAAATGTAGTTTAGAGAAAAACGCATTTTAAAGAGTACTTTACGTACACTAATAGTTACTAATTTTGTCTTCAAAAATTATTAAAAATACTTTTAGTTGAGGTATTATCCCAAATAAGGTATCATTTTAAAGGGGAGAATTTATTTTTTGTTAAACAATAATAAACTCCGAATCGATTATTTATAAATTTTTAGGTTTCAACCCTCTTAACAAAATTTTGTAAAAAGCATGATTTTGATTTATTATTCTCTAGCTTAACCACATTCAATGTAAACTACTCATTATTACATTACAAAATGTACTTTAATGCACATTTTCTTACACAATTAATCTGTTTATTATGTAGCGTGTTTTAGGGATTAGAATAGTTGCCTTCTAATTCTCAACCCTAGTTTCATTACAACAGTGTATTAATAGTTTCTATTTAAAGTTAATGTTATTCTATACGATTGTTTAAGTGTGCTCAATGGACAAACATATTTTCTATAGTAAAAAGCCTACAATATTTCTTTTTAGCAGTTTACGCTATAAATCATTAAACACAAAAAAATACATAACAGCTTAGCATGATCGCCAAACAAAGCGGACCATTTTCAAGTTCAAATTTGTTCAAATTAAGGTCGTATTTCACATAAGCGAATAGATTCAGACAAAGTATTAAAAGCAAGAATAGGAAACAGAAACTGCTACGTGTAATCTTATTTATAATAATCACTGGAAAACTAGATAAAATTCAAAATAAATCTATTACGTTCTTGTATTGAAACATATATCAATCCTAAAAAAAAATAAAAAAATAATAATAATAATTAATAATAATAATTAATAATAATAATTAATAATAATAATTAATAATAATAGTGAATAATAATAATTAATAATAATAATGAATAATAATAATAATAATAAAAAAATTCTCTCAAGCAAATAGTTCATAATTAGTTTTTACTTCGTAAGTTTATCTAAGTCTTGAATATTTTACATTTTCCCACTCTTCGAGGTGGAAGAGAAATTTCATTATCACACAAGTTTATAAGCAAAAGTAACGAGAAATGTTCAGTTTCAGTAACGAATGCTTGGAATATTCTATTGTGGCGTGAATATTGATTTACATTCCAAGGACCTCTGGCTCGTTTCCATTTTCCTCTTGAAATTTAGTCTCAGGTGGAAAATGGCGGGACATTAAGGGTCGATAATTTTGTAAATAAATAGATTTAATAGGTGTGAAACTTCTAACCCGTTCATGTCCAGCAGCAATGTTAAATTTGAAGCATTCTAATTTTCAGATTAGAAAATGATTGTTTTAACAACTTGCTCAAAGCTGATGGACAATATTTTCTAATCGCGTTTTCATACAATGTCTTTTTTTATGTGGAATGCACCTTAATTCGCGTTGAAACCATTGCCCTTGTAACTGCTGTGATTTGATTTATGATCATAGTTTTAGCAATATTCCATTGTTATTGTACTGAAATAAAACAGGTTACTTTTTTTTTTTAATGTAAGAAAGTGCAGAAATTACAATTATGTTGAAAATAACGCTATATTTTTTCATATTACAGATACAGGGTGTCCCACAAATGACCGACGATTTAAAAAAAAAAAAAAAAAAAAAAAAAAAAAAAAACACAACGGAAGACAAAAATAAAAAAATGCGGTTTGCTGCATTATGCTTAAATTACCAGGGAATTTATTCTCACCAATTTTCAAAATTAGTTACAAAAGTTGCCAACAGATGGCGCTGATGACTAGGAAAAATGCATTTCTGACACTTGTAAGAACACTCCAAATGAAATGTTCACATGGGGGTCTGCGAATTTTGTCCTCAAACTGAGCCAACATTGTTGCCACAAATGGTGGTTATTTTGAATACATTGTTCTGTAGTTTTTCCTAGTCATCAGCGCCATCTATTGGCAACTTTGGTAACTAGTTTTGAAAATTAGTTAGAATAAATGTCCTGGTAATTTAAGCAGAATGTAGCAAACCGTATATTTCTATCACCTTCAGTTTTTTTTTTTTTTTTTTTTTTTTTTTTTTTCCCCTTTCTTTTTTTTCTTTTTAAATCGTTGGTTATTTGTGGGACACCCTGTATATGGTTTTAAAAACTTTCGTATTTTAAAAATGACTTATACAAAAATGCTCCAGGTGTAATCTTTTGACTTTCCTGAAAAGTTATCAGTGAAAAAAAATGTTATTAATAAATCAGTAATATATTAGTAATAACATGGATTATTTTTACTAATAAATCAAATTTTTCTTGTGAAATAGTTTCTATTTAAAACACATGGTAGTTATAGCACAAAACCACTAGGACTCCCACACACTGCTTATATCTGTCTTAATACTGTACAAAACTTTTCCTCTTGTCACAGAGGCAGAAATGGAGTTTGCTAACTGTGCATTGCTACCAATTTGCAAGCCGCATCGCAGAGATGTGCAACGACCATATTGAGTTTTTCCCCAACAGATGGCTTTCTGCTCTTTTTATTCACTTGTGGTTTCAATTTGTAAATTGGTGGCTTCACGTGGTGAAAGTACATGTTTAAACTTGCGAAAAGGTAAAACTACCGATATTATAAATGATGCCACCGATATTATATAAAAAATTTCGAAAGTAAGATATTTAGGATGTATAGGATGTTTATAATTAAAGTTTAACGTTCAAAAGTCTGTAAAAAGAAGCAATGGTCAGACTGGCCTTAAACTTGACTTGTATATACTCAAATAATGGGCAAATGGTATGGCATAAGGGAAAAAAAAACTATTTACAACTGTATTTCTTTTATCTAATGTCTTACCATTGTTTTTAAATTATTAGGCATCAGGTATGAGGCCATGTAATTTTTAGAATTCAATTGAACATACATACCTTACAATGCCTTAGTGTTTCATTTTTGTATTGGAATGCTTATTAATTATTATTATTATTATTATTATTATTATTATTATTATTATTATTATTTTTTTTTTAATTTTTTTTTTTTTTTTTTTGTGTTCTGGTTCTACTGTTCCAAACACTATGAATACTGCGAGAACTAATTTGATGATAAAAAAACATAGAAAAATAACAATTTTGTTTAAAATATTTTGTGTGTGTGTCATTGCTACTATTTTTCTCTTGTATGAGAAAAAGTAATTTGTCTTAACATAGTTGTGTTAGATATCAGTTAAAAGCTACTGAGGAGAGGAATCTCAGAATATAAACCATACATTTTTTAAAATTATTTTCAAACGTAAGATTAATGCATATTTGTTAATTAACATTTCATTAAGAAATACAATCAACTTTTCTGAAAAATTATTGATTTGGACAAAATTCTAGCAGTCTTGCACTCCCTGAAAGTAATTCTGCCAGGGCCAATGTTCTAAAATTTCTCCCTACCTATACTATATACAAGTCAAATTTCATGTTCTTCTGATCAAGGTTATTTTTTTTTTTTTTTTTTTTACAACTTTTGGAAAGTTGATCTTCAATTGTGGGTACCGTGTACTCTGACATACTAAATAAAATAATAAAATATCCTTCTTATACTTGTGATAGTGATTCCGGAATTGTTAGCATCAGAATTTTCTTCATGCTAGTTTCTCTTTTTATGATGTTTTGTATGAGTTCCGTCAATTGTCAATATCAACCGTTTTTTTTTTTTTTTTTTTTTAATTTATTATTTTATTATTCCTTGTCTATGAAGAGGGCTATGAAGTATATAACCTATTTATGTATTTTACGTAAAATGACTGATGCAATAATTCAAATGACCTTATTTTTTTTTTTAAATAGATTTTGCCATATAATAATCATCACTTTTAACACAAAACCTTTGATTTATAAATATATGTTTGACGTACTTTTGTTTATACACCTGTTGTAACCTGTAAATTTTAGCCGGGGAACATTTATTTGCTTGAATGTAATTAGCTCTGGAAGTATAGGATTGAAATTCGAGGCAGTAAGTGTGAGGTAATTGCTGTCACATGTGTTTCGTTCTATATATTTAACCTGTATGTAGTTTAATTCGTAATTTAAATGAAACAAGTAATTCAGGGTGTCCACAAACTAGTCGGGCAATGGAGTTCAAATACATCTGAATAACTTTTAATAACTAGATATTATAAACCATTCTTTTCCCCCCAATTAATTTCTGTTCATCAAGTCATTCTATTTAGAAAAAAAAAATTGTTTATTATGTCTTGTTATTAAGAGTTACACAGATTTATTTGAACTCCATTGACCAACTAATTTGTGGACACCCAGTATTTGAGCATTTAAAAGCTTATAACCGTGAATATATATATATATATATATATATATATATATATATATATATATATATATATATATATATATATATATATATATATATATATATATATATATATATATATATATATATATATATATATATATATATATATATATATATATATATATATATATATATATATATTTATGTTGAATTAGGTGTTTAAAATAAAAAAAATTTAAATGTTTAGATATCTTTGCTGGTTTAGATTTTATTTTAAAACAAAAATTTCGGCACACATTTTTCTTTTCTTTTTTTATAATTTCTTTAAATAGATGCTACAGTTGCTTTATGGGCACTAAGAGAATTCTGTTGACTATGTTTTACGTAAAAAGCTGAATAACATTAAAAAGTGTCCTTTAAATCCAGAAAATGCTCAACTTGGAGTCTGAGTTTTTATTTATGTAATAATTTTTATTCACCTTTCACATGATTTTCAACACAATTTTTTTGGACTATACACACACAATTTTATTAGAGGAATAAGAATCGACATTTTAAAAATATATAAAGTTTGGATGAAAAGAATATCACTGCGATTCCTAAATAAATGAATTTTGTTTTAAGAACTATTTATAGCATTAAAACATACATTTTTCTATTCTATATTTCTCAGTGAAAGGTTCACTATTTCGAAAATTTGTCTTTACATATTTTGGCAAGTAAACTACAACAGACCTTTGACGATTATAGTCATTAATAAACGATTAACAAATTTTTTTATACCATATTACTTTTCCCTTTCTTCGTGTATATTCTGATCAAATTTTAAGTCCTTCTGAAGAGTATTTTTTTACAGCATTTTAAAAGTTAAACTCTGATTATTATTACACTCGGCTGATTACAGTTAAAGTTCAACTTTCAAAAATCTTGATTTCAACAGCATGGAATTTTTTCTTATCCCAAACCATAGCAATCTAATGCAATGGTGTAGCATAAGAAACAAAATAGTTTGAAATAGTTTGTTTTATACCATAACGTTTTACTCTTCATGGAGTAGAAACAGGTCAAATATCAGATTAGTGATAATTTTTTTTACAGCGCTTTTTGATCATTGAGCTTTAATTAAAAACACCCTGCATTCCAAAATCCATCCAAAACCAAATTCACCAACTAGCAAAGAAAAGAAACGCATTTGTTGAAGCCCTAAAAAAAAAAACCGTATGTTTTTATGCTTTTTCTATGAAAAAAAACTAGTTTTTCAATCCTTTATATTAACTTGTGTGTTCGTGTGCGTATTTGGGGAGGACAAATGTTAGGAAGTCTAATTAATCAAATTGCTGTCTTCTAATCGAGCTGAAACTTGACAGGTAGACTGGTTTTGCTCGGCAATGCATTTTATTAAGTTTTGGAGACTGTTAATAAACGGTCGTTTTTCTATACGTTTCTGTTGTCGATTACTAGGATTGATTAACTCACTTGTTGCCGTACAATCAAGCTTTAAACTTGGTATATAGACTAGTTGTTGATGATAATGAATTGTATCAAATGAATTGTACTAAAAGGTTATGTAGCGTAGGAGCAACAAAAAAAAAAAATGGTATTTGAATCCAAACTGTTTTAAATTATTCTAAGGGGGAACAAGACACACAAATTAAAAATATATAATTTTATAGTGATTCTTCTGAAATGTTTGTTTAAGTGTATTTTACTTTTGGTAGTTAAATAAATTAAAAAATGAAATAAAAAATAGTGCTTTTTAATTTTTTAAAACTTTTTAAATTTTTACTATTTTTATTTTTAATACAAGTACAAAACTTAAGGTTACAATTTAAAATTTTTTATACTGAATTACTCATAAGGAATCATAGAATAAATTGTCATTTTAATTTTTCTTAAGCATCTTTATAAGTTTTTTTTTTTTTTTTTTTTTTTTTTTAATTTTGACTTTAAAACTTTAAATAATATTGAAACATTTAAAAAAAATTAATGTATCAATAATCAAAAAGATAAATTGATAATATATATATATATATATATATATATATATATATATATATATAATTAAACTCTATCTGAATTGCAATAGTTAAAGTCTCTCTCTCTCTCTCTCTATATATATATATATATATATATATATATATATATATATATATATATATATATATATATATATATATATATATATATATATATCTTCTTAGTTGGCTTAGTCTTAGTTGAATAAAATCATAAATTAATAAATTAAACTCTATCTGAATTGCAATAGTTAAAGTCTATATATATATATATATATATATATAGACTTTAACTATTGCAATTCAGATAGAGTTTAATTTATTAATTTATGATTTTATTCAACTAAGACTTATCGATATCATTTTTAAAATAATAAAGAAAAAAAAATGAAAATTTTGCGAATTTTGTGTCCTATACTCCCTTAAATAAGGTAGTGGTTGATTTCTGATGAATTGTTTTTGTCTGTAAAAACTTGTGAGCAATCACTTTATACGTTTAAAATAAATTCGAAAATTTAAATGCAATTAACCAATCATTTACACCTATTTCTTTAATGCCAGTCTAATTGCCTGTGACGTGGCTATAAATAGAATACATATTAAAAACGACTTGTATACGAACTGAAATGAAAGGAATGCTTTTAGGAATATTAAAAAAAAAAACTTATTCCAGTTTCGGAGAATTATAAAGTGAGTTATTGCACTTCACTTTTTTTACAATTCCACTTTTTTCGATCGTACAGGAGAAAAAGCACGTCTTGAATTTAAATGTCACTTCCGAGTCGTGTTTGGAAAAGAGCCAATTTTAGTTTACGTAACGTATAAAATTTACTTATTGGTTTTGATATCCATTCCACTGTCCAAAACAAAATTAAAAGTAGCAAAAAAAAAAAAATTGAAATTAATAAAAAAAAAAATTCAATTAAATAGTTATTGATAAAATGCATAAATAAAAGTTCACCGAAGTTTTCAAATGATAGTTATAATTTTATTTTGTTAGAAAATATTACCCAATAAGTATATTGCTAAATCTATTTTCCATTAGAAGAAGTCAAGCGCTTAAAGATTATTGGGAATAGTTCAACAAGAAGAATTCAGTGTTACGAATTATTTTTGAATTGCTTCAGTTGAAAAAAAAAGTGGCAAATCAATATATTTTAAATCAATGTCCTTACTTTAAATTGCATAGTATATTTTTATAGTGAATTTTATTTTAAAATGCAATGATTTTGTTTCTGATTCTATGGAATAACATCAATGAGTGAAGCCGGAGGTAAACATTTTGAAAGAAGTTTAAAAGAAAATATATAGAAGAATTAAAGAATAGTGGTGATCGTTTTTCGATAATTGTTTAATCGATTAAACAAGCTCGAACAGTGTGATGTGTAGTAATTATTGACAGATATTTTGATTCCAGTGTTTGGGTTTTTGGTACTAAAGAAAGAAACCTTCGCCACATGGTAAAAAGAATCTGGACGATAAACAAATAAAAAAGTGGGATTACTTTAAAATGGAAATATCTATATTTTTTATATGGTATATAGTTAAAAATCATTTTATGAAAAATATTTTAGGATACTTTTCTTACAATAGTTATATGTTAAATAGAATAAAAGTTGTCTTTTTGGTATAGCATTATTTTGAAGTGTCTAACAGAAAATATATATATATTTTTTTTTTTTTTTTTTTTTTTTTTTTTTTTTGTATATCCATTCTAGAATTCAACTTTGTAACGATAAAGAGAGCTGAAAAAGTATTTTAATTAGTAAAAAATGTCTTGGACTATGTTTTTTTTATTTGAGATAAAGTGGTCTTATAGTTTTATAGAAACTAAATTGATTTTTAGATACTAATTTTTTCAAACAAATATTTTCGCACAAATAGTTATTCCCTCGCATCACTAATAATTTCAGGAACAGTAAAATGCTAAATCGGAGAGACAGTGATGATGTATTACCATCACAATTTTCCTTTAGTAAACAACTTCTTAAACGATCTAGAAAATTATTATTTTAAAAACACAATGCAGTACTACATAACATAATAATCTCTAACTAAAAAGGTCATTAAACTTAAAGGCATCCTTAATTTACTAAGAGCAACACAAGTGCATTATCTCAAGAACCATTTACTTTCCCCTCTCAAAGAAAACACCAACGCTCACAAACTAAAACAACAATAATAATACATCTCAATCCTCCTCAAATACGTATTATGTAACTCACTCCATCCCACATTTCCCCTGTTGAAGTCATCAAATAAACAACCAAGCAACAACATTGAAATATTCCAGCTTTCCTGATTTCTAAAGCTTTTTCCCGCCCTCGTAAGCTACCGAAACTGCTGATAAAGATGTTCAGTCACAGTTACAGCTTACTTCTCATTATCCTCTAGCTGCCAGGCCTCCAGAAGCGACGAATAGGCGTACATTTTGAAGCACAAATGAGATTGTCTTAGTGTAGTAGGGTTAAGATTTGAGATGTCTTTAGATGGTGCTGTGAGACTCGGGTTTTAATCACGGTACCGGGACGATGGGTGTTTTCTGTTGAGGTGATGATGGTATATGGTTGTCCTCATTTCACTTTCATCGCGCTTGTATTGAATCAACAATTTGGTACGTTAGTGAGTATTGTTGTTGTTGTTTCTAATCTCCCTTTTGTCTGACGAAGTCAGACAATATCAGTGAAGCCATTGACATTAATGAAGTCTGACACTAGTTGTGGACAGTTATAAATGTCCTCCCAGTCCAGTCCAAGGCAGTCCAAAATGTGCTGAGGTGATGCCTGTTCTTTTTGGCATTTAGGGCAAAGAGGAAAATTTTTGCTTCCCCCGGAATATGTGAGGCCTTTAAGGTGACCACTAGCAAGTCGGGACAGACGGGTATTGGTGTGCCTATCACAAGGAAGAGATAGGGAGTGTCCTGGTTTTTTGGCTTTATACCATTCGTGAGATGGAGGTATATGCCATTTCGCTTTATTTTGAGCTATTTTCTTTGAGTATAACTCTTGATATGTGAGTTCTTAAGTAGAGAGGACAGGGTGTTCTAGTCCCTCCTTAGCAAGAGTGTCAGCCAATTCATTTCCGTGGATGTCTACATGTGACGGGATCCACTGAAAGTGCACTTTGTGCAGTCGGGATATGCTCTTGACTTTGCGTATAATGGATAGACTGGTTTTGTCTCCCACGAGGGCCCAGTTTTTAAGGTGTTGAATGGAACTTCGGCTATCGGATAGAATCCATAAGTCTCCGTAGTTGACCTCGCCAAAGATATTCTCTAAACCCAGGTCAATTGCTATTAATTCGCTTCGAAAGACAGAGCAGAAATCTGGATTACGTTGTTTAATAGAATGTTTCTCTACGGGCGTTTCTATATAAATTCCACTGCCTGCCTGTATATCTATTTTGCTGCCATCTGTATAGATTTTGATGTCAATTGAAGGAATTTGATTAATAATTTCCAATGCCAATTGCCTAAGAAATTCCGGACAACATTCATTCTTATTAAGTGTGGTGGGAAGGCAATCAATAAAATCAACATTGGAGAGTCCATCGTAAGTGTTCAAATTAGTATTAAGACAGTGGGGCTCTACATTATCTGCCATTAACTTCTGTGATTTAACTTGGCTGAAAGGACTGTGTTTCTTAAGTCTTTGATTGCTTGTCCAGTTATTTAAGTAATAGGCCGTTTTATTTTCTTGGTTTAAGCTGGAAAGTTTATTGAAATATTTGACCAAGCCTGCCTGCCTTCTGAGAGAGAGTGGTTGCAGATCCGCTTCGTAAAGGACAATTTCTGAAGGACAGCTACTTTTCAGTCCTGTGATTATGCGGGCAGCACTCAAGTGAATCCTTTCCAATTTGTTCAAGTTCGTATCAGAAGCACAGCAGTAGATAGGGCAGCCATATTCTAGAATAGGTCTAATAAGTGCCTGATAGGAGGTTCTGAGCGTGAATGGTAGTGAGTATAAATGGGTCAATAGAGAAGTGGGGTCTTTTCGCCTACCAAAACTTGAGACCATTCCTAATAACACCTTCAACAATAAGTTCCAATTTTTGAATACTTTCTATGGTACTGATAGGTTATTGGGTCAATGAAGCCAAATATTGCAATTGTTCACGTGATTGTTAAGTAGTTAGCGCTCTGGCTTCACATGCCAAAGGTGTCACGTTCAAATTCTGAGATAGGTATGGATATTTTTTGTAATTCTGAATATAAGGTAAATTGATTATCAGTGAGTTGATTAAGTTGTAATAAGTTAATTAGCCCGGCCTGATTAGCCGTTATCGTGCAAAAAAAAGTTCGTTGAACCTACAAGCCAAACCAAACATGGAAATATTTCGAGTAGAGACCACGACAAATAATGATTTATACTGATTGTTGATATTACAAACAAGTGACTCTGTTTTCAAATATGCTTATTATTTAAATGAACATTTAATAGGCAATAACTGAGGTATGGCAACCCCACATTTTAATGTAATATAATATTTTTTTGTTTAGTAAAGTTAATAAAACCCCATTAAAATTGATACATTTTATAATTGTGTTTGTAATGAATATGTTGTGTTGGATAACACCTCCATTGTTCACGTTGGCGATAACTCGGAAAAGCAGTCCTCAAACCTATAATCTCTTTGAAAGATAAATGCCCTTTCACCAATAACTTATATGCATTTAATTGTCCCATCAGACTAAGTCCCATCATTGCGAAGATTAGAAATCTGGGACATCGCTATGCATGAAATCGTTTATAATACATTGTATTAAAATATCTGAGGTTAAAGAAACTACGTGTGGTGTCATCATAATTTAAGAGACCCTAAATTCCATTTTTAATCGTTTTTATAATTTCTTATTTTTCCTAAGAATAATCTATTGAAGTCAATAAAAGGTCGTAAATTCTATACAGTGCATATCAATCTAGTGATGTAAAAGTATAAATTTTCAAAGTCCAAATAAAAAAAGTCCAAAACTGCTGTCTGTAAAACTCTGATTTTAGGTCTTTTATCCACATAAAGGTGGATAAATTAAGTAATTTACATAAGAATAAACTAAATAATTGATAAATGATTATTTTAATTGTTAACTTTACAAAGTGTTAAAACCACAAAGTACTTAAAAAGCAAAGGTTTTATTCACTTGTTTTTCTTTATAATGAATCAGTATCAGTTAGAAATAGTTCCCAAAATTAAATACGAACAGAACAGCTTTTATCACCAAATGTGCGATTAGAAGCTTCTGCATTCCACACCTGCATCCCATCTCCTTCTGCTGAATCTCGCGCAATCTGTTACCTACGAATTGAATAAACCAATTGCTCGAGAACAAAGCTCGATTTCGTGCATTGCAGAATGGATGGGAACCCAATTAACCGACGAATCGCAGAACCGTCTGTAATTTAAACAGGATCAGATGGAACTCAAGCTGGCCAATAGCGTGTTTGCTGCAATGCAGGATTTACTCGCTGAATGTTGTGGCTAGATGTATTTTAAAGGGAGGGATTCGTGAAATAACCACCAATGCACTGGAAAGAGTTTGAAGAGAGTAATGGACATTTTAATTATTAAGAATATTGATGATCGAACAGTTGTTTTAAAATTCAGATATTAGTTATATCTTGTAAATAATTTGACCAAAGAAAGGCACGAATATAATTGTTATCCTAAGATCTGTGACTCGATTTGTATTGATTATTTTGTTGTGGTTATAAATGTTTTTCAGCCGCTAATCAATTTCTCTTTTAATTCAGTTGCATCATTTGACATTCCGCATTATTGTACTCCATTTTTGAGATCCAGCAAATTGTCCACAGTTCACAATGGAATCGGTTGATTGGCTGGATGAGGACCAAATCTATTCGAGTTCCCTTTGAAATTTAATAAATGGATCTTACCAGAAAAAAACACGTGTACTTAATGAGTTCGGAAAGATTTTTCAAGTGATTTTTATTTCAATGCTTTCGTATGAAGTTGTTGGATACTTCTGACTAAATTAAGTCCGACCAAGATAGACTTAAACTAACAGTGTTATTCTACATTTTACAGAAATTTTATAATGAGGTTGGACTGACATTCCAAACTCTGTAATCGCCTTTTGGGCACTTTAACATAAAATATATTTATGAAGTTTTATAATATTTTTGTTTAACTTTACGATATCTTCACAGTAAGCTAAATTTAAGTTTATAAAAGAAAACTTAAGAAGTATAATAAAGGGATAAATCAGTGATAAATTTTTGAAACTTTTTAAAGGTATTCGGTAATATTTTCTATGCACTTTTTATAAGAAACACATCATTTAAATTTTTTGCTGCTCATTATGCAAACCTTCTTTTGAAATCTGAGGTTACTATTTAGACAGTATGTTAGCTCGTGTTCCCCCCCCCCCCCTTCAAATATCAATAGAAAAATCACTAAAAATCTGAAAAATCAAACATGTTTTAGAAGAGATCATTTTTTTCAAAATATTAAACCCAAATTTTGTTGAAACATTAATTTCAGATTAATCTATGATATAAGACAAATTATTGATAACAACTTCATAAACAAGTTAGTAGTCATTTTTCCAAAAAGATGCTTTAAAGTTTGAAAAACGGTATTTTGAAAGGAATGTATTTTTATGGGAAATTGTGGCATTGCCAACCTGTACTTAAGTTTTTTTTTTTTTTTTTTTCTCTTTTTTTTCTCTTTTTTTTTTTTTTTTTTTTTTTCTTTTCTTCTGGAACTAAAAGGAGAATGGAGAATACACCAAGATAATATGTGAAAAGAAGCAGAATAGTTTGAATTTCTAATACATGCAAAAATAACGATATCATTTTTTTTAATACTTTTTTATCCAACTAAATCCTAACAAGTAGTTGTAAATAGTCAATTTTTGTCCAAAGGTAGCTTGAATTGATTCAGAATAGAAAAACGTATCTTTTAGAAGTATGAAAAAGCAGAAGGAATATGTTTCCCGTGAGTTTAGCTTTCAACGATTTGGTGCATAGGAAAAGAATCAAGATAGTCAAGTTAAATATTATTTTACTCATTTTTTGAAAAGAAGATACTTCCCTGATATTTCAGTGATTCTTCAAGTATTGTTGGGATTTTTTTTTAAATAAGATAAACAAGTGCATCTCATAAATATGTTTGATCTTAAAACACTGTTCTTTCCCTTTTAAGAAACATTAATTATCTTGATAATATATCAAAGAAAGAGTTCAGAGCCATATTACGTAATGATTCATAGATTAAAACACTTTCAAACAATTTGAATAAACATCTTTATAAATCAACACACAAAATAAAAAGCATAGTTCCTAAGATTTATCCATTAAAATAACGTTTTCTTAACAGTTTTCATCTTCACTTATACTTTGAGAACAAAAACAGAAATAACGCATTTCATTTCTTTTGTTTCAATGCAATAACAAATAGCACTCTCATACATCACAACCTCTTTAAAAACTTTCCCGTTTTCTCGAAAAATATACTTAGAATAAAAACATTAAAAAAAGAACACATCCCGTTTTAAATTCTCTTGAAATAATCTTATTTTTAACGACGTGCAGCACAACAAAAGCTACTTTACCTTTTATGTAACATTAGTATTTTTTATCGAAATATAATTTTCCGTCTTCGTTAAAAAATTCTACAAGCATCCATTAAAAGCATATTCATTTTTTTCCCCCTTTCCTTTTTTGAGCGGCCATTTTCTATCTTAAAGCTTTCATGAGCATGAAGGGCCCGAACAAGAGCAAGAGCCATTGCCATTCTTAAAAATAGAAATTCTAATGATCTCTTTCTGAGAGCGATAAATTCTGATTTGTTTCGCTGAGGCTCGTCCGATAGCTGTTACTCGGTCATCATTAACGCACGGGTGAAAGTACTTTTCGTCTTCTTGGTGGAAGATTTAAATAAAAGGTAAATTGTCTGACTTTTGTCTCGTGGCATAATTATGAGGAGATTTAGAGTGAAAGAAAAGGAGAGAGAACAATTATAATTTACTCTTTTTATATTTTGTTAAAAGTCGTAATTAATGTTTTCGTTTTCAAATTTAAAGTGTACTAATTACGAGAAGGTATTCATAAATTTGATAGCTTTATGGCTTCTTGAATAGGCAGTCTGTTACGGGGAAAAGTCACTATTCTAAATTTAGACATCGTTAAACTTGAATTCACGCATGATATTTTTTTTCATAAATCTTAATTAACTACTTTAAGACTTAAGAGTTTTACTTTAAAAATTAAAAAAACATTTTATTTTAACTCCGCGAAGTTTGATTTTAATTTGAATTTATGGTTATTTTCTTCAAAGGAAAATTAAATAAATTAAAAAAAAATTGTGTTCATAACATTTTTTTAGTGGCGTAATATTTCTTTACAATTAAAACTAATATGCAATTAAAAGTATAAATTACACACATATAATCAATAATGATTAAGGAAGTAGTAATTTAAAAACTATTACAACAAAATTAGTTTGTACCGACTTTCATCAACATTTACAAATTGAAATTATCCAAAGTGAGGAATATGAAATAATGGCTTTTTTAAATTTTAATCCTAACAAGAAAGTAAACTAAATTTATGTTTATATTCGAAAGTCTTTTATTAATCATAGTTTGAGAAAGCTAATGATTCTGGTTTCTTCGAATTAAATTATCGTCTGAATTCCGTGATAAAACTTCCTTGATAACCAATTATTGTAATGTTTGGATGAGGTTCATACCTTTTGAATGTGTTTTATAAAATATTAAACAATACACTTGAGACTTTAAATGCAGAACAACGTATCAGATAAATGATACAATAACATAATTCTAAATTTTTCAGCATTCTTCAGAATTTTTTTAAATAAAATACATTTCAAACCAAATTAATTGATGTTGTTGTTGTTTCTTATTCCACTTGATCTAGAAGAAGTCTAGACTAAGTCCAAGAGACCGTACGCCCAAAGAAAGTCTCGAACCAGCGCAGGGTGCAGCGCAAGACATGGAGGATTCCACCAACTCATGACTGGTATGAACAAAAACGTCCTGGGGCTGCCCTGGAGCTGAAGGGAGACAGGAAATTACAAACCACCATCACCAGACTCATCACCGGCCATACTCGCACACTTGCATATGTTCCGGGACAAAAGGAGTACCCTGTGTGCCTCAAGTGTGTTTCCCATCAAGCTTCACCGGACCATCTGCTTTCCTGTTTGGATTTGGAGAAGAGCGATCTCTTTAAAATTAATTGATGTGATATTTTTAATTTAAAATACTACAGAGAACTGCTTTATTCAGATTAAAATATTTTATCCGATAACTTATCCTAAACCAATATTATCTACTAATATGTTTTAATATGTTTCGGTAACATTCTATAAGTCATGTTAGTATAAAATTTTATGAACTAAATAATAATGTAAATGCTGTGCACCAACTGTATGAAAACGTTTCTTGATGACATTTAAACAACTGTCATTGCATTGGACGACTTGAATATATGCTATGTACCAAATGTTACCTTCCCTAAAGATTACATGGCAGTAACAAAGTTCATGAATATGACATTAATATTTATGATCACGTACATATTTCTGCAGCCATTGTTCAATAATTCAATGTTCGGTTGAAGGATTGTTTCTGATTTAGAGGTTCTGAACTGAACACTGTTTGTTCATTCAATTGTAGAATGAATAAGTTAATGTATCTTCAGATAACTCTTTTTTTTTTACAAAACTATTGCAGTGTGTAATATTTTTAAAAAGTAAGTGACGACAATATTGAGAAAAGGTGGTTATTTAAAATAAATACGTTTTCTGAATGAGGGAGAGAAAATCGCACTTTTTTTATGCTTGAGAATATGCAAGCCAAAAAAAAGAAGGGGGGGGGGGGGAAGCATATAATTGAAAAATGGAAATTTATAAAATGAAAATGTGACTATTAATTTAAATCCAAATTGTGGTTGAATAAGCTAGATATACAAGACGAATTAGTCAATGCATAAATACAGTTTTGTGAAATATATTATCTATAATAATAAAGCCGACCAAACGGTATAGTGGTTAGCGTGCTAGCCTCTAGACCGCGAGGTTGCGGGTTCGAGTCCCGTGTTGGCATGGGTGTTTGTAAATGTATGTTGGCTTGTCTAATGATGAATGTTTCGGCGCATTATAGCCCTCGTGTTGCTGACGGCGCCAGATAATCTGAATACAACCAACCAACTATAATAATAAAACAAGCTGTCTGTCTGTGGCTCTGTGGATCTATAGAAACCTACTTAAAATTAGAATAGAGCTCTGAAATTTTCAGCATAAGTAGTTTTGGCCTTCTAATTTTATGCATCACAAACAGAATGTGAAAATTTTAATTAGTTCTTTTTTAATTAATTTTTTTAATTAATAAATATGTTACAAAATGATATCTAATATGACTACAGCTCTGAAATTTTCAACATAAGTAGTTTTGGCCTTTTAATCAGACTTTAAAAAAAAAAAATTTAATTTTTATTTTATTCTTTTTTAATTAATTTTTTTTAATTAATTAATAAATATGTTACAAAACGATATCTAATAGGGCTACAGATCTGAAATTTTCAACATAAGTATTTTTGGCCTTTTAATTGGACTTTTAAAAAACAGAATTTTAAATTTTTATTTTGTTCATTTTTAGTTAATTAATTTATAGATTACAAAACGATTTCAAATAGGGCTACAGCTTTGAAATTTTCGACATAAATAGTTGTAGCCTTCTAATTGGATTTTTAAAGAACTTTTTTTTTTTAGTTAACAAATATTTTACAAAATGATTTGTAATTGGGCTACATTTCTGAAATTTTCAACACAAGTAGTTATGGCCTTCTAATTGGACTGACAAAAAGAATGTTAAAATTTTAATGTCTTTTTCAATTGATTTTTTCACAAAAAGCGACTTCGAATAATCCTAGATCTCTGAAAGTTTCAACATACGTAGTTTTAGCCTCTAATTTTGCCTTCCTCAAACACGTGGTAGAATTATCTTAAAAGGGTGTTGTATTATTGTATTAACGGGGAATTTTTTTTTTCTTGAAAAGGAAGAGGCTTCCAATATTAAGTCTTTACGTAGTAATTAGATTTTAATGAGTGAAGTGAGCTTTTGCTTACGCTGCAATGAACCTTTCAGAGAGCGAAGCTTAGCAATGAACCTTTTAACGAGTGAAATAAGCCTGTGTTTATGTGTCCATGAACTTTTCATCGAGCGAAGCGAGCTCAATTTTGCATAGCGATGAACTTTCCTGAGAGCGAAGTGCCAAAAACTGGGTTCTATACACGAATTACAGATTTACGCAATGTGAGGCCTCACAGCTAGCTAAAATATTGCGCATGTTAAAATTTCGTAGCTAGTATTAGCGGGTATTTAGCTAGTCTAAGAAAAAGTAAATTGCTTTGAAAATCGAAAAATTAAGTTATGACGATTGATATTTAATAATTACAAACAAGTAATTATAAACGTAACAAGGCCTCACAGCTAGCTAAAATATTGCGCATGTTAAAATTTCGTAGCGGGTATTTAGCTAGTCTAAGAAAAGGTAAATTGCTTTGAAAATCGAAAAATTAAGTTATGACGATTGATATTTAATAATTACAAACAAGTCATTATAAACAGTAACAAGGCCTCACAGCTAGCTAAAATATTGCGCATGTTAAAATTTCGTAGCTAGTACTAGCGGGTATTTAGCTAGTCTAAGAAAAAGTAAATTGCTTTGAAAATCGAAAAATTAAGTTATGACGATTGATATTTAATAATTACAAACAAGTCATTATAAACAGTAACAAGGCCTCACAGCTAGCTAAAATATTGCGCATGTTAAAATTTCGTAGCTAGTATTTGCGGGTATTTAGCTAGTCTAAGAAAAAGTAAATTGCTTTGAAAATCGAAAAATTAAGTTATGATGATTGATATTTAATAATTACAAACAAGTCATTATAAACAGTAACAAGGCCTCACAGCTAGCTAAAATATTGCGCATGTTAAAATTTCGTAGCTAGTATTTGCGGGTATTTAGCTAGTCTGAGAAAAAGTAAATTGCTTTGAAAATCGAAAAATTAAGTTATGACGATTGATATTTAATAATTACAAACAAGTCATTATAAACAGTAACTTTAGAAACCTACCTATTGTCGTACAAAAGTTCTTTATCTTTATGTAACTAAAAGTGTTAGTGTAATATTAGATAATTTAATTTTATTATAAGCTATTTTAAAGTCAGTTGCAGGTTTTACCTTTGAGGTATTGCCGTGCACATAAAGATTAAATATTTTTTTAAAAGCAAGTTAAGAATTGCATAATTTGTAAACAATAAACAATGTGCAGTGATATTTGACAAGATTTAATGCTTTAACGACTAATCGCTTTCGAAAAAAATTAATTTCGCCAAAATTTTCATTAATGTGCTACACGAGGAATTTCACTTAAATTAAATTATTTTCTTCACAGTTTCCATCAATGTGTTACACGAGGATTACACTTTTGTATACTTTACGAGAAATTTTGAAACTTGACCGAAACTATTATGTTAAAATTTTATTTTACCTCCTACATTATACTAATTAATGGAAAATGTTTTAAAAGTTATATATTAATATTTCTCATACAAAGTAAACTACAAATGCTACATACCGGTGCGATATATAAAATAAAAGGTCTGTCAGTAAATATTTCAAAATTGTACATCTTTAATATATCGACTTTATACAATACAAAACAAAAGTGTGTACTATTGATTTACTAGTGACAATGAAGTCAGAAAATATATTCAATCATGAAATATATTCAAATTGTTCACGCTTAGTATATGGGCCTGTTTAACTGCAATAAAAAGTATGTAAAAGTGGTATTTTAGTGATAAATCCAATATCTCACAATCCAATTTTTCTTAGGGCTTTAAAAATTACTAGGAATATTTCTGGACAGATTTGCACGTAAATTTTGAATTTAAAATTAAAAATATTTCCAATAGTTATTAACAACTTCTGCTTTCAACCATGTTGCAAAAAAAATGCACGTTCTTTTTAATAAATGACGATATATTTTTACTTTCAATCACCCATATGTATATATAGGGTAATGAAAGTATAGCATTTGGTAAAAAAAAAAATCGTTCCTTTTGCATTTCTTCACGTTTTGGAACATTCTGATTTCAAAAAAGTGATCTAGAAAAAATGTGTGTGTGTATGTGTGTCTGTGATCAGCATAACTTCCGAACAAATTGATCTACGATGTTCAAGTTTGGAGTGCGGGTTGATGGTAGCCATGGGACTTACGACTAGGATTTTCGTCAAAATCGCGCATGCGCGTAAGGTAGCTGCCATTGAAAAAATCATGTTTTTCAGTGATTGCTAAAAACGGCTCCAACGATTTAGTTCAAAATCGCTGAGGCAATGCCTCTTAAGGTGTTCTAAACATCCCCATCATCGAAATTCCCGTAAAAATGCTTTAATGGCGTAAAAAGTTGAAAAACGAATGCTTTCAACATAAAGTTCTCTTTCCTTGAACATACCTCATCAACGATCGTTTTTTCTCCTCTCCTCAGTTTCACGTATAATAAAGGATAATATCAGGATTATCGAAAAGCATATCGCCAAAAACACCATTTTAGCGAAGATTTTTTTTTCTTGCGTGTGTAAAAACTTTTGCCAAAAATAACGCCAAACCGGCCATTTTTATTCAAATGAAAGAAAATTAGAAAATAGTAAGTTACACAATGTCAAATTTTACTACGACCAATGTTATATAGTGTAATTGAAAGTTGTGCGACATTCCTCACCCCTAGTTTCTTAGCGAATGATGGAAATATACAAAAGGTAAATGACACAAATCCACATCAGTAATAAAGTGTAATTGAAAGTTGTGCGATGTTTCACAATCTTAGTTTCTTTAGGAATTTGAATTGGTATATTTAGGGAAGAATTATTACTTAAGTTTGAAATTTTCTATAAACAAATTTGAGATAATATTCTTTAATGGGATACAGTGAATTATTTATTTAATGAATTATTTATGTATGTGAAAAAAAAAAAAAAAAAAAAAAAAAAAAAAGATTCTAGAGTTCTATAAAATAAATATGAACCATTAAAACTTAACTTATAACTTAAGTATTTTTAAAAGAATTGTAATGTTTATCAAATAATAAAGTGCTTTTTAAATTTAAAGTATGTAACTGATAAGCTCTTTTTAGAATGTTGATATTTTTATTTAATAATTTCAAATTATTTTTTGCAATTTAGAAATTTTTAAATTATTTTTTGCAATTTAGAAATTTTTAAATTATTGCATTTTATTTTTTTTAATTTTCTAAAAAGAATTTATGCACATTTTAACAATATTCGTAAATGAAAACCATAATATACACGACTCCAAGAAATTTATAGATTACCCAACATATTATAAAGTCTTAAACCCGTCTTTAATAGACTTTACTGTAATCAGAAAGTTTAGATGTAACCAGATCACTCGAATCAGCATCCTATTCTACGCCGCCGCTATAAAAAGTAAAACCAACATCGAGCGTTGCCTTTTCCCGGACCCTTCACTGCCGGATCTCAATCACCCCGGGGCAACTCCATAAGCCGGACCATCCTGCGATTTTCCCACAGACATGGCACCCACCACAAAGCAAATATTGATCTCCGGGCCAAAATCCGGCAGGGCCTAATCTGCTCTTTCTCAGAAAGAGAGCTGAACTTGGAAGGTTGCCGGATAGAGTAGGGCCGGAGGAATATCGTCCTAATGGTGGATTGCGAAGAGATGAACTGTTTGGTGGAAAGTGTTTTGTGATTTCCTGTGGATTTTTTTTAAGGAAAACCTTTTTGATAGTAAAGGTTTTTTTTTTTTTTGGGGGGGGGGGGGAGAGATAGGAGCTAAGTGAGTGTTGGTATTTATGGGACTTGGATATATATTGGTGAAGGAAATCGTAACGATAAAGTAAATGTTAAGGAAGTGTGTTTATCTCGTTTCTTCTTAAATCCTTTAGATCAAGTTCGTTTTTGTTTGTTTGTATGTTTTCTGTGGAGAAAAAATCTGCGGAAGGCTAATTCTCAAAATTGCCATCACATCCAATCAAGCTGAAACTTGTCAAAAAGACTTGTTTTCGATGACAATGCATTCCATCAAGTTTCGACGGCCTTCACTAAAAGACCACTTTTACATACGCTTTTATTGTAAATTCGGAGGTTATTCCACCGAGCTGAAATTTGACAGATAGAATCGCTGTCGATAACAACGTATTTTATCAAAATTTAGGGGAAGATGTGTTAGTCCTTAGAACGGAATAGATGGTTTTCTTTGTAAGGGTCAAATACTACGAAAATTTGATCTGAGTTCAAAATGGTTCAAATAAGTTGCACAAAAAAGTTAGAATTTGAATATAAAAGTTGGTAATGCATATAAAGGATTTATTTTAGAAACTTTGTTTTTATGGGTAAATTTTTTTGAAGTCGAGTTATATTCAGTGTATATTTAAATAAACTTGATTGTTATTATAAGATAATAATAAGTGAACTGCAGGATTGAAATGAAACAGTATATATTCATTGCTATGTGTGAGTAATTATTTTTATTCTGATTGACGTCACTTGTGTAAATGTTTTATACGCTTAGAAGATATCTCCTGATTAACCGAGAGTTTCTCTCTATGCTAAAAAAAAGAGTAAGGAATAAAATTCAGAGTGAACGTTGTTTCAGAATTGTTTTCGCCGCGCATATTTCTCTGTCTCACAGTGCAAAAACTATTAAGTATAAAATTTTTCATATTGTAGAGAAATGTTTAGGAAATCTGTTGATGAGAAAATTTTTGAGAGGCGATCTTTAGTTTTTGAGTTATTATCTGTCAAATTGAAAGAATTTGTTTTGCAAGAGCTGTCGTCTCCAGGGAAAACTAACCAATGTAGAAATCTAACTTTTTGCAGATACAGAGGTATATGTCTTACTAAAACTTTATCATTAACCTTTTTACAAACTAAATCAAACAAAGATTTCGTTATTGCTGTCGTTGACGGACGGATTTCAGTCATATAACTCATATCTTTTTATTATATTTATTTTGTTCCTGTACTTGAAGATTTAGAGTTATTAAAGTTGATGATTGGCGCTCATACCATTCAATATGCCAATTTCGAAAAAAAAAAAAAAAAAAAACGAGCAATCGACCAAAATAAAGAATGAAAATAATTAAGAAGAAGTTAAAAGAAGAAATCAATTTTAAGGTTGAAGAGCAGAAATTGGAACAGAAAAGTTTAACCAACAGGAAGATACGAATTATTCGCGATTGCAGAGAAAACAGAATACAGGCAGGATGGATATTATACCCGAAGTCAGATTAGAAAAAGAAACTAAATTCAGTATTGGTGAAAAATGTGTCTTAAGCGAAAGGCTAATGTGGTTGCTTAACCTTCTGCAAGGAGAGAAAAGAACAGAATAGCAAATCAACTTTTAAATTCGAGAGCTGGCCAGCTTAGGAGGCGAAGTCTCTTATGGAGAATGTGAAGCAATCTCCTGGTTGTCAAAGAGAACCAATGGAATGCGACAGCATTCCCCAGGAGTTGGCGAGTGTAAGAGAGCAGGGAGAGGAGTCCCCCTAGTCATTTTAAATCAAGACAAGGATTCAAAATTTATGAAGATCTGTTGGTTATTACAGGCTAGAGACGGCTCTAAATACAACTAATGAACTCTCTGTTATAGGAGAAACTTGACACGTTACAATTCTCTAAAGATGGACAAAATTACTCTATCCAAGAACCAATTATTCAAAAGAAACAAACTTAACAAGGGCACTTAACATTAATACTACACACTAAATGCACCTAAACGTGTATTTATTATTTCCATGTAACTAACACAGAAAAGCAAATTCTTTAACTAACAAAATAAAGACAATATAATAAATAAATTTTAAGTTCAACTGAATAACAATTTATTTAAAAAACTTTTCAGTTCCTCAGGATGCTCCAACACTTATTTTTAATATATTGGAAATATGAGGTATAGCTTATATATGGTTATAATTCTAAAATTTAAATTACCCAATATAATAATTTCATTCTCTTTCGACATATCTTTTATATTTTGCGCTGTAATATTGTAGGGAGAAGGTTATACAAATACACTGTTAACCTATCTATCTATTTTAGGCATGCTATACGTCAAATAAAAGGGCTAGTTTAAAAGAGTTCCCGTACCACAATTTAACTCATGTTACGTCCGGAATTACTAGAAATGACAATCGTAAGTTATAGTTCTTTTAACCTAAACTATAAATGCTTAGACATGTATCACGTGCCAGTTTGAAAGTATCGCTAAATTTAGTAGAATAGTATCAAATCCATACGGATGTTCTTACTTGAAGTGCTTTGAAGTTTGACCGTAAGAGTGTTTTCACAGTAATTCTGAAAAGTTCACACTTTGGCTACAAACAGAGATATTGGATTAGAATGTTGATATTCTGTGACATACAGTCGAGTTAAGGAAATGTTTTCCCAATACAGATCACCAAAATTTTCCAATTGGAAACGCTTTTTTTAGGGGGGGGGGGGGAGGGGGACCAAACAAGCAATAATTTTTTTAATCATCCATTATCAATGTTAACAGGGGAATATTTCACTCCTTAAATATCTTAAATTCGGCATGCTTGGTATTTGAGCCTGATGTACTTAAATAGCAACGAATGTAGAGGAGACTATTTAGTGAAAGTGACTACTATATTCTAACGTGTTTCGTTTTATTTCTATCAAAATGCACATCAAAGATGTTTCGGTAATTTAAAGAAACAACTACAGTACTCTAGTCTTGCCTCCAAACAATCACAATTTCTTATTAGTTAGAAAAAGCACTTACAAAAGGGATCCCTCGATAGTAAAAATTATAGTTTCTTTGATGCACAAAAGCCTAATATTTGTATTGATCCAATCTCATAAATTAAATTTCAGTCGAGATTCCAGCAGAGGAATTTTCTCCTCGCCAAAATTAATGATCGAAATAATTTGATATCCAATAATGGGATTTGTTCCGAAACTGTGTTGTGCTTACAATTAGATAAAAAGAAAATAAAACGAAGTGTTTGATAAAGTGATAATAAGATTTCAAACTATCTTAATAAGATTATGAATTTATAAACGCGCATTCTTTTCTTAGAAGAAAACATTAATTATGTATTTAAGTTACTTCGGATAAAGCATCTGCATCTTAGTATTCAAGCTAACAAAGTCTAGAGGCAAGACTAAAAGTGTATAGAATTTCTTCAAAAGAATTCTGCTCTTTTAATAACAACTGAAAGCTGTAAGAGTGTATTTAAATATCTAAGTTTATTCTACAATTTTAATTAAAGTTTCTTTGTATCTTGAAATAAAAAGTTTCTGTAACAAAATTGAAGATTTAGTTATTTCTAGTTTATCAACAAAAAATATTAAGATTATGGGTTGTACAATTATTACTTTCGATTACTCTATATATATAATATGGTTAATGAAAGTATTGCTTTTGATAAAACAAATTTGTTCATTTTTGCATTTCTACTCGTGTAGGACCATGCCGAGTTGAAAAACATCTGTCTGTAAAAAATGTATGTGTATATGTCGATCTGTGGTCAACAAACTACCCAAACGAATTAACCTACGATGGTCAACTTTTGTATACAAGTTAATGATAGCCATGGGACTTGGCATTAAGGTATTCGTTAAAATTGCGCATGCGCATAAGGTAGCTGCCATTGAAAATTTATGTGTTTCAGTCATTAACAAAAAAAGACTCAAACAATTTTAATCAAAATCGCATTGACAATGCATTTTAAGGTGCTCCAATCATTCCTACCTCCAAAATTCCCGTAGGAATTCGATAAAGGTGTAAATGGTTGGAAAACGAATGTCTTTAACACAAAGTTCTTTTCCCTTAAGCTAAATGTCTCTAAATGACCATTAACACTAAAATTTCTATTCTCCACGCTTTTCAAAAAAAAATAAAAAAAATTGCACTTTAAGTATGCCTGTCAGATTTTTGCGGGAAAACGGACTTCTTTTTTTTTTTGCTTTTTGCGACTCTATTATGACGTCATCGTTTCCTAAATATCTCCATAGTTCAAATGGCGGTTGCGGCTGTTAAAATGTTGTTATCATGGAAATTTCAAATACTTGTCTTCTCGTACTTTTGTTTTCATATTATTTGATTGATTTTTTCTTAAAATGTCTAACATTTTCTACAAATATTGTATCGTGCCAATGTGCAAAAGCACAACCATAACAACTCCTGACAAAATTTTCATTTACGTACCACGGAATAAAAATACTCGAAAAAGTGGTGCCAAGCGATGAAGAGGGACATTGAAAAGTATATGCCACTATCGGCAAAGACTGTACGTTATGTTTGTGAAGATCATTTTGAAATAAGTTACATTTATGATAATTTTTATATTAGGAAAATTAAAGAATGTTTGCCTTTTAAGTTTAAAACAAGCTATTTGTTAGGAAAGCTATTCTAAATTTTTGTAAACATCAAGTGCAAAATAATGGGTCAAAATTGAAAGTCCGGTACTGTTTCTGCACCAAGAATTGTTTACTTAAAACCACGCCAAATGATGCTAACTTGTCATTAAAAAAATGGAGGGGCAGCCATTTTTTGGCAAAAATTACCTTGGCACAGAATCCGTGCCGCACTTGGATGTTGAGAACGGCCCCCTTTAACGAAAAAATACCGATATTTTCCCACCCAACTTTTTATTCCAAGCACAACAAAACCATTCAAGTTAATTAAAGCAGGGAATCTTGCCTATTGGCTTTTACGCCACAGGTTTCTGCTGTTACAAAATCCATATTCTTGCTGAAATAGACAGCCATCATTGTCGAGTCAATTTTTGGCAAATTGTCCAGTTGGCCTCTTACAAAACCAGATTCCATTTTTGCAATTAAGTAAAAAACAAATACTTACAAAATAGGTGATCAAAATAATTTGAGAAACGGCAACTACTAAAAGTGGAAACTACAGAGTATATAGCTGACATTTTGTGGTAAAAACCTCACCATAACAAACGGAGCGAAGGGATTACGTCCCCGAACCTTTCGAGACACTTGACATCATACTCAAAATCGGGCTTTATAAATATAAATCAACTTCATTCGTTTTTAGAAAATGCCGGAATTGTCCATTGCTAAAATCCTAATCTGTTAAGGTTGATGACAGGATAACAAAACTCCTGTCAATTTGGAGGTTTTTTGTATTAACAAAATCTATTCCAAACTGGCGAAATCGACGAAAAATTTCAACTGAAAACCTTTTAGCGAACATTCAATTTTTTAGTCGATATCTAGATTTCCAATCAAGATATGAACTTTTCCATAGAACTAACATGGAAGCATACATCCGACAGATAGTGAAAGAACTTCCAACTTCCTACTTATTTTATGTAATTTTACTAATATTATAAAAACCGTCAAACTGATAAATGACAAGTTTAGAATTTATAGGTAAGATTTAACGAATTGCACACTAACTTCCTGTTTGTATTTCTGGTATTTCCGGTAGTAATTAATGATTGCATTTTGGTATGAGAACTGATCTTGACTGAACATTTCCTTTAAAAAACCCTCAAGTCTATAAATAATGAAGTTTTTTTTTGAGAATGTTGACAAAGAGGAACGATATACAAATCGATAATTCGACTATTCAATTTAAAAAACCAAGTATATGCGATTCAATTGCGTTTTAGATACAATAATTGTAAATTAAGCTGCCGTTTTGTGTAAATTTCGAATTATTATAGAAGAGAAGCTAAAATATAATCACTGATTCATCCCTCTCAAATATTATATATCTACTAAGACTTAAATTCATGTACCCAAATCCAATCAAATTGGTTAATCACTATCAGGAGTTCATTCAGATGTATTTCAAGAATATGCAGGAGAAGTTTTTATTTAAGTTACTGTATAAGAAATACTAGCTGAATACCCGTGCTGGGCTACGAAATTTTACCATTAGCATTTTAGCGATCAAAAGACATTCATGTATTCTACACTTCAGACGTTTGCTATCCCGACAAATTGATTTAACAAAATAGGAACTTTCCTTTGTTGACATTTTTTTAAACGAAATTTATAATTGTGAATAGTAAATTGGAATAGTTTATTGTGTTTATGTTTGCTCTTAGTTCTAAATTTCAAAGTAGTAGCTGTATTGGAATTGAGACATTAAGTTAATCCTCGTATAGTTTCAATGTTGCGTCGACTTTTCATTCCTTTAAAAAATCGTTAATCGATATTGGAATGACTTATTTTTTTAACATTTGCACCATATATCAGAAATTTGACTACATTGGAAAAGGAACATTCGGATATCCCTCGTTTGGAACATTTAACCCCTTTTCAACCCCTTAAAGTTGGTTAATCGATAACGGAATAGCTTACTCTTTCTATGTTTAATCTTTTTTGACATTTGTACCAATTTTACGAGTTGTGACCAAATGGTAAGTGGGACATTCGAATATCCATAGTTTGGAATGTTTAACGCCTTTTACAAACCTTAAGTGGGTTAATCGAGATCGGAATGGCTTACTTTTTCTACGTATATCTTTATTGACATTCCTACCAATTTTCAGAGTTATGACTATATGGGAAGTGGGATATTCGAGTTTGGAATGTTTAACCCGTTTTCCACCCCTTAAAGTAGGTTAATCAAGCTCGGAATAGCTTAACTTTTCTATGTTTGTCTTTGTTGATATTTTTACCAATTTTTAGAGTTGTGACCATATGGGAAGTGGTACATTCGAATATTCCTCGTTTGGAACTGTTAACCCCTTTTACACAACTTGATCCACCCGAGATCGGAATAGTTTACTTTTTCTGCGTTTGTCTTTATTGATATTCACACCAGTTTTCAGAGTTGTGACAATATGAGAAGTAGGAAATTCGAATATATCTCTCGTTTGGAACGTTTAACCCCTTTTTGACCTCTTAAAGTGGGTTAATCGAGATCGGAATGGCTTACTTTTTCTACGTATATCTTTATTGCATTCCTACCAATTTTCAGAGTTATGACTATATGGGAAGTGGAATATTCGAGTTTGGAACATTTAACCCCTTTTCGACCGCTTAAAGTGGGTTAATCGAGATCGGAATAGCTTACTTTTTCTATTTTTACCATTGTTGATATTTGTGCCGATTTTCAGAGTTGTGACTATGTTGGAAGTAGGATATTCGAATGTCCCTCGTTTGGAAAGTTTAACCCCTTTACGAGCCCTTAATATGGGTTAATTGAGATCGGAATAGCTTACTTTCTATTTTTACCATTGTTGATATTTGTGCCGATTTTCAGAGTTGTGACTATGTGGGAAGTAGGATATTCGAATGTCCCTCGTTTGGAACGTTTAACCCCTTTTCGACCCCTTTAAGTGGGTTAATCGAGATCGGAATAGCTTACTTTTTCTATTTTTACCATTGTCGATATTTGTGCCGATTTTCAGAGTTGTGACTATGTGGGAAGTAGGATATTCGAATGTCCCTCGTTTGGAACGTTTAACCCCTTTACGAGCCCTTAATATGGGTTAATTGAGATCGGAATAACTTACTTTCTATTTTTACCATTGTTGATATTTGTGCCGATTTTCAGAGTTGTGACTATGTGGGAAGTAGGATATTCGAATGTCCCTCGTTTGAACGTTTAACCCCTTTTCGAGCCCTTAAAATGGGTTAATTGAGATCGGAATAGCTTACTTTTCTATTGTTACCATTGTTGATATTTGTGCCGATTTTCAGAGTTGTGATTAAATGGGCAGTAGGATATTCGAATATCCCTCGTTTGGAACGTTTAACCCCTTTTCGACCCCTTAAAGTGGGTTAATCGAGATCGGAATAGCTTACTTTTTCTATTTTTACCATTGTTGATATTTGTGCCGATTTTCAGAGTTGTGACTATGTGGGAAGTAGGATATTCGAATGTCCCTCGTTTGGAACGTTTAACCCCTTTACGAGCCCTTAATATGGGTTAATTGAGATCGGAATAGCTTACTTTCTATTTTTACCTTTGTTGATATTTGTGCCGATTTTCAGAGTTGTGACTATGTGGGAAGTAGGATATTCGAATGTCCCTCGTTTGAACGTTTAACCCCTTTTCGAGCCCTTAAAATGGGTTAATTGAGATCGGAATAGCTTACTTTTCTATTGTTACCATTGTTATATTTGTGCCGATTTTCAGAGTTGTGACTAAATGGGAAGTAGGATATTCGAATATCCCTCGTTTGGAACGTTTAACCCCTTTTCGACCCCTTAAAGTGGGTTAATCGAGATCGGAATAGCTTACTTTTTCTATTTTTACCATTGTTGATATTTGTGCCGATTTTCAGAGTTGTGATTATGTGGGAAGTGGGAGAATTAGTGATGAGTGAGTGAGTGAGTCAGTGAATGAGTGAGTGTGTGAGGGCTTTGCCTTATATATAAAGAGATTTCAAAATTTGTGTGTTACATTTAGACTGTATAATGTTACACAATTTTCCAGTATATAATTTTAAATACCGTACATATTTCTTTTTAAAATTCTATCTTCTTCAATTTATTTATTAGTAGCGATATACAGGCTTGAAATTATTGGCAAAGCCTAAGAGTTCATCGAGAAATTTCGATATGTTTTATGTGCGTGCCAACCACCTGATGGGTTTCTCCGGATCTTTCGGGAAAGTTCGCGCGTGAGGATATAAAAATTGGTGGGAAGTGGAATTTGTGTTCTTGGAAGTTGAGAGATGTTTTGAATGGAGCTCAGAATTTATTTTTGCCGAGCCTAATTTTTCGTGTTTGGGGCTGTGTGAGACAAAACTTTGTATTGCCCGGTATAAAGTAAAATAGTAGTTGTAACGATATCTGAAGCAATACCTTAACTACAGACATAATCTCTTAATATTAAGATAATGATATTCAGGCAATTTAGAGTGTAAAGTGTAACTATTCCAGTCAGACACTTTGTCTAATGTATTACCATATCATTTGTTTCTCAGTCTGAAAAAGTTCTACAGATCATACAGTCGGTGATTCTAGTTTGATTTTTAAACTCCTCTAAACGAGACCTTTTATTTGATATACTGTAAATGTCTAGAATTTGCTTTTTGATATTTGAATGCTAGATGGAGAGCCTTTGTATGAGCTTCTGACCACAATATAGATTATTGTAATACTTAAAGATCATTCTCAGATAACTTGTATCATAACACCTTTGAAAATTGACATTTTATATTATACTGTAAATAATGCAAGAAATGTTTCTATTATGATCAATTTGTTTCCAATGTGATGGGTGAACTTGGACCAAGTTTTTGGTTTGGACACTGGAAAGTTTTACCAAGTTACATTATTACAATAGAGCACCGATTATCTGATTATTGTTGTGGACTGTGGTTATCCAGGTGACTGAATTTTCAAACAAGTGATCATTTACGAAAAAAATTGTACCAGTGTCATAGTTTGGTTGGTTGTATTCAGATTAACTGGCGCCGTCAGAAACACGAGGGCTATAATGCACCGAAACATTCGTTATTAGACAAGCCAACATACAATTACAAACACCCATGCCTAACACGGGACTCGAACCCACAATCTCGCGGTCTAGAAGCTAGCACGCTAACCACTATACCGTTTGGTCGGCACCAGTGTCATAGCAACAATACACAGCAACAGTAATATTAAACACAAAACTGTACGAATTTTGTATCAAATTTTTTACAAATAACCATACATAAAGTAATACTACATCAAAGTATGTCAAAATGTTTGAATAAGTCGCAACGATTTCGTTTAATCGATGCTGTACTCTATAGACGATGTGTTCCAATAAGCTTTCCATCCAACTCTATCATTTTAATAGTCACACACCTTTTGCCGAACAAGTTGGACAGATTTGTGAAGCAAAAACCCAAAACAACCTACAGAACCCATTTTTAAAGCCAAAATGAAAATACTACTTTCATCTTTGCCTTTATTAGTCAGAAAACCTCCCTTACCAACTAACAACAATCAATAAACCCCAACTTTTAGCTAAGAATATTTCCCAAATCCCTGTACAACACATACTCACTTCCAACAACGAAAAACCCTTTTAATCACCCACTCCAGATGCTCACATAGAGTCTACACATAAAAATACCTCTAGAATTATATCCTAAAAGTCCTTCGAAGATTTATCATCGAGGAATTTTTAAAGAAAACCTCCTCTTCTAGAAATCTCCAACACCTGGAGTAGTTCTCGTCAGATCCAGGCGTTGGCCGCAGGAAGGAAAATCTATTCATCATTTGCTTTCCCGTGGCGGTTCCCAAGGCTGCATAGATAAAGGGATATTCAGTCTCGTATATTTTTTTTCCTGTTTACCTTGTCGTCAAAAGTTATTGCTGTCATAGTTTTTAAGTGAGCATAAATATACAGGCTTAGATACAGAGTGTCCCCCGCAAAAGAATGATACTTTTGAAAAATGAATAAAAAATTAGACGACAATAAAAATGGATTGTTTTCTGCTTTTTTCTTGGGCAACTACGGAATTGTATCCATCAATTTTCGAAAATAATTACATAGTTCGTCACCTGAAAAGCGTTCTTAAATGAAAAATTAAATGAAAACCTCTCTGGGCATGTTGCAAAAACTACAAAACGATGTTTTAATTGCGCGATGTCGATGCCGGAAGAGGTGGTTATTTTGAAAACTTCGTTTTGATGTTTGTGAAACATGGTTCAAACTTTTTTATTTTTGTTCTTTTTAGTCGATTGCGCCATCTTGTGGAGAACTTTTTAACTATTTTGAAAAATTGATGGTATAAATCCTCTAGTTTCTAAAGAAGAATGCAATAAACGATACATTTTTATCATGTTCTGTTTTTCTTAACTCAATCTTCAAATGTATCAGTCCTTTTTGGAACATCTTGTTCAATATGCCTTTTCTAATAGATATAGTTGTAATTTAGTAATACTATTTAAAATACATATAGGCAAATAAAAGATATAGGAACTTAAATTAATCTGAATTTTGCTTAAGGAACATTTTGTAACTTAAGTTATTATGCGATAACACAAAGTGGTAGACACCAATTACTTAAAACGATGACTATAAAAACCTTAAACACATTTCTGCAAAATAGGATGTGATGTGGTTTTTCCAGAGTCTTTTATTAAATTATGATCTGTTATATACATATTTTTTAGCATATTTCAGAACTCTTATCTCTCGTTTAACTTATAGGCCAGCTAACTTTCATGTAATACTTGAATGGATTCTTATCTTGACTTTCAAAAATCGATGGTCATATCTTCTTTATCGGAAGAAAAATGCAACCAAAGTGAGAAAAACGATATGACCAAACAAAAAAGAAAAAAAAACAATGTCACTAAAAATTCTTTTGATAAATCTTTTTGCTCTATTGCAAAACAGCACAAATTCCTTGTTACTTTAAATCTAAGATACAGAATTGCTATTCTACTTCTATTACATTTATGAATTCGGCGGTACTAATCGCTTTCAATTAGTTTTTTAACACGTTGAATGCCTCGTCAGCCATCACTGGCTGACACTGAACTTTGCGTTTAGACTGTAAACCACACAGTAACTGACAGTAACATAGTAACTAATAGTGTAAAATATGATATATTATCAAACAATTTACATTGCTTTAAGTAATCACTTAAATTTATTTAAAATGTACCTAATTTTTATTTATTACAAGTTTTTACAATACGAGTGCTTCTAAGCAGCGCGTGGCCTGACGGAAATTTCTTTAAAAATGCACGTGGTGCTCAACGTATTAAACGTCTTCACTTGAACTATTATGCCATTAATACTTATTTTTCTGTTTAAGTTCTAATATTTTATTCGTATCAAACCACATGATATCATAATTGAATGTACATTAATGCTTCTCTTCCAGCTGTTTCGATAGAACGTGTCTTCTGATGACGTCATTCTCAAGCGGAAAAAGGGAATATTTAAGGCACTAAGCTCACTTATCTAACAGCCTTGGATGGTGTCTCTGCAAAGAATGTATCCCCAAACGCCATTCAGGATGAAATTCCACACAGTCCCAGTTTCAGAAATGAAATACGGGATGGAATAGCTTGCATAAATAAAGTATATAAGGTGGGAAGAACTAGATTATCATAGGTAAAGAGGAATTTGGTTTTAGATTAAAGAAGCGGGTGGGTTATTTAAACACGGAAGTGGCGTTTTTATAAGATTCCTAATAGAATAATGCACCAAAAAAAGTATAATAAATTGAATAAGTGGTTTATGTTTTATTTAAATGACAAATAAAAGCTGCGGTTACTTTGTCAAAACTTAACCAAATGACATCATATTTTCCAAAAAGTTACAAAGGAGTAAAATAAGTTACAGCTGAATTACTTAATCTAAACTTCTAGTTTAATAGAAGTTTTATAACAACGGTGTAGAATTATTTTTATAGCAACACGCTTATATTTATTTTGGATTACATTTACAGAAAAAAAAAATCATTTTGCAACAACAATTATAGAATTTGATGCTTAATTGAGAATTCTTTATATGTAATAGTATCAAATAATGAAATGATTAATTGTACATAATATAAGATGCTATTTCCTTCTACATAATGGATATATTATTGTAAGAGAATTGATAATAAACTACATTATTTAAAGACTTTGACTTGTCAAATTGAATAAATTGTAGAATTTATAATGCATTAAATTAATTTCGAATAAAGGTAACTTAATTGTAAATACTTAAAAATATTAAAAATATTTTCGATACCAAAAAAAAACAGCAAGTGGATAGCATCCAGGTTAAACTACCTTAATTAACATACTCTTTTATAAACAGACATTTGCCATTACCAAATTATTAAAAAATTATTTATAAAGCAAAACTACGTTCTAAAACTACATTTAAAATTTGTATTATGTAAATTATTTATAATTGTTTATTAAATACTTGAAAAATGTTTAGTAAGAATATGATCATTTTTAAAATAAAGATTATTTAAATTATAATTTTTGCTTAGATTAATTAATGTAACCTATATAAATTAGAATTGTGGTTAGACATAACTAAAAATTTCATCCCTAACATGTAAAACAATGTACAATTGAACATGTCTAAAATTTGAGGTTTAATAAATGTTTTTTGAAAAAACCTGTTTCCTCTCTTTTAAAAATATTTCCTTTTAAAGAAATTAAAAAATTATAGACCAAGTTATCTTAGTTATCAAATTATCTTATTTTAGTTTAAACCATGAAAAATCAAATATAAAATTAGTTATTTATTTATTTTTTTTACTTAAAAATAAATGTTTAATTTATTAAACAGAACCGAATTTGAAAGTGATTGTAATATTATTTCTTCGAAGCAGATTTTACTAACATCAATTAGCCTTATTCTTAAAATAGGAAATGAATGATTTTTTTACTTATCTATAGTTAGATATAATGAAAGACAAAACAAGTACTTTAAAAAATAATAATTAATTATTTGTGTTTTCCTGTTTAGCACTTAGATACTTAGATACTAAAATATACACCCTATAATGTTGATGAATATAATATTGATTATAATTTCTTGTAGACCTTTGAAAAATGTATTTTTCTATGAGTAAATTTTATTTGCTAATTTATAATATGTAATTTTGTTATAAATCCCAGTACCATAAATAATTTCAGTATTAAAAACTGTAACCCATATCTCCCATTTTATGTTGTACAACCTAGTTTTAAAATTAAATAGCTTTCTCTCAAATTTTAAAAGCTAATAATTGGAAAATTGCATAAAATGCTAAAACTTGAACTCTTAAGAAACAAATTCCCCACAATACATCTCAAGAAATTTTGTACTTGTATATCAACTACAAAACCTTTTATGCTCACTCACTTAAACTTAGGGAAATCAATTCCTTTAATGCAATGTATTTCGCTTTTATTGAAGATGCTCTTTCCATTTTGTTAAAGAGTTAATTCATTCTCACTAAGAGGTATTCCCTTCAAAAAGCATTGGAATGTTAACAAAAAGCAGAACACTTTATTTTTTCCTCCATTAACCTCTAAATTTCCTTCTCGCTCTTTACCAAACGATAAATGCACCCTTTCTGACAATTAAAAGTGTCCCATTGTTTCTGAAAATTAAATTACTCTCAGCTCAAAGAGAATGTGGCAACGCATTTGGTATCTGGTTGTAGTAGAGGTTAATGATTGGTGCATTCAAAATAGCTGATTGTGATGTCATCCAGTCGTAATAAAAGTTTTCGGCTTCAAGTACATAAATGGTTAGAAATCAAAATAAAAGTTATTTTGTTAATATTTTCGTTTCTTTCTCGAAAAAAAATTAAGCAAAAATCGATGTATGTATAAATTTAAATTGTGGGGATAAAGATAATTAAAAGAAGGTCATTTATTTTTAGCATGAATATATTCAAGATATTATGAGCATATATTTGAAAATGCTTATGAAGTTGAACTTATAGTTTTAAAACAATACATTAACTATACTCGTAATTAAAGATATTAAAGTTGAAATTTGCAAACTTACTATATAAAACAAATTTTCTATATTTTAAATTTATTATACAATTAACAGTAGTTAACCATCTAAACTTGTTTTACTTTTGACTTTTTAATTAAAATTTGGAAAGACTATTATTAAAATGTAAACTAGAACTATTTTTCACATAAAAGTCCACAATTTTTTTTTTTTTTTAAATAAATGTTGAGCGTTCTTTAAACATTTATAATTAACAATTAAAACTTTTTCTCTACTCATTTAAACTACGATACATTAGAAAGAAAATACAATGTATACTTCAGGTGTTTGATTTTTAAAGTAATAGTTATTCATAATAACACAACAGATTCCCTTAAAATTATTTATTTTTATTTTAGTAACTTTAAAGATACAGCTAATTTGAATTCCAATTTATAAAATACTAGCTGCGTGGCCCCGCGCTGCTGGGAATTTTTTTATTTTAGTAACTTTAAAGAATGCAACTGATAGAGCAAATTTGAATTCCAATTTATAAAATACTAGCTGCGTGGCCCCGCGCTGCTGGGGACCCGTTGAAGGACATCTATCAGTTCTGTGTTAAATAGACTCTGAATTTCTCTGGAATAATTGTTGTTGGTTATTAGCTACCAATCTACTTTAGCATATGCACGGTTTCGTCCATTTTAATCGCACGCTCGGCCATTCTCCAGTCGATGCTGTCTTTGCAGGGTGATTCCCTAATAGCTTTCTTAACGGCAGATGCTCTATACTGAGCATTTATATTTGTTCTTTTCTTTGGTGGTATATTAACAAATCTCGAAATGATTTGAAAGTTTTCAGTGAGTTTCAATAATCTTCGCTGAATCTACGATTGAGGCTGTAAGTGATGAAGGTCTCTGTTTTAGAAATAATCAAAATATATTGTATCAAGTTCTTAATTTTAGTTTTAAAATAAAACAAAATCTGTACTAAGAGAAAAATTAGCAGGCAGTGAAACGATAACGTTATCTAGAAAATTGTTCGCCAAGCGAAAAAATATTGCCAAGTGGCTTGGATATAGTACCAATATTGGTCAACGTGGTGCCACACAAAGCACCTAATGATATACGTAGGTATTTCACATTAGATGACCTTCTTACATTTAATCTTGTAATGGACACATCCTGAAAAAAAGATATAATAGATTTATTAAATTGATCCATATCCGACTGAGAATCCGTGAACGAATAATGGTATGGTAAACGAACTTTTAGATGTTAGATATATATGATAACTGTAATGCAGAAGATATTTCCTAATAAAATACAAAGGAATTTGAACAAATTTATTTTGTTTAAATGTTATTAACACTCATTAAATAAAATAAAAATGTTAATACCCGCTGAGCACAATACTTAACACAAAATGTAAACATAAGCAGGAGGAAATTTAATACATAGAAAAACAAAACGATGCATAAAAAAATAATAATAATGCTTTAAAACTGCACCTGCTCAGAAGTTGTCAAAGGTATCGACTGACAGTAAATATATTGAAATCTTACAATAAATTTGGAACTGTTTAACGGACAGACTATTTTAATACATAAAAATAATAAGAAAAATGAGGGAGATACATTCAATTAACTTTTGGTTTTATTCTCATATAATAAAAAAATATCGTTGCCATTCCAAGAATATTTTTTCATGTCATTAAATTTTAATGAACGCAACTTTTAATCGAATTTAAAAATTGTTCTCTACAATGTCCATGTACTAAAGATTCTATATATCAAATTTCGTACTTCTAGATGCAAAATTGTGGATTTGTATAAGGTTCAGACGTACAGACAACTTAGTTTTATATACTTAGATACACATTTTAAAAGATAATAAAGATAGTCCATTAATAATAAAAAAGCATTAGAATTTGGAAATAATTAATATCAATAAAGATGAAACGTTGGGAAATATCGATTCAAAGTTTCCACTCTCTTAAAAAACATTAAGTTTTCTCTCTTGCTATCCTGCATAAAATACTAAGTGACTCTTTAAAAAAATGTTTATAAACCATTAATAAATTTTGCACGCATATTTAGAAAGATACAAATTATACTTTTAGTAAATGCAAACAAAATTAATATTTTTAACGTAAACTTTTCCCTTAAGAAGATATTTAAATGTGTATATACATAGTAATATATTTTGTTTTTAAAGTAATTTAATGCTATAATTTCGATATCAATACACGATATAAATGGATGTGTCCTAAAATACACTTTAACATCGTTAGGGAGAAATAAATTGTCGCTCTTTCTAAAAAAAAATAGCCAAGAAATGAATCACAAATTAATTATTTAAAGATTTTATAAAGTCAATATTTTGTAATAATTACTTTTAAATGATATTTACGTGCTTGTATTTGAAATTTTCGACAATATTTAATGAATATGTAACATGCTTCAATTTAATAAAATTAATTTAATGCAAAAAATTATTTAATACAAAACGCGAACTCGTGTTTATTTTTTTGCACTGTAATTCTTCTTGAAACCAATTTATATAAACTATAAAGTAAATTTAATATTGATTAATCTTTAGTCTTATAGTTTTATTTGTTATTTTGAGATTCAGTTTAAATTAATACTACTGCCAAACATATTAAACATTATTTTTTCCATCATAATTTTCAATAATTACCATTGATTATTAATACTACAACTTACTATTTGACAAAGTATTATTAATTTACTATTATGAGAAATTTATTGTTATTGTTTTTATAATAATTGCCATCTTAGAAATTATATTTTTGCAATTAGCCTTTTGCAATACGGAACTTATTTTTTTCAGATAAAATATTTCACTACTTTATTTCAAGCATTGTTATAATTAATATTATGTACGGTGATAATTGGAATAGGTTTTATCGCTTGCTAAAACTCGTGACCAATCATGCCAATCTATAACACATTTAAAAATAAATGAAAATTTTCAGATTCCGTTCACCAATCACAAACGCGTATTTCAGTCTTCCTCGTCAGACATTGCTAAGTGCAGCTGTAGTGACGTCATCATGCATATGGTACATAAACATAACATTTTACGCTATTTCAAACTGCAGATATATCTTTCTCCACTCCAAATGGAAGCTTTCAAGTTTATCTATTTTTTCATTTTCTTTCACATTTATCCTCCTCGCCAGAGCTGGTTTGAATCATCAATCGAACCATTTAATGATTCCAAACTCATAAAACGAATTCTGGGAATGAATAGACATGTAGTACTTTGGCAACACTACGATCGTCAGACGAGAAAAATGACTCAACTTTTCATTCCTTTTACCTGAAGTATAAGATCAATATTAACAATAAGAACTTTCACTGCTGAGCAATTAGGAAGAATGAAAGAAAATAAAGTTTTGAGAAACAAAATGTTTTCCGATGAGAATTTTCGATATTATTCTGATTTCGAAATCTTTCAAAATGATGGATTGGAGAAAGGTTACCTTTCAGTTTATTTTGTTTATGCACAAAGTTTGAGATTAAGAGAAATAGCTTTTGGTTTAAATATTTCATGATGATGTTCATCAGACTATAGAAGTGTGTTTGTTAAAATAGTAATTAGTTGTTGATTTTAATTATAATTAGACTAACATAATTAGCTTTTTGATTAAATAATCTAAAAATGGCATAATGAGGTGTGAAATAAATAAAAAGCTCATTTTTATAGATGAATAAACCATGACAAACCCAAAATAAATATAATTTTTTGTTAAAACAACTAAAGCTGTTTATAGATCTATTTTTATTGTTCAGTTATATATAATTAAATAACTGAAGTGAAGTATTTAGTTAGTTAAACTGTAATTTATTTTAAATATATATATATTTATATGCAAAATTATAAACATCAAATAATATTTATAATTATGCATGTTTACTTAAGAAGTAAATATGTATTTTCAGAATTTCCAAAATAAATTTGAAAAACCTGAATTAATTATAACAATATTTCTAAATTTTGATGTTTTGATACAATAAAATTCAATGTAGTTAATATAAAGTTACAAAATTAATCGAATCAAGTATTTTATGAATGGAATGAGGTTTAGATGATTGTTATAGTATCACTTAAATTTTATAATAATGAATTTTAATAAAAATAAAATGAGCTTTTTAATTAACAGAAATCGATGTAAAAGTTGTTTTACTGTAAGCATAGTTTTAAGGCTGAAAAGTCTAAGTTTACTTTTTTCTAAGAATGAGTCGATGAAGCTCTACTATTTAGTTCTAAGTAAACAAATGTACTCACAAAAAATTTCAAAATAACTTTCAAAACTTTGGTTTGGCACGTTCAGTTTCTTTTGTACAAAAATATAAAATTGTGAAACTACTAAAATGTTATATTAGAATAAATTAAAATTGAACTTTTGTGGTTTTTGAAACATGAAAGTTAAGTTTAAGGAGACAATGAACATGAAAACAACCTGTTTTTAATGGCCTGTCACAGCCTAAAAATTCCAGTTGATAATAATACAAGAATAGAAAGTATTTAAGAAATTTAAATTGAGAAAAGACATGCGGATGGAACGACAGCGAATTACAAATTTCTATTCAAAAAGAATTTAAAAAAAAAATCTTAGAACCATCCAATATCTTTACTTGATACTAATTTTATTTAAATTTACTTATAAATAAAACTAAATATTTAGAAATAAAACAAAATAAAATTTGTTACACATATTACACATTCAACAAAAAGCCAAAAGATTACTCCTAAGAGAATATTGTCTTGGTTATAAATTGGCCTATCGGATAAAGTTTTGCAACAAATATTGTGGAAAAACTGTTGCGAACCGTGCTAAATTTTGTATTTCTCTTTTTACCAAACTTGTTTTTTGGCGATGTTTTTATCGTTCAATATCACCAGTATTTCTAGGTTCACAATCCCAATTTCCCATAAATAATTTCACTGTCAAATAAAGTTATTAAAAGCTATTTTCAGAGGTTAATTTCATAAAATATCATTCTTGATATATCACAGCTCCAAATACCAAAATTAAACATACATATGAATAAAAACTTAAATGTATTGTCATGCAGTTGTTTCTGCAGACATTTAGAAAAAAAATTAACTATTGGACCCATTACTTTAAAAAAAAGGATGGTTATTTTCAGCTCAAGACAAAATAAAAGTGGTAAAGTTTAAACGCTTTTATTTTACGCTAAACACTTTGAAAATATCTGTTAGTTAAATGAAAAATATTTTCTTACGTTATGGAAACTATATAAAATTATAAAATAACAAAAGGAAGTTGCCTGGAGTCAAATAGCTGTGGCTTGGCGTTACCCGGCACACATTGGTTGAAATTGGTTAAGTCGATTGAAAACTACGATCATGTCACATTCCCATGCTCTATTCCCGATTTTATTACCTTAACTACACATGCGGAACAACGGAATGGAATTCTATTTCCGATATCCTAGATCAGTCGACAAATCTATTGAAAAAAATCGATTCAAATTTATTCCGTAGATCTTGAATTATGATCTCACTCTTTTAGGGTTAAAGATGGATAGAAGAAATTTTTTGAAATTTCATTTAGTAATTTGTTTTGATTATTTAATCAAATTATATTTCAATTGAAATAAATCAATAGATTTCTATTAAAAAGTACTCGTCCGAGAACACTTTTCTTCATATAGTTAGATAAACGTTGTTATTTGTTATATTTGTAATTTTGCTAAACGCAACAATTTTAAATAAAATACTTTTCTAACTTAGTTTGTAAAATTGCTGAAAAATAATAGTTTAAAAATAGTCAAGTCTACTTACTGTGTATTTTAACAAATCCTATGAGATATTCTTACTAAAATGCAAATCTTAATAATATTTACATTAAAACTAGAACAGATGCTAAAAAAAAATAGTAAGTGGATTGCATAATTCAACTAGTATATTTTAAACATTTGAATTTTTCTACTAAATTTTATAAAAAAAAATACACTAAAGTGAAAGAAACCAAAATATTCATCCATTGTTGCAATAAAAGCAGTTTACAGTTCACAAAACCCTTCCTAATTTTCAATTAGATAACATACATAACAGGAAATCATTCCTTCAGCCTTTAACTGTTGTATGCGGTCTGACAGACCGCGAGTCATTTTTTGTAGAATACTTCCAACCCCCTAAATTTTTAATCTTTGACTTTTATATTAATTTTTCCGATTCTTTGTTTCTGAAATTTTAAATTGATCTTTTCCAATTTTTTTCAAGCAGTATGAACCACGTGTTGCCCTTGAGCCAAAAAAAATCAAACAACCCAAACACAGTAGTTAAAGGTTAAAGAACAAAAGGCAAATGCAGCAAAACGACTAAAGTGTCAGCAACCATTACATTAACAGCAAGTCACTAGTCTCATGACACTTTCTTAGCTCCACTTTTCAACAAATGTCCTACTCTTCAAATAGGACATGTCAGGCATTAGCCCATTCTATCAAAGCAAAAGAAGCAGGACTATAATAACGGCTAAGGTACCACAGTGACTTCCATAACGTTAACAGTTGTTCAGGTCTTAAAGTACAGATAATGCTGACAATAGCAACCAGATCGCAAGAGAGCAGTTTACCTTGCGACATATCTCTACGGGTTCCTTTCAAAGAAAGAGCTGATGTTACCATTTCTCACCTACTTCCGCGGAGATGTATTGATAGGCGTAAGTAAAGATCTTATTTCTCTTTTTCAGGGATAAAGCTTTTGATACTCGAGTGGAAGAATTCGCTTACATGTTTCTTGCGGGGGTGGATTTATCAATGCGCAATAGGCTTTTTTTAGGTCTGAAAAGTTATTGGAACATATGCCCCACCAATATCTTATTGACAGAGAAATAATTATTTATCGAAAAGTATTTTTGTAAGATGAGATTGTTCGTTTAACTAAAGTAAAGATGAAAATAAATGCAGGTTATGGTTAACTTAGGATTACGTTCTATTAAAACGAAAAAAGACTGAAAAAAAAAATGATAATATTAGGACATAATGGGAAAGCTTGGTAAGGGTACGAATGTATTGTAAATATAAAAATAAGTCATAAATAAATTTTATTTCTGAAAAATATTGTTGAAATCGTTCTTAAATAGCTTTGATTTTATCAATTAAACAAGATTTAGATTTCACAAGATTTAGATTTTATCAATTAAACAAGATTTAGATTTTAAAATAATTTCAATTTTCAATAACTGTAAATAAAAGCAGCTTCAAAACGTAATGTCATTGTGGTGCATCTTATTGGAACTGGTTACATTTAATGTATTTCGTTGGTCTTTATTCGATGACATATTAAATGATAAGTGAAATGTTAGAATTTGGAAGCTGATCACGAGTGCCATTTATCTAGACAGCAAGGCTTTTCTGGAGGAAAGCGTATAGACAAACTGGAAGGTATGATTGAGTGAAAGAGTTTAATTTCTAAAAAAAATTGTTTTCAAATTCAGAATAAAGAATGACATGAATTCACTAATTTTTGTTTTCCTTTTTTTTTTTTTTTTTTTTTTTCTCGGTATGCTACTTTAACTACCTGTTTTTTGATTCCGTGAAAGTCAGTAGTATCGTTATATTAACATATTGTGAAACATTTTAAAATAAACAAACTAAGTGCACCACGGGGATTTTCAAAGATAATTATATCATTCGATCACAAAACAAATATGATTGTTTTTTTCGTAATAACCTGAAGGAAATTGTTCAGTAACAAAATAGATATTTAAAAACCATTCTGCGAAATCTCATTTTTAATACAACCCCCCTTGCAATGTAACAAATGAAGTTTTTCCTCTTGTTTGTGTTGAACAAAGATCGACTTATGAATCAAGCTTGCTTTCGGCAGTTTTTCTTCATGTTTGTCGAAAGATTGATTTTTCATGCTTAAATACTCTTCAGACAGATTGAAATATATTGCGATTCCAGGAGTAGAAACTGAAGTATACCATTGTTTCGATGAGTATTAAGATTGAAATCCTATGCATTGAAATATTTTATTGACCTTAAGTTTCTAGCCTTCTAATTGGCTGTAGACATGCATTAAAAAATATTAATTTTGTTCATTCTCTTTTCTTTTTTAACACAGTCAGTAGAGACATAATAGACGCTATTATACTGACATTATTTGAAGCACTCTTGAACTTGTAGATGCTTTTCAAAAATACAAAAAAAATAATCAAAATAGTTAATATTTTTGTGAAATATACTTGAACGACAATTATATGACATATATTAAAAACTTTTAAGTGAATAGTTGTTTTTTATTAGTTTAAGGTATTTGCTTAAGTTCGAAAGGCTTTTTTCAAAATATTATATGCGTTAATTTTTAAAGTGAATTTATATATTTAGTGCTACTATAGATTAGTAATACAATAAAGAAGTTCGTATATATTATCATTATTTTAGAAAAATTGCAATTTTACATGAAATTTTGATAAAGTATTTCAAAAACTTGATTTACAAATAAAGAGAAAATTATTAAGTTTTGTAGGTAATAAATAAACTTCGCAGTTATATGTAGGGAATTTACAGCAACAAGAAAAAAATATTCATAAAAACTTTCTTTTATGGACAATCGAAAAATGAGATGATTTTCGATAATTATACTTTACATTCAAATCATAAGTAATAACTATGAAAATAATCACACAATCTAATTTTTTTAGTGTTTGCCCTAAATAGCAATCAACATAATCTGTGTGCGTATGTCCGTGGTCAGCATAACTCCTGAGCGGTTTGATCAACGTTGTTCAACTTTGGCATATGTGTTAGTGGTGGTCGTGAGGCATGTCCTTAAGGTTTTTGTCAAAATTGTGCATGCGCATAAGGTTGCTGCCATTGAAAAAAATTTGTTTTTCAGCAATTGCCACAAAATGGCTCAAACGGGTTTGATCAAAATCAATGTTATGCTTTTTAAGGTGCTCTGAACATCCCTACTTCCAAAATTTTCGAAGAAATCCGATAACTGCGTAAAAATGTGAAAAACGAATGTCCTTAGCACAGAGTTCTTCTTCCCTTGACCATCGTCCATCAACTACTGTTTCTTCTCTGTTGTACTTACAAGAAAGGATGATGGATAATGTAATATTTATCAAAAAGCATATCGCCAATTTTGCCTTTTTAAATATTTTTATTGGCCAATGTAATAATTTTTTTCGAAAATATCGCCAAACTGGACATTTTTGAAATAATGAAAATATGAAAATGAAAACGTTAATTACACCAACTCATGACAAATTTAAACGGTAAATTGAACCAATCCGTGACAAATTAAATGCCGTGACCAGTTGAAAGTTGTGCAATGTTACATATCCTTACTTCTAAATAGAAGAGGTACTTAGGATATTTTAAATGAATTTATTTAAAATAAGTGCAGAAAACTTCAAACATTAAAATAAACAGTCCATGTTTTGTTCTCCTCGTGGGAAAAACAGGAACTTTCGAATATCTTAGAGTGAGTGCTTGAATTGTGTTAAACACGGCAATTGGTATTGATCTTGTCATAAATTCTTCAGAAAACTTTTACGGTTTAGTTTGACACTATTTAGATAAACATTCCCAAATCAATAAATAACTCTTTTATTGTAAATTCTATTGAGTAATTAGTGATGAATCTTTTGCGTGAAGTCTGATGTGTCGAGAAATTTTCCTGAAATTCAATTGTTTTCTGATTATTGGTTGAAAACTATAATTGTGTTGTTCCAAGAGGATTGTCTTTTTGTATTTATTTTCGAATTTAATTTGAAATATTCGTATGATGTTATTGTCACTTATCACTCAAAAACACCATCTAATTTTGATATTTTTATCTGTATTGAGGTTTAGATCAAAATCGCCTAAAAGATATTGCAAACCAATTGTATTAAAATCAGAAACCTTTTAAATGGTAGAAATTTAAGTGGTAGAGAAATGGTGTTCGGAAATAAAGTTTTTTTTTTTTTTTTTTTTTTTTTTTTTGTAAAAGTCATTTATTTCATTACACTATATGTTTCTTTCATACAATGCAAAATAAATCAATAAACATCTAATATAAAAATTTAAAAAAAAAACTTGAAACTTTATTGTATAACTTTTTTAAAAACATTTGTATGAAAGCTTTGTTGTGTAATTTTTTCCAAAAATATATAATAGAATTAATTCACTTTATTTTACAGCAGTATTCATTTAGGGGACTTGGTACCCCTTGTTTTCAAAAAGAATAATAAAAATATAAATTTTCTATTTTTTTGCGTGTTTATAATCTTTGAAATCTTCTCCTTATTCTGGCAAGTTTTTAAGCTGATCCGATGACTGCGAGTGCAGAAAAACTATGTTTTTATGGAGAATTTAGCATTGCTGCAATAGCTTCTTTGTTGTTTCGAATGTAATTTGCTCAGTTCGTGATTTTTGAAATTCCCACCTTACAAAAAAGGCTAAAACTTCAGCAAATACAAATGAAATAACTTAAAATTTTGTGTGTGTCATTCTCAATATCTATTTGATAAAAATAGGCATGGATTTTTTAATAAAATAAAAACTTTTTTCTCCAAATTTAAATGTTAAAAAATACCCGTTTTTTACGCTTTTTTTACATATAGGTAAAGTAATTATCGTTTTCCTCGAAAACTATTTTACTTATTTTAAATCCGATGCCTAAAAAGTTAGAATATATTACTAGCAACATTTATTTTTTAAAAATCAGGAAAAAATATTGAAAAAGGAAAAAGAAGACAGAATTTAAAATTTCATGAATTTTTTAAAAAAATTTAAAATTTTGAAAATGTAGAGCATTATGTAAACTTTAAAAAAAAATAGTTTTTACTTAGTAATACTTCCAAATATGTAAAAATTATAATTTTAAAGGCTTAAATAAAACAAGTTTGAAGGGTACCATGTCCCCTTAAAAGGTGTTGTATAACAAATAAAGAAAATGCTTAGATTTTTCAGAGTTATAAAACAATATTTTCTGCTCTGAACTCTCACCACTAAGAAAATTGTATTTTTCAAACGTATTTAAGGATTTTTTTTAATCAAACAGACTATGGGTGGATTAAAAAAATCAACAAAGCTACTTCTATAATGTTTAATGAATGCTAAAGAACACAATATATTTAATTTTGTCGTGGAACTTTAACAGGCTAGTTTCTACTGTACATTTAATATTGGTATAAATTGTGGAACAACATTATTTCTTACATAATTAATAAACTAAGAAAAAGGATAAAAATTACACTACTGTATGCTAAAAGTTTCAATAATATGGTCAGAAACAATAACTTGATTTTCACATTTAAGCTACAGAATATTTTTATCATTTCTAAAACCAAGTTATTTCAAGAAAATAAAATATTTAGACAATCATAATATCCCAAACTGCATAAAATCTCACTTGAAATCCCACTTAAATAGATATTTCAAAGATCTTTTTCTATGAAATACAAATCCCTACACATGGAGCATCTCGGGGAATTCATAAGCGTCGTTATTTTACGGGGACTTTAAAACCTAAGCAATATACTTCCAGCGGTAGAAGTTTTTGCTGAATAAATTGAGCACAAACGTCGAGGAATGTCTTCTTTTAATTGAGTTTGAGACCCAGGAAGTTCGCTTTTAGAATAGGTAAACTTAATTTGCATATGAAATCGTACAAAAGTTTTCCAGAAACTGCAATTCTAAAGCAAGCTAAATTTTTTGTCGGATTTCAATTCTATTTAACTTTTTAAATTCAAATGGTGGTTTTCTTGAAATAATTGTCTGGGTGGTAATTGGTTTTTTATGCAGTTATATTTTAAGATGCATCTCTTAGTTGTTTTATCTTGTGTTTTTAATTAAGTAGTGACATGTTTGATTGTCAATTTCTATTCATTTGTATCTATACGCAGTATTAGTGTATATAATCAATTTGCATTCTGGAATATGTTAAATAATTTATTTATTAGATAAAAGTATTTTTAAATAACTGTTTGGTTGGTTGGTTGTATTCAGATTATCTGGCGCCGTCAGCAACACGAGGGCTATAATGCGCCGAAACATTTCGTCATTTAACAAACCAACATACATTTACAAACACCCATGCCTACACGGGACTCGAACCCGCAACCTCGCGGTCTAGAAGCCAGCACGCTAACCACTATACCGTTTGGTCGGCAAATAAATGTTTGTGATTAAAAAAAGTCATAAAATTTTAGTGAATAAAATTTCTATAGAGTAATATAAATATAGGTTTATCCAAATAAATAATGATATTTAATTTTAATAAAATTTTTTTTATTTAATAATATGTCTGTTATTAATATTAAAATGTATTTTTAATTATTTAGATAAATATATTTATTCTTTATTTCCTAATAAAAAAATGTATATGACCAATCTGAATTTTGACATAATATGTTTGTAGTTTCTTAGCTAAAAGATAATATTTATTTTGAACAATTAGTTCTTTAAAAAATGAATTTACAAAATAATAAATATCTTGTTAACTTTCATACTAAAATAATTACGTATTTTTATAGGCGCAACAATTTTTTTTTTTTTTTTTATCATAAAATACAATTTTGTTTCTGGCAGTTAATTTCCTGGTAAAAAATAACACTTGAATAATAAATTTATCAAGAAATCTTCCTTGAACAAATTAAAAAATAATTTCCAGCTAACGAAATCTTCTATCTTCAAAAAGCTTAAGTTCTTAAGTTCACAAGTCCAATTACGTTATCTTTTGGCAGAAACTCCAAAGTTTATTTGTAATCTGATTTTGTAAAATATATGTAATCAAAATAATTATAGTACAATCAAAATAAAATAATAACTGTGACTTATTATTGATGCAAATAAAATTGAACAAAGATATAGATAGCAGTAGACACACCCTTTTTTTAAAGAGAAATACTATAATTAAAATACTTGGTATATTAAAATATTTATAGTCGTAAAAAAAAATCTATGTGACAGAAAATATTTTGGTGTTATTGATGTTGATCTAAAACAGTTAACTTCTTTCATATCCTAATTTCTGGATAGAGCTTTTTTTTACTGTCAGTTTTTCCCCTTTATACAAATAAAAGTTTATAAACGATATACCAATTTAAAGGCTAAGACGAAGGCTTCTGACGAGTAATTTATTTATAATTATACAGGATGATTAAAATTAAACTGTTGGTACTCAGAGGCTCGTAGCTCCGGTTCTACTTAAGATATCTGAATAAAGTTTTAAATACATGTTATATAGATCATGCAGCAGAGGTTTCCATTGAAAATAAGTTTGAAATGTTACCAATAGATGGCACTGTACAGCTAAAACCATATGCAAATGTGCAAATGAGTAATGGTTCGAAACAGGTCCTCTGGATGTTGCACAAAGAGGACGACATGTAACTGAACCAACGAATAATGTGGAGGAAGTTCCATTTGTTACAAGCTCTTCCAATGATACTGTAAAGTGGTCGCTCAATACCACGAGCACTGGACCTTCTGCTGGCAACTGGGCGCATGATCTTACGCAAAATTATGAAGCTGAACCCTTACAAGATGCATTACGTGCAACATTTGAAATTGTACTCTACATGCCTTGCGTTTTCTGACAAGAATCCCAGTGGATGAGTTCCTGCCATCACCTATCTTATGAACAGACGATGTTCATTTTCACTTAGAAGGTGCTGTGAACACATAGAATTGCCGCATATGGGATTCCTGCAATCCTTATACAGAGCAACAAATACCTTTACTTTCTCCATACATCACGACATGGTTTGGTCAGCTAGATCCTCGGATCTGAACTCTTGTGACTTCTGGTGGTGGAGTTTTCTCAAAGATAGCGTTTAACAGAGACATTTAATTAATGAAGAGGCCCCTTGAAATTCCACCACGTCTTCATCATTCCTACTGATACGTTGCGTGCGTCCGTTGGCAACATGGTGGTACACTTTCCGCATATTGTTGACCAGCAAAGTATGCACATAGAGCACCCAAGTATGTAGATAAATAAAATATATTCAGCTGTTCTTTGATTTTTGAACAGTTATCTTCCTTTTTACATCGTTACAGTGCCCCATATCGGTAAAATTGTGAACTATTTTTTTTCCTGACGGATCTACATAACATTTATTTAAAGTTTCATTCGAATCCTTTCAGTAGAACCGGAGCTACGAGCCGCTGAGTACTGTCAGTTTAATTTTAACCACCTTGTGCATTCTGTTATTTGGTTGCATATCGAAGTTAGAAAAATCAGAATTGGTACCAAAATGTTGAGAAGTTAAGATAGTGTGGTGGCAGCACTAGAAAAAAGAAAATTTGAATAACACTTTGATGAAATCTAAAGAGTCATATCTTTCAGTAATAGAATAAAATGAATAAAATGATGAACTTCCAAAAAAGAAAACCCTCTACGCGTTCTTAACAGTGAAGTCTGCGCAATGACTCACTAGTTAATTAAATCATTAATTTAAAAAAAAGTTCCGATCTAATTTTTCACAAGTAACCTTCTCGATGAAATTGAATTTTCAGGTCTTTGACTTATAGATTCCAAAAGAAGACGAATTATATATTATTGTTGCAAGGCTTTTCAGACTGAGTATAAACAAAAGTTCATTTAAAAAAGAAGTTTGTCAAGGGTTGATATTTTCCCTTCCGCTTACTCCTACTGCTTTATAATTAGTGTATAATTCCTTAACATTTTATCGAAGAAAATGATAGCTCAGTAAAAATAACACAGGAACATATCTAAATAATGTGAACTAATACATTTTATTCTTATGTTTTGAAAAACAGTTCTTATGAAAGTAGAAGTTGAACATTCTATGATTGAAAAGAAGAAAAAAAGATATGATAAACGTTGAAGACAATATACGATCCAATATTATTTACAAAAAAACCTAGTATTCACTTGCGCACAACTCCATGAATGGCTTTTGCATGCATTATTAGCTTAAATGCCAGCGATGGACTGTTAAAAAAAAATAACGTCATCTGTTCGTTTGAAAAAACAATAAAAGTTTATTCAAAACTTTCTAGAGTATAATCAGACCATGATACGAACTCAAAGTATAGAATCTCCTCACACACTATAAGTTCATATCATGGTCTGTTTATGCCATCGAACGTTAACGGATACTTTAGAGATGGGGATGTTCAGAACACTTTCAAAAGCATTACCATAGCGATTTTGATGAAAATCTTAAGCGTCATTTTTTTCACAATTGAGGGAAAATAAATTATTCAATGACGTGCACCTTATGCGCAAGCATTTTTACCAAAACCTTAATGACAAATCCCATAACCAGCAATAACCCATATACAAAAATTGATTATCATAGATCAATCCATACTGATAAAAAAAATGAATTTATTTGGTACCCTATATTACATATAGGGTAACTATAAGTAATATTTACATTAGTATAAGTAATCAGCAAGCATTAACACAACTAATTTATTTTTTCAAAAAATTATTCCTAAAAAGTTATTGAAATTTTAAAACCTATTACATTCCCCTATAAATCTGTAGAAGTACATGAAAAATAAAAAAAGATTAGTTTTATTGTACAAAATGTAGTTAAAAAAAACACAGGCAGCGATTTATTTGCCTTCATTGGATCCAAGTGTTGGTATAACAATTTATTTTGTCATTCGCAAGACAACATTCTTATCCATATTCTGACCACGTCCCAAACTGTATGTTATAAACCTATTTTCTAATTTTGTATTTGACAAATTATTTTTTTTTTCAGAGACTACACGGTAAACTAGAACGATAAGAAAAAGGTTAATAATGACCGAAGGTTTTATATTTTAGTATATTTTAAGTTTTATTTGTTTTAAAAGTTTAATTAGTGTAGATTTGTTATACAAGTTTAATAAGTGTATATTTGTTTTGGCAAATCGTATCTCTACGTGAATAAAATATTTGTCTTTGTCAAAAAGTGAGTCGATCTACAAGTCTGTTAATTTCAAATTCATAACAACTACAGTCTTTTCCCGTATATTTTTTAAAGTACAAGGTGAACTTGAAATAATTGATTTTGACTTAATTGACGTACTAAAGTCAAATTTCCCGCTATGTCGATTGAATCAAAGTCAAAATACAAAATCTGTTACATGTTATAAAATAATATTCAACTCCACATAATACACTTATATTCCACAAAAAAACTTTTAATTGATAAAAAATAAAATTGCTCTGGAAACAAATGCAAGTTAGTATTATTATTTCCATTGATGAAGACTAAATCTTTTAAACTATTTGCAACACTCAGTTAAGAATTTTTTTTTTTTTTTTTTAACTTATAGATAAGTCTAGTCTTGAAGAGTATATTTTTCGCTTTATACATTTAAGTAAAATTTTGTACTATTTAAGTAAATTAACATAAGCACATAATCTTTGATTTCAATATTTTTAATCGTTATTTTAAAACTTTTTATTTCGATCAATACTTTTAATTTTAAAATTTTAAGTAAACTTCGATATTTACAGCCTCTTAAAGTTAATAGTCGAAATAACCTAGAATCACTGAATTTTTTTTTTTTTTTTTTGTTAAACTTATTTTTATCTTCAATTAAAACATTTAAACAAATCCCAACACTCTTAGGTGCATATTTAGGAAAAAGTCTTGTAATTATTTTGTCAGAAAATTTAACAACGTTACCGACTGCTCATATGGTAATGTATCAGAGAGTTACTTTTCCATTGTATATGGCATGAAAAATAAAATATAGGTTTGTGATTGGCTAATAGAATCCCAAAATTCTAATTTCTTTTTAAAGATTTGATTGGCTGAAAGTTTTAGCAGACGAAAGCAAAAACCACTCTTAAGTCAGACCGTTATCATTTGATCTTATTAAGAATCGGACCTTAATGTAAGGAATTATTTTGAATAGGAATCCTCTCAATCCTCTTGTAACATGCTTGAAACCAATCAAAATACAAATTTAAATACAAATTCGAATTGTCACATTCCATTTGTCCATCACAAAGAACATTTCATTATCACACGAACATAGCAGTTCACTATGACGTAGCCGAGTATAAGTTCCACAAATGAAATTCAGGTAAATATTTTATATTTGAATGGTATTTAAAATATCATCATCATTTTTCGTTGTATTTTAATATAATTGAAAATTAAGACATCTCCAGGTAACGTATACAATCTTTAAAGTAGCAATTTTAAGTAACTTAGTTAAAAAAAAAATCTTGACGTGCCAAGCAGAAATTCCATAAATCAACTCTAAATGGATTAAATCTTACAATTGGTATCCTTTTACCAGATCCATCCTCTACCAAAAAAAAATGAAAGCGCATTAAAAAAACTAAAATGATCACAATTTGAATACAAGAAAAAAAAATATAATAAAAATGAAAACCATAAAATATAACCCAAACAAAACGAAACAATGTCCCTGCTTTTTAAACAGCGAAATTGCAAAAAATAATAAAAACGCATCTTTCTGAAATGAAAAAAAGAAAAGAGAATTTCTTTGTTTTTATGATATTACAGAAAAAGGAAAGAAAATTCCATAAAAAATAGCAGTTTTCCAGTTTTATATTTCTCCCAGCCACTTTTTCTTGCTCTCTTATTTTGCATTAAATTTTGGGGAATCTAAATTCAGTCACTTGGAAAAAGGTGGTAAATACATGCAGCTGCAATTTATTTCTGAAAGTCGACCAAAATGAAAAAAATGGCTAAATAAAAAACACCACTTTGGAACTTTAGTTTCCATAAATCATTCTATTTATCGTATGGCCACTTTTTGCCGAAGAATTTGCAATGGATCTACTTAGATTTTTCTCATTCCCCATGTTGAGCCATTTATTTATACTGAAAAGACGGAAAAACCTTATTGGATTTGATATTTCAGAAATATATATTGAATTTTGGTAATTCATTTTGTGCCGGTGTTACAGCAATAAAATTGTTCTCTCCTATTATATGTGTTCTTTTTTACCGCGTATAAGCATAAATATTTTCGAACATCTAAGAATCCGTTAATGAAATATTTGTCTACGTCGTCGCTATTTCTTCTGGAATAATTTAAATGTTGGTATTTGATAACATGCTTCTACAAGCAACAAATCTATTTTGTGAAATGATTCAGAAGTGCAAAGCGATATTTGTGTTTTATACTTAACTAGTTGGAGAAGAAAAAAAGTTTTCGTTTAACATAAAACTTAACTAACAGAACTGTCAGAATTCAAAGTTTGGGTTTGGAATGTGTTTATATTTTCTCCCAAAATATTTACTGAGAGATTTTAAATGAAAGTTAGTGAAGCTGAACTATACTTTCTCGTTTTCTAACTTCAAAAGTCTTTAAAGTTAATGGCTTCAATCTAAAGTTGTGGTGTCAAACTATTCTCAACAAAAACAGAAACTTCGCATTCAGAAACTTAACTTTAAAGCATGTAAAACCACTGTTTGTTTTTTGATGAAAAGTTCGATATTCTTATATTATCGTTTTTTGAATTTCTATACTTTAGAAAGAGTAGTTTTTTTTTTGTGAGATAGTGATATTTCTAGTTAAACTTCGGTATTTTGCTCTGTACAAATTTTCTTTTCAAGTATATTTCATATTAAAATAACTTTAACTGTTTTTTTTCTTCTGTTCCCCCCCCCCCCTTTTTTCTTTCTTTTCTTTTCCATGATTACTACATTTATGTAGTAATTCCTTAGTAACAAAATCAACTTCTGAAAAAAACTCGGTCACAAGTGCTCAAAAAATGTTTTACAATGAATTGAATTGCCAAAATTGATAACCAAATTTGTTGTAGAAAAGAAAATGATTGGAGATAAAAAAAAATATCAAACGATTTAGCATTGCAAAGAAAATAAAAAAATAAATAAAAAAAAATAGAATGTTGTCAGTTAAAAAAGATAATTATTCGTTGAGTTATGACTGGATTGGCAACAGTTTGTAATAAACTGATTAGAAATAATTTTTAAATATTATCGGATGAATATATTTCATAATACCAGGGTAACAAACTACATTCTATAAATTAGGGTCTGAAAAGCAAAGGTGTCTAAGTGACTTTTTTTAACTTCTAAGAAAATACAATTTAAAGTTCCTTAATTATATTTAATTCTATGAAAACTAATGATATCTTCATTCCAGAGGTTAGTATTTTAACAACAAATAATTTCCATAGAAATTTAATATAAATAAAAAAATTTAAAGTGTATTTTCTCAAAAATTAAGTCACTTGAACTATTTTGCTTCTCAGGCCCTCAAATATGTAAGAAAGATGTTCGATGTCATACCAAATTTTACAGCCACTTGACAACCTATCTGAAAATTTTAAAATTAGAATTATTGTAGTGACAATAAACACAATATGTCATGGAGAACCTATTTACAATCATTAACGGAACTTAATTAAAAGTCTTACATTAAAATGAGCTTAATAATAATTTACAAAAACTTATTTTTGTAATTTGTGAACTAAACTGTCTTGTAAGGTCATAGCCAAATACAATGAGTTTAACTTCAGCCATAGTTCATTGACATAACAGTACAGATGATTCTGGAGAATTTCTTTTATTCTTTCCAGTTTTAAATCAGTAAAGATAGTTAGTATAAAAGTTTCTAATATGTATTTCAAATAGTTTCTTAATGAACCTCAACTAGAGACAAATAGCTTCTGATTTTTGACGTATATCTATTTCTGATTAAGAATAAAGTCTTAAAATACTATTTTAATAAGTTTATATCTAAAAATTGAGTTTTTATAACCCTTAAGGACATATATAGTAGTTATATAGTAGCATCTATAGTAGTAGTAGTAGGTCTCCATTGCATGTTTAAAACCACATATCTCAAAATACGTAGCGACCTTTGCATAGTGTTTTTTTATATTTAATTGTAATTTTAACAAAACTATTTTATCGTTTCCGAACGTAAATAGAATCGTTGACAGTTTATTCCTTTATCTGTGGCAATTCTCATTGTTGGCTGCTGTTGGTTGAGTACAATTTCATTTCAGTGGGAGTTATGAATTACGATTATTTATAAGAAAAAGTAATAAAAAGTTAATGGAAAAATTGTTTTCGGCTAGAAACAAGGAAAGAGTAAAGAATAATATTTTTATTTTTGTATGTACTGATAAATTTATGCAAGAAAAATTAGGCTTTTTTTGTGAGGTAAAAATGCATCAATACGGAAAATTCTTATCTGGCTTTATTTTCCCCCTTGTATTTTTCTTATTAACTACATTCATTTCGTGGTTGATTTCAAATTTTATTTATTAAAAATAAAAATTCATGCATATAAGGCTTAACATTATTTCTACTTATATAATAAAGGAACGTATAACATTGTATAATAAGGAATAAGAAATTCTAAAATAAAAGGAAATTGAACTTCCTATCAAGTTAACCATGGTTTTTAAAATATTAAAAAAAGTTCTTAAAACCATTTATAGTTAAAAATAAAAGTGAACTGCAGGGAAATTTATACTTTCAAAGCTTTTTCCTGCACCACAAATAATTTTTTAAAACAAATTTCGGATAAACTATTAAAAAAATTAAAAAAAAAAAAAACCTGAATGGAAATACTTATTTTATCTAACTCAATTAAATACACTTTTAGGATAATATTTTCTATCTTAAGATAATATGAACTCATAGTTTAAAATCGTAATTCGTCTGTTATTTTTAAATGAATTGTTAAAATTCTGCATATATATATATATATATTTGTATCTTTAAACAACGACAATATATGCTTTAGTGAATATATTTTTAAAAGAAAATTCTGAGAAAAAAAATGTCATTAATAAATTAGAATATATAAAAAGCATACTGTTGATACAAAATAATTTTATTTTCAGACTTATTCATGAAGCACACGATTCCTAAGTTAATTTTCCTTTGCTTTGTATGCTCAAGTGACTCCAGATTAAAGTGAGTTACGAATCACTACGAAAATACAAGCCTAACCAAAATTTTATTCTAACATCTGAAACATGCGAGAGAAAAAGTACTTAATAACTGGAATTAGTACTTAATTTGTCTCTAGTCAGCAAAACCGGACTTCTTCGCAAACTAGTTTCTTACAGAAGAGGTCAAAACATTGTTCAAAATAAACTGTAGACTCATTAAATTTTGAATATACTGTAGAAACATTAAAATTTAAAAGCAGCTATTTTGAGGCGTGGAAGACGTTTTTAATTGAAAATAATTTCATTGAAAATAAAGGTTTGTGTCTGAGTCTTTAAAAAAATTGTCGTTTTGTGAATAAGAGTGGTTTTGTATATAAATATATATATATATATATATATATATATATATATATATATATATATATATATATATATATATATATATATATATATATATATATATATATATATATATATATATATATATATATATATATATATATATATATATATATATATATATATATATATATATATATATATATATATATAATATTAAAAAAAGATGTCCATGCAATAATATATAAGAGAAAAATTCTAAATGGACTTTTAAGAGACTTAATTAGATTTATTGGTTAAAAATCAATCAAAGCGTGCATGTTCTCTATACTTCTTTTAAAATAGATATTAGGTATATCAAAAATTGCCACTAACCACGGCTGGACATAAAAACCTGTTTCTCAAGGAAAACTGCTAAATCATTTCTTTCGAAAACTAAATTCTGTTGCATAAGCGATAAAAGTGGTTTCAGAAGAAGGTTTGGAAATATCGACGTGAAAGGTTCTTGGAAAAAAAAAGTACTTTAATCTCAAGTTGAGAGTAGTAGATAAGTTGATCAGAAAATGCTCTCACAGATAAAATAGGTTATGCGAAAATAGTATCAATTATTATAACTTATATTCCTTTTGCAGTTGGTAATGTTGCTTCTGATTGATTATTTTTAAAATTGCTCTCGATATATATTAGTATTTGGATAAATCTAAATTTTGCAATAAAAGATCTTCATATCATGATCATAAACACAAATTTTCCTTTAGTATAAGTTAATTTCACTTAAAAAACCTACTTCCTAATACATCTTTTACAAATACAAAAGTCAAAGTTTAAGTATTTATGCTCTATTGCGATATTTTAGCTACTTCGTGTTCAATACAATATTGAATGTTTTCCTTGAAAATGTTCACAAATAATTACCGGAAAATTAATTAATGTTGTTTAATTAAATACCTGCCATGATGCCGATCTAACAAAGTAGTGAAAACAGGAATCTTATTTTTCGAGTATTTATTCGACTTGCAACAGTTACAAATTTTGAGTGAGTTTGTAAAAATAATGTTACTTATAAATTATTTCTTTTTTAAATGATTTATTTTAAAGGTTTTTAAAATCCAGAGAGAGCTTCAACAAAAGTCAAAAGATTTCAATGCCACAACTAAGTTTGTTTTTATCCAAAACAGTGAATAAGTGATTTAATATAAAGTCTAATCAAAATATATTAATACAATATTTGTTTATGTTATAGTTATTTACAATAACTATAACATAAACAAATGTATTAGCTTAATATATGGCATTATCAACAAAATGTATGAAACTATTGTTTAATGGCAAGTTTCCCTTTAACTAATTCTAGCCCTAATGAATAAATGATACAAAGGTGATTAAACTACAAAAGAAAAAATAAATAATTACTTTATTTCTAACTTTGCATTTAACGCTTTAGTCTCTTTTTTGTTTTGTTAAATTACTTATTAAAATAGTTACAAATTGTATTCCAAAATACATTATCAATAAGTAATAAACCTAATGTTTAATAAATGTTAATTTACGGCTTAAATTTATTCCCTGTTCTGCCCTTTTAAGTCCTTGTAGGAATGCAATTTTGCCATGGCAGTAATGTTAACGATAAAATATTTATACAAAACACAAATATTAAGTAGTCGTATAATACAAATATCAACTTGCCATTACGTGCATATTGCATTTAATGGATACTGGAACCCTCAAATAAAGATAAAGTTAAAAAGGAATTTTTAAGTAATTTTTTTTTCTTCTAAATCTACTTAACATTTTTAGCTAATGTTAATAAGAGTTTCATTCAGACTTTAATATGAGCTTTTATTAATATTTTGTCTTTACTGAGAGTTCGAATTTTGAAATATGTATATATATATATATATATATTTGTGTGTGTGTGTGCGAAGAAGCTAAACTTTATTTTTGATTTTTATTCCAAATTAATTTATATTTAATCCCTTATATTTATTTCAAAGTTATGATCAGATATTTATGTTGAAAAAAATCAAATCAAAGCATTTGATCGATTCTGAATGAATTTTACTCAAACTTTAAAAAATTAAGTTCTAAGAAAAACGGGTTTAAAGGAGCTGAATAATAGGATTTTACAGACGTATCAAATGCATGTTTTATTTATTAAAATCAAAAATGTTTCCAAAGAGGGAAATATTTTAAGTAGGAAATATATGATTAACTAAGAAATAACATTTTAAGAATTTCTAAAAATTAAAGATTTTGTTTGGGAGGTCCCATATAATTTATAAGGTACTATAATATTACCTTGATTTTTAAATTAACTTCAAAAACTATTATTCATGGTATATGCAAATTAATCATGATTGCACGAAGTAGCCACATTTTATAGTTTGTCAATTAAAATTATTATCAAATAGCTTTTTTATTATTATTAAATATTTATAGTGGTTTAATTAAACGCTCATGCTCTTCATTTCAAAAAGAAATAGTAGAACAATTCATCACTATTTTAAAATAATATCAACTATTCGTTTGAGCAAAGTGATATTATGAAATAAAATTATTTTTATATCGATATTTTCATTCAATATTCTTTCAGTAATTTTATTGAGATATCTCTTTAAATTAAAAAAAAAATCCTAGTGGTTTTCTTAAAGTCATAGAAGTCAATAAATACTTCTAGAATTTAGCCTGGTTACTCCTTGTGACAGAGATTAGATTAAGGTTTGGTTGGTTGGTTGGTTGGTTGGTTGGTTGGTTGGTTGGTTGGTTTATACGCTCAACAACCTAATTTTTTGCACAATGACGGCTAATCAGACCGGGACCTACAAATTAAAGTGGATTCCGAACCACAACGAACATACATGTTTAACCCGGGTTTCTAACACGGCACCTTTGGCATACAAGGCCAGAGCGCTAACCTCTCAGCCATCAAGTGGGCAGATTAATGTTTGGAATTCATTTAAGGGCAGGCATTTTTTAAATACTTTTAGGATTTATAACACGTCATCTAAAACACTAAAGATCATAAAAACCTTAAAAAAATGTATAATGTATTTTCTGTAATAATGGACTATGTGTAAAAAAAACATAATATATCTAGTATCGGAAAATTTCACAGCTGTCCTCAAACCAAATTCAACAATTTCTACACCCAAATTACGTAATATTTGTAACCAAACTTAAAAAAACCTAAAAAACTAGAAATAAGTAAAAAACTTTTTAAAATTCATATCGTTGAATACCTTATTTTTAAGGAACTACCAACTTACATTAGGTCACATTATAAAGAAGAGACAGTATTTTGTATAATTTTCCAGTTTTGCATCAAACGGTACTTGTTCCAAATTATTTTATAAGAGAATAATTCAGTTACCTTTCTATGAAAAGCAATAAGATTAAAATAATAGAATTTCAATCTTGTCTCTTAACATAGCTCCAATAAAAAGTTAACAAAATTACATTTGTATAAATTCCTCTTTTTGAGGAAATAATAATGTATCGTACACTGGACTTTTAATTTTTTGTTCTTTTTATTATTTTGCTGACAAATCTTGACTTTCAAGCATTTTTCAGATGATTAGGAAAGCTTCTTGTATTTGAAAAGTTTATGCAGGCAAGAAAGAGCAAAAGCAAGCCAGCATTAATGTATGCATTGGATCACATTGATTGTCCCTTGCAACATCAAGCCTAATCTTTCCATTGTTCTTATTTGGTTCATTCTACGGAAAATCTTCAATTTGACCACAATTTAAAAACACGCATTCCTTAACAACTTAATACAAAGGGAGATATAATAAAGAGTACTGATACTATTATAGTGGTTGAAATAAACAAAAATATGAACTTTAATTTTTTTTATAAATATTACAAAAAGTAATGTCCATCGATGTGACAAGTCGTATTAAAAATTGCATATAATTATTTAATAAAGTTCAATTTAAAATAAAAAGTTCTAAAATATAAGCAACATTATTTTACAAGTGCATACAATTTTTACAATTTAAAAGGTTACACAATATTATTACTTTAGTGCATATTTTTTATTTTCATAATTCTCACCTGTTTCAGAACATACTGTCTTATTTTTTTAGTTCTATTATAAAAAATACATACTTGTAAGTTTCGACTCCTTAAAAGATAGATGCATAAAAAATATTTTGAAGGAAAAAGTTACGTTATTTCACTTCTTATGTAACTTAAGTAAAAATCAGTAATAACCAAGAAAGCAGGTTGAACACAAGGGAGTTTTAAAAAATGCAAAAAAAAAAGGGGGGGGGGGGGGATTCAGTTTTGAAACATTTGCATAGAAAATTATGCTTAAAAATTCCATCTTACTAAATTGCAACTTCAAAGCCTTTTAAATCAAATATACGAAGCAAAAATAAAACAAAATGTGCCGATAATGAAAGTTGAATTGAAGATGCTTATTATTTTAAGATGTTTTTGCAATATATTAGTCTTTTTATATATTTAGAAATGATTAAACTGTTGCACCATTTTCTTTTACAGTGTCACAAGAGTGAACAACTTTTACCACGGATGGACAAAACGATATTTTTTTGCATGCGATGAATTCTCCTAAGGTTTCAGGAAATATTTTATAAATTTCATTGATAATTTAAATTATCTTAGAGTCCATGGATGTAACATACTTGCTCATCTCAATCTTTCCTATTTAAAGTCTAATAACTTGATACAATTATTTATAAATAACTTTATCTGCAGCTTGTATTTTGAACCTGAACAAAAAACATCTGGCTAACAGTCGATTTTTTATTAACAAAACAGTATATTACTACCAACCACAAGAATTTATTGACATCTTTTTGGGTATCCACCGATGTGACCTGTTGATCTTATTACAGGTATTAAACTACAATATAAGAGTTAACAAATTATTAACTTAAATTTGTTTTAAACCGTTATTTGTACCTAAAAAAGTATGGTAATTAGAACAATTTTTATAATAAACACCAGTTATACAAATTCCTGATTTTAAGTAGAATAATTCATTTTTTTTTTTTTTTTTAATTTTTTTTAATTTTTATTTTTTTTTATTTTGTTTAAACATTTAATAAAAACCTTAAGAGTATTGATATGAAGTATTAATTTAAGATAATTTCACCAATTCTAGTATCTAATCGACGAGAATTATCAAGAATCAATACAATTTTTTATGAATAGCCATCTTGTACTTTCTTGATATGTTAGCAAGTTCACCCTTTTGTAGTTATAATGAAGATCAGTCAATAATAACTTGGTATTTAGACTAATATAAACGCAGGTATAAATCCACTTACCGAGTTCGTCAATGGCCGGCGTCAACCTCAACGTGACAGCCACCAGCGCAACGCACATCATGAGGATGAAGGAAGCCACCGAAGCCACAATCACACTCACAATCTTCCTAGACCGACTGTTACTAGACGTGCTATCCTTGTCACCAAGTCCAGCTTCAGGGTCCATACACCTCCTCCTATGTCTCCTGAACTCACCACCTCTCAAGTCCTTTAGGGAGGTAGTCACGGAAGTCCTATGCCCACAAATGAGTGGGTCGTGGTGACAGATTCGATGTTTCTGCTTCTTGTTGGTGTGGTAGTGGTGGTGCCTAGGGTGCTCCAGGGTGGAGGCCCTCGGTGGCTCCACAAAAGAGCAGTCCTCAAAGTACAAGTCAGCTGAGGCCCAATGAGGCTTGCTGATGAGTGGCCCTTTGTGCTGGTGATTGTGCATAGCTAGAAGGTCCCTGTTTCTTGAGCAGGCAGCGGCCAAGCTAGTGGACTCGCTGCCACTAGTGGCCATCAGTCTCGATCGGCTGGTGTGGCCGACAGGAGGTCTTCTCTTGTCCATGATGCCCATCTGTTGCAGCCGCTTCCTGCAGTGCTTTCGGTGTCTGCGTCTGCCTTTGTGGAGGTGGATAGACTTTCGTTTGAGCTTTAGGGGTTCGGTAATGGGCAGAAGGGGGTAGAGTGCCGCTCTGGGTCGTCTCCGCAGTCTGTCACACTCGCGTTCGATGTCCGACACCTTGAGCACGACTCCATCTTTGATGTGAGACTTCCGTTTCTTCTTTGCCTTCTTGCCCGGTTGGGATTGATTGTCTGCCATCGTGGAGGATATTTATAATTCTCTCTCTCACGGTGACTACGATTAGGATATCCACATTTAGGAACGAGCAAGTGGAAACGTGCTTTTGAAGATCGACCACCGGATCCCGATTTCTTGAGCTTTCAATAGTGACATTGTTTGAGTATTGCTAAAACACTTTTGTTAATCTAGCTGGACGTTTAAACTATGATTGTGAATACGAGTTATAGGGATAGAGGCCACTTTTAAAAGGCTTGCTGTTTTGGCAAAGTTTGAAAGAGATTAAATTTAAATACTTTTAATACGTTAAGCTGACCGCTTTATTCGATCAACAGAAAATGTGCTAACTAAACATCAGGCACATATTTCCTAATTCAGGTCTAATAAGTTTTCCGCTCACTCTTAGTATCAGGTCTCTTTTATATCACATTTTGATTCAAGCAAAGGCAAAACACCAGTTTGTATTGCGTATAGATTCTAAAATATTGCATTTGGATTTCTATGGCTTAGGTAGGCAAACACATAGAAATTAATCAAGCTATTTAGCTTTGGGACTAATAAATATATATATTACATATATTGATTGCATATAATTAATACTGTTGTAGTATTGCATAGAAAAGGATGAATCTACAAGAATAAAGATTTACATGAGATTTTACTTATTGCTAGTGTATAAACACTGATTGCCACCTTTAAGCTTTAACGTAACTTTTAACAGTATAGTTAAATACTTGTTACATTTAGCAATTGTTTTTTCTGGAAAATCGAGTATTAGCAATTGTAGCAAGAGCTGATTCGAATTCTTGAAATTAAACATATCAGCTTATCTGACTAGTTTCCAGAATCCTAACTTGCCATTTAGTAATTCTAAATTAAACGTAAATATTAACAGATATATTTTATTAAATGACATTTTAAATTAAAATTTTTTAGCTATGTATACAAACAGTTTTTAGTAATTTTGAATAATACTTACTTTGGAGCTTAATATTAAAAAAAAATAAAAAAAAATATTCCAAATAAATGAGAAACTCTACTTATTATATGATAGACTGTGGAAATTCTTATATGTAAACACTTACTTCATTTAACTTAACTTTTTGGTAAAATTTAGCCAAACAATTGTATGCCATTTTTAAGTTAATAAAAGACATATAAATTTTTAATGACAAAATAAATTAAAATATGTTTGATAAACAAGAATGTATTATTCGTATTTTAATGTTTTATGATTATCCAAGAATTTTTCAAATGTTCTTTGATTAAAATTCCACGTATATTTTACCCCTATTCGACATTTTTGAATACTCTAATGTTTACAATTCAAAATAAGTTAAAATGAAATAAATATTACTTTATAATTTTAAAAAAGAGACAACTAATTCGTTAATATTTCTATAAACCATCAAACAATTAAGAAGGAACACCAAACTCTTCGTCTATTTACGTTTATCCTAACAGAAACCTTCTCAAACTGTAATAAGTTAATTCTAAAATCTTTAATCTTGATAAATCTCCACACACAAAAAAAATCAAGTCCTATATCCAAATCAACATCGACACACGTAAACAATAACACATCCAAATGCACACACAATACACAAAGAAGCACAATAAAGATGTATCCAACAATTCAGTTTAAATCCAAGAATTCGTTCTGCCTTTCACACCTGTCGTGTATTAATTAAATCCAAATATTCGATTACGATTCTTTTTTCTCCATCGATACATCCGAAGGGGGAAGGATAATTTCAAACGGAGCGGTGTGGTTCGAATAAATTTTTTCTTCCCCCTTCCAGTTCTAAAGTAGCACTTAAGAACAAGATTCGAACGGTATTAGAACGTGTCTTTTCGAATCGCGAGCTCCCTTCGAATTTGAGATCGTTTGCAGGTTGTGTTGGCTGGGACGGGGGTGCACAGCAGGACGCATGCGCGGAGAGGGAGCTAACCGGGTGGTTGGTTTTACTGGAAGGGGTGAGAAGAGGGACCATCAGAGAGGGGTCGAACCATCCCTGGTGAATGGATATCGTCCCAGGAGCGATCGTTCGTCTTGTGGAAGAGGTCCTTTCTTTCAGACGATAGTTTTCTTTTGAGGGTGTTCGAAAGGTTTGGGGTGGGTCTTTGGGGTTTTTCAGGGGGGAGAGGAGTTCGATTATTATCGAGAGGAGTTCAGATTGAGTTTTCCAGACGACAATTGATTTTTCAGGTGTGTGAAGGTGTTGGTGAAAGTTCAAAGGGGAAAGAAGCTGTGGGAAAGGGATTAGATTCATACAGCATAGATCAGAGGCTTAATATTTTCATAGCGATCGAACGGAGTTTCTTAGGGGTCAAATGTTTTCTGTAGTTGTCAAATGTTTGAATTTATTAACTTATTAATTTTGATGTTTTCGTCCACAAATGAAGAGATGCAAATTTAATTGTGATTTTTAAAGGATATAGACACATAATGTGGAAATTTTTGACATTGTTAATGTTTTAAAAACAACCTGGCAATTTTGAATTGAATGGAATAAAATTTTAACTCTATTTGTTTAAATGCTTTCTTAAGTTTTAAATGTTCAATAATCAGCATCATTGCTACCGTTTCTCTACCAGGCAACTTGCAAACTTTAGGTCAATTTTTCTTGGAGATGGTATTTTTCCTTTTTTGAAATTTGAATAAACATAGCTTTGGAAACGTAATGCTGTCAATGCAGATTTTTTTTTTTTTTTTTTTTTTTTTTTTTTTTTTTAACCATATACGAAATGTATATGGTTAAAATATTTTTGGCCGATATTTTATCAAAGCATACGTTATTTATTCTTAACCATTTCACTTTTTAAAAATTAGATCTTTAAAAATTACTAAGGATATCTACCTATTCAAATTTATAAAAAGATTAAGAGAAAAATTGAAAAGGATATATACGAAATAAAAAAAATAATAAAAAGAATGATTATTTGTTATTTAAAATTTGAAAGTTAAACTTTAAAAAAAAATATTCTTATGATGATATAGGAAATTTAAAGATTTTTTTGAAAAAATATTGTAAATTAATTAGTTAAAAAAAATATATATATTTTCGAACTTATATCAAAAATTAAAATAGTCAAAACTTAATTGCTCTTTAAATTTCAAAAAAATAATCAAAGTGTTTTTTTACTATAAATTTTTTTGTCTAGTTTCAATATGAAATTGTGATCTATTCCATTAAGTTAATAAAGTTTTATTTACACATGGGTAAGCGAGAATGAATAGTCTTTTTTATATTATAGCATCTAGCACAAACTAGATAAAACAACAACTACACATTGTATGTTTATAATATGCCATATTCAAATGTATTTTTAACTATTTCATTCTCCAATCTTTTCTCATTTTAAATAAACTATAATGTAAACTGTAACTACAAAACAATATTTGAAGCTGAATGGCATAATATTACAGATATACCAAATTTATGTTTTGGATGCAATAGAATGAAAATATCTAATTATATCTAACTATCACTTGCAATTTAAGTATGCTTGTAGAAATTAGAGTAAAAAGAGTAATAATTCCGGACAAAAAATGTTATTAAATTAAGGAAGGAGCATAAAACATTTTTTTTTATTAAAATGTAGACAAATTATCAATTTTTACCGATATTTTATCAAAGCATACGTTATTTATTCTTAACCATTTCACTTTTTAAAAATTAGATCTTTAAAAATTACTAAGGATATCTACCTATTCAAATTTATAAAAAGATTAAGAGAAAAATTGAAAAGGATATAGAATTCGAAATGTTTTAACTATTAAAATTTTCCAAATTTCAAACATTAAATTATATTTTTCTTTTGTAAAGCTTAGTTTCAAAATAGAAATATTTCTAAGCATTTCAAAATTAAAATTTTAAAAACCAAAACTTAAAACTATTTCTGTGATACCGAGTACCTTCCATTAAATTTGCGGCATATCCTTATGAGTAATAATAACAATACATAAATATCTCAATAGTGTTTAATTAAATCAAAAAAGTATCCAGATAATAGAAAGAATAAACTTTTATTAATTTATCATTATAATATGACTACATGAGTTATAAAATACTTCATTTTTTCTAATCTTTAAAGGGAGTTGGTAACCAAATATTTATAAATAATCGATTTAAAGTTTATTATTGTTTAACAAATTTTAAATTCTCCCCTTTAAATGGATATCTCATTTGTACTAATACCTCAATTAGAAGTATTTTTAATAGTTTTTTGAAGACAAAATTGGTATCTATTAGTGTAAGTAAAGTTTTCTTTAAAATACGTTTTTCTCAAAACTACACATTTCATTATTCATGTACCTTTTTCTCCGAAACTGCGCATACTATCTTCCTAAAATTGTTAGCACATATTTCTTTTATGTGTTTGCATATACTGAAGTCAGATTTTGTTGTCATTTTAAAAATATTTTTTGTTTTGGCTTTTTTAGGCAAAAAAACTTGTAATTTTTAGCAAATATGAGCGACTTTCATGAAAATTCATTTTTCATAAAAACCAAATGAATCCTAATCAAAAGCTAACTTCAGTAGAATAACAAGTGTCTGCTAGATCCACTGAAAAACAAATTAGGCTTCTATGTTAAATACACATTATTATTGATTAACTTTACCATTATAGAGGGTACCAACTCCCCTAAAGTATGCGGTTTTATGCTAAATAATAGGGCAATGCTCCATTAGCTAATCTAAATTTTGCATAAAACCGTTCAATTGATGCAGAGACTATATTTGTTTCCAATTCCAATTATCTTATATATTTTAGAAGATAATAAAAGTATTGAATCGGGGTCAAAATACTTCTTCATGTTATGTTTCTACTTGGCTTTTTTTCCCAGTTTAAAAGAGCTCAAAAAGTTATTTTTTAAAAATAAAATAGTCCTTGCGTCTGTACTTGAAAAGTTAAACTCAAAATCGTTCCATGAATTCCAAATTTGGAATACAAATTTGTTGTGCCTAGAAATTAAGAAGTGGCAACAAGGATTGCAGCAAAATCGTGCATGCGTAGAAGGCAACATTTATTAAAAATTATATTTTTTCAGTAATTGCGCAAACATTTGAGCAGTGATTTTTATAAAATTCTTTTAGGTAATGCCTTTACAGTTGGTAATAACATCCGTACTCTCAAAATGAAAATATATACATTAATTTCTGCACTACACTGCAACGATAAGCTTATGAAAAGAATTTTGTTTTTCTTCCTGTTTATTCAAGATTAATTTCCTGAGCTGAGAAATTGACAACTGTTTGATCCAAACAGCTGCTAAGCGTGATATGCGTGGCTTGATATGTGAAACTAAATATCCCCAAACTTGAAAAAATGAAGATTATTTTTTTTTTAAGTGAAAGAATAAAAACAAAGACTAGAAATTAAACCGACCCATTTTACATATTATTTACTCTAACTGACAGATTTTATAGCGTAACTGAAAGATGCGAGCTGTTTCCCACTCATATCTTATTAAAAAAATTCAAATTAAAAAAAAAAAAGACCAACACGTCAAAATCTCATTTATGAATTTAAAAGAAAAAAAAATCCATTATCCAAAATCCAAAGTAAAATCCATAATAGGTTACACGTTTAAACTAAGCACTAATTCAACAGTGGATAATAATAAGATTTGTACAAAAACACAGATTTTTTTTATATATATCTATACTATATTAAACGCATAGTAATTCAATTGGTTCTTAGGACCTATGAGAAATCAAGTTATGTACTGGAAAAAGAAATTGCCCAGAAAATATGTCGTTCTAGAGAGCTCTCTTCGCTCTGACAAACTACAGACATTCCTGGAAATAAAGATATTTTCTATTCTAAACTCGATGAGACATGATCATAAAGTTTGTTACAAAGGCAATAAAGCGTTCCAGTGACTGTCTTTCTAACAATGCTTGTCCCTTTCAATTCGAATACACACTATTTTTTGTCAGAGAAGGATATAAAGATAGCTTGCAATATTCAAGAAAGCGTTACTTCTTTTATTTTAAAAAAAGGCAATTTTCTTGAAGTTTAAGAAACGGAAATTCAAAGAATATATAATATGATTTACGAGTTATAGGAGATCGGAAATATAGTGTTTTATATATAAAATTAGAGTAAAATTGTATTCTATCTCTATTCTGATTTGCAATAAATTTTAGTCATAGATTTTATGGGAGCAAAAAATTATTATTAGTTACGCGGGGGGGGGGGGGGGGGAATACACGTTTAAATATAATTTTTGATAATTTAAATTGGAAGGTAGTGGAAATTCTCTACGTCGTGTTAATGCTAACGTGGGAATGTATACATATAATGCAGTGCTAAGCACAGAATTCATGTCTGAAACTGAACTCGAAGTAAGAAATTAAGATTAAAAGTTTAACAACTTCATGAAGTTTGATGGTAACTTATTGACTAAATTATTACCATTACGAAATGCAGTGTTTTATTGTATACAACAAGAGCAAAATTGAATCCTATTTTTATTGTATTCTACAATAAATTTGAGTTATAGATTTTATAGAAGCAAATCATTATAATTAGTTTCGGGGAAATACACGCTTAACTATAATAGTTGGATGTATTTAGATTTTTTGTAGAAGATAGCTGAAATTCGCTGACATACTAAAGTTTACGTAAGAATATATACTGCAGTGATAAGCATGGGATTCGTGTCTGCAATTGGGCTCGAAATAAGAAATTGTTAACAATTTCATGTAGCTGATGTTAACTTATCGACTAACTTATTAACTTATTTATTCCCCATGCTGGTAAAATCATTAAACTACCATCACGTAGAACAAATTAAATAGAATAATCTAGTAAGAATGACTGATTTTGTTCAAAAATGAAGGTACGACTTTTGTGCTTAGAACAACTATATTGTTCGACTCGAGACTACAAAAATCTACATTGAGTCCCCTCTCACGGTCTAAAAAAAAATTAACTCCAATTTTCAAACAAAAAACTCAATTTAAAGTTGTAAATAAACTCTTTGTTATAAGCGTAGGACTTAGCCTTTAAATTGGTATATCATTCAACAATTTAGGTTTTGTATAAAAGGACAAAAGGAATCGTCATAAAAAAAAAACCTTTTAGAAAAGAATGCAGTGAATGCAGAAAAAAAATACAGTAAAAATACAATAATGTAATGGTGCATTATTGTATTTTTAACCGGTCACAGGAAATCAACGAAACAAGATAGAAATATGAAATCTTCACCAAATGTAAGGAAAACTCTCAAAATTTCTTACCTATTCAGTTCAGTCCGATGTGTTTCCATTTGTTGCCCTACACACAACTAAATGATATTCAACTTCTTCCCATAAACTCTTGAAGACGTCTGGTGCAACAGAGTGAATAACGTCTGTAATTCTTTGTTTTAAATAGTTAATGTCATTGATATGTTCACTGTACATATGTGCTTCACATAACCCCACAAATAAAAGTCTAAAAGGGAGACAGATCCGGGGATCGTGGTGATCATGACTTGATAGAACCCCTGCCTATCAACCACTGGGGGAATGTTGTATCCAGAAACTCACTAACAATGGTATCGTAGTGTCGAGGAAGGCAGTCATGTTGAGAGTTTCTTGTTAACTTGGAAAGTTTTTCTTTTATTTGGTGCATATTTCACGTTTCTATCCAGTTTCGTTGATTTCCTGTGCGCAGTCAAAAGTGCACCATGACTTTACACTTCATGACTTTACATTCTTCACCACTTCATGTTACACTGTATATAACATGAAGTGGTGAAATAAAATTTCAAAATATTTTAATAGGAATCGTTCTAAAAAATCTAATAAGATAAAAAAAAATTGAGTTTATTTTTGGGATCAACATTTCAATCAACTATCAAAAGAAAACCTATTTTCAAAAGGTATTTTTCTATAAGGTGCAATGGGCTTAATAGACGCACATTAAAAAATTAATAAATACTTAATTCACGTTTATTTATACACTTCTAAATGATGGTTGGTTGTTTTCAGATTATCTTTCGCCGTCAGCAACACGAGGGTTATAATGCACCGAAACATTCGTCATTTGACAAGCTAACATACATTTACAAACACCCATGCCTTACATGGGACTCGAACCCGTAACCTCGCGGTCTAGAAGCTAGTATGCTAACCCCAATACCGTTTGGTTGACCTTCTAAGTCAGTGTCCGCCACTAACTTTTAAAGACGGGCCGCGTGACTTATGTTGGAACTTTCCGCGGGCCGTAGATTTATACCGAATACGCCAATAAATATATTGCTTTACGACATATGTTCAATGTTAGAAATGTGATAATTACAAAAGATTTAACAATATAAAACAATTTAGAAAACTGAAACAATAATTTAACTTTTTTAAATTAATAAAAAAACAATTGATATTTGATTCTTGTTTCAAATAATTAAAAAAAAATAGTTTTCTTTACATTGTGCATTAAAGTCATAAAAGAAATTAATCTTTAGTGACACTATTGCAATGTGACTTGGCCTCATAATCAATTAAGATATTTAAAACATACCTCCTAAATCCTTCATTTTAGTCGATGTTAATTACGAGACGATAACGGCCGGTTCGCTTTTCACTATCTACTTTGCGTTTAAAACTAGTCCCCGACACCATTATTGCACTGGAGTCATAGAGATCACGATTGTTCTTTTCACGTCAAAACAAAAGAGGCCAGTATGCATTAAAACACCCAACTCCTGCCCATCACAGAGAAAAAAGCAGAATTCGAATTGTGCCATGCACGAGTCGAGTTGGTTGGGTATCATAAGTAATAAACTAAGCAATGTGAAGGAATGGTCATTGGTAATAATTCAAACTATTAATTTTTTTTTTCTGGCAGTCTCAGAAAGGATTTTTCAGACTTACTGAAGCGGGCCACTTAATGGAAAACGCAGTTTTTGGTAATAAACACATACTATTGTAGACAAATTAAAATTACTTCCGCAAAATTTGATTTTTGCTCTTCTGTACTACCGGCGGGCCGGAGAAAAAGCTGTCGCGGGCCGGATCCGGTGCGCGGGCCGCCTAGTGGCTGACGCTGTTCTAAGTGATGACAATCATTATAAGAAGCGGAAAAAACCCGGATAAAATAAATTCTGCAAAAAAACATATTTTTGACTTGGAACTGGTTGGTTGTATGAGTTAACAACATTGTCGGTTTGTGCTTGTTAGATCAAATGCGCCTGACAGAAGGTTAAATGTTTACTTACTTATTTCTAAGTAACCTTATATCAATACTGTAACACATGAACGCAAACATTCTGAGATTTATTTTTAATTTCACGCTTGATGAAAAGTAATTTGTTGATTACTCTGCTGTTTCTAAGAAACTTTTTTAATACTGCAGCATGAACGCATAAATTCTGAGATTTATTTTTAATTTCATGCTTGATGAAAAGTAGGGATGGAACGGATATCCGGCAAATATCCGATATCCGGCATATCCGGCTGATTTTTCAATATCCGAAACCCCGTCGGATATCCGATTTGAAATACCCGACATCCGACAGTTTTTTTCGGATATCCGGCTATATATCCGGCCACCAGGTATCCACAAGAAATAATTTTTTGCAAAAAATAATGATCTTTTTGGACAAAGGGGACACCGCATCCTACACTTTTTTTAAAATTTTTTTTTTTGGACATAAATTGCAGTCAAGTTAGAAAACGAAAAAGTTCCTTCGTGAGAACTATGCTTTCGCATATTCCTAACTTCAGAGATGAGCTAGAAGAAGCAGGTGCATTAGTTTCAATTCAAAGAAAGAGGAGCCGTATTATTGGCGCCGAGTTGATAAGCATAAACCATTCCTCCAATCTTTTTCCATACACATCCTTCAGACGTGTTTAACAATATGTTCTTTTCATTCCAAGTTTATGATCTGATTAATTCCAGATGTTATATTTGAATGCTTCTCCTTAAAACACGAATCGAAGTACCCTAATAAATATAGTACTTCTTTTCCATAACATAAGTTACTTGTTAAGAGTTTTAGTTATTCTCACTTCCTCCTTTTTTTCTGACATTTGCTAGCGAGTAAAAAGCAATAAATAGCCAATGCGCACTCCTCAATGCTTTTTTTTTTTTTTTGTTCTATCGACGATAATACCCTACCCCTTTATGCTGTGAATGGTATGGTCTAATTTCGGGTTTTTCATTGGCAGAAGTTGAGAGCTGGTATATTTTTCTGATTTAAAATGAAGTATTGTAATTTTTAGGTCTTTAACGCAGCGCCACAATGTGGAATTATATTTAGCTCTCTAGAATGTCTTGAATCATAGTTTTCTCCAATTACAATCCAATTTATAATTTTTAATAATGGCTCATTTAAAATCACCAATTTGGAAGTATTTTAAAATTAATGGAAATGACGAAAGCAAAGCCCTATGTGTTACTTGCTCCTCAGAATCGTTTAAAAAATATATTGTGCGCGGCAAAAGCCCAAAATCCTTTTCCACAAAACCCTTATGGAACCATTTAATGAGTTTGCATAAGGAAATTCACCGAAACTTAAAAGACTCACTAAATGCATCAAATATTGATGAACAAGAAAACACAATTCATCAAAACAAGAAATGCACGCAGACAACATTGGAATCGACATTATTTGTACCAAAATTGTGGAGTTTAGATGATCCTAAAGCAAAAGCCTTAACCACAAAAATATGTAAGTACTAATTTTGTTTGTTTATATTAAATATATATTTTAAATATGGTATAACATAATGTTGATGAATTTTGGGTTCGAAATTTTTTAAGTTTATATTTAAAGACGGAATATTCCGATGGATCCAATTTAAGTTTTCTACGAGATTTCTTTAAATCCGTAATGTTTTAGGTGCATTACAAAAAAAATAGACTTCAATTTCATAAAATATTTAAAATAAATGGTGTATTTTACTTAGTAAATTTAATACTACTAAGAACAACTTGTCTTTATAAAATGTTACAGATTTATGTTGCTGTCGATGAATGCCCAATTATTTTAAGAAGCTGTTATTTTTTTTTATTTGTAAATCGGTTTTGTTATCTTTTTAGTGTTGTGATTTTCTTATACACGAGACTCCTCGTGATGAAATTTTATTCAAACAAGCCACTGGCTCTTATTTATTGGCATTAATCAAATATTCCAAAAAGTCGTCAATTTTACAGTGCATTTGTACCAAAAGGACAGAAAAAAAGGTATAGATGTTGAATAGGACATTTCCTAGGAAAAAGTTTGGAAGATTTTTTTTTCTTACAACATGTTTGATTTTAAGTTATATTTTAATATTTATACTTTAACTTAATTTTGAAATTACTTAAATATTAATTTGAGAAATTTTTTCTGATTGCTTGATAAAAAACAAATTGCAGAACGTTCTATACTACATCTGTTCCAAAACAGTTTGATATTGTTGAAAATATTGCATATATTTTAATCAGATTAAAAAAAATTCTTATTAAATTTGTTGTTAGTTTTATTAAGTATTTTTTAACACATTTGTCTTAATAAACTAGAAATAAATATCGTTAGTTAATGGAATTCCATTGTTTTATTATTTTTACTTCAGTACAATTGCTGTGTGTTTTTCGGGTAAAAGCAATATAGGATATTTATGCAGACTTGAGGAAGATTATCTTATGTTTACATTACATGATACAAGGTAAGAAGAAGTTGGGTAACAATTTACAAACGTATTTCTGAAATATTTTCATCACATTGCAGAATGTTTGGTACAATTTTAAGTAACACACAAACAAAATGGTGATGAAGTTTCAAAATTGTTCACCAAGTGTAGGTATTGGCATCACTAAAACATCGTTTCATCAACTAAAGTTTAAATAAAAAAATTAACTCAGTGGCGCGACAGTCCGTGTGGACTAAGGCCTGCTGGGCCCAGCTCAGCTTTCTCGACTGTGGCATTTGTGTGTCACATAGCAGATGTTCCGGTCAGATGGTCATTCTGACGCCGAACCCCAGTGTTTAGTTCCCAAGCATGCATGGTCCTCCTCAGTTTATTTCTTTCAGGTATAAACAGCTAAGTCAACCTTGCCCAGTTCGCGAATCAGACCATGGACCGCATGCAGTGCGGTGCGCTAACCACTAATTATAATTTACTTGATACTTCATATCATGACCATTTTTTTCGTATAGCATAAAGTATAACTATTGTTTTTAGTATATAGACTGAATATCCGGCCGGATATCCGGTAAAATCCGTTTCGGATATCCGTATCCGGTAGACATGGTACCCCGGATATCCGAAATCCGGTATCCGGCAAAACTCACATCCGTTCCATCCCTAATGAAAAGTAATTTGTTGGTTGCTCTGTTCTTTCTAAGAAACCATTTATAATATTGTAGCATGAAGGCATAAATTCCAAGATTTATTTTTAATTTCACGCTTGATGAAAAGTGTTGATTGCTCTGTTATTTCTAATAAACCATTTATAATACTGTAGCAGGAAGGCATAAATTCTGAGATTTATTTTTAATTTCATGCTTAATGAAAAGTAATTTGTTGGTTGCTCTGTTCTTTCTAAAAAGCCTTTTACAATACAGTAGCCTGAAGGCATAAATTCTGAGATTTATTTCATGCTTGATGAAAAGTAATTTGTTGGTTGCTCTGTTCTTTCTAAGAAACGTTTTATAATACTGTAGCATGAAGGCATAAATTCTGAGATTCATTTCATGCTTGTTGAAAAGTAATTTGTTGGTTGCTCTGTGATTTCTGAGTAACCTTTTTTTTAATACAGTAACATGGACAAATATATTCAGAGAGTTTTGTAATGATTTTGTAACGCGTCATCCAATAATTTCTATCAATGTTCCCTTTAATTCTTAATCTATTTTTATGCCGCAATCATTCAAGAGTTGAAACCTTTCCCCCAGTTTCGAGACCTCTTTAATTCTCCCACCATCATTAAAATACGCTGACCTGTTTTACTTTCCAGACATGTGTTTCCCTAGAATAAGAATGAACCTTTCACTTCTCCCTTTTTAATATTAAAGATCCCCAGACTCGTGACATCAATCTTTCCTTGTGCGGCAATAATACTTTTTCTCTCACACTCTATCTCTACCTTCTATGCAAATCAGATGCACGGTGCTATGTTCTCCTAAATAAATTGCGTAAATGAAAGTTTGAAAAAGGACTGACTGGTTATTATTTTTCACGATTGCTTCCACCTTGTGATGCGTCTTCTCTGAGCTCAATACATTTATTTTTAATTTAATACTGGAATAAAAGTAATTGGTTGGTTACTCTGCTATTTCAAAATAACCTTGTTTTAATACTGTAACATATGGTAACATATATTCTAATATTTATTTTTAATTTCATGCTTGATATAAAGTAATTAGTTGCTTACACTGTATTTATATTATCTAAAAAGTTCCAAGAAATATAATACTTAAGATACGTAAGTTATACAAATATTAAAACTATACTTTACAAGCCTAAATTACCATTTTACAACTCCGATTCAAGCATAGCACACACACCCTTCTCCTCAACAAACAAAACAAACATCACATTTCTATTTATCTCATTTATACTTTTCCCCCCAACGCATATACAACGTTCCCTTTTTCGTGTTGCCCATTCTTTCGAAAAAGACAAGAAAAATAACAGTTGCTTACGTCGGCAACTGTGACATAAGCAAGGCAGCGACCGGAAAGGAAAACCTCATGAAGAGAAGAAATACGCTTCAAGAGATACAACGGTCTTGAATAAATTACCCCATGAATTTGCTTCCTAATGATGCACAGGACTTTCATTAAGGTGCGTGTAATTACTTTTACTTCATTCATTCATTTGCATGGCGGGTGTGAAACTAAACTTAAAGCGGAATTTTATTTTTAATTGGGTTTTAGTTTTAATAGGTATGAATATTAAAAGTAAGTGGGATTTTAAGTTTTGGAACCGTTATAATGTTATGATTAATTAAGGTTGGTTAATTGACTGTTCTTTTTTAAATGGTCAAGAATCTTTTGTTCTGGATAAAAACTATACCTTTCGGATAAGCCTGGACCGATTAATGTGGATTCTGAATTCTAAAAATCTTTAGACGATATCCTACTTAGTTTGTAGTCTAGAATAAAAATGCAGATTTTGTATTTTCAATCATCCTAAATGCAATATAGAGTACGACTTTAATTACACAACATGTAGCTTGAAAGTATAGCATTTGGCATAAAAAAAAAATCGATTCTATTACTTTACTACACGTTGGGAAACACATGCGTGTGTGTACGGTAAGCATAACTTCCAAATGAATGCGTACGATATTCAACTTTTGTATTCGGGTCAATAGTAGCAAATGCGATTTAGTCATTATGGTTTTGTCAAAATAGGGCAGGCGAATAAGATAGAAACTATTGAAAAATTCACTTTTTCCAACAATTGCCTAATAATGCCGCTAACAATTTTGATCAACTCGTTACTGGCGATGCATCAATTTAATGCGTTATAAAGAACTTCACAATATAAAATTAACACAGGTATAAATTTTTTTTAAATGTACGTCTGTAACCTACAGTTTATTCCCTTTAGCTTTGCTCCATCAACAACTCTTCCTCCACCGTTTCACTTACCAGAAAAGAATTAATGCAATGATCGCCAAATATATCGCCAAACCTGCCAATATTTTTAATTTAATGAAAATATGAAAACGTAAATGGTAAATTACATCATTCTATGTAAAATATAAATGCAGTAACCAGTATTATAGAGCAATTGAAAGTTGTACGATGTTCCACGCCTCTAGTCAAGTCGCCTTGGATAACTAATTCATCACAGAAAAAATAACTAAACTAATTAATCATTTAATAAATTCGTAGAGACAGTTGTAAAAAAAAAAAAAGAAGGAAAACGTTATAAACAATATAAATACTTTATGAAACAACTATTTTATTAACGCAAATTATATTTAATAGCTGCATGGAAAACCAAAGCATATATTCCCAAAATATGTCTAACTTTTGAACCTTTCTGTGCAGTTGAGGATTACAGAAGTGCAGTTTAGCGTGTATCAAACTAACGAGTAATAGATTTCCTTTACTTTCCCATTTTGGAATAAATACATTTCGTTGAGTTCACACAGAAAAAAATGAAGAGATACAATAAAAGTGAGATATTATTTATTATTTTTCTTACTAATTGACTCTAGATTTGGGTGTTGGTGTTTTTTATTATTCATTGTAAACATCTATTGTATTTTTGAGAAATGTGTTGTTGTTATTGTAATTGATAATAATAGTAACTAATATTGTTAATAATAACAATTGTTATTGTTATTCTTCATATTGCTTTTCTTATTCTTGTTGATAATCTTGTTGTTATTTCTGATACTGTTGTTCTTGTTTCTATTATTGCTATAGTTGCTATTTTTATTATTGTCATTATTGTTATTTTTATTATTGTCATTATTGTTATTTTTATTGTCATCATCATTATTATTATTATTATTATTATTATTATTATTATTATTATTATTATTATTATTATTATTATTATTATTATTGAAATAAACGTGTTATTGTTAAGGAAATAGTAATATTCATTGTGAAGTACGTATTAAAATAAATAATAATTTCAATAAATGTGATATTCTAAATCATGTAATTTTGTCCGAAAGGAATAAAAGTATATGGTGAAATCCTGAATATATCAAATAAAATTACCTATAATCAAGCTACACAAAAAAAGTTAATAGATTTATTTCACCACATTTAAAATTTTCCCATTGAAAACATAACCCATTCGTTTAATATTCAATTTATCTGTCTCGAAACACTATCATGATTTCGACTTCACAAAGTTAATTTACATAGTAATATTTAATAAAGCATAAATGAGAAAAATCTCATTTTATGACTAGTTAATGTAGTTAGTTTTTCCATCACGGCACTTAGGTTGATTTACGACATTGCATTAACCATACTATAAAGTAGATCATAAGAAATAAGAAACGACCATTTTTATTCTTCAGCAATGAAACCACTAATACAATTTGTCAAAATGATTAAGATATCTTTCTTTTTTAATTTTAATTTACTTCTTCATTACGTCGAAGGTCACTTACGAAGTTAAATAGATAGTATTAGTACCTTCCATTAGGTTTTTCATGCATATAAAAGCTCTTAAATTTATCTTTCAGTTATTAACGGCTAATTTTTTTGATTAATTTTTAAACTGTTTTATTCTTTATGAAAATGCTTTTACCTCCTCATAGTGATCAATATATAAAAAGAAAATTGTCCTTGGGTATGTTTTTTTTTTAAGTAGGCACAGTTTTATTCTGATCTTGATACGATTTTGCACACTTGATTTTCGAAGCAGAAAAAAGGTCCTTAGCTACATGAAATTTTGTAAAACCCCACCCCTTCCCCTTTACAACCCCTAAAGGGGTATAATCTTGAGCTCTACTGTAGATTTTTTAAATTTTTGTTTTAATGGTACAATCTGGAATAATCCAGATTCATTCCAATACTTTTTATTTAAGATGCTGAAATCGAGTATCGTCCTTGATCCTCGAAAGAAGATACGATCATAACTTGAGATCTACTGAACCAATCTGCTTTTTTGTTAAAAAATATTGACTTATCCAGATTATCGTGATCACAATTTCATTTTGATGTTAAATAAGGTGGGAACGTTATAGTTAAGGGGTTAAGGGCGGCATGTTCATAACCCCCTATCCTTGATAATCCCTCATCAACTGAACAAATTTGAACTTGAGTTGTACCTAGCAAAGCAAGGTCTCAGCTTTTTGAACTCGAGCCTTCAGCTAGTTATACTTGTATAAAAAAAAGAATGTATTAACTGAAAACATACTTTTATATGATCGATTCAACTATAAGTACGATTGCTTCTTACTTAAATGATACAAACCACTATTTCACCTTATAATTTAGAAGACAATTTTTCTTTACGGTCCACTAATATGACAGAAAATGCGTAAAACAAACATTACTTACAAAAGTACCTATAAAATGTTACGTTAAGACAAGAACACAATTCTGGTTAGCAGTGTAGTTAGTCATTTACACCCTGTTCTTAAGACATTAACAAATCTTCTATTCGTTGTAAATGAATAAAATATTTTTCTATGGGCTTTAAACTCCTAAAATGTGAATTCCAGACTGTTTGTCAAACAGTTTCAGATGCTTTGATGATTTTAATTGAATCGTTTATTCCTACAGCCATTATCATTTCACGTGTTGACATAAAATGGCAGACTACCCATCACTCCTGATGAACTTGATGCTTTCATGGTTTAACACTTTTCGCTCTGTTTAAAGAACTTAAAAATTCTGCTGGTCCTTAATCAACCTAAGTATACAACATTAATGAACTACCATCGATATGTACCCCAATACATAAAAATAGGCTTGTCTTCTGCATAAGAAAATGTCTATTCATTATCTAATGCATTTAAATGAAAAAAACTGACATTATAAGCCCAGTAATTGTTCCATTAATATGCTTGTTACTTTCATTAAAATTGTCGCTTTTAAGGAATACTAATAAATCAACTTGCCGTCATCCAATCGCGTTAAAATAACATTGAACCGATCATTGTTGAAACTCTTTCCTGTTGCTAAATTTTTTTTAATAAATAAATAATAAAAATACTTTAATCAGAATAAATAAATGATATTTGGATGCGAGAGCATAAATTCAGGTTCATTTTTAATAAATAAACTTTGAAACTTAGTTTGTCCCACAGTTTGTTGAAAGAAATGTTTTTGATATCGGTGCTGTGTTCATGAATATAAAAATTGACAATGCTTATAAAGGATTTTTAAAAACTCTATTTTTATAGGTTTTATCATTAAAGTATTGTATTTCTCTAATTGAGTTTGGTTTGTACGCTCAACGACATATTTTTGTGCACAATACCGGCTAATTAGGCCGGGACCTACAGCTTAACGTGAATTCCAAACCACATATAACATCCATGCCTAACCCAGGATTCAAAACCAGCATCTTTTGGCATGCGTTTCTCTAACTGAGAAAAATATCATTCATCATAAGTTATTCATACGAAACGAAAAGAAAAAAAAAAGTCTTTTCATTTTAAATACCCACTCTGATATCCAACTCAATAACCACTTTCACGAATTTAATACCATTTAAATCGCGCCAATTAAATGAGAAGCAGGCGAACACGGTCATTTAACTCGAAGAAAGTCAAAGCCACCGCCACCACTTTCTTTAATGATGTGTATTCATTCTTGCGGTAGTGACGGTTCAAAAGAGCAGACGCTTGGATTTCTCCTAGTTGTTAGAATTACTTCGATTGCAAGCTTAACAGATAAATGAGCGACTTCGGCTTACGTAATATGGAGACACTACGTAGACAGTTGTTCACTCGTCTGTAGGGTTGTTAGGATATATTACGGGTAGTTTTGTTGGAATTTTATGGTGTGGTGGTTTTAATGAAGACGAAGGTCTATTAGTCCGAGAGGCAACTGCTTGTTTAGGTACCCCATCAAACATCATTCTAAATTTTTTACGGAATGTGGAGAAAAGTTAGTAGATTACGAATCCACTGGTTTGCCGTGGCAAAAATGGCCGAAACTGGTCAAAAATCGACTTGGAATGAGTTGAATTAAATTCCACTCCCAAATATGCCATAACTTGCCAAATAATGAGCACCTTGGTAACCCTTTGCTCTTTAATTTTCAATTAAAGGTTGCAGACGATTCAGATATCTGACGACGGATTGCACACCTCTTTTAAAAATGAGCCAAGTTCGAAATAAATAATACGTCACTAATGAAGTAACTGATGTCGCCAAGTCGGCTTACTTTTAAAATATGCTAGTTTTCGAACCCAGAAGTCAGAAATCGTCTGCGGTCTTCTTCATTGAAAATCAAAGTGCGTTGAGTTACCAAACAAAGAAGAGGGTTCATTTTTTGGCAAGTTATAACATATTTGGGAGTCGGATTTAGTTCAACTCATTCAAAGTCAATTTTTGACCAGTTTCGGCCCTTTTTGCCACTACAGATCAGTGGATTCGTAATCTACTCACCTTTCTCCGTATTCTATAAAAAATTCAGAATGATGTTCGATGAGGTATCTATACATGCAGCCGCCTCTCAGTCTATATTACTAGTTGTAAAGCGATGTAAAGATGAACAAAAACCCTCTTGCTTTCAATGACTAAAGTTACTGAATTTCAAACATGAGAAACCTTAATTTTTTTGTTTTATTGGGTAACACATAAATTTTATACGCAAGATCTTCATATTTTCTTGATACAGCACCACTTTGATTGTAATAGCTTTTCTGTGAAATGTGAAAAAGTATTAAAAAATCATAACCTCTTGTCCTAGATGTGAAAATTATATGTGCTGCTTTATAAATTATGGTATAGAACTTGAGGAAATTAAAATAAATATCTTCCACTTTCAAAAGGGTTATGTTCTCTTTCCAAATGGGCCATTTCAAAAGTCAAGAATGAGATAAGAAGAAAGTAATTTCTTAACAGAAAACTAAAGATCTAAAATTTAAATTTTTTCGAAGAATAGCTTTTTATATACATCAGACTTTCAAAACAACACAATTTGTGTACATTTCTTCAACAATCTGTAACTTTTAAACTACTCTATGACAAAACTATATATCTAAAACAACCTAGCATAGAAAGCTCCACCTGGGGTCATTCGCTTCAGTTTCAATCAGTTTTTCATTGGGTGGGTAACATTTGAAAAAGAATATTTTGTTGTATTAATTGGCTACAAGTGTGCCAAATATACCCATTGTGTAAGTAAATGTACTAAGTTGGCTTACTGGATGTATCGAAAGGTAAGGAAATTTGTTAAATTGTTGTTTTCCAGGTAAAAAGTTAAATGTAAAGTGAATTGGTCACTTAGATTTGGCGACTATTACTTGTATCCCCCAAAAAAACACTTTTGAAAAGTAGAAGAACCGCCAACCTCAAAAACACAAAAAACTTTCTTACAGTAAAAAAATCATAAACATGATGAATATTTTCACCCACAAACACAGTGATATAAAAAAATGGCCAACCTCTGATTAGAACTCTCGGTTGTGACTCACTTACGAATGTATGCTTACTTAATTTATTTTTAACATTTAAGTTCCGCTCCCATAAAAATTTACGCTGCTTGAGGTTGGCGCCCGTCATAGGAATATTAACAATGCTTGCGTTTAAACTAATTTATGGATGTTTGCACGAATGTTTGAGTTTATGATTTCATTTGGATGGGTAGGAAATACAAAATGGTGTAAATATTCAAGCTCGTGTAATTTTCAAGATAGTATAGAGAAACTGTGCTCAAACGCTTGCATTTGAATCGTTATTAAGAATTTTTTAAGTTGGAAACTAAAGTGTTTCTGGTAAGCTTTAGTTTGGTTGATACATACATTTTGGAAAGTTTTTATGTGTGGGGGTTTTAAAGGTTAGTAATTAAGACGGGCGCCAACCTCAAGCAGAGTAAATTTTTATGGGAGCGGAACTTAAATGTTAAAAATAAATTAAGTAAGCATACATTCGTAAGCGAGTCACAACCGAGAGTTCTAATCAGAGGTTGGCCATTTTTTTATATCACTGTGTTTGTGGCTGAAAATTTTCATCATGTTTATGATTTTTTTATTGTAAGAAAGTTTTTTGTGTTTTTGAGGTTGGCGGTTCTTCTACTTTTCAAAAGTGTTTTTTGGGGGGATATCATAAATTTTTTTTAAACACTGACGACTTCTCTTTTTTGAATTTGTCCGTTTCATCGTTTTTCTATTTATCCCCTATGGTAAACCTGGTACCAGGGATATTCATAATTCTTCAAACTGAGTTCGACGATACCTTACATGCAATAATTATCTTTAAAATTGATAAACCGAAAGTGGTACCAATATCATACCTGGTACTTTAAACATTCATAATTCATCAAAACAAAAGTCCAACATGCCATATTTATCTTGGAAATTGATAAACCGAAAGTGGTACTACCTATGCTATACCTGGTACCTTAAACATTCATAATTTTTCCAAGACAAGCCTAACGACACCCAACATGCCATATTTATCTTCAAAATTGATAAACCAGAAGTAGTACCACCTATGGTACACCTGGTACCATGAATATTCATAATTCTTCAAGTTAAGTTCGATGATACCTTACATGTCAAAATCTACTTGAAAATTGACAAACCGGTTGAATGCGGACGCCAGTAACCATCAAAATTCGACCACGAACGAGTAATAGAAACTTGTGTATGGCAACTCAACTCCCAAAACTTAAAGAAATACGTTGCCATTGACAAAGATCCTGTCTGCCAAGTTTCAGCTCGATTGGTTAGTTTGTACGCACAACGACCTATTTTGGTGCATAATAACGACTAATCAGTCCGGGACCCACAGCTTAACGTGGATTCCGAATCACAACGAACATCCACACCTAACACAGGAATCAAATCCGGCATCTTTAACTTACAAGGCCAGAGCGTGCATCCCATTGAAAGTTTATACTAATAAATTGTTACAAATAAATATTACAAGTTTTTTACAGTCTAATAAATATTGCAGTATAAATTATTTTTATTATACTAAGCATTATTTTGGTTCACATAATAACCCATTGATATTTGACAAAATTTAAAATATTTTCTTAACAACAATTTTAAAATTCACTATGAAATTACAATTTTGATGATATATGATTCTACAATTTCATTTTACAACGGAAAGTAAAAATCAACACATCTTTAAAAACGAATGACATTTTTGCAAATTCCATTAGCCAATCGCAGTGCGTGGTTCATTTAGTCCTCTGTAATGAGTTGACTGTGACGTCAGCTCGTATAACCTCCACATTTATACTTTGCCCATAGTATCTTGCAACAAAATGTGATTGTTTTCATTTTTCAATGGAGATTTCCCGAAATTAAAATGTTTTTGAAAGTTAACTCTCTCTAAATTGGTCATACAGTTCAAATAACACATGCAACTTAAAGAACAAATATTTCTCTTTAATTCTATCTCTTCAAAAATTAAATTATTTAAATTTTAAAGATGTTATAAGCCATATAATTATAGTCCAATTCGTTCTCCTATACTTTAACATTACGTTAAAACTCACTTAAGCCTAACATGTCGGAAAAACTAACTTCCAAATGATAGCAAACCTGTTTGGCAACTTTTGGTATATATATCTGAACCTCAATTACAAGCTGATCGCCTTTATCTGTCGCCAAATTATGAAATGAAAAAAAGTGGTTTTAAATTAATTAAAAATAGAAAGAATTATTTAATGAAGTTCAAACCAGCGTAGGATTTTAAGTTGAAACATTCCGCATCCTATAATTCAATCCGTTTGAAGATCTATAGATTAGTTAGGGCTGTACGTTTGTCTAAATTTTTACATCAAAATCGGGCTAGAACTCGTTTTTTTATTTCGTTTTGGAATTTTCAATATTTTTTTTTTCTTCGTTGTCTTTTGTCCTAGGTACTCAATTTTTTTTTCTTAGAAAGATATCACCGAGACGAATCTATGGTATTTTTTGTATAATTATGTGAAGTTTCGTAAGCGCGCTAGAAAATAGTCAATTTCGGCTTTTTCGCTGGAAGTTGTGCAGAGAATAGATACTTACTGTCGTTTCTGCCTTTTTTAAGGTTGGCGGCGAAACGACCGTTTCGTCTGATACTTTTTCTTACTAACCTACTGCACTTTAAATCCCAAGGAATGCATCGCAAATTGGAGTTTAAATTATATATTTTCAAAGTTCTATGTAAGTTTTTGCTACGTTGATAAAAAAAAAAAAAATAGGAACCGCAGATTTAAATGCACTTTATTTCACTGGAGAATAAATTCTTGGAAGAAAACTTTTATTCCAAACAATGGGAAAATTCCTTTTTGCTTGAAATATAAATGATTCCAGTTATTTCTGTTGAAAATTGTCTTGTTTAGTCGCACATTCATGATAACATCCTTTTCTTAGTAAAAAATAAATAAAGTGGGTTGTGTATGATGTAAGATTTTTTTTAATAATAAATTTTTTAAAATATGTTATAGAAAAGCATATAAAATATTGTTTATGATAAATTGAAAATAAATATTTATAAAACGCTTGTAATTATAACTGATCACTAAAGCAAATAGTTACGATGTTGACCTTTATAAACTTTTTAAAAGATAACTAATTTTTAGTAGTCGTAGTTGAACAGCCTTAACAAATACTATTCATTAAATGCTCTTTTAAAACATTCTTTAGTATATTTAACAGTGTTAGGCCCAGGACGTGAAGATAGAGACTTTTTGAGGTTTCTACGGTACAAAACTAATGATCAATTGGAATTTTTTAGACATAGTCATGTCATTTTTGGAGTGTCTGACAGTCAATTTCTCTTGAATTCTAGCATGACCCACCACTTCTATTCGAAGGAATTTCAGGATGGATTTCTTCAACCGATTATTGAGAAGCTGAAACTGGGATTTTATGAATCCAATCGATGATTGAACCCTAACTGATGAACTTTATTGAGTTAGTCCCACGAAAATTGTTGGTTCCAATGAAGTTGTTACAAAATAGGAAATTGCTTTCAATCGTCTACAGCATCTTATAAATTATTACTCCACAAGGCTTGTCACAAAAAAGTTTGAATGAGATGAAGCATTGCCACCTGATATACAACTACGTTACCAACGATGGGCCACACACATTGATCTAGTTGAACAATGTAGACTTTCTCGCAAATCATTACTAGGAATTCTTGAAAAAGGGACCTGACATGTCTTCACAGATGCCTCTGCTCACTGTTATGCTTGCTGTGCCTTTCTAAGATTTGGAGAAGAAGCCGAAGTGAAAGTCGCACTGATTTCAGCAAAAGCTAGAGTAGCCCCAACTGAAAGGCCTACTATTTTAAGACTCGAGCTTTTAGGAGCTGCCATTGGAGTTCGGACGTCTGCAACAATTTTAGAAGTCTTAAAGTTACTTTTGAAGACATACTTCTGGGCGGATTCGATTTATGTTCTAGAATGGATCACTCTATGGAATATTTTCGTAGGCAGCTGTGTCAAAGAAATCCGAGAATTAACAAATGCGGAGGATTGGAGAGATGTCTCTGGAGAAGCTAATCCGGCAAATCTCTCTTCACGTTCTTGCGATTGGTCGGATCTATTACAAAGTCGATGGTGGGAGGGTCCAGCTTGGATTCGTGAACGTTCAGAAATTTTACCACATTCTAAAATAATTCTGCCAGAAGAAGCGCTTTGTTGGAACGACGTAAGACAGTGGTTGCCACTTTAAATGTGGACAACAATAAAAATTTCGGAGAAAGAGTTTTACACTTTTTGAGCTATCTGTAGATTCTCAGCAAGACAGCAGAGATATCGATATTTTGTCATAACAAAAGAAAAGATTTTCCGAAGATTACAAAAGAACTTTCATGCGATAAGATAGAAAAAGACGAAGAAGATCTGTTACAAATAATTCAAGTAGAATGGCCCTCAGAGTTACGAGAAAAATACAGTTGATCAATACAACTTTACGAGGAAAATCAAATCATAAAGGTTCAATCCGGGCTGATCCTTGGAACCGAGCTCTCAAACAATCAGACTTTTTCCAAAACATAAAGGTAAATGATAGTGGGGACCTGGAAATTGTTGACACTAAGCATCTTTGTAAACACATTCGTTACGGCCAGAGCCTTCGTCAGCAGTTACGGTGACGATTCCAAGAACAATATTTAGCTGAACTTATTCGAAACCCACAATTATCTTCCAAACGACAGAACTTGGCTCCTGGGAACATGACACTCATCGGTTCAGACAATAAGAATCGTTTAAACTGGCCTTTGAGACTTATTTTGGAATTATTTCCCGAAAAGGATAACGTCGAACGTGTGGTGAAATTAAGTGTAGCCTTATGTGTAGAAATGTTTTCCATGGTGCTGTTTCTGATTCCGATGTTCTTAATCCTGAGAGAACTCAAAGACATTCACCCCAGAACTTTCTCAAAAAGCGCATTGTGAGAGGAAGATACATTTATTGAAGAGATTGAATCTTTGAGAATAAAAATTATGACTTTAATTTATTATTTTGTATTGCTTGAATTTATCCGCAATCCAAAGGTGGGAGCATGTTGCCACTCCTTTTAAGATATTAATTTTCGTTTCGAATATTATTTATTATTATGTTTAATTTCTGTAATATGACAACTTATATACAGTATTATTTGTATTATGTTTGCTTTCTGTAATCGGGCAACGACTTATGATTTATATTTTGTAACCGAAATCAGTGGAATTTTTCCAGAGTTAAATTTTTTATGAACAAATAATAGTTTCTGTAATTTAATAGGCTTCTGACATTGGATAATATGTCAGTTTACGTTTAATAAACCCGTTCTTTGCAATTGGCGAAGAGAGTTTAGTGCGTGGTTACAACACAAAGCATTAGACATTTTTGTATGCGTTATACAAGATGACCCAAACAATCCTAACACATTTAGAAAATGAATTTAAAAGAAAACATAACTCGATAGAATTCTACCGTTTGATGCATTCTATTTGGGTAACTAGATAATTATATCCCACCAATTTTCAAATGTAATTAATAACTTCACCGATAGATGACGCTGTTGATTGAAAAAGATCCTAAAAATGCAATCGGAACTTGTTCAAACTACAAAACGGTATATTTAAAACAAACACCATTTCTAACAATAACATGGCGCAATTGAAACACACCCTTTGAATTTTTTGTAATATGTTCAGACTATTTTTTTTAAATTGAACAGCGTCATATGTCGGCGAACTTTAAAACTATTTTTAAAAATTGATGCATTCCCTAGTTGCTCAAGTAGAAGGCAGCAAACTGAACATTATCGTCTTCCTTTTTGTTTAAATAATATTTCAAATATTTCAGTTCTTTTTGGGATGCTCTGTATCACTTCAGTATTAAAATATACTATGAAATGCATTCCCTTTTTTTGTAAAAAAAAATATTAGTTGCCAAAATTTCAATTTTTAAGCACTTATTCTAGGCAACAATTTTCACACGGTACATTGGAAATTTACTTAATTTCACTGTATTTTTAGTGCAAATTAATTTACAATTGATGCTAGTCTATGTAATAAATGCTTTTAAAGGGTATATTAATTTTTTTTAATAAAAATACTAGTTTTGAGATGAGAAAACATTTAATTTTGAAATTTTTTAAAATTCAAATACTATCATTAGTTACACATCATGATAAAACTTATTAAAAATTGAAGGTAATGACCTTAAGTTGAACTCAATAGATATAATAAATTTTTATCTATAGCAGTTTGAAGATTTCAAAATGTTGTGAAACATTGTACAAATTTTGCTCTTCTGAAAGTCAATCTCCTAAAAACCGTGAATACATATAAACCATGAATATAAATAAAAAATTGATTCTTTTTAAACTTTGTCAGTAAACATACCAATAATCTTAAAAACTGAATTGTAAGTATTCCAAAAATATTTCTATGAGTTGTGCATTGATGATGATTTGACGTAAAATGGACCATTTACTAATAATACATTCTTATTAAAAACTAAAATATTTCCCCCCTTCCCCCGAGTTTTCTAAATTTTTAATCACATGATATGCCTCATCAGTAGGTAACTTTTTCACTCTAAAGGGCCAAACAAATCTAACAAAAATAAATATTTTTATCGGCATTAATTACTACGTTGTATTTACAACATAAGCACACGTTATCAATCGTTCGCCCACCATCACAGTAAACCCATCTGTTTGCACAATCCTAAATAGTTATATTAAATTTAAATTAATTATGCATGCTATTAGCATTTCATGCAGATATAATTTACCTACCGCACATACTAGAAATTTCATGAAATTAAATGTATTTTAACATCAATAGACGAAAGAATATAGAGTAATGGTATCAGAATTCCTTGCTGGTTCAAATTCATTGTATGGACTTATTATAGTATATTAGGTATATAATAATAAGAATGAATTATTCATTATGACGATATACTAGATACTCAATACTGAATAATGCTGCATAAATACAATGGGTTCACATTCCATGAATGAATGCTTCATTTAGGGAATAAAATTCTCAGGCTTTCAGTTTGAGGCAATATAGAGAATTTCTAACTTTTAATGCAACCCTATATCTACAATTGCAAATAAAATTCTCAGGCTTTCAGTTTGAGGCAATATAGAGAATTTCTAACTTTTAATGCAACCCTATATCTACAATTGCAAATTTTTATGAATTTAAAATATCGTCCTATATCTGCACCATCTACTAAAATAGGTCTAATATCAGCGTTTCCACATATTTTAAAATGTTGAAACTTGTGGTGAAAAAAATATCCATCTTTTAGAGAAAGTTCTGAAAAATAAATATATTTCAAGAGGATTTCATAAATTTCTGTAGCAATTCTGTAGAGGATTTTCTATTATAATTTTTTTGATTTATATAAAATTAGATTTCGTTAAATTTTAGTTATTCTATTAAAAAGTAGTAATTTCTTTATTACAGTTTCATCATTAGGCACCTTTTCCTGTTGTTGTTGTTAATCCTCACTGTCTGACGGAGTCAGACAAGATCCACGAGTTCGTTGACTAAAAGGAAGTCGAAGACTAGGAGAGGATTGCTAAAGAGATCCTCCTTAGAGAGTCCCATGCAATCCAAGAGGTGCTCAGGAGAGGCCTGATGATTTTGGCACTTGGTGCAGGTGGCGAAGGTTTTCCTGCCCTCTTTGAAAGTGAGGCACTTGATGTGACCGCTAGCAAGCCTTGATAGAACATCCGGGTACGTCTATCACACGGGAGGTCAAGGGACAAACCCGGTTTTGAGCCCTTGTACCAATTATGGGTTGGGGGTGTTTTCCACTCCTCCGAGATCTTTGATTTTTCCAGAGAGTACAATTCCAAAAAAGTAAGTGTGAAAGAGGGAGATGTTGAAATCCTGCAACCCTCCTTAGCAAGGATATCGGCCATTTCGTTCCCGTGGAGATTCACATGGGAAGGTACCCATTGCAAATGAACATCATGATTGAGAGAAATGAGCTTTAATTTAAGCAGGATAGAGGTGCTGATCCTGTCGCCCACAAGGAGCCAATTACAAAGATGGTGGAGGCCTTTTCCTGGAATATTTAATGATTTAGATTAAGCAGATTGTCCGTTAACTGCTTTGTTACAATAGGGGAGTTGGTAGTGTACTTCAAGATTATCAGTATTTGCTATAAAACTTAAGTTCGAGTTCGACTCTTGGAAAACCATCCAAACAAACGTCGGAAGATGTTTAAAAACTACATGCACACAAGTTGTAATTTCTGGCGTCATTTTCTAGTTTCAAAAAGCAGAAACTTTTCAGAATATCGTCAAGCTTTTACAGTGTGCAAATTTCAAATATAAATGTTTGAGAGAATTGTCATTTGTAAACTGCTAAGGAAAGGACGCAACAACTAACCGAAAGTGATTGGGTAAGAGTGTTTCGAAGTTATTCTCTTCCAACATTCATTGTGAAATGTGATCCTTATATTCTACAATAAATACGATTGAGGGGTGCCTTCATCCATCTTATTTTATCAAAGAAATTCTCGAAAAATCTTTCGATTTAATTACGTTATATCCCAGGTATTACAGTGGTATTGGGCAATATCGAAAACCGGGGTTCTGAGAAGATTGGCCAATTCATGAGAAAACTCGAGCATTGCTCCAAAATACACGATTTTTTAAAATAATAAACAAGTCAAAAACATCACAAAACATATTTTTTACCTCTTCGTCCTTATAAAAATATATTTAAATTTTAAAACTTTGCATCAACATTGCATTAGGCGAGATTGGCCAAGATCCATAGCAACGGTCAGTGTACAACGGTCCACATCGGGATTGGCCAATGTTGAGCGATATTAGCCAGCGTATTTGTGCTACTAGGAATTTTAGTGGATTTTTTAATAAACAAAAATTTACTTTTTGATGTGTAAATGTTACAAGTATTCATAGCAACATTTTCCTAAAATTTACTCCGAAAAATTCCAAAATGTAGTTATTTACAACTGAACATTCAAAACAATAGTGCTTTAAAAGCACCAGTGTCAGTGTGCGCGTGTATGTTTGTGCAAAAGTATCTTAAAACCAGAAATATAAAGTAAATGACTAAATCATTAATAACTCATACTAGTGAGGTGCTTTCATATGAAACTACATAAAACAAGAAGCATGGAATTTTCCCAAGTCCTGATAAAAGTTTGAGGTTGGAAACGTTTTTTCCCTCCTTCGACATCAGCAGGCAAACAACTTTCCGCAGACACCCAGGAGCCAAAGGATTTCGACAATTTATCATTAATTAGTCGGAGGGATGACTTGCTAATTTGCATAATGAGCTTAATCAGAAAAGTTTACGAAGCGTTCATTAACGAAAGATTAATAGGATGAGAAAGTGGGAGACCACTTGCATCAAAATGGTGAGGAGGAATCAATTTTATCCCTTTTGCAGTTGATTGCACACCTGTGCCGGGAAGCAAAGGGACCCGCTATTATCTCTGCCCCTCGGAGGAATTCAACAGCATAATGAGGTAAGGTGGGGATTTAATGATGGACACATTATTAATTAGGAGACAACTTGGAAGTTATGCTCCATTATCAACGTAATTATGGTCCTTTGTGCTTATTTAATGAGTTGATGGGTGTTTTGATTGTTTTCGTGGACTTAAGAAGTGAGCTTGACGTGTTTATTTACGTATTAGACCATACGAGTTAAATATTGTACAAAATTATGCAAATATTCGCCTTCCTTTTGTGATGATATATGTTCAAAATCATTTTGACTGTTTAAATATATAAAGGCATAATAAAATAAAGTGGTGTCTAAAATTTTCATTTTAAATAAATTGCAAATAAAATGTTTATGTTGGGATTGTTTTCGAAACAACAATTCGAAGGAACAATGAAAGCTTAATCGAAAAGCAGTTAAGGCTTCGATTGTACCCAGACGCATCGAGGAGAACAAAGACGGAATTGTAACACTTGTAACAATGTTACGGCAGCTCCAGGTTGATAGGCGTCACTGAATTTATCAGGAAATCCATTTAGTTTTTTGAGGGTTCTGTAAAATTCCAATTTTCGTAGTTGCGTCACTATTCCACCATAGCGACGATATGTCGAGGTAGCCAAACATATTTCTATTTTCTTTGTCTTGCTCAATGGTTTTCTCTCTTTATTGTTTGTTATCATCGCGTTACATTTTAACCAATGATGGAAAAATCTGCAAATAGTTAATCATCCATCGATGTTTTGCAAATGTCTCTTATATTTTGGGTGAAAACTAATAAAAATGACTAAGTGGATTTAATTTCACAAAAACATGAAACAGAATGATGAAAACGATAGCCCTTTCACTGTCAAAATGACTGACTTGTTTTGTTTCATGTTTCTCAAAAGCACGATTGTGCTAACACAATAATCGGTTAAATTAAAAAGCTGTGATAAGCCGTTATAAATTTTGGAATTAATGCCCATTGTTACTGTCAAAAGGAGGCCTTTAAGAGTAAATAAAACTTCAACTCTTTATAATTTAGATAATGCTAATTGGCATCTTCTATATATTAATAAACTTGGTTCTTGTGTAGCTCGGTATTTAGCTATTCAAACTATTACACACACATTTTTTATTAAACACGTTACGTTATTATGTTAAGCTTCAACATAATTGTAATATTGCACAAATATTTAAAAAAAAAAAAAAAAAAAAAAGAGAGAAAGAGAGAGATAGAGTCCTATAGCCACTGTCAGATATTACGTATTATTTTAAATAGTTTTTTTGTACTTGGCAACATGTTTAATTTTATTTAAATCTTTTTTCTGTTTTTACAGCTGGCATTGTAAAAAAAAAAAATTGGTTATCGTTTGGTAAAAAAATTGGTGGAATAAAGTTCGGTGATGCTTGTGTTTTGAGAAACGAAAAATAATCTGAGTTCTATTATTTTTTTTAAGCTATGAATTAACTTAAGCACTGAATTTTCGGAGTCTTCTGATTTGTTTTTGAGGTCTGTTTTTAGACATATGGCGTCCGCGACAGGACTCTGAACTTTGTTTTCGGTTTCGTGAGAGTCTACTGGTTTTGAGCCAAGCATTATGGAATTGCTTAAGCAAGCTAGAACACAGCATCGCCGGTTGTTTACACAAGCGTGCAACGAATTTGAAAATACTGAAGCCAACTTAAATAATGAGCAGAAATTCCTCAAGTTGAAGGTTATTGGAGAAAAAGGAAAATTGCTGCTTTTGGCAGAAGAAAAGGTAAGAGATGAACTTTTTCGTGAAGTACGCGATGAAGATGAAATCAATAAAGAGATCGACGAATCTGAAAAATACCTTGACAGATACCGAGCCTTTGAGTTTAAATTAGAAGAGTTTGTCTATTTGTGTGAAAAAGAGAGAGATAATATGTCTGTGTGTAGCTCGGTAGTTCAATCAAATTCACTATTGCAATATCCTAAAATTAAACTTCCTACGTTTGACGGAAATTTAAAAAACTGGCTAGGCTTCTGGGGTCAATTCAAAAAAATTGATAGAGATGTGCAATTGGATGACCATGATAAATTTTCGTATCTCAGTCAGGCAATGCAAAAAGGTTCGTGTGCCGAGGAATTAGTAAATAGTTTCCCACCAGGGGGAGAAAGTTATTCAAAAGCTTTGAAACAATTACAGTCAAGATATGGTAAAGAAGAATTGTTAATTCAGCTGTATGTGAGGGACTTATTATCTATTGTTTTGCAAAAACAGAAGTTAGGAAATATTTCCCTAAGAAAATTGTATGATCAACTTGAAGCTAAGCTTAGAGCTTTAGAGGTGTTAGGGGTAACTAGAGAAAAGTATGAGGCAATGTTGTTTCCACTTGTCGAGTCTTGCATACCTGATGAAACACTTAAGGCATGGGAAAGATATCGAGCTGTTTTGAGACGGTCTACCAACCCTATTGTTCCAGAAGTTGAAGGAGCAGAAGTTATCAACAAGACTGACCTGGATTCTTTGTTAGAGTTTTTGGAGGGTGAAGTAGAAGCAGAAGAACGAGTTGACATTGCTTCTCAGACTTTTGACAAAGGTACAGATGGTTCTGGAAAAAGAGTTTTTAGGAATGATAAACATCAGAACCTGAGAACCAAATTTGGTAAATCTTCTCATACACCATCAACATCAGAGTTGTTTGTTACACCACAAGGGAAGAAACTGTGCCTGTTTTGTGCAAACCAACACAATTCTTGGCAATGTGAGCAGGCGAGAAACTGGTCAGTTGAAGAAAGAGAAACTGCCGTGGCTAATTCTCGTTGTTGTTTCTTGTGTCTAAACCCAGGACACCAAGTACGAAAATGTAAAATGAAGTCATGTTTTAAGTGTGGTAAAAGGCACAATGTACTTCTGTGCAGAGGAGGGGCTAATGTTTCTCAAAGTCATGAGAGTAAGACAAGTGAAAGTGTTGTAGGAGATAATGTATTGACCAGCCATTCACTTTTTTCTGAAGTTTTGTTGCAAACCCTAGTTTTACGCATAAAGAATGGGAATCGAGGAATACTTGTAAGAGCTATTATTGACACAGGTTCTGAAAGAAGTTATATCTCAAAAGATATAATCCAAATGTTGAATTTCGAGCACCATGGTGAAATCAAGTTGATACACAAGTTGTTTGGAGGTGTGTCATCTGGCGAGAAATTACATTTTCAATACAAAGTTACTCTAGAAAGTGTTGATGATAAGTTCAATTGTAAAGTAGTTTGTTTAGACCAGCCAAAGATTTGTGATAATATTAAACGTATCCCAAATGGTCCTTGGTTAGATGAATTGAAAGAATATGGGATTTCTGTGAGCGACACTGAGTACTATAGTTCTCTTGGAGTGGACAACGAAATTAAACTGTTACTGGGAGCTGATGTGGCTGGCAAGCTTTTGACAGGAAACATAAAACTTTTGAAGCAAGGTCCTGTTGCAGTCGAAACACATCTGGGATGGACTCTCATGGGTAGGATACCTGGTGGGGGTGGTTCTATTGCAACCCACACTTCTCTTTCACTGCTTTCGGCAGATGTCCCTGTAAGTCATCTGTGGTCATTAGATGTTTTAGGAATTACTGATCCATATGCTAAGAGAACTCGGGCAGAGCTACAAGAAGCAGCACATGAACATTTTTTAGAGACAGTTGAAGTCGATGAAGACAACCGCTTTGTGGTTTGCATGCCTTGGTTAGAAGGTCATGCTCCGTTGCCGACTAATTATGATTTGGCTTACAAAAGATTAAATTTGACTGTCAAGCGACTGAAGTTGCAGTCAATTTATGAGCAGTATGAGCATGTTTTTAACGAGTGGCTTGAAGAAGGTGTGATAGAGGAAGTAAAAGATAATTGTGAAGAAAATGTACATTATCTACCTCATCGACCTGTGGTGAAAGAAAACAGCACTACAAAGATAAGGCCTGTTTTCGATGCATCAGCCAAGGTGAAAGGATTTCCAAGTCTAAACGATTGCTTAGAAAAAGGTGAAAACCTCATTGAGTTGATACCAAGTATTTTGATGCGGTTTAGGACTGAGAAAATTGGTGTTATTGCGGATATTCGAAGAGCCTTCTTGCAAATAGGACTTACTACAACTGATAGGGACTATTTCAGATTTTTATGGCTTAGTGAGAAAGGCCTGAAAGTTTATAGACACTGCAGAGTGGTGTTTGGAGTAACTTGCAGCCCCTTTCTTTTGTCCTCAACAATCAGATATCTGTTGACAGGTGTTTTGAAGGAAATTCAAGAACACAAATCACTTTACCCTGAGAGTGTTGTACAGAAACTGATGAAAAGTTTTTATGTGGACAATTGTGTAACAAGTGTCAGAGACACAGAGGAGTTAGATGTGTTTCGAAAAGTTTCTACTGAAATAATGGCTAGTAGAAAATTTGATCTTAGAGGGTGGGAGCAAACCAATTTGACAGCTGATAAGTCAGAGCCTACTAACGTGCTTGGAATGATATGGGATAAGAAAACTGATACCCTTCAAATAAATACAGTCTGTGCTAGAGAATTGGAACTTGAGAAGATAACTAAGAGGACAATCCTTTCTGCTGCACATAGGCTCTTTGATCCTTTGGGTATTATTGCTCCTGTTGTCTTGATCCCCAAGTTACTTCTTCAGAGCATTTGGAAGATGAAACTTAGTTGGGATGATGAAGTTGATCAAAATACCAGAAGAGAGTTTTTGAAATGGATTGAGGGTGTACTACACATTGATAAAATCAGTATTCCAAGATTTTTTGGGTTGTGTGGTGCCAAGGACTGTTCCATACATTTCTTTTGTGATGCTTCTAAACTGGCATATGCAGTTGTTGTTTATATTAGAGTTGAATCAGAGAATCGTGTACAAGTGCAAATGATACAAGCAAGAAGCAGAGTAGCTCCGACTGGATAGGGAGAAATTACAATTGCAAGACTAGAACTCCTGGCGGCAACCATAGCATCTCGTCTCTCAACTACTATTTTAACTGAAATAGCATGTGATGAAGTATATTTCTGGTCCGATTCAACAACCGTTTTAGCATGGATAAAAAGACAAGAACCATGGGGTATTTTTGTCCATAATAGAGTGAGAGAAATCAGAGAACTGACAGATAGCGATTCCTGGAGACATGTTCCTGGGTCTATAAACCCTGCTGACTTACCTAGTAGGGGATGTTCCGCTCAACAATTGATGAGATTGAAATGGTGGGAGGGGCCAGACTGGCTACACTTGCATCGAAAAATGTGGCCCTCATCTGAAGAAATAATTAATGAAGAAGAAGTGAACTGTGAAAGGAAGAAAGGTGTCACATCTTCAATGATGAACTTTGAAGTAACAAGCTTGTTGGGTTCACATATTTCTGATTATAAGAAGATTTTGCACACTGTAGCATGGATGAAGAGATTTCTGTACAATTGTCTAAATCAGACAAAAAGAAAAGGTAATCTTTCTGTGAACGAGATAGATGAAGCCGAGAAAACCATTGTTTATCTAATCCAACAAGAGTCATTTACAGGAGTTACAGATAAACGTTTAAAGTCACTAGACATATTTTTCGATGAAAAGGGCATCATTAAGTTAAAAAGTACCATATGTAGAAGAGAGGATTATGAAGAGTTTAAAACACCTGTTATTTTACCTGGAGATCATCCTATTGTGAAGAGTTTAGTATTAGCTGAACATAAGAAAAAAGGACATGCAGGTGTTACCTACACTTTGAATTCCCTGAGAGAAAGATTTTGGCTTCTTTGTGGAAGAAGAACTGTCAAATCTGCATTGAGATCTTGTGTGATATGCAAGCGGTTTTCTGCAAAACCTGTAAATCCCCCAACTACACAACCACCTGCTGATAGAGTTCAAGATGCAAATATTTTTCAAGTGACTGGGGTGGATTTTGCTGGTCCTGTGATTTTGAAAGACGGCTCAAAGGGGTGGATCTGTCTTTTTACCTGCGCGGTCTATAGAGCAGTTCATCTTGAACTGGTCACATCACTGTCAACTGAGACATTCTTATTATGTTTCCATCGTTTTGTTGCCCGAAGAGGAAAGCCTTCTATATTATACAGTGACAACGGAACTAATTTTACTGGAGCAGCAAAGGCACTTTCATGTATTGATTTTAATAAGGTTTGTGATAAAGCCAGAGATGAAAAGATGCAGTGGAGATTTATACCTCCCAGTGCTCCTTGGTGGGGAGGGTTTTATGAAAGACTTGTTGGTATGATGAAAAATATTTTGAAGAAAACCTTAGGTCGAGCAAGTCTAACCCATGAAGAAATGCAAACTGCTCTATGCAACTGTGAATGCATTCTGAATGAAAGGCCTTTGACAACGGTGTCCTCTGACTCAACTCTTACTGCCATTAGACCAGTAGATTTTCTAAAAGAGATAAAAAGCAGTTTTGTACCTGATATCATTACTCAACCTGATCCCAACTATTTGAGAAGAAGAATACGCTACCTGCAAACTATTAGAGAAGCTTTCCGAGCAAGGTTTCGACAGGAATATTTAGGAGCACTGTGCTCTAGACAGAAAAAGAAGACATTTCAACCATTGGCAGAAGGTGACATTGTGCTGATTGGAGATGATAACAAGAAAAGGGTGCTGTGGCCGCTTGGTAGAGTGATTGAGACATTACCAGGAGTTGATGGAGTAGTGCGTCGAGTTAGGCTGAAAACTCAACAAGGCGAGTTGTTCAGAGCAGCCCAAAGGTTATATCATTTGGAAGTATCTGCAAATGAGGACTGGTCAAGAGATAAGCTTGTGAAAAGTAACATTCGTCAAAATATAACAAATAGTGTTCCACTTGAAACTGTGAGCCATGTTCCATCTACTACTAGAAGCGGTCGAACTGTTAAAGTGCCTAACAAACTATCCCTATAGAATTACATACCTTGTATTTTTTTAACTTCAATATTTCTCTACAAAAAGTTAACTTATGTTCTATTTCAAAACTTGTTGTGTTTAAGTGTTCTGCATAATATCTTTTTTGTTCGTAAGTTAACTCATGAGTCATAATATTGTTAACTTAGGTGGGAGTATGTCAGATATTACGTATTATTTTAAATAGTTTTTTTGTACTTGGCAACATGTTTAATTTTATTTAAATCTTTTTTCTGTTTTTACAGCTGGCATTGTAAAAAAAAAAAATTGGTTATCGTTTGGTAAAAAAATTGGTGGAATAAAGTTCGGTGATGCTTGTGTTTTGAGAAACGAAAAATAATCTGAGTTCTATTATTTTTTTTAAGCTATGAATTAACTTAAGCACTGAATTTTCGGAGTCTTCTGATTTGTTTTTGAGGTCTGTTTTTAGACAGCCACAGTCATCAGAGATAATTCTAATAGAAGTAAAAAAAAATGATTCGATTTAAAACAGTTTAAAACTTGTTTTATTAATTGGTAATTAATTATTAAAAATAAAAGTTGCATGTTATTTGTTTTTGGCCTTTAATAAACTATTGTATGAAAAAAAAATTGCTAAAACATATGAACTATTAAAGAATTTATGAATAAAAAAACAAATTTTTGGTGTAGTATTAGTTTGCCATTTTTTTACACCATTTAAATTACTAACCACTCATTGGAAAAATTTGAAATTTGGTGTTTGGATGATTTTTTTTTTTTAATTTTTTTATTCTAAATCTCAATATGGTATTATTATAGCGTTTCCATTAAACTTTTAAAAGTTTTGTTTAGTTTTAATATGTAGATGGACCCTCACGATAAAAGAACAATCTACAATTATTCAAATCTTCCAAACGGTGCTTCACTTTAGTTATTTCATCAATTAGAATTCAAGATAAAGCCAACGTTCGGATTTTTTTTGCGCACTGTACAACAAAAAACTTTCTTAAAATGTCTATTTCACCGTTTTATATTATCTTATTTACAATACTTAAACACAATTTGAAAAATTCGCATTTTACAGATTTTGAATAAATATATATATATCAATTATTCACTTACCTTTGCTTGATATATTCATTCGATAAAGTTGCACTTACCTAAAGAGATAAATAAGATTAGACATATTGTAATTCGCAAAAAGTAAGATATTATAAAAATAATTCGTTTACTGAAATAAGTTCAATAAAACATTTTCAAACTATAAAACTATACATATATTTTGAAAGGAAATGTTGACAAAGAACAGACTGCACTTATCAATGTGAATTTATAAACTGTTATTCTATTAAATTATCTTAGTCCGTTGAGTACTGAATTATTTGAAGATTTTTATGCCCATGGGATAGATTTGGATGGACTGATGACGAGTCAGACTCGTCCACCGTAACTTTGCCCAAGTAAGCAAATGAAGACGACGTTTGTTAATTCGTCAAATGTACCCAAAGGGTTGACGTAAAAATTGTAGTTTTAGCTTCTATACTACATAAACGTCGAAAGAAGCTCAAACATAGTCTCTATTCATCTATATGAAACCAACATTCCTAGACAAAGCTACAAATGTTACAGGCTAGTGTGATATATTAAATAAAAGATTCCGTCAAGATCTCTTTCCATACTAAATCTAAGCCGTAAGAAGTACCTGAAATGGCGATGAGTAGTAAAATTTAATTCCATTGTAAGACTTAACTGTAACTTTAATTAACATGTGCCATAACAGTTAGAAGGTCTTTTTAGTCATTATGATTGGAAGGATAACATTGAGTTCATTCGGAAGTTTTTTAAATTTCGACTGAACGATTACATCAATTTTAACTCTAGAAGACTGCAGTAGAATAATCGGATTTCGGATTGGAAACTCGAATATTCTTGAAAAAGCTTGTCACCAAACTCTCCAACTTATCAGCATTCATGTATTTATATGTATATATAAAAACCTCCACTAATGCATGAGTTTTGTTATCATTTGTCATCAATCCTAAAAGCATTTTTTTGCCATTAGTTATCGTCAAATTGTACATTCTATCTGGACCTTATGCCCCATAATAAAAACACATGTAGAAGCGGCCTTCCAGTGACTATGACACTCACAATTACTTCTTTATGTACAAATAGCTAGTAGTTTTTCAATCTGTTATCTATTGCTGTATTTACAAACGCTGATAGTGTGCTCAGAAACGGTTCGATCAATTGCTCAATTGGTTGTACACTATATTCATAACTTGTATATTTTGCTGCTGCAGGACATTACATTACTCAAATGTATCATCATTACATTTGAGATAGAGAAGATTTTACCATCTCCTCTATCTCTAAAATTCAAAAAAAAAAAAAAAATTCAAAAAAATAAATAAAAATGCGTATTTAAAATATTTTAGAAATGAACTCAAATAAATTAAAGTTCGACTCACTGCTGCTTAGCTTTTATTATTATGATTCTTGGTCAAATAAACTTTTCAAATGTTTCAAACTATATATATATATATATATATATATATATATATATATATATATATATATATATATATATATATATATATATATATATATATATATATATATATATATATATATATATATATATATATATATATATATATTAAAAACTTTTAATTAAAAAAACAACAACTTTACTAAAATTTTCCACAAAAGTATAATTGTTACGTCATGTAAGTGGTTCCTCCCCCTCCCCGCTGCTCGTGACATATTTTATGTAAGTTTCCCTACACGAAAACGGAACGATTTGCTAACCATCAACCAGTCAATTCTCATTGTTTTTTCGAGATGTTCGAAATTATATGCCCGAGTTATGTAATGTACAGTAGTTTAATCTAATGTATGTTATTTAATGTAGAATATATTATGAAAAATATTCCTGGTGGATCGAGTGAACCATTTAATCCCTCTTTGCAAACGTAATTACCATTGGTAAAGATATGTTACCTGTTATAAGAAATTCCAATAATATAGTGGTGTTTACTAAATTTTATTAAAAATGGGTTATAAAAAATTATAATGAAGTTTAAACACTAAATTAATTATTTTAGTAACTATATTATATCAAATAGTTGTATTGAAATGTAATAATTCCAATAAATTATAAATCAAGGTGTTTTAACATTCTGGTAACTCACTTTTTTACTTATAGTATGTAGGGGAACTATCCAACATATAAATGAAAATGTTTGGAGAACTTAGAAAATCAAAATCTGACATCGATGTAATTGTAAGTACGTTTTCAAATTCAATTATATTTCTATCGAATTGTTAAACTGTTTTCTTCATACTCTTTCGTGCTAAAATTCTCAGTTCGATATTTTTTACCTAACACACTGTGTCGACGGGTTCGTGAAATATTGGTTTTTTATGCGGCCCACAAGTGAAGTGAAAGGTCAAGGCAACCGTTCAGAAATAAGTTAAATCAACAACTGAAAATATTTCTTTTCACAACAAAAACATCTCTGTAAAAAAGCTCCAAGTTGTTCATACAATGATTATGGCCGTGAAAAGGATTGAGATCTAAAGTAGAGCCAAGTGTAAAGTTGTTGTAAATTACGGGCAATGAAAATTAGCAAATTTTTCTTCTCTGAGTCAAAATTCTCTTGCACAGCCCTAAATATCGAGAATAAAAAATATTTGTGATCCTTGACCATTACGTATTCTGGTTCACTGATGCGTAATAGCCAAGTCACACAATCATTTTTAATTTAGGCCTATGCAGGAGAATTTTGACTTTGAGAAGAAAATTTTACTAATTTTCATTGTTCGTAATTTACAACAACTCTAAACTTGGCTCTTCTTTAGATCTCCATATTATTCACTGCCATAATCATTGCATGAAGAACTTGGCGCCTTTTGACAGAGATGTTTTTGTTATGATTTCACTTCTTTTTTAAGATACTAAATGTAAAATTTATTACTTATTTGCACAACAATAACTATTTTTAAAATGTTTTGTGTTCTTAATTTTTAAACTTGCCAAAAAACCTTCTGGGACTAAAAGGGTTAAGCATACATGTTTTTTTTTTTTTTTTTTTTTTTTCCCTTCTCTTTTTTTTCCATTCTTTTTTTTTCTGGTATTTATTTATTACACAATCGACCATTGACAAACTTTTAGTTGGAGGTCAACTACGAGAACTATATACTAAAAGACTACTTTACTCTTTTATTTCTTTAATTATTATTCAGTTTTAAGGAAGTTTTAAAAAACGTTCTCAACAACATCCAATTCGAGGAAAATTGCATGAGATTTTTCTAAGAAAGTTAAATTTATAGGGACCGCAGTCCATGACGTTCTAATACATTCAATGTGAATAATCATAATATAAAATCATTTTAAATAGTTTATTCAGATATGCAAAAAAAGTTGGCAAAGGGGAAAAAAATTAACAGTTGGCGATCATTACGTATGCCAATGGTTGATTTTATAACGCCAAGTACACTTTTTTTTTATAATTATTTCTCAATTTTAGAGGCTTTGCGGCGTGTGGCAAGCTTTTCCACTATTTTTATATGCTAAGAGATACAAGTATTCTAAGTTTGATAATTCTAGCCTCAATATAAATGTATTAGAATTGAGATTCAAGCTTTTCGAACATTGCCCTCTTTAGGGGATTCGGAGGGGAGAAAATCGATTTTAAATTTTTTTCCTTAGTAACATGCCAAACCTTACAAGCATACGAAATTTCATAGTTCTAAATCTGCTAGAAGTACCTTAGTAAATTTAAAGATCAATGCGTGAGTTTGGGGGGATTTCAATATATGTCGTTTTCTGCCGTTTTCGAATTTGATTATCCAATATAATTGATATATATATTATATTGGTGTATAATATATTAACCAATATAATTGGAGACTTGAAACTTAGGGGTCTTACTTAAGTGGATAACAGCTACCTGTACAAAAATATCAGCTCTAAGGCATACTGTAATACGCAATTATGAACGGTCAAAATACTGCTGAGTGGCTTCTGGTAAAAGATGGCTGGCAGTGAAATTGGCAAGTGCACATATATAGCTGTAACTTTAAATTTAGCAAAATTTTAAAAATACAAAAAGAAATAGTTTTCCTATATTATCCCATTTTTACAGGTTATTATACCACTGAAAAAATAAGCTAATTTTATGGATCCTTTAGCATTACCCTTTATAATCTTTTTAGATTTCTAATTATATATGTTATCGCTAATTGATAAATCTGCTGCTATCTAAAATTACCAGTTATTTCATAAAATAACCAAATAAGTTATTTCGTTAATATACCAAAATTAATAAAAGTTCATTGCTTTTGCTGGTTCTTTCTTAAAATATGCAAAGTGTGTGTTAATCAATAATTTAATATGATTTCTGAAATGAACTGTTATATAATAACCAAACCCCTATGGCTATTATAAATATTGTTTTCCTAAATAAAAAGAAATGAAATAATTTTAAATACAGTTTTATTGCGGAACACATTGTTTTCAATTAATCAACGATACCATTCCTTACACAATATTCCACGATTTTCACTTTTATTCTCAGGTAAACTCATAATCTTTTTCATAAACCGTGTTTCCATACTGATGATAATAATAATAAGAACTATAGATTCAGCTAAAATTAAAGGTTAAACAAAACTTCAAAAAATAAGGATTCTAAAGCAGACGAATGCTCAAGCATAACATAGAGGAAAACATAAACAATAGGACAAAACAGAATCCAGTATTAAGCGTGGCCCCAAACCAACGTTGCCAAGCCCAACCATTGTGTATAGGTACCAGCTATTAACACTTTGCGAAAACTCTCGCTTCACTCGCTGAAAGGTTCATTGCTATGCAAACCCTTAATATTAGAACCCTGTCGAGAAATAAAATAAAAAATTCTCCGTTAATAGATAAATTAACCCCTCAGAAAATATTTTAACTTTGTGTTAATGAAAAGCAATATTAGAAGGCCATAACTACTTACGTTTAAATTTTTAGAGTCATACGGTTATTGGAAATCACATTGTAAAGAAACTTTAAAAAATTAAACACAAAATAAAATAAAATTGTAACATTATGTTTGTGAAAAAACCAATTAGAAGCCAAAACTATTATGTGAAAAATTTCAGAGGGAAGGCACTGTTTTATTATTATAAATAGTAACTGGTTAATATGATAAATACTAAGAATCTGTTAATAATTCAATCTGTTAATAATCAATAGTAATGGTTTTTTTTTTTTTTTTTTTTTTTTTTTTTTGTAAACTAACCAGTTAATATGTATAATATTCGAATTAATCAAATTATCCGTAACTTATTTACAAATACTTTCAGTTTTAAAACGTCACAATCAAACAAATCTTTATAGTTCACATACAAGATTTATTCACTTACTGCATTTATGTATATTTTAGTTACTAAATGATTGGTTGGTTTCTACTATGAACAACCTATTTTTATGTACAATGGTGGGTAATCAGACAGGACGTACAGCTTAACGTGGGTTCCGAACCACAACGAACATCCATGCTTAGCCGCAGATAAGAACCCGTCACCTTTGGCATGCGAGGGCAGAGAACTAACCCAACAGCCATCGGGTGGACAGTTACTAAATCGCTAATATCATATTTTATTTATTACTAGCTGAATACCCGTGCTTCGCTACGAAATTTTACTATGTGCAATATTTTAGCTAGCTGTAAGGCCTCGCGTTGCTGAAATCCGTCATTGGTGTATAGTTCCCAGTTTTTGGCGCTTCGCTGGCAGGAAGGTTCATCGCTACGCAAAATCGAGCTCGCTTCGTTCGCTGAAAAGTTCATTGACACATAAGTACAGACTTCACTCTTTGATAGGTTCATTACTAAGCAAGAATAGGCTCGCTTCTCTCGCTGAATGGTTCATTGTTGCGTAAGCATAAGCTCGCTTCACTCACTAAAATCTAATTGCTACGTAAAGCCTAAATATTAGGAGCCTCTCCATTGTCAAGACACAAAAAGAAAATCTCCGTTAATACAATAATATAACATCCCTTTAAGATTATTTTAACACATGTTTGTGGAAAGCAAAGTTAGAAGGCCAAAACTACTTATGTTGAAACTTCCAAAGCTCTAGACCTATTAGAAGTCGCTTTTTGTGAAAATATTTGTTAATTAATTAAAAAAATTAAAAAAGAACTAAATAAAAATTTAAAATTCTGTTTTTCAAAAGTCGAATTAGAAGGGCAAAACTACTTATGTTGAAAATTTCAGAGCTGTAGCCCTATTAGAAATTGTCCTGTAAAATATTTATTAATTAATTAAAAATAATAAAAAAAAAAAATTAAAAAAAAATTTAAATTCTGTTTCTGAAAAGTCTAATTAGAAGGCTAAAACTCCGTGTGTTAAAAATTTCAGAGTTGTAGTTTTATTAAAAGTCGTTTTGTAAAATATAAATTAATTAAAAAAGAACTAATTAAAATTTTAACATTCTGTTTGATATATATAAAATTAGAGGGCCAAAACTTCTTATGTTGACAATTTCAGAGCTCTACGCCAATTTTAAGTAGGTTTCTTTAGATCCACACACAGACACACAGCTTGTTTTATTATTATAAATTATATAAAAAAGCCAAAACATTTTCAAGTTTAATAAAATTAGGGACTCTTTAACTTTAATACTGATTTATAGTGGTACCAGCCCGAAGGCACTATTCCACTAATCATAAAAGGGCCCGAAGGGCGATCATCGAAGTTAAAAAGATCATCATTGGCATAAAAAATAAAAGACGGGACGGACAGGACTGCACAGAAGGCGAAAAACAGTTCAAAATGACTTTTGACTTTGATGTGGTGTTGTACGAGGTACCTAGTGCCCGTTAGGGCGAAAACCTCTATCCAGACTGACTTTTGACTTTGATGTGGTGTTGTACGAGGTACCTAGTGCCCGTTAGGGCGAAAACCTCTTCATCTGAAATGGGCCGCAAGGCAGTGAATTAGTCAGATCGAAAATGGGGCAGCATCAGCAGATAGAGACAGGATGGTGGGGAAGCATCAGCAATGACAAGTCATTACGTGACACCACACTTGGTACAGGAGCTGGCTTGGATCACCTTCCAATAGAAAGCGAGGAAAAGGCACGTGGGAGGAGCTAAACTAAGCACAGGGCAGTGGAGTCCAAACTGGTGGGAAATCCCAGATAAATTGTATAACTGGTAAAAAGAAGGATGCATTATCCTCGGTCCAGTCGTAACAATCTTGAAGGTCGGAAAACTCATCCATAATGAAACCGTGAGTGAATAAAAATGCAACGTAGCATTTATCAATGAGTTGGCAAGATTCAAGACCAGAGCCTGCTTGAGAATCTTTAGAGGAAGTCTGAATGGGGGTCAGAACAACTGATTCAGTCGCCTTGTTGACTGTGGTTTCAATTGTTTGACAGACAGCATTTGCATAGGTCTTAGTTATCCTTTTGATAATCAGGGGACGAGGAACAAATCTGGTACAGTCAGGATTTAGAGGGGGAGGTTTGGTAGCCTTGGTGACCGTCTGAGGGTTGGTAAATAAAGCTCTTCGTGCCGGACAGGAGAGAGAAGAGCTTGCGTGATTTTGGCCACAGTTGCAGCAAAGCTTTGGGCCATTTTTGACTGGGCATTCACGACTACTGTGATCAAGAGAGCAGTGTCGGCATCTGATTTGAGAGGTACATTCAGCAGCAAGGTGGGCACCCCAATGCTGACACTTGTAGCATTGTTGGGGTCCGCTCGCCTTCCTGCCTATGAGGGTTTCAATTCTGACTTTGGTGTATAACATGGTACGCCAGGATAAAATGTCAGCTTGGTTATCAGTGAAAGGGAACTCCAAAATGAAAAGAGGCATCTTATGCCCATTACGACGTTTCATCTGGGTGATCTGAATGGGTGAATACTCTGGTTTCTTCCAGACCAGCCAGTCGGCTATGTCCAAAATAGAGGAATTGATATTTAAACCTCGAACTACAACTTTGAAGGAGCGAGGTGGGATGATAGGGGAAGGGATCTCAGTAGATTTGGCGCCGGAAATGTTGGCCAAATTTGCCTCATAATAATTTAATGAACTTTCAGGATTGAATCTAATAACTCTTCGCATAAAAGAAACATCTCTTCCCCACCAACACATTTCCTCTTGCAATAAACATAAATAAACATACTCTTCCTTCTTCAACTGAATCAATAAAATTCCAAACGGGCGAACACTCCGAACCTCAGAACAGAATCTACATTTTACAATTCCACCCACGTTATTCTTCTTCACACACAAAGACTCAGCAAGAATTTACAAGAAAACATAACCCCCTCTACGCTGACATCTCCCCTCTCTCTAAGGCTATTATATAACAGAGTAAATCTCTCGCATTGCATGTTATCCCTGCCTCATAAACGCAATGTCATTTTATAACTACAATATCTACCGAAATATTGTTTTAAAATATTTATTTTTTTACACCAGGTATAGCAACAATTATAATAAATGAAGATTAACAAAATCTTAAGTTTTTATTTTTATTACTATTATTGATTTTGTTTAAAGATTTTAATAACAGGCTTATAATCTCTTTTTAAAATGAAATAAAAACACCCAGTTATTCCCTATAAATACGTTTTAAGCATCTTTTATCAATGTTGTTATACAGTATATCGCAGAGAGGAATCCTAAAATGATATAATTGTGAAACAGTAAAAGACATATATAATAGGCAAGTGATACGTTGGACAAACAATATACGGGTTTGCGAAATTAATTACTGTTTTGAACTGTGGCAATAAATCGTTGTATACTATCTGAATATAGTTTACGTACATTGTTTCTCTCATGGAAATGGGCCTTATGATGCCCATACTGGAATATTATAGCCCAAATGGTCACTTTTTCAAAATACAGTGTTTTTTTGGCAAGGCACACAGACGGGTTTTCAGCACCCCATATTCACCAGTTTTGTGCATTGATAAATGATAAATTCGTTATTGCATCTGCTTCCATCAACAATTGTGTTAAAGCGGTGCATATAAAATTCCATACATGTGTATCCAACGTATACTACTGGTCTCTTTTTCTTTTTCTTGGCTTCTCACTGTCTTGCCGTGATGTCATTTTAGAGTTAGTGATTCCTTTCTGAAGTGACCTTGTATAGAAATTCATATGTTTTCACTCCTTCGACAGATAGTATGGCCCAAAAATGAAGCATTAGGTCTCTATCGGTTAAAACATGCTAACGACCTATTCTAATTAACGACCTATTCTAATGACATGGATTTCTATTGTATTTAACTCTTCTGAGGCGGGGTCGACTACTTACGCCATAGAATTCACTCTAAATTATTTGCACTTTCCTATTAAAATATAAGGATGACCTTGTAAAAACTTAATAAATTAGTAGATACCTTGAACACTTATTGAGGAGGAAGTTCTAGTAAGGATCATTCCCAACACTCACTATGTTACAATCTTCTAGCCCAGTGCATTTAGAAACTACTTTGAATAAAACTTTGGCATTTGGTGAGTAGGTACAAAAATGATCACTTAATTAAATGACTTAAATTAAAAACTCAAAAATAACTTCAAATATATTTTATATTATATTTGAAAAATCCTTATGTCAGTGCATATGCAGCGGCTCCAACTGTTTTTGTCTATTGGTATTTTAATTTTGTATTTATAATACGTAGATAGGCATTTATGGGAAACAATGTATGTCATTTCATTTTGGTGATCTTTTTCGTACCTACTCACCAAATTTCTAAGTCTTATAGAAAGTAGTTTCGAAATACACTGGGATAGAAGATTGTAACCTAGCTAGTATGGTGAATGACCTTAATAGGATTTCTTCTTAAGGGCACTCAGAACCCCCTATTAATGTAATTTTAAATTGTCTATTTTTTATGTCATTGCTATCTTGGAAAGTTCTTAACATATTAATTTGAAATTTTGTACACAGGTAAATGGATCATATACAAGATAGTACAAAATTCAGTATTTGGTAAAAATATCACCAGATTTAATATTTCTTTTTTGTTAAATACAAATAAATCTTGAGATTAAGTTGATGATATTCTGGTTCATCTCGGGTCATTCGACAACGCATGAAGTCCAACGCCTTGTTGAACTTATCACAAACTGCTTCAACAACAAAGTCATAGTAGCCGGGTGATTTCTTGTTATTGAAGAAGCTTTTGATTCAATATGGCACCACGGGCTCATCAAAAAACTTTTTGAAAGCAAACTTCCAATGGACCTTATCCATATCTTAAATTCTTTCCTCAAAGATAGAACTTTTCGAGCTCGCATCAACAATACGTTGTCCTCAGAGAAACCTTTACAAGCAAGGGCTCCCCAGGGAATCATCCTAGCCCCCTTGTTATTTTTTTGCCTACATTAACGACTTTCCAAACTACCTGACTGCACAGTGGTACAATTTGCTAATGACACTGCCTTACTTTGCACATCAAAACAAGGCGACAGAGCCATCGATAAACTTCAAGAAGAACTTGACTTATTCAATGGGTGGAGTGAAAAATGGCGCATTAAAATCAATGCCCAAAAATCTCAAGCAGTCCTCTTCAGAAGACATCACACAAGAAAACACATCACATCCAAAATTGAAATATTTGGCAACAATGTTGTATTCATTAAACACACAAATACCTCGGCGTTCATCTCGACCAAAAATTAACGTACAAAATTCACATCAAAGAAACCATTAGAAAGGCGACTATAGCTCTTATTTCATTGAATCCCAACAAGGGCAAAGGATCTAAAACTAGTCTTAAAACTAAAGTTTTGCTTTAAAATCAGTTATTAAACCAATCCTTCTGTACGCCTGCCCTGTGTGGGCAGCAGCAAAGAAAATAGACAGGAGAAAGTTACTAACACTCCAAAATAATGTAGCCAGAAGAATGTCACATGCAACCTGGTATGTGCGTAACAAGATTATCCAGAGAGATTTGGGCATGGACTCAATTGACAATTGTATCTTAACTATGTCGTACAATCATCATGTTAAAATTTAATATATTTTTGCGGTTTTACATCCCCACATTAAAGTCATCTTTAATTATGATCCTATTGTGGAGCAGACGTTCAAGAGATCCAGGACAATTCATCACGATTCATCATGGTGAATCGTCATGAGGTTTCAGAATTTAAATTCACCGAACAACGGATGCAACATTTCATGATTGTATTTTTGTTTTATTAATTTATATTTTCTTGAAGACATAGGCCCTGCAAGTTTGTAACCCGAGTATTTTTGTCTTTAAAATGTACCTGTGTTTTAAAAATTTAATTTATTGTCACAGCTTTGACAAACATGCCATATCCTCTTATGTGTTCCGTGTACTCCGTTTTAGTACGACCATCTGCTTAGATTGCTCCTCCCCCCCCCCCCTCCCACACACACACACTTGTACTTTTCTCTGGTAAGCGTCAGTGAATTATTCTCATTTTATTTTATTATTCCCCCCTAGGAACTACCTGAGATGAAGTAGTAATGACCCACCTCTCAGGCAAGCACTACAGAATTATTTATAATCTAATATCTAAGATTATAATGATATGCAAAAAAAAAAAAAAAAAAACTTATTTTAATCAGAAATCGTAGCACTATATCACGAGGAGTGCGAGAAAGTGCACTAGCGTTAAAAAGTACTTTACCTCGTGCTCAAATTTTATACAGTTTTGGTATATATATTTGTTTAACTAGTTGGAAAAATAATACTTCCTCAAACGAGGTAAAATACTTATTTCACGAGTTTGTTATCACGATTCAAATAAGTTACCGAGTTTGAAATAGTATTTTCCTACTAGTTGCATACAATACTTTTTATAACAGGGTTCCCACGGTCATAGAAAGTCATTAAAAGTGCTTAATATTTTTGAACTTGTTTTCAAAGCCTTGAAAGTGCTTGAAAATGCTTAGAGGTGCTTAAAAGTCCTTGAAAATGCTTAGAGGTCCTTAAAAGTCCTTAATTTTTACAGATGTTGTCCAACTGCAAAATTCATAAAAATACAACTCGGACTTGCTGTTCCCTCGTGACCGCCACTTATCTGCACCTTATAGGAATTTTCCGACATATTTGTATTACGCATCCACCAACTTGTAACTTTTTTGATAGAATATACTTTATTAAAAATTTAAATACAGACATGATGCCTGAAAACAAATTTTCAAAGGTCCTTAAAAACATTAATTAAGTCCTTAGAAGTCATTGAAAAGTCATTGATTTTCATTCTGTGATTTGAGTGAGAACCCTGTATAGTAACGTACAAAAAATATTTTTAATACATATATAAATTAAAGTTGGCAACACCAGTCAATAAATCTCTTTCAAAAATGTAATTTCTGTATCAAAATTATATAACATTTTAGCACGAGGCGTGCGGGAAAATACGTATTCAAACTAGTGCGAAAAAGTTACTTTTCCTCACTCTTCGAGGTAAAGTACAACTTTCGCCAAAATTTCTGACGTGCAAATAATTAAACTTTTTTAATCATTTTGAATTGGAAACTGTGGCAAAAGTAGCTCTTTACAGCGAGGAGTGTTGGAGAGTAATTTTCTCGCACTAGTGTGAAAAAGTACTTTCTCGCACGCCTCGTGCTCAAATATTATATAGTGTTGGTATTGAAATGATATATTTTAGAAAAAATTCATTGACTGGAGTTGTAAACATTAATAAATATCCAAATATCATTAATAAATATATTACAAATATTTTGTGCATGTGATTATAAAAAATATTATACGCAACATGTGGGAAAATACTTTTTCAAACTTGGTAAATTATTTGATGAGGGCATTTTACCTCGTTTGAAAAAGTATTATTTTCCCCACCAGTTGCATAAATAACTGTTTACAAAGATCTTGTATTTTTAAAAAGAATTATGAAAATAACAGGACATTTTATTAACCGCAATTTAATTTACTACAATTTAATAAAAAAATAATGGTATATATCTACTAGTTAGTTAAGAAAGGTACATTGAAGTTTGAAATATCGCGTTTAAAGATAATCAGAAGTCAAAGGTAAATCTTATATAGTAAATAATTTATAAGTTTGCTAAGTCGAATATAACATACTTCTAATTTTAGTAGAAACTAAAGTAATACATCAGTATAAAGGGGTACAAAAAACATAATACAACATGAAATAAAAATCCCAAAATCAATATATTTTTTTTATTTTAAGGATATTGTGTTTCCTAACTGGGAGAAGAAAAAAAAGGTAAGATGATTTAGCTAAATTGAATACGTCTAATTTTACAGATATGCATTTACACAGGGTAGTAAAGAAATTTTTTTTGACACGCACCTATAGATGGAGTTGAAGAAATGAATTGTGGTCAATGTTCAGAGATAAGTAGCAGCCAATTGCTTTTTTTTTTTTTTTAAATTTTTTTTTTATTTATTTGAGAGAGAGAGAGAGAGTATTAGTTTTTGTTTGTGATACCAGAACGTCAGAAGTAGAATGCTAGTTGCTTAAACTCTTTGAGATGCGGGAAGCATATTACCATTCCCTAATCGCTGTTGGGTCACAGAGGAGAAAGGAGCACTTTCATTGGTTATTTAGCAGGTGTCGGCAATGACGTCACCTGCGAGATGGAGGAATTTAAGTCGGTTGCATATCCGTCGATTGCGAAACTTTTTTTGAATTTCTTTACCATTCGGAAACTTCGCAAGATATTTCAAAATTGGGATTTACTATTTTTTTTAATTAAAAACAATGAATACATTATTTTTTCAATTCTGCTGAAATGGAAAGTATTTAGAACTTAAGAACCCCCCGTTTAAAAGAAATAATTCATTTTGTTCATATTCTTAAAATAATTGTTTTCTAAAGAAGAAAATTATGAATGGTTCAGAAAGTTATTTTCGAATGTTTCCGTCTTTCGACTTATGTTAATGAATGAGCAATAAATGAGTATTACAGTTTTTTTTTTTTTGGTTTAAAAAACAATTTTTTTTTTCTTCTAAAAATAACAAAAGTTATCACAATATTAAACAAAATTGCGAAATATCATCCACGTACTTTGTTTATTTATATATATATATATATATATATATATATATATATATATATATTAAATTATATTTAATGGCATCTTTAAAGCATACCATGGAAGAAGATTGTAATTCATTAATACTTTTAATAAAAATCTATTAAATATAATTTATTTTGTGAAGTTTTATTAATTGTATATTATGTATTTGCTTTATATTGAATGTATTTTCATCTATTAATATTTTTAATAAAATCCTATTAAATGTATTTTTTTTGTGTATTCGATTATTTATATTGGTTTTTGTACAAATTAGGTAACTGATAGTCATTTGTAGAAAAATTAATAAGGCAGTCATAAAGAAACTTTTCGCAATCATATCTTTGCGCACACCTTATATCCTTGTATAACAATATCTAGACTGATAACATGCTGCTATTTCTGATGGCTTCATTTATATTGCCTTCTTATAGATGCGCATGTGTCTCCTAAATACATTACTTTTATCGGACAATGGTATATTTACCAATGTAATTATTAAAATATATACTTTTTATGTTGAATAAAAGCACCACAAAGTAGCAGTTTGATATTATAATAATATCAATTAAAAATTCATATTAGAAATTATTATTATAAAGTGCTAATAATATTAGCATTTGATGAATAGTAATTTTTAGTCAGCGTGAAATGAAACAAAAGCGAACGAAGTTGAACACGAAAGGGAGAGAGAGGGCAGTGAGTCAGTGACTTGGGCGTGACATCATTGTCGACACCAGCTATGCAACCAATGAAAGTGCTCCTTTCCCCTCTGTGACCCAACAGCGAGTAGGGAATGGTAATATGCATGCGGCATGGTCAAGAAGGCACTCTTGTTCCCCTTTCTCTGGTTTTTGAAAAATAATACAGTAAAAAAAAATGTTTGAAGAAAACGGTATACATCACAAGAAAAAAAACTAGTGCACAGTGTAATATATATTTAAATTTAAACAGAAATTTAACTTACAGCTACTAATTACCAAGTAACATAACGGTATTGACAGATGTCAGAAACAGGGGATCTGGGAGACTGTCTAAACATGGCCGAAACTTGAGCATCGTTCTAAAGTACACTTTTTAAAAAAAATAAGCATGTCTTAAACGTGACAAAACATAATTTTTTAGCTCTCCGTTCATTCTTAACAAAAAATTCATTTTAAAACTGAGCATTAACATTTCAAAACTTTCAGTTAATTTTATCCAGCGTTGGACGAGATTGGTCAATATCCGTAACGACGGCAATTTTACAACGGTCCACATCGGGATTGACCAGTGTATAGCGATATTGGCCAGCGTTGTTGAGCTACTTGGGGTAAACATTTCATAAGAAAATTTAAATAAAATTTTTTAAAATTAAGTATTTGAACGATAACTCGAGTCGCCTTACATCTGTGTTTACACTGCACCCGAATGGAAAAATTCCTGCCGACACTGCGCCATGTCTATCCATAAGTTTCAGTTACAGATGTATCCGAACAAGGAAACTTATCTTATAGCCACTAGGTACTTTATTTACATTAACTAGGCCAAATTTGATTGACTGTACTAAGAAAATTAGCAGCAGGTTCACGAAAAGTTAGCCAAATTGCTAAACTTCGTGCTTTGTGCCTGTTGGATCTCAACAAACAAAAATTAGTTATGGATTTATATTTTAAGAATTAACCATTATGCGTTAAATCATTCGAATAAAATATATTTAAAACGGAAGTAAAAGAAACTTTTTAAAGTAAGAGAGGTTTTAAGGTTTTACTTTTTAAGGTTTTAAGAACGCATTGGGTAAAACAGGTCAGAGGAGCAACATTTTCATAAAAGGAAATGCAACAAAACTTCTGATATCCCACCCAAACTAAAAATAATAACTTTAGCATTAAACATCGTTTTTAACTTCTTTTTTACCTATACAACCTAACACATATCAGACTTTCATTATATTTTCATATTTTTTCAAACCCATATAATTTTCGGGAATTGCATAGATTTTTATGTCGCCATGTAAGGATACCTATTCCCCCGATTTTTTTAAATATATGTGTAAACCCTTACCTTATGTTATAAAGAAATTATATATTCTTACAACTAACATTTTACAGAACTTTTATATTTTATGAATTCGTCAAATTTGACATTCCTGGAAATCAAAAATCTCATAAACGATAAAATTGTTTCTTGACATCTAAATTTACAGCTTCTTCCTTGAGTCTTCATCAGATGTAACCTCTCCTTAGATGAAGTTACTTCTGTACAAAATGAAAAAAAGAAATTTAATATTTCCAGAGAGAATAGGTAATGCACTATCACAGGATGATAAAAGTGCATGGGTCAGAAGACCCTGACATCCCTTATACATCATCTTTTTACTGTCAAATTATATTAACTGAAATCTGAAATAACAGCACTGTTTAGTGAATGGTTTTTAAGGAACTCTATATAAGAAGACCATAAGTAAAAAAAAAAAAAAAGAGTAGGGATTAAACAACTAAATTTTTGTGACTAAATCATTAATAAATTCCTTTAAAGTACTAATACTTGTGAACAAATGTGTTCAAATTGTTGAAATTTTTTTAAAAAGTTTATACTATCAATTAAAACAAACTTCAAACTTGGACTAATTAGCTAAATACAGTTTTTGTTTAGTAGGTTAATTAGGGAGTAACCTAGCAAACATTCATCAAATCCATATACGTCTCTTCTAATGGTGCAGCATGCAGAAGTAAAATTGCTTACGCAAGGTACAACGCAGCGTATACTTAGTGTGGATGACGCTGGAACTTCCCCAAATACACCACTTTGGCCACAGAGTGTAAAATTTTTTGAAAATCCTATTTTTTCTGTCAAGACATTAAGGTTACGTTTATTTCTCTAAGGTTATCTCATAAAAACATTGTTTTTAATCTTTATTATCAATGCTCATAACTTCTTTCGTTCCAGATACTATAAATCACTCTCATTAAAAAAGTTTTTTCTCTTTTTATACTTTTAACTTTGAAGTCAACATTTTCTTTGGTTATTTAGGTCCTTAACAAGTTTCTGGACTTTACGAACTAAATATTCTGACAAACTAAAAAAAATAAAATATTTTAAGGTTTTATTTGGTCACGTTTGCGAAGTTGAAATATTAAGCATCTGAATTTGCTTCATTCTAGGTATACATTTTATGCCGATTGTATGAGTTCTATCAATTTGTTCATATCAACTGATTCTTCTTGAAATATTTTCTACGATTCATCTTCTTCCATTGAGATTTACGATAAACCCTGTTCCCTTTAACCCATTTTTTGCGAACGTTTTTCTATGAGTTTTCCCAATTTCCGTTTCCTATAAGATATCTCGCTGTGCTTGGCTAAACCATACAATAGTAAGGTGAACACTCCACTTCTTTAAGAGATGTACTTAGTTTTTCTATCTCTCCTTCTTAAATGATTGAGCTCTTATCTGTATGCAACTCAAATTTATCTTCAATAGCAAAGCTACTGATATTTCTTTCATGACCATCAATTATTTTCGGCAGTTTCCGCATTGCTCGGAACCCGGTTTCAGCTTCACTTCTTTTGATAAGGATTCTTTTGATTATACGAAGCTATTAGTTCTCAAATGCTCTTTGACTTGTGTGTTGGTTCTTTTCAAAGGATCAAAGCAGGCTTTTTGAAGAAATTCAAAGTATAAACTTTCTTGAAATGTACATTTTCGTGATAGAAGCAAATAATTTGTAGATGTTCAACTTCGACTTTTAGTTTTTATGACGAAACTCCTTTTTTTTTTTTTTTTTTTTTTTTCCCCATTTAGTATTCAACAATTTTAATCCCTTCCTTACAATTGAAAGTTATTATATTTACAGTTAACTCTCCTACACTGCATTTAGGCTAGCTCATTTTTTGTTGAAAACGTAAATGTAGTTATTTTCATTAGATGACCACTGCTAACACTGTGCAAAAGTTTCATGGAAATCACTGGCTAGTCTGAATCTGGAAACGCTAGTAGCTGACATCTCCAGTAGATCAAACACTCTCTATTTGCTGGCATGTCAACTACCTTTATTCTCACGCTCCCGCAATCACTAACTGGCGTTATAATGCTCTATCAATAAGTGGATTGTTCCAGTTGCTGGCATTGTGTAAATTGAAAACAGACATTCCAGTCAACGTGTATCTTCATCAACTTGTCAGATACTGGTAACGTGCAAATCAGCCATTACTTTCAGAGCAAGAAACTTCCTAAATCGCCACTGCCCTTCGAGCAATAAATATCACCCCTCACACAAATATACTACTCTAGATGTGTACTTTATAATTAGGGAGTCTGTTTTTGTAAGAATGAGGATACTTATAAGTCAAATACAGACATTTAGACGTTTATTAATAGCAAAATCAAAACCGTACAAGGACATGTCATTCAAAAGGATAATTTTAATGTTTCTGTGTTAGCGTTATAAAAACATATAAATAAGTTCATTATGCATCAAAATGACAAAATTTTGCCTTTATTTTCAAGTTTTACAGGATGCAAAAATATTAATTTATTACAAAATAAACAACGAACGTAAATACTTTAAGATTATCCGGTAACAAAAATCCTTGCTAGAAATATTAAGTGATGATAAACAATAAAATGCATGCGAATACAATGGATTCGAAGCTTACGTGCATAAGCGGAGTATTTAGATTTCTGCAAAAATTCGATTTCTCGAAAAAATTATTGATACATTTCCACTTTTCAATATGAAAAGGAAAATTTAAACTTTTCTCTTTAAAAATTTTCTCAAAAAGATTTTGATGTTTCATTAAATTAGAATAGGTCGACTGACGATCGATTGATTTTATTCTTTAGGAAGAGATAATGTACATATTCACTTATATTTTCATGTTTAAACATCTTTATATTTAATAACACCTACATCTCTCTATATTAAAATAAAAGTAAGGAATCTAATTGTATTTCGCATGTACCTCAACTTCTGGTGCAAAAACTGTGAAATTTTAAACATAAGTAGTTTTTGAATTCGTTTAGTTCAAAAAGAAAAAAAAATGAATTTTTGTTAGATTTTTTAAAAATTAAATTTAAAAATTTGGCTGCTATGCTAATCCAATGAAAAAAAGGTTTCTCCCTACTCTTCTATCTGAATAAATGCTTGAAATATTTACTTTTTTCGATTGACGAAAATATGGTAATAATCTTTGAAATCTTCTCTTGCAGATGGCATTAAAAATGCCGTTGGATGATAAAAAAAATAATTTTATACATCATGTTTTAGTGAACACTAAAATTATTATTATTATTTTGCTTCTTAGCTTCCCCGGAGGACTATTTCTACCTCGAAAAAAAAGGATAAAATGACGTGGACGCTGGGAATGACGTCAGTTCCTGCAACATAATGCATACATTCCAAGCGATACGTCATTCAGATTGTGGAATTTGATCAAAACTTTTAACTACATTTTCCTCCATCTCTGAAATTCTAAGCAAAAGTATTTCCACCCCTGTAATTTAAGGCGTTCGGAAAGTAAATTCCGTTTGGTAATGAAAAGAAAACGAATACAGGTACAGCCAAGCAACTTATTTCACAAAAATCTACAACGCTTAAACTACTTTTCGACATGGCTCAAGTAATTTTCAAGGCATTTATCATAGCGTGGTATAAGTTTTTGTATTCCTTCTTCATAGACTGTTGCCGCCTGAATTGTCAACCATCAGTTTTTCAGTAACAATCTCGTGAACTGCTGTACGTGAAATTTGTGGGAATTCAAGAGCAAGAGCATTAATCGTAAACTTAAGGTTTTCTTTAATATATTTTTCAACTGCACTAACCACTTCATCAGAAACCACACATCGACTTCCAATTAGTACTTCATCGTGCACTTGATCACGCCCTTCCTTAAACTATCGGACCCATCTTCCCACCATAGAATCACTCATTGCAGGTTCCCCGAAAGCCTCGCAGATTTAATGTCTTTATTTAAAATTAATGTCTATTGCTTTAACGTTTTTCGCATTCAGAAAACGAAATACTGATCAAATATTGTCTCATCATACATTTATTTTCTTATATTGTTGCGTGGACGGGTTCGAAAGATTTGAAGCCAAAGCATATCAACACTCGCAGAAATTTATTCCAATACAACTCTTCACAGATTCCCTTACAACTCCAGAACTTCTCGTTCTAGTAGACTCAATACAGCTCTTTTCACAACAATAGAGCACAAAACAGCAGTTAAAAACTTGACAACACAACTGCTAAATCGCCGCAAAAGACAATGCAATACAGTTCGCTTTAGAACTACTCTGAATGCTCACTGAGACTCAGTATCTCAACTCAGTAATTTCAGTCAACTAACTGACTCAACTAACTCATTAATTTCAGTCAACTAATGGACTCAACTAACTTGATCACCCTATCTCTCGGTCTTATATAGGGAGGTGAATCTTCGCGATACTTCTAGAGATAGATATTTGGAGAACTTTCCAGATTGTAGTCGAAAAACCCTATACATGTACATGAGGACCGAAAATGTCACCAAATAGTCGCCAAGTTTGGCGACATTTTGCGATTTCTCGCCAATTTGGCGAAATTTCCATTACCATAATGTTAAATGCCCTACTCCTTGTAAAAGTCGCTTCCCAGCGTTATCTCTGTGAAACTCGTGATCAAGCATTAAGACCCATATTGCAGGGAAGCCAAGCTAAGACGAACTATTGCACTGCCTTATGCGAGATGTACATAAATTTTCCTGTTTACAAAATTAACACTACGAAATATTTACAAATATACAAAAATTCGTAACATTATATTACTTACAAGAATATACTACTTGTTGTTGTTGTTGTTTCTTATTTCACTTGATCTAGAACAAGTCTAGACCAAGTCCAAGGGACCGTACGCCCAAAGAAAGTCTTGAACCAGCGCAGGGTTTTTAAAGAGATCGCTCTTCTCCAAATCCAAACAGGAAAGCAGATGGTCCGGTGAAGCTTGATGAACACAGGGTACTCCTTTTGTCCCTGAACATGCAAGTGTGCTAGTATGTCCGGTGATGAGTCTGGTGATGGTGGTTTGTAATTTCCTGTCGCCCTTCAGCTCCAGGGCAGCCCCAGGACGTTTTTGTTCATACCAGTCATGAGTTGGAGGAATCCTCCATGTCTTGCTGTTGTCGGCTTTGACCTTTGAGAAAATTTCCCTAAACGTAAGATCACCACAATTTTCGGATGTTACAGCAAAGCCCTCCTTAGATAATTCATCGGCCAAGTCATTAAAGAAGAGGTCTACATGGGAGGGTATCCACTGAAGATGAATGACATTATGCGAAGAGTAAATCTTTAGTTTGTTCACAATGTCCATGCCGAGTTTGTCGGTAATGTTTCGCCATTTTCTCAAGAATTGAATGGAGCTCTTACTGTCCGAGAAAATCCAGATATCGCAGAAGAAATTATTGGAAATCATATAATGTAGATGCTTCGTCGATGGCTATCAATTCAGATCTAAAGACTGAACAAAAGTTTGGGTTTTGCTTGTTAAATATACTACTTACTACTCATTACCGAGTATTGCAAAGTGGCCCAATTCCCTCCTAAACAAAATTGTAATAGTCTCCATGGCCAGATTTAACGAGATGGTTGATGTCATACACTCAAATTGGACTGGACAAAAAATTTCTCATTGTTAGACTTCGACATCAGTTGTTGTTTTGTTTTGTTTGTAATTTTGTAACGTTTTTTGTTAAGTTTACTTTGTTGTTTCGTGTTGTAAATCAGATTTTCTCAATCAATAATGTAACCAACCAAATGAAAGGGTAAAGGTCGTTGGACATTACCCCATTAATAAACATATTATTTAAGCTGAGCTAAGAATCATTTGTCGAGTTATGAGATGGTTAATTCTGGCGCTGAATGTCTTAATAAAGCATGAAACTAAAGGATCGAAATGACTGTAAGTGTAGCGCAATGGTCGTCGTTCTATGCATTTAATTCGTATATAATTAAATTTGATTTGTATTATACAGTAATCCATCAATATTTGAACACTTAAGAATTTATAATCGTAAACGTGCCAAGTCACATCTTGTGGTAGATGGATTTTGATAATTACTTTTTAAAGTAAATATATTTTATTTTTAAGTGTATTCATTTTTATTTATATTTTGAATTAGCGTTAAAAATGCTTTGCTTATAAATATGCTCGCCAAGGTTTTGATCTTTGCTTATTCTTTAGTTTAGTTTATGTTTTATTTCAAAACAAAATATAAGATTTCGGTATAAAAATTCTTCGTGATTATTTTTTAAAACACAGGTTACAGTTGCACTGTAAGCATCAGGAATAAAATGCTGATTATTTTTACCAATATTTTTTTTACTTAAAAAGTTTTAAATAAAATATTGCAATTAATATAAATACTATTAACTTTTTGTTAATAAGGTTTAAAATGCTCAATTGCTAAATTAATTTAAATCAAGAATCTAACTTTACTTGATGCGAGTGAATAAACAAAAAGAACCTATCAAAGCAACACATTTTGTAGACTTAATTGACGTCCGTGACGTCAATAATTGCAGCCGGTATTGTTTGGGCATTTTTATAATGTTAATTATAAAGAAACACAGGAACGCAATTACTATTAGAGCAACAGGGACGAATAAATAAAAAATTAAACAACAAATAATTTCTTCTAATAATTTCATGATATATTTTTCGTCTTTAGTGATTTTCATCTCAATTAATGTGCTCAATAGAGTCACAAATTTCTTATAAGAATAAAACTGAATAGAGTTTGTATCGGTGTCTTGAAAATTAAAAACTTTGGATGAAAAGTTTATGACTGCATTTTCAGGGGGGGGGGGGGTTGTTTTTAAAAGTTTTTATGCCATTAATACATATATTTTCTTTTAAATGCTTCCCAATAAGCGGCTTATAATTACGAATAATTGTCTTCCGATATCCTGTAGAATAAACGGCAAGTAACTTTAAAAAGAAATGTGAAGATTTAAGTGTTAAGATATGATATCCAGAGTTATATCATACATGTTTGTTAGCATTAATGGTAAAAAAAAATAATAAAATAGAAATGTACAGTTTATAAAAGTTAGGCGACCTTTTTCTCAGATTGATAGGAAAAAAAAATACCATAAAATTTATCTTACCCCTAATATAAATTGCTTATTAGCTCTATTTTTAATTAAATTGCAAATAAATTATACATGACAACTGATGGACGTTTCCTCGAATTACATCATGTAAGCTAGTTTAACATTTCTGACGTACAATGAGTAAATTTTAATTCAATTGTACAAATATTTTTCCAAAAGCTTACGTATTCCATCATTTCCCTACCATATTAATTTAAACACAAAATTAACATTTTAATTGAAAGAAAACAACTTTTATAGTGTAAAGTTGGTTATTTAAAACACCCTCATGATGTTCAACCAAATTCAAAAATATTATTAGCACTTTTTATCCTTTGATTCATAAATATGCATTTCTTATAGAGTACCTCAGAGCTATTCATAATACCACTATATTAATTCTATATGTTGAAATAAATAATAGTAATTTGAGATTCAGGTAACTTGGAAGTTAAAAAACAAAAAAAAGATAAGTGGAGACCTGTACATAATACTATATGTTTCTCTGGTAAACTAAGAATTATTCAAACCGTAAGATAATAGGGGGAAACAGTAGGGGATAAAATTAGTTAAACTGTCAGAAGAACAATACAAACAAACAATCCAAATTAATTTCCGAAATTTTATCAAAATGTAGTTTAACAGTGAAGTGAAGAAACTATGTGTTTTTTACTTTCATTTTATGATTATTTTAAAATAAATTGAATTATGTTAAGAGTAATGTAATTTGAACGTAAGTGAACTTCTTCAGACGTGTTTCTTCAAGATTTTTCTTTAAAACAGAATTGGAAATTATTTCTGTGTTACTGATCAACGACTTTAGGTAAGGGGATTTTTCTTCGTTCACTTTTATATTATTTTTAGGAGATGATGGTATTGTTGAGGAGATGAGTATGGTAAGTTTACGAACAGCTACATTAAGTAAAGGTTACGTTAACATTTCATAATAACTAGACCCCTCTGATAACAGAACCGCAAAATGTTTAATACTATAATAACAATACAATATAAATCAACGAAACAGCTGTAATCAGAATAATAATATATTCTACTAAAAACATTAAATACGAAAAAATAAATAAAAAATGCATAGAATTGAGTGCAAAGTGGATATTTCAAATTAATACCATAACATACTAATCCAAAAACTTATGTCACATTACACAATATAAAACTATCGTAAAATCTATACAAAGTCATGAACTTATCAAGGCAGAGAAAAGTTTAAATCTATACCAGTGAAAAACGATTTAAACTTAAAATAATGGTAACTATAGGCACCGAAAGGGAATGTGGGGAGGAGTGCACGTTTGAAAATTAAAAACAAAGTGGAGAATTTAGGTTAAATTCACCATGTATAACATAAGTTTTAATTTATTCATTTGAAGAGAAAATTAATGCATAACTATATTTCATATTTTAGTGAGAAATTCATTTATCATTTTTAAAAACTTGGCTTGAACGGAAGCTGTAGCTACTTTACACTACTCCCAAATAATCCTGGCGGCACGTTGATGAAAGAGGATTAAATTTTACTGACGTACATAAACAATTTGAAACAAAAACATGACACGAAATATAAAAAGTAGAAAAAATAAACAGCTTTTTGAGATTATACTCAAGGGTACCTTAGATTGCCACTTTTTGCACACTGTAAACAGAAAAAAAATACGTAAAATACAAAAGAATGAGGAAAAAACAAGAACGCAATTGAAAAATCAAATATAATGGAGCTGACCACTTCATCAAGGGTCAAAAAAACTTTTTCTCTTTCTCCAAGGGGCACAGCGATAAAAAAAAGTGCTAAATGGTCTCAAAATAACCCATGTGAAATTTGATTACATTCTGATAAATTTAATTGCCTCCGGATTGATAATCGAATTTTCGGTACTTTTTAAATTTTTTTTCCATATTGTTACGAATTTCTCCACTGAGGCAATGATGGCACAGTTTTCACGGTATACAAATATTTATTCTCTCTTCAGGAAACTCACAAAATTTATACACAGGCAACAGTTTAATTACTCTCAAGCTTCAACACAAGCTTCAACAAAAATAACTTCGAATTCAGAGATTATACAAGCTCACTCCAATAGGTAAACAAAGCGATCAGCTTTCAACGAAGTCCGAAGTCCATCTGAAAACTTTCCCGTTCTCCAGTCTTTTATATACAAGCGCGTGAGACATTCTCGAAATTTCCAGCCAATTCATCGGAAAAGAAATATCTCGAAACTTCTCGATTGCTTTAGGTGTTGCCACCTTTTTCTAACTTGTATAATCGCTATTAATTAATAAATAAAATAAGATAAAAATAAATTACAATAGAATTTTGAAATAATACGTCACTATTTACAATATATACAGACAATTTGTGCAACAATATTTTTCGATTTTTTTTTTTCGAGGAAAGTTTGAGTTAGGATTCCAACCAATAAACTTTACTTTTTTCTCACAAATACGAACAATGTATCATGATTGTAAAAGTGAGGGATGGGTGGGTGGAGTATAGAGAGTAGAGGAGCACCAACGCTTGCCCACTTCTCTCCTACTTTTCCAGTATTACTCAGTCTGCAATAAGGCGAGGTTCTGTTGCACTGGTTTGTGCTGATTTCTTTATCATAGATCGAACTCTTTCAAAGTGAAAATGCTCATTTTTTTGGTGATTCAAGTAATATTAAATGTCTTCGAAGATATTATGAAATTCTATGACTGAAACCAGCATAATATAAAACGTGATAATCAAACTAACAAAAAACCACGTATAAGGAAATAGAGGACATTGCCGCAGCAAAAAAAACCAAAGAGTATGGTCAAGAGTTTCCATATCCTACTGTCAAACGAGTAAACACGTTGTTGAAGGCACATCATTTGAAACGCCTTTTTTTTAAGTCTCACTCTTAAATACTAAAGGAGAATTCAAAAGACTTTATCTAAATCCTTCTAGAAGACTAATGAGTATTGTTTGACATTTTATCTTGCAAGTGTAAGAAAATTTATGAGTGCATTTGTTCCAGGCACTAAAATGTACCAGTCAGAGAATAGAGATTCCTAATCGATCAAAATGGTGGTCGAAGTCGTACATACTGTTGCAAAGAATAAAATAAAGAACACTTTGAGAAGAGTAATTCTGAAGTAAAAATCACAGTTTCAGTATCAAAAAGAAAACATATAGAAACCTATAATGAGTCAACTTTATCTGAATCATGTTATTTGCACAGGGAAGATGTACTCCAGACACATTCTTCAAGAGCGTGTCTAATAGAAATGAAGTGTCAGATAGGGCTGGGGAAGTTATTGCTTCAGCAGTTCTTCACACATCCACTTCGAAAATTATTGTTAAAAATACCTTGAACCGGAAAAGCTGCGGAAAAAAACGAAGTTCTACAAATACTTGCTTTGTACTTCAGGTGAAATGAAAAAACTTAAATTATATCAGAAAAGGATGACAAAATGTATTTATAGAGCATTCTTGAAGAGCATAGAGAGAGGAACCAGAGTCGATGCTCTCGAGTATTACTCCATTACCTAGCATATCTGAATCACAAATTTTTTCTTGGAATCAGAAAATAATCTATGTTGGCATTTAGGTGTAATGGAACTAACGTGAACGTTGGCAAATATGGAGATGTCATACGCCTACTTGAAAAAAGGTTAGATAAACCGTTACAGGGAATTATCTGCCTACTGCATACTAACAAATTATCCTTTCAACACTTATTTCTACATATTGATGTCAACACAATGAATCCAAATACATTTTCAGGAGAAATCTTCCAGTTCTAGAAATGTGTGAAAAAAAAAGTCCGTTTTTTTAGTTTCAACACCTGTTACCCGAGTTTTTTGTTAAGGGTATTATCACAGGCCAAATATAGAGCCTCAACGATTTTAACAGGCATATTTTCTGAGGATTTAGCAAACAAATCTAAAGGTAAAATGTCTTATAGCCGATGGCTAACTCGAGCTAATCATATTCTATGCGTCTATCTTTCGGTGAGGGTTTACACTTTGGTTTGCAATCAAAACTCACTCTTCTTGTAAAGATGAAGCACAGCCTGTTCAAACTCATCATTGCAACTATAGGTATTTGTCCCCGGAACTGAAAACAAAAATAGATCCAGTTATTAAAAAAAAAAAAATCTTCTCACACCCTGTAAATTTATTGACCGCAATGTTGACCACCTTTAAACCAAGGCATGTGAAATGGCAGCCGTCGCATTTTGAAATTTCACATCATTCAAACAAATAAATTCAAACTGTTTCAACTCCCCACTATTAAAAATGTTAGGTATTAACTTTCACCGATCATCTCATTGACTGTCAAGAGACTATATCTGATCCGCAAATATTGCAATCCATTCCCGATGAAGATATCCAATTGTATTTTGCTGAAAAAGGAAGAAGAATAACTGAATTTACGCAATTTTTTTAATACAATATTTGAAAATGCAGTTAAGACTGTGTCAGAAGCTTCAGCCACATAGAGCAAAAAATCTGAAGAGAAGGCTTGATTAAAAAAAAAAAAAAAAAAAAAATACACTCGTGAAAAGCCTTGACGATATTCTATAGTAAAAAGGATTTTAGCGTCATTTGAAATATTATAATAATAATATAAATGTAATTTTTTTCAACATTTTACTGTAATAAATAAATGTTACTCTTACAATTTAATATAAAATATATGCATTTTATTACACATTTTACTTTTAACTTTTCTATAACAAAACATCAAAAAGAAGGCGTATTTTTTTTTTTTTTTTTCAAAATGTGTATTCTTTAAGGTTAATCAGGAGGCAGAAGATAACATCTCCTTCTAATAAAATTTTGTATGTACTTTAAGAACTCATTTGGAACACTTTTCTTGCTGTGCCGGAAAGAAATCTGAAACTTTTATTTTTAACATAGAACGGTGAACCACCCTAATGATCAGCCCTATTATCAAAAGGAAGCACTTTTGCTGTATAGGACTAGTCAAAGTTTGATAATAAATCCTATTATATGATTTATTTTTAGATTTAGTCTAGACACTACAACCAAATATAAAAGACTAAATATTAATTTAGCTCTTTTACGAGGTGGTTATGTTAACTCCTATCCTGATGGAGTAATATATAAATTCTGAGCTTCAGAGCAATATATTTATGTATTTACCTGATTTAAGCGCCATCTACATTAAGAGTTACTTCAAAGGGAATGTCCACCATGAGCAAAAAGAACTAAAATACTTCAAAATTAATACGAAAAACATGTAAAGCTTTTACTTACTATGAATTAACTAACTTAATTAAAAATTGACTTAGGGCTGATGTACAGCCCACGCCCATTACAAAATTGTGTTTTAGTTTTTTTATTTGAGTTCTATAAAACATCATATCAATACAACTGAATAACATTAGCATACATCTCTTTCTATACAAGCAGGTGCATGGCAATGTTTGGGCATGCGCAGTGACACAATGCCTTCACTACGCATGCCCAAACATTAAGTGGTGACGGAGACCGTACCATATTTTTGAGGCACAGCGTATAGAAACTAATTTGTAGTCACCTTACATATATATATAAATAAAATGCGTAAAAGCGCGGCATTTTAACGACATGCAACACCCAAAAACTTGATAGAACGGATTGTCATCTTGTCATTTGTCAAACTTCGAAGTTTCAACTCAATTTGGAAGTCGATTTATTATTAATCCGAATCGCCAACAGCAGCTTTTGTAAAAGCGCCCTTTTAAAGAAAGTAATAGCCCCCAAAATTGGATTGATTGCATTCTCATCGACATCAAATCAATCTGCCAAGTTTCAACTCGATTGGATGAAGTCAAGCATGTTAATTAGTCATCCGAAACGAAAATAGTAGAGATTGAAAAAGCGGGTTTTTAGTGATAGTGACAGCTAGGGGTATAGTGACTAGCAAGGACAGTACAGTAGGTGCGGTGAATCCCTACTTTTTTGGGACCTGGTACCGCGTAACGGTACTTTTTGAACTAGTAACTTATATTGACTCATAAATTTGTATGCATGTATTGTGATGTAAGTTAGTGAGAAAATAAATGCGTAAATTAAGAGTATTTAGCTTTTTTTTTGTATAATTATATAAATTATCGTAAATTTGTATTTTATAGCAAAAAAAAAATGCTAGCTGCAATTGGGGTTACCGCCACGATCTAGAAGTTTACGCACCGGTAAATTGTTTTAGCACTACAACCCTGGCGCAAGCAGACGAAATTAAATGTAATATAAAGGATTGAAAAATACAAAAGGGTAGTTATTTCTTCAAAAAAAACAAAAAAAAACACGAATCTAAACTATGATGTGTTGAATTAAAAAATATATATGATTTACATAATTGGAACTAAAAAAGTGGTGATGTTTTAGGGAAATTCTGAAGGTATAGTACTATTTTTTACTTCTTACAAAATGTATAGTAATTTTATGAAAAACCATAACTAAGAAAATTATACAATTCAGCCCTCCTTGATGAGGTTTCAATTTCTTCTGGAATAGAAATTAAAAAAGGGCTGCATGTAATAATCTAATAATCTTAGCTTTCATTACTTTATGTTTTCTTTTTGGTTGGGGTGCCATTTTAACTGTCTTTCAACCAAGTACAAACTTGAGTTTTGAAGTTATTTCAAACAGACTAAAGAAAATAAAAAAAAAAACACATGGAACTACAAAACAATCCTCAAAAACTTTAAAATGTTTGAAAATATTGATATATCGGTGACTTTTATCAATATTAAAAAAAAAATATCGATAATTTGTCTCTGATCACCCAGCTGGGCATCTTCAGAGGATGTAACTAATACATTTTCTTACATGAAACATACATGAGTCTCTGAAAAAGAAATCCAGCTGCACTCCAGGCTGCAGATGAAATGAGCAATAGGAGTCATCATGCGTTACAACTTCAATTGCATTGTTTTTTATTTACTATTTTGGACTTCGTATATCGACTTCTTCCAAAAGGGAGAGAACAATTGAAGGAAATAATCGTGAATTTAACAAAATATGGACTGAATTGTTTGCGTTCCTTCCAAATAAAAATAAACTTGTCTCATCTGCCATAATTTTTACACCATAAAAATGCTATAAAAATGTTTGTAGTTAGAAGCTCATATTTTTACTGATTATATTTATTTAGCGACTCTTACAAATCTTGGACAATGATAATGTTACAATCTAATGAATAGAATGAGAATAAATTGCAAACGTGAATTATTTCTCTCAAACGCTAATAGATGGCACACCAATTCATTTGATTTTAATTATTTATTACCGAAACAAAATGACCAATTAATTTATTTTTTTTAGTTTAAATAAAGTGTTTACCTCTCTGTTAAACATTTATATCACCGATTTGTCGCCTTAAATAACGCCTTAGCTTCTCGTGAGGCATCAGGCGTTGCAGTGATAATATTAAGGTTCAGGGGTCATCACTTATATGATAATGTATTCTTGAAAGAAGTCGGTGAAAGTTCCAGAATGCGTTGCTCGGATAACCAGAACAGACAGTTTGGTTGGGGAGTTTAAAAAAAAAATGCCAACTTAAAATTTAGATTGACTTTTTTTACCGTCAATTACCCATAATTACTGTATAGTATTCGATCAAAAGAACATTTTCGATTCTTTTGCATTTTCTCCACGTTTTGGAACATCTCTCTACACGCCTCCAGCTACAGACCCATTAGTCTGCTGCCCTCCTTTTTCAAAAACTTCAAAACTAAAGTTTAGACTTGGTGAATAGACAGTTAAAACGGCACCCCAACCCCCCAAAAAATATAATGTAATGAAAGCTAAGATCATTTATTAGTATTGAGCTATTGTGTTTACATTGCATTCAGCCAGTTTCTAATTTCTATTCTAGACTAAATTCAAACCTCATCAAGGAGGGTTGAAGTGCTTTTCCTACAATGATTGGTTAAAAGCTAAAAAGATTTCAGTAATCAATTTTTTTTTCTTATCGTAATCTTTGAAGTATACATTCGGCTTGTTGCTTTTCTTATAGAAATATTTTACCGATAAACAATGTTGAAAAACTTCAAGAAACACCTAAAACTACATCAACTGAGAATGGAAACAAAGAAGACAAAAATGCAACATGATGTTGAAACATGATCAAGAAACACCTAAAACTACATCAACTTAGAATGGAAACAAATAAGACAAAAATTCAACATGTTCATGATGTTGCCAAAAGGAAACATGACTTGAAACAGAGATAAAAACAGTTCAAAAATATCCTCTCAACAAGAATATATTTTTTCAAAAGAAAATTATTCACGTTTAAATAAAAGTTTTGGAAATTAATAAACCAAAGTCTTGTAAAAATATCGATCATAAAAATATCACTTTGATTCCTACCGAAGCATTGTAAATGTAACCTAAGACCATTTTTGTTTACTTAGCAAGATTATTAGACTAAATTGAAGGTACATCGAGCGGAATTGCCAAGCGTCTACAAAATTTAATTGAACTGGAGAAGGAAAAAGAACTTGTTGCCGATTAGTTACATTATGCATTAAAGGGTTAGGAAAAGTAAATTTTCTCAAAAAGATATTAATTTTTCAAACCCTCATGCTGAAAATTTAGATTTATTAAACGATATTTTTTTATTTAAAGGATATGATGATAGATAAATTTTATTCCTTAGGAAGTGTTAGTTCACACACTCACAGATATTTTCATAATTAAACATCTTTAGATTTAATGATACCTACATACTCCAAAATTAAATTTAATAAAATAAAGTATGATATTTTTTAGAAAAATTATTTAAAATAAAACAATTTAAAAAAATACGACGAAAGTTCTTTAAATATTTTTTTTTTTTTTTTTTTTTTTTTTTTTTTTTTTTTTGTACGCCAGTGTATGTTCAAGCAATAATTGTCTAGTACGTTGATTCTCAACCTTTTTTTTTGTCGCGGCACACTTTTAACGATTTCAAAATATGGCGGCACACAAAGAAAAAGATAAGCTTAAAAGTTGTTTACTTCACCTACCTATAATACACTGTAACACACCTATTACACAATGTGTAAAATAGTTTATGATAATAATTTGGAATGTAAAATAAAATAATATAATATGTACTACAAAAACAACAGTATGTTTATTAAGGGATTAATTACAAATATACATTTCTAAAATTTGGCGGCACACTTTTAGAATTTGGTGGCACACAAAAGTGCCGCGGCACAGTGGTTGAGAATCACTGGTCTAGTACAAACATTTTAAATTACAGGTTATCCACCTGTGAGTTTTGTTTAAATACGAGTATAATTAATTAGGTAAAGTTTAGTGACATTTTATATTAATTTCGAAAGATATTTTTTTTTTTTTCTAAGTTGTACATAAATTTTTTAAGTGCATTCTTTAAATCAGTGTTTATTGAAGTATATCAGTAGTTATTGGAAACAAAATATTTCTTTTCCGAAAGCGTCTTGTTTTGAGAATCACAGAGATGCCAAACTTATTAAATACAAAACCTTTAACGTTCTTCAAAATTTTAATGTGAAATGATATCTAAAGATATTCAAATTATTTTCTTTAAGGAAAGTTTAAACTCCAATTTTCCATTTGTTCAGTAGAAGAATGTGTTAAGTATGTATGTATTTATTTGTTTGTTTATTTTAAACAAATTCAAATACGAATTTTACATGTCAATGTATGTACCATTTCTCAACAAACATCATATTAGCTAGTTCAGCATTTCCGAAAAACATTGTACAAAATTTAATTTCATGATACAAATATTTTTTTAAAAGTTTAAATACTCTAAAAATTCTCAGTAATGTTAAACTTAGACACAAAATTAACATTGTAGTTGAAGAAAGACAACACTTGTATTGCAAAGTTGGCTATTTAAAACATCCTCATGATGTTCGACCAAATTAAAAAAAAAAAAAGTATTATTACGGTTATTTATATAATTACAGAATATGCTATTTTATACTACCACTATATTAATTGTATAGTTTAAAATAAAAATATTGAAATTGTTTTAACCTGTGTAACTGTCACATGTGAAACTCTTAGTAAGCAGCATACAAATTTTAACAAGTTTTGGTCGTTGCTAGGGAAAAAGAAATCAGGAATAACAGGCAATTTTCCTTAGGATGGATCTATCAATAGAATTAAAAACTAATTGTGATTTTATAACTTTCCCGGTAACTACAACAATTCTTTCATCCTTTTATTTAACACCGTCTCTGAATTATTTCATTGCATTCAATTCATTTTATGTTAGGAATTCTTTTATGAAGCACCCTGTGTGCTGTATGAAACATCCTCATTTTGTCTGAAAGCCTTGGCATTTCCCCATTTACGCCCCTTTTAAATAAAATAAAATGCGCTCTTCCCCAAGAGACCTGAATTGATGACGACTCGTGATAGAGCCCGATTTCACAGCAACAACAACAGGTTTATTTATGCAGGAAGAAGAATCGGCAGGGATGTCGTTGCAAATGCATCGGTAGCAGTGAGTCTTCTGAAGTGCGGTTTCCTTGCCCAAAATACCCGATGTTATTTGCTCGAGGATCTTTTATAGTGAGGTTTACCGGAAAGGGTTTGTTGGATTCGTTTAAGGGAAAAGAAATTTAAGTCAGATTTTTGAGTTTTGCTTTACTAGGAAATAAATAGAGTAAATGAAAGAATATATGTAATACTAATTTCTTTCTGTGAAAAATAAAAATTATACAATAGGATGGATCACCATTTTATGTTAAAAAAAATTCTGATTTCTGTCTGGCACAGCAAGAAAAGGTGTCAAATGATGTTATTAACATACAATCATGCATAGAATGATATGTCATCTGCTGATTCCGGATTTACTTTAAAGAATACATGAGCTGACCAAACGGTATAGTGGTTAGCGTGCTAGCTTCTAGACGGCGAGGTTGCGGGTTCGAGTCCCATGTTAGGCATGGGTGTTTGTAAATGTATGTTGGCTTGTCTAATGACGAATGTTTCAGCGAATTATAGCCCTCGTGTTGCTGACGGCGCCAGATAATCTGAAAACAACCAACCAAAGAATACATGATTAAAGAAAAGGGAAAAAAAACCTTCTTTTTAGTGTATCGCTATAAAAAGTTAAATAAATGTGTGTGTATAAAAAAATTTAAAAAACATGAGTAACAATTATTTATTACAAGAATATGGTGACAAAAAATACTTTTATATTATTAAAATTATAATATTTTAAATGATGCGAAAATCCTTCTTGCTACCGAATTTCGTCATGGATTTTCAAAAACTGCATTTTGTTTTTTTCATCACTTCGAGAAGTACAAATTCATTAAAAGTCCATATATTTTCTTTCATTTTAAAATAATTAAAAACAGAACTCAAATTAGCATAATAAAGGAACGCGTAAAATTTGACGAAAAATTTCTAAGACAGAAAGAAGATGAAACGATGTGTTTAGCTTCTTTTGGAATCACTAAAAATTTCGAGTGCTGCTTGATGAGATCAATATTTTTAAAGGAATATCTATCGGTAGTGCATTTTCTAACGTAGCAGTTCCTAACAATTTTAAAAAAGAGAAAGATTTTTATATCGTACTCGTAACGGATCTTGTAAATTGAATAATTGACGTATGGTAAAAACCGGGGACTGCCATATGAACACATTTCCACCACAATTTTATTTTTCTACTCACAAGAAATATTCAACTCTCAGTTTGAGAATCGATTCTCAATTTTGAGGGCCTCAAAAATATTTTGAGGTGGGGCCCTAACCATCATCTTTACTCCCCTGATCATATTAACGAATAAGAAACATTCAGAACATTGGAATAGTTCTTATTCCTGATTGAACAATGTTATGTCACATGCTACTTTTTTTCAAAGATGGAAACACACTTTTTTTGTTTTTAATCCTTACCTTTTCAACTATTTTCTTAATGGAAAAAAATGATTTTAGTTTTTCTTATTAAATTAACAATACTCACTGATTAATTTGATCAGTGTACATTACAAATATAAGCACATTTTAAACAATTTTAAAAGCTAAATATAGACTACACAGAATTCAAAGGTTAAATTATGCATTCATTACAATTTTTTTTATTTCGTCAAGTTTAAAAAGTAACAAAACATTACTAAGCAAGGTACGTCAAATCCTTATTAAAATATATCTGTGCACGCGATCTTGCCTCATCGCTTGGCACGCTGCGATAGGCATATAGGTCTTTTTCCTTCTTGTATTTTCCTTCTGTATCCAAACCCATAAGAGCCTCACACCAACGGACCACTTTTATCAACAATAGAAACCAATTAAAAACCAATTTTTAGACCCATTCGTTCCATACACAATTTTATCATAAATTAACGGAAACTTCTTACAATAGTAGGTTTTGAACAATTTTAAATATTTGTTTCTAAAATATTTTCTTGCAATAATCATTATTAATTAATGGCGACTGATATGAAAGAAAACATTTACTATTAAATTTAATGCTGTTAGCTCCCAGCTAAACGCGACGATACTCAACCCTTGCCACTTAGTATACGATAGTCAGTCTTACATAATATCTTATCTTTTAAACATATAAACTTTATTTGACTTCGAGAGTAAATTGTCTAATAGTAAAATAAAAATCACCAGTTATTAAAAAGCAGTTACAAGTGTGCAATATAAAATAATCGTCCAATAGATAAATGCATTAGGCAGTTTTACAGCATTGGATTCAGTATCCAAGGGAGAAGGTAAATGCTCTTAGACAAACAAGTTCACTGAAAAATTAAGTTTATAGCAGAAATTAAAAAGCTATTTGATGTGAAGTTCGGGTATTTATGCCATTTTTATTTAAATTCTGAGGCTTTTTTGCAGAATAAATTTGCTTTAGTCTAGTTTGAAGATCAAAATAAAAATTTATGAAGCTTGTTTATGAGATCCCATAAAACTATTAAAAAATGTCTGAATACATTAAAGTGCCTATTTATGGCAGCATTGAAACACCATAACGTTATTTTCCCACACGATAGATAAGGTAACTGATTGAATGAAAGTTCTTTTTATTCATCAGCTAGAATATGATCGTTAAACTTGTTTCAGTGATTATTAAATTATTTCAAATGAATTAATTAGTGCAAAAGTCTTCTTTCAGCCGTAGCTAATTTTTTAATTATTGAAATTTGTCTTTACTATTTCAAAGATAATTTGCAAAATTATTTACAGTGTGTTTGTGGTACAATGTGTAAAATGAGTAAAACTTATTTTAACGATTCATGAAAAATCTTTTGTGTTTGGATACCTTTTTACCATTTCGTAATATATTAGCGAATATTTTCTTGAAAATAAAACATTTAAGAGACTGTTATTTTTTCAAGGAGTATTTAAACAGAATTTCTGCAAACATTTTACGCATGAAAGTTTAATACAGAAAACCCCACGATGAACGGAAGAACGCCTTTTCAAAATAATATTTTGGAATATAAAGACTAAACCGTTGCTGAAAAATTTAATTTTGACATTTCAAATTTTTTACTTTCGAAATTTACAAATGTAGAAATTAAATTAAATGTTGTAAATGCACTTTAATATTGAATAATTACTGAATATTAACAGAGTTCATTTTTTTTTTTTTTTTTTTTTTTTTTAACGTACTGTCCAACTTAATGAATTACTACACCAAGTGCCATTGACAGACGCTGCGAAAATTGTTAAAAAGTGTAAATTTGAATTTATTATTACCAAATTTAATTTTCTCAGTATTGTGTGTAGGGATATATTTTACTTCATAGTGTTATGCATCAAGTTAGTTGTTTGACATGACTTTTACTAACTAAAGCATAAAACTTAGTAAAAGAAATCATTTTAAACAACTAATTTGATGCATTTCTCTATGAAGCAAAATATATCCTTACACACGATTCTGAGAAAATTGTATCGGTAATAACAAATTTTCTACTTTTAACTAACTAAACATAAAATACATAAAACCTTATCTTTTAATCATCATCACATTTTCAGCAATTACTCCATTCGGAACGAATTATTTAAGCCCATCAGCAAACCTCGGCCGTTGTTAAAAGCGAATGGTAATTATGAGCCAAAAAAAAAATTCCCTCAATCTTTTTTTTACATAGTATCCTACCCGGATTATATGTCTTTTTAGTTTCATAATCTCTTGCTTTCATTCGATTTCAAAAACTTCCAAGAATGGAATAAAGAAATCTATTTCCGGAAAAAAGAAGGAAACAATACTGAAGAAGTGGCAAGAATGTCTTCCAGTCATTGTTATTATTTCTAGTTTAAACCTGGATCAATAGAGGTCGGCCCAATCCGACATTTTTTTTCTTTTTCTTTTCTTGCTGACTTGTGGATGATATGCCGATAAAAGAAGTGGTGACGTAATGCTTGATGTGAGGGATAGGCAGGTCCATTTGAACCTTGAGGGGGCTCTTGAAGAATTTAGAAATACAAAGGAATTTGGATACATTGTGGAAAGTTCGAAGATTTTTTAACTCTGAGCATATACCTTTCGAATTTAAAAGATAATTATTTCATATCTATACATTTAAAAATAAAAGTGATTTGTGGATAGCCCATTGGCCTAGCCAAATTTTTTCATCTTTTTTTTGTCAATAAATATATTTTTCTTGGTTAAACTATTATAGTTTAGTAATGTTACACCAATTATTATATTTTGTAAGACCAAAAGAAAGAAGACTGAAAAATCGATAAATCACGAATGAATAAGAGTAATGGAAAGTTTTCACAGGAATTCAGAAAGAGATTTTTTCCAACAAAGAAAACAGTTTTCTAATCATCATAAGGCAGGCCAAGAACTTCTCATGCATAATTGATATACATATAACTAAATTATGTTCTTAATTTCGTTTATACACTTAAGCAGAAGGACTGCCTTCACATACCTTGCTTTGACGATAAATTTTTAAAGTGAAGTCAGATTGAAATCGCTTTCTCGCTTATCGCCAAACTCCCCGAAGAGAGAAATTAAACGGAGTAAGTCAAAAATGGGCACGGAAGAAATATTTAAATGATATAACTCATAGAAACAAAGGTTTTAATGTAAATGAATACACTGCCAATTATTTTATTTACAATTACTACTTTTTGAGCTCATATCAAGTTTTCATAGTGGATGACCACTACGAACAAAACATCTATTTCGAACTGTTCACTAACTTTTTTTCTTCAAAAACTTAGTTGAAAACATTTTCTAGAATATTTGAAAAGGTTCAGCTCTACTGTATGACGCCAAGTGGGTTAATTAGGCCTACGAAGATTTTGCCTCTTACACCTTAATAGAAGAAGGTTTCAGTCATTAAATATCGCCAAATTGAGCATGTTAGAATAAAGTTTGGCATTTGGATAACAGAACTTGAGTAAACGCTGATTAGTCTGACGTAGAAACGTATATAAAAGTGGCTTTTGTGTGAAAGTCCCAAAACTTGATAGAAAATATTGTCATCGACAATCAGTGTATCAGTCAAGTTTAAAAGTTTTAGTTCGATTTTATGATGTAAAGTACGTTTATTAGTAATCACAAGTGAAAATTAAAGCATGTGTAAAAGCGGAATATTATTGATAGTGATAGTCCTTAAACTTGATAAATTGCAATATTATCGACAAAGAATCTATATCTATCCAATTTCAGCTCGACTGAATGACACTAAGGTGGTTTATTCACATTCAGAATCAATAATATAAGCGTGTGTAAAAGTGACTTTTTAGTGACAGTGACATCCCCCAAAACTTGATAAAATACAACCGTATCGTCAGTGTATCTATCTATTAAATTTCAGAGCGATTGAAAGACAGCAAGTTGGTTTATTATCAACCCGAAACATCTGTAAAAGTAGCAAACTTACAATGCACATTTTTAAAATGTCTACTTTTATTCCGAGAAGTGAGGAAAAAGTAAAACACCTTTTCTAGAACCGATATCGTAACATTTCCAATGCAAACTAGTCTTCTATCGCATCTAGCAATTTTACAGCTTTCATCTAAGTTATCAAACTGTGCAGCTTTCGAAACTTCCATTCAAGTTCTCATTTGTTCTTCGAGCATGTCTTACCTGATTTGTTTGTTTGTTGGTCTGTTTGTCTCTCTGTCTGTCTGTCTGTTTCTCTGTCTATTCTTTTTTTTTTTTTATTTTTTTTTTTTTTTTTTATTTATTTATTTATTTATTTATTTATTTATTTATTTATTTATTTATTTATTTATTTATTTATTTTAATGTTAAGACATCACAACAAATGTATTTTTTACATTATGTGTTGCTATCATAAGACAAAGCAGAACAGTTTAGAGGCAGAATAGAAGATATAATAACAAATATTCAGTGTCTTTCAAAACTTTGTTCTTCGATTACCTTTGTTCGGATTTTGTTTAAATGCAGAGGGAGTAGCAAAAATAGTCATTTTCTCCATTCGTTTCTTGCAATTCGCTAAACCATTTTTTGATAGGTATAGATTTATTATGTAAACAAATGTTCAGTAATGTCAATTGTCATGTATAAAATACCACCGAAATGTTTCATTGTCTAAAAGGTCGTGTACAAATAATCAAAACGAGATAAGTTTTAAAATTTTCATTAGGTGTCACAAGGGCGTAGATGTGTATGAAAAGAAATAATTTTATTAAGTCCTCATATCAAAACGAATTAGCTTACTTTCTTTTATGAAACCCAATATCTTTTCGAATATTGAAAATAAAAAATTATGACAACAGTGCAAGGATATAAGACTGTGTAAATGAGCGATCAGAGCTAAACCAAATACCAAAGCCAACATTCTAATAGAAAAAAGTTAGTAACCACTGTTCCAAACTATCAAATAACTATAAGAATATTTTTAGTTTTTTTCGGCTTTAAACAAAAGTCATGTGGTTTTAAAACCAATGCCATTTTCAAAACACACTTCCGATAAAGACTTGCAATTAATTTATTATTATTCCGTAAGGAAAGATAATTATTCTCTTTATACAAAACTGAATCCCTCACTGACTGACTCACTCACTGACTATTCAATAATTCTTCGACTTCCCATATAGTTCCAAACCTGAAAATTAGTACAAATGTTGACAAGTGTAAGAATAAAAATGTAAACTATTTCAGTGACGAATAACTAAGTCCATGGAGGCGAAAAGGCATCAAACGTTCTAAACAAGGGATATTCAAATGTTCCGCCTCTAATCTGATTATATCTCTGATATTCAGTACAAATGTCGACGAGGTTAAGTATAGATTATTAAGGGGTCCAAAAAAGGATAAAACATTCTAAATTAAAGATATTCAGATCTCCCATTTCTAATAAATTCACAACTCTGCTATTTGGTTAAAAAAAACAAAAAAACTAAGGCAAACGTACAAAAATTAAACTATAATAATCTCGATTAGCCAACTTTAAGGGTCGAAAAGGTGTGAAACGTTCCAAACAAGGGTGAATAAAATTTATCACTTCCAATGTCTCTCATATTTGGTACCAATATCCATGAGGGCAAACATAAAAAAGTAAGCAATTCCGATGAAAAAGTAAGTTATTCTGAAGTCTATTACTTAATTTTCAAGGCTCTAAATTGGGTCATACATCTGAAATGTGGAATGAATGTATGTCTTTTAATTGCCAAAATACACGCAGTTGCCAAAATACACGCAAATTTTTGCAAGGAAACACTGGTAATCGGCTAGTTTCTTTATAAAATACTAGGGGTCTCCACCACCTGCTCGCTAGTTCCCCAATCTTCTATTCGTGTTCTCAAATTTTTACGTTTATATAAATTTTGAATGACTTACTTTCATAGAGATAATTACCAAAATTATTATTCAAGGTTTTTTTTTTTTTTTTTTTTTTTTTTTAATCGTAATTTAAAAAAATTTATAAAAATTCATAGCATGCCATAAACTTTTCACTGGGCTGTATTTGTTTTTAGATATTCTTGAAAATTATTATTCTGTAATTTATAATAGAGAATATCTATTATACGAAGGAGCATTGTTTGTTCAATTTTTCAAAAGCATTTGAGAGAAAACTTCTTAAAACTTTCAAAAATCCATGTAGCGATAACCTCCTAATTTTCTCTTTTTTTCACTTCCTCTAATTTTTTAATATTCTTCTTTTATCTATTTTGTATTTATAAATAGATTTAAATCTAGAATAATTATTGTAAATAATTTGATGATAGTATTGACATTATGTTCCTATCAACGTATTTGAGTTTATTTATTTCCAATATTTTCAAAAGTACGTAATAGCTGAAAGTTTTCAGTTCATAAATTTTTTTTATTCACTTATTCATTTTAGCTCTTATTTTTTGTAAATCATTAAACCATTAATAGATTTTTCTGTGAGCTATTTATCCACTTACTAAGTTTACAGTTTCACTGAATTTCAAAAACGTTACTTACATAATGTTAGTCAGTATTATTTAATGAAAACATGATGTAACATATGCTCTTAAGTTTTTCACTAATAGTAGAAGCAAAGCTAAGGTACAAAAAACACTGATATTAAACAAATAGTAAGAACATATCTATAGACTGGCTTAGGTGTTATCTGAGAATTGCTCTTTTTTTTTTTTTTTTTAACCCTTCGTAAAACTCACTTTTACATCAGTAAATTATTTCCTTACCACTTTCATGCAAAAAAATGCATAATTTAAACTCACTGAGATGTTTTGAACATTGCATTCAATTACCATTTTCTGAACATTATCGTTCTTACAAATGCGTGCATGTTTATAGAGTGACTTTCAAACCCATAACGACTTATTGCGTTCTTGCATTTAATTTCAACCCGTTTAAATTGAAATTAAAATGATTTTGAAGAAATCTGATTTGTCGATATATTTTTGAATGCGTAATACTTAAATGACACATTTGACTAAAAAATTTTTAACCTAAAAAAGTAACAGTGCAAGTTGAAAGTTTTACCTGCATTTATTTGTAAAGTATACAGCCTATAAATCTAAAAAGCAACATTTACATGTGAAATAATTAGCTGCCAGAATTATGTAAGGTTTTGTAAAAAGAAGTATCTTTACAGTGGCGGCTCGTGAACTACAGCCAGTGAATCCGGGCTGCATTTAAATGTATTAGTTCAAAACTAAAATTACATATTTTACAATTTTCTAAAATGAAGATCCAATTTCTATGGTAAGTGTAAAAAAATCAGTTTTGCAACAAACTTTTTGCAGCAATTCTCAATTCACGTGGAAAAAAAACGTTTCCAATCAAGGTGATCTACATCCGAACGGCAGCCATGTTTTTTGGCTTCGAAGTTGCCATGGTAACCAATAGAATCCAATAGAGCCTTCCCTCCAATAATGTGTAGCGAGACAGACAGATCAGCGATTTTTAAACTTCGGCTGTCCTTGAGAATTTATTATATTTTGTAACATCTGAAAGCTAGAGAATTATTTTATTAGTTGGAAGTACTACTTTGTTCTGAAAATAAATTGGAATATTTTAATCTCATTATCAACCAAAAAAGTTTTGTTTTTGGCACATGAAACTTCATTTAAACAAGTGATAACTGAAGTTTGATACAATCTTTTTGAAAAATGATTTGAGAATTCAAATCTGCATTAACTATTAGATATTTTATACCTCAGTCAAATTGATTGGTAAAGAAAATGAATTTTGCTAGAATTTTAAATGCAAAAGCTTTTTAAAAAAATTCGATCCCCCCCCCCTTCCCCCCCCCCTACTTTTATTCTTAAAAATATTTTATTAAAAAAACTATGCATGCTAGGAACTAGATAGAGATTCATAACATTAAGAATGATACTACGAACAATTTCCAAAGATAATTTCTTTTCTTGGCCCTATATAACTTGATTAATCATTGTTAAAAAATATGCTAATTACAACTAGTTAAATGCTAATTAGTTAATTTTTTAATAAAACTGAAATTGTTTTAATGTAAACACTATTACTATGTACTTTTAAGCGCAAAAAAATCCAATTTTTAAAATGATAATTGAAAAGAAATAATAATAATAATAATAATAATAACAATAAGTTCAAGTCTGATTACATGATTGTGAAAAGAGTGTATGTGTGGTTGGATGGAAAGGGAGGGATTTTTATATCAAATCTTGATGTTTTAAATGCTAGTGTTACTGGGAAAAAAATGCAGAGACTTAACCTGATGATAATAAGAATAGAAAAATAAATGAGTTTCTTATATTTGTTCAGGTTACTATTATCGGTTATTATCATTAGTACAATGTCAAACCAAGAAAGATTTCAGACTGTACAAGCTTTAATAATGTTTCAAAATAAAAAAGATATGTATTTGAAAAAAAAAATTTAGTTTAGTGAGACTAGATAATTAGACTTTAATTCCAATAGTATTAGATTAACTTTTGCACTTAGGCAATTTTCTTCTCAAAAGATTTTTATAACTCGGAAGTTTATTCCAATTTAAGCAAATAAAATTTGTAACTTGTTTTTTGTAACAGTATACAAAACAACATCTTTCATAAAAAAAAAAAATTAGGAATAAAAGTGGTGTGTATATATTTAATACAAAAAACAAACACTAATAGTTCAAAAAATTCTTTAAAAAACACACACATAAAATCTATTAAATCCCAAAAATATATACTTGAAAAATGTGTCCCGTAACGCAAGTTTAAAATGCATAGGATCGCTTACACTGCAGTTTGTAGGAAGCAAAAATACAATGTTTAAAGTTAATAATAAATTGCTGACCGTCTTTACGTGACAATTTATAGCGTTTAGTCGGGCGCATTTCATCCTACAGGCACTATTGATTTCGTCTCTTCGTCTCGCCTATCACTTATATGTCGAATATAAAAACTTTTGTACGGACATTTTAGCAGCTTTTGATCTATTGAAACTTCTTTAAAGACATTCATCAACCGGCAGTTGTCTTAATGAACTTATGATTTGTTTGAATGAAGACTACAAGCACATTGCTTCCGAACTCAACGGCCTACATGATGCCTCCGGCAGAAGGTTAGTAGAATATTTAGGAAATTAAATTTTAAGTAAATATTAATGACTAAATGCAAAGTGGTTGTTAATTCTAATAATATAAATCAATAATGCAATTTGTTTGGATTCTTACATTTTCATGAATTGTTTGAAAGCTCCATGAATTAACTTGTGCTTTGAGTAGTGACCAATCAATGTTATTTACAGAATCAGCTTGACCAAAATACTATTTTGTATTACTATACTGCTCCTATTTCTCGGCATATGTAGCTGGAGCGAAAAAACGTATTGGCAAAACATTTAACATTGAGAATTTTTTAAAGGAGACGGAATTCGAAGAAAGAAATTAACTAGTACCCATAGGAGAAATTCTGGTACCTTCAAAGCATCAGCCATAATAATTTTAATATTTGAAAATCAGCTGTTTGATATTAAAATTTATAAATTCATTATGCATGTTTGATTATGAGTATATTAACCCATTTTTGATATTGGAATCCTTTGAGTTATTTGAATTTAACATGTTATCTATATTAACAGCGAATAAGTAGCAGTAGAAAAATACAGTTTTCATAAAAATAATCAAAGATGGATCAGGAATTTTTTCCAGCTTTAAGGATGGTCCTTTACAACAGCATTTTGATGACCAGCAATCACGGCCAAATTAAATAACACGGAACAGTTGCTCATAAATAGCTACAGCGCCATCTACAGAGTGAAGCAAAAGTTACAAAAAACCTTTTTTTCACTAGAAAAAAAAAATCGAACTGTTTTGTTTCCAATGCATTCAGTCATTGCCGTCAATTCCTGTGATGTCTAAGCTGACGGTAGTGGAGTTATCGCGTACCTTGATCCTTGTATTGTTTCCTTATAAAGATAAGTTCAGTAGTGTTCGGAATATGTCTTTGAAATATCCATCGTCTTAAAAACTGCATCGTCTTGCTGTTAACTGTTCACGAATTTCCAAATTTTCTACTTTTCTGTTCGAAAAACTCTGTATGCATTTTGCCATTTACTTACATCAACCAATCGATCAACCAACTTCATTCAGTCAATAGCTATTTCGTGAGTTCATTCGCATTGAAACAAGACTTCCAGAAACAGCCTTACAATGATTTTATAATTCTGAATTGTAAAAACTTATTCACTAAAAAAATCTATGAATGAACCATCATATATCTTGCTTGAGTTTTGCCATTAAGTCCCGATAAACTCAACTTGGGAAAAGTACGCTGCTGGTACACTGTCGCCATCTAGGTAATAGTATCCTGCTCAAAACCGAAATACCCGTGTAAAAAATAAGATTGGTATTGGGACAACTGGACAGCATTTATTTATAAAGACCAACTATTCTATATCGTTGATATCTATTACATTAAAAAAACATTAAGTCTGTAATTCTGAAATAAATTTATATTCTTTAAACATGGTATAGATGAATATTTTTTCAGAACAGATAACTAACAAAATACTTCCGGACTGGCAAACAACATTCTTATTCCATAAAACGACATACAAGATTTTCAAGGAAATGATTTATTAATTATGTGTTTATTCATGCTGTTCTATTCACAAGTAATCATAAATAGTACTTCACGAACCAATCAAAGTGACAAGTAAATCATTATCTATTAATTATGCAAAAATTTTATAAAAAAGTAAAAAATTAAATTAGAAACGACAGGCCTCGAACTCTAGCTCGAAGACGCCGTTTTATAAAGTTCAAAGAAATGTTTTGATTTAATCAGAAATTTGAAAAGACGCAATCAAAATCGAGATATTACTTTTTGCCGAGTAATTACTTAAAATATATCCAGCGTCTTGTCTTCCAAATCTTCATTAATTAAGAATTAATGCAACTTACTTAAAATTTAATCAAATAATTATCGGCGGTTGACATGTCAAGGTTTAATCACTGAAGCAACACTCTAGACTGGGTTTTTTCTTTGTTGATTCCAGACCGAGTTAATGAATTAATTTAAAATAAAACGAGAAATGCCATCCAAATCTTGAAAGGAAGAGTGACATAATTTTGTAGTTACTAAAGGAATACGTAAATGTATAGTCTACATTTTCAAGGACGGAGTAAAATTATTTGAATCAATACAAAAATTAATAGATATAAACAACTTCGTGTATGAGAGTTTTGTTTGCAGTTATAATACTTTTGATGGTGGATATCTTATTGGACAGATAAAAAATAGCAATAAAAATAGTTTCTGATAATATAACATGCATTATACCTATTTTATTGAATTTTATTTACTATTGATTTAGATATTAAGCGTAATCAAATTCAAATTGATGACGAATCAAAGAATGTTTTTCAAAATACACAATAGGGAAACATCAGCGCCAAATGCAATTTGGTAGCACACATTCTGACTAATATTTATTTATTTATTTATTTATTTATTTATTTATTTATTTATTTATTTATTTATTTATTTATTTATTTATTTATTTATTTATTTATTTATTTATTTATTTATTTATTTATTTATTTATTTATTTATTTATTTATTTATTTATTTATTTATTTTATTTTATTTTATTTTATTTTATTTTTAACAAATTCTAAAGCGAATTTTATATGGCAACAGTTGCACATTTTCACGACAAACATCATGTTAGCTAGCTCAACATTTCTGACAAACATTGTGCAAAATTTAATTCAACAAATATTTTCTCCAAAGCTTGCACTTTCCATCAATTCCCAAAGATATTAAACTTAAACAAAATTAACACTTTAGTTGAAAGAGTACAACACATATATTGCAAAGTTGACTATTTAAAACACTCTCATAGTGTTCAACCAAAGTCAAAAGTATTATTAAGATTTTTTTTAATGATTTGATTTGTAAACAATCATTTGTTACCAAACACCTTGGTTTCAAACTTCCTTTTGACACTACCACTATATAAATTCTATAGTTTGAAATAAATAACATGAAATTTTATTAAATGTTTAAGGTTGTTATTAACATGACATATTTGTTAAAAATTGGCAGCGTCAGAAATTGTAGAACTCTTGATCGTTGCTAAAAAAAACTTAAAACAGGTGGCTATTAATGTTTAAGATACATCTTGATTTAACATAAAACTAAAAGTGAACATCTGCATCAGATTTTTATAATTTCCCCTATAACAATGTTATTCCTTTAATTTACACCGTCTGCGTTATTTCGTTGCTAAGTTAGGGATTATTTTATAAAACATGCTGTATTAAAAATCTTCATTTTGTCTGAAAGCCTTGGCATTTCCCCATTTACGCCCATTTGAATAAAATAACGTAAGCTCTTCCCTAAGAGATCTGAATTGATGACGACTCGTGATAGAGCCCGATTTCGGTGCAAAAACAACAGGTTTAATTATGCCAGGAGAAGAATCGGCAGGGATGTCATTCCAAATGCATTATTTATTTATTTTGTGTGTGTAAGGTTAATTTATCATATTGAGATAAAAATATGTGAAAAATTTGGTTTCGATTCTAAATATATATTTTTAAATATATTTAATCTATCTCCTAACCTTTCTATTTGATATATCTCCAAATATCCATTCAACGGCTTCTATAAGTGCCAGAAATATTTCCTCAGGATAGCATTTAAAGGACTGCTTTAGTTTCAGAATATTTCTATACAAAAATGTTTTTCTACTTACTATGCATAGGACAGGATAGTTACTATCAATAACTGATAACATACCTAATTGCAGTAAGATAATGTTTTTTTTTTGTTTTTTTTTAAATCAGATATCCTCACCCCTTCTTTCCTCTTCCCAAATCCCCTTCCCTTAGAAGCAAGAAAAGCGGTGAATTCGCCACATTCTATATGTATTATGTTACTTTTTGAGTTAAGTCTTTTCTGGCTGTAATCTCTAGGAAGCTCAGTCGATTGTAAATTTGCCAAAGTGTGAACTCCAGGGATAGGGTGCACAGGCAACCGTATGATTTCTGAAAATTAAAATTAAGGTGGAAAAAGGGTGAATATCAAACAAAAATACTATAACCAATAAAATAAGAGATTTAAAAAAATCCTTTATATGCATTGTCAATTTTAGTATTTATTAACACAGCGCCTATATCAAAAACATTTGTTTTGCAAATGTGTGGAAAATTACGTTTTAAAATTTATAAAATGAACGTGAATTTTCGCTCTCATATACAAATATAATTTATTTATCATTATTTTATTTATTGAAATATATATTATTATATCATTTATTTATTTATTTATTTATTTATTTATTTATTTATTTATTTATTTATTTATTTATTTATTTATTTATTTATTTATTTATTTATTTATTTATTTATTTATTTATTTATTTATTTATTTATTTATTTATTTATTTATTTATTTATTTATTTATTTATTTTATTACACAAATTTTTGGCAACAGGAAAGGAATTCTACAATAGTCGGTTCAATATTTTTGCCGGATGAAGGCAAGTTGGTTTATTAGTATTCCGTAAAAGCGACCTTTTAGTGATAGTTACAACCCCAAAATTTTATAAAATGCATCGTCATCGACATCGAACCTATCTGCCAAGTTTCAGGCCCGATTGGATGACGGCAAGGGGGTTAATTAGGCCTCCGCAGATTTGCCACCCATTGACACACACACAAAATCGAAGTTAATATACCGGATTTAAAAAAGAAGCATACAGCAGGTTTTTATTTATTTGAAAAGTTAGTTTATAGAAAACCCAATAAAAAATTAAGTTTCAACCTAAGGTTTAACTGAATCTCACCCATCTACGCAACAATTATTGCATGATCCCTTGTTCTACATATATGTTTTCTATAAGTAATAAAGATTTCTTTTTTATCTTAAGCTATTTTATCTGCTTTCAAAAAGTGAAATTGGGGTTTTAGTTTATTCTGCTCGATGTGTGATGATAAAATTAAAAAAGGGTCAATCTCTCTTTTTCACTAATAAGCGTTAAAATGTTTTAGATCACAGCTCCATTCTCACTTGATCTCTGTTTTTCGATTTAGTCAATGATTGATATTAAAAATCAGTTGAAAAAGTAAGTATAAAAATTAAAATAATATTTAAAAGAGAAATTCAGCTAATAAATACATTATAAAATTATTGCGAAAAACATTTATTCGGTACGAATTCTATGAGTTTATTTGTGGTTAGTAAGTGTGTAATAAGAATTCATAAGTAGCCAAGTTGGGTGAGTTTAGCTACTAACTTAGTGAAAACTTGTCATTGTTCTAATCCGATATCACAACAAATGAACTTTCTCTCGTTATTCGAATAGGCTTTTCATTTAATAAAACGAAGTGTCTTCAGAATTAGCAGTTTTAATTGGGAATACTGATACCAGACAGACAGACAAATGGACAGACAGAGGCTTCGTTCATATTTTGCATTGATTTGTGTAGTGTGCAAAAATTTGCAGTGGCACGTGTAAATTTTGCTTTTCTATAAAAAATAAACATAATTTGTTCGTGTGTAGTTTTGTCTTTTTAATTGAGCTTTTGACAATTACAATGTTAACTTTTTGATTATTTTTCAAACAAATTTTAAAAATTAATTTTACATTTTTTTACTAAGTGACTTCTAATAGGGATAGAGCTATGAAATCTTCAACATATGTAGTTTTGGCCTTCTAATTGAACTTTTGACAAAGAGAGTGTTAAATTTTTAATCAGTTTTTAATTACTTTTTTCCCTAAGCGATTTTTTAATTAGAGTAGAGCTATGAAATTTTAAACATAAGCAGTATTAGCCTTCTAATCTTGCCTTTAACATACACAATGTTACGATATTCTCAGAGAGTTGAGGGGGGGGGGGTAGTGTAATTGTATTAACTGAAACATTTTAAGGGAGGATGTTCTATCGTATCAATTGACCTTTTCAAGACTAAAATGAGCTTATGCTTTGGCGGCAATGAACCTTTCAGGGATCGAAGAGAACCTGAGATTATGTACCAATGAATATTTCAGCTTGTGTTTGCGTAATAATAAAACTTCTAGCGAGCGAAAAGAGCTTGATTTTACTTAGCAATGAACTTTTCAACGAGCGAAGCGAGCCTGTTCACGAAGCACCAAAATCTGGATTTTATACACAAAGGTGGCCCTTATTTTCAACTCCCCCCCCCTCCCCCCCTCATACCAACTTGGTTCCTATAGCTGTAAAAAGATTATTGTGACCAATTTTTTTTCGTAAATTAATAGCTACTAACTCATGCTCCTATTTTATGTGGGGCTGGGCTTAAAAAATAAATTAATTCAAATTTCATCAAAAGAGAAACATAAGTACTTATCTACAAAAGCTTAATCAGACCTATCCTCATATATTCTGCCGAAACATGGGCACTGACTAAAAAATATATGCAAACACTAACAATTTTTGAAAGAGGAATTTTGAGAAACATATTCGGTGGAATAAAAGAAGGAAATTTTTGGAGAAAAAGGACCAATACAGAAATGTATGAATGCTTTAAAGACCCTGATGCAATCAAATTCACAGCAATCCAATGCATTAAGTGAGCAGGGCATGTAATCCGAATGGAAAACAATAGGACAACAAAAAAGATCTTCCTTGCTAAGCTCATAGCTACTCGCGTTAGAGGCAGATCCAAGCTCAGGTGGGTTGACTGCCTTGAAAAGTACTTCAAAATTTTAAAGGTGAAAAACTGGAAGTCGATCGCCAAGAATAGGACATCATGGGAAGGACTTTTAAGGAAGGCCAGGGCCCAACCGAAGCTGTTCCATAATCCTTCACCCTTGCCTACTCCTTTCTGTAGGATCGCACTCTGTCTCCCTCCCACATTTGCATTGATTTCAATTTATTATCGGTATTCTTGGTCTAAAATATAGTGCGCAGTTTGTGAAGTAATGTTGTTTTTATTGTCAAATTCGTAAAGTTCAGCACCACGTATCAGGCAGCAAATTACCTCCAAATCAACAGATTTTATCTTTTTTGTATTAAAACAAATGAGAGGTGAAGCCGACTACCAGTGAAAGCCTTATTCTAATCAGGCGAACGATAGTGCTTAGTATTTATATGTTCTGATATTGTAGTGACTATTGTAACGAATTTCTGCATATTTGTAAATATTTCGTAGCATTAATTATGTAAAAAGGACAATTTATGTACATTTCATATAAGGCAGTGCAAGAGTTTGTTTTCCTGCAATGTGTCTCTTAATGCTTGATAACGAGTTTTACAGAGATAACGCTGGGAAGCGAGTTTACAAGGAGCAGGGCATTTAACGTTATGGTAATGGTAATAGAGCCAAGTTGGCGACGGTTTTGGCGACTAATTTTTGTCACCAAATTTGGCAAGAAATCGCCAAATGTCGCCAAACTTGGCGACATTTTCGGTCCCCATGTACATGTATAGGACTTTTCGACTACGATCTGGAAAGTTCTCTAAATTTCTATCTCTAGAAGATTCCCAAAGGTTTAACTTTCCTATATAAGCCCAAGAGAGCGGGTGATGGAATGAGTTGAGTCAGTTAGTTGACTGGAGTTACTGAGTTAGCTGTCTCTCAGCGAGCATTCAGAGAGTTCCGAAAGTGAACTGTATTGCATTGTTTTTTGAGGCGATTTTTAGCAGTTGTGTTGTCAAGATTTTAACTGCTGTTTTGTGCTCTATTGTTGTGTAAAAAACTGTATTGAGTCTACTAGAGCGAGAAGTTCTGGAGTTGTAGGAGAACCTGCAAAGAGTTATATCGGAATAAATTTCTGCAAGTTTTGATCTGCTTTGGCTTCAAATCTTTCGAACCCATCCACGCAACAATATATAAAACAGAGCCACATCTACTTTAAAAATTACTTCAGAATAACAACTACTGATAGCATTTAATGTGCAACAACCATTGGAAAATAAATGTTCTGTTTACGTTGCAGAGTCATTATATAAAAGGCGGTACTTGAAAATGAACTTACTGAAGTCACAAGCAGTCCAGACATCAAGATTTAAAACACTTAGAATAACATAGAACTCTAACAATAAGAATTTTCAGGATGCAAAAACATATTTACATGAGACTTCTGACGACAAAGAGATTGAAGAAAATATTATTTTTAGAAAGACCAAGGAAAAAGGAAGATAACTCTAAAAAGGATTTTTGTGAACTCATTGGATTCTGCAACATATTTCTAGAAGTAAATATTAACTCAAAAATAAAACCGCATGGAGCGATAAAACGTCGGGGGAACTTGCTATATAATATTTTCCAGCACATTCTAAAATAATTCAATTCACTTTCAAAGCTCAGATAAATTAAAGGTAAATAAAAGAAAGTATCTAATGGGAGTTTTTATAAGCACCAATAGCGCCAGAGAGTTATCTCTGAATAAAATCATCTTATTTTAACACTAATGAAATGGGTTAAAATGGTTAGAATGGTTTTTTCAACTATTGACATAATCTTAGAGCCTATGGATAATCGTTATTTTGTATCCGTAATATAATAACATAAATTATTTGTAACACACGTCACTATTGGTGGGAAAATAAGATGTTTAATTTTAATAAAGAAAATGATTTGAAAATGAGATACAGATTTCTAAATTTTAATCTGCTCATAAATTAAGTATTATGAATAATAAAAATCTACACCATCTGATTAATTTTAAGTGTATTTATTACTTTAGATGTGAAAATTGTCCTCCAGCTTGTATTAGTAAAAAACTTGAATCAATATAAGATACTATTGTGGGTTTTTGAATGTATCCTCCACCTTTAGGAAATCCAACATTTCTTATAAAACGTCAAACATTCATTAAATAACCTTCATACAGTAAATTAGACTGAGAAAGAAGACTAAAGTTCATGAAAATGTCAAAGGTTTCTTAACAGTTAATAAAAAAAACAAAAGCACATGCTTTTTGTGACGTGTAGACGATGACTGGAATCAATATCCATATAGTGAAATAAGAATCATTACAAAGAAAATGTCGTTAAAAACACTAAATTTTTGTTGAATGAACACTAGATTTAATTTATTAGTTAAATTCTATCAATATTTTATAATTTTCCTTTTTATCGAAGCGAATAAATTTTTTTGATTACATTCGTTCATTCTTGAGAATTTTGAGACAAATTTTACCACCTTCAATACCAATGTGGCACGGGTTAATAGTTATTTGTTAATATATAACACTCGCAACAGCGACAAAATAAGTCAACAAGAAGAAGGAAATGATGGGGTGAGAGTTAAAATCGGGTGGTGTAACCCTACTATACATCTGCAACGCGGGGCCACGCAGCTAGTTGGAAATAAAATTGTAATACTTTTTTCCGAATCAAAACCTATACACACTGGATTACTAGAGAAATGGATTTTTTTTATCAATAATTCAAGATAATCAGAATTAAACTAGAGTTTTTTTTTTTTTTTGCACTCTTTAATAGTCCGAGAGGCGATTGCGAGTTTAGGTACCTCGTCGAACATCATTCTGACTTTTGTAGAGAATGAAGAGAAATGTTAGTAGATCTTGAATCCACTGGTCTGCCAGGGCAAAAATGACCGAAACTATTCAAAAATTCCACTGTGATTGAGTTGAACTAAATCCGATTGCCAAATATGTCATAACTTGCCAAATAATGAACATAATTTTTTATGTGGTAACCCACTGCTCTTTGATTTTCAATCAAGAAGAGTGCAGACGATACTTAATCACTGGCGAAAAATAATTCAATCTTTTCAAAGTGAGACAAATCGGCGATAAATATTATGTCACTGATGACGTAATATTCATTGTCGACTTGGTTGACTTTTGAAAGATGGAATATTTTGTCGCCAGGAAAAACAAATCGTCTACAACCTTCACAATTGAAAATTAAAGAATAATGGGTTACCAGACGAAAAACGACGTTCATTATTTGGCAAGTTATGACATTTTTGACAATCGGATTTAGTTCAACTCATTCAAAGGGGATTTTTGAATAGTTTCGGCCATTTTTACCCTGGCAGACCAATGAATTCATGATCTACTAACATTTCTCTTTATTCTCTGTAAAATTCAGAATGATGTTCGACGAGATACCTAAACTCACAGTCGCCTCTCAGTCTATAAAGAGAATATCGTGAACGAATCCTTACTCGCAAAGTTCACATACTCTTCAAAATAAAGCAATGGATATTTTGAGAGAAAAAGTAAGTACACAGTTTCAGCTCTAGAATCGAATTGTTTGTATATATATATATATATTTGCATTGTATTCTTTTCTCATTCAATAGGGTCATTAAAAGGGAGAAGGGGACCTGCCGGAAAAATATTCTAGATAAAACAAATCAAAAACGAAATATATCCAGATAATATTTGGCTTTAAAACATATATTTGAACTAAACATATATTAGAATGAAGACTATAAATAGTTATAGAACTTAGGTTTTGATGCTTTAATATGTATTTAATATACTCTAAAATGTATTTCAACTTGACAAACGAATTATTATTGAAATCCCCCCTTCTCTAAATTTAATTTTATACTTGACAATTTTAATTTACTGACTCCTTTGGTGAACATACGCATAATTAGAAATCAAATGTTTATTTAATATAGAGCGCATAGCAGCGAAATGAATGTCTAAACGTCATATTTTATAAATTACACGAAAATTATTTATCGCTTCAAGCCATAACATGTTAAATATTAAACAACCATCAAATCCCTGAATACTTTCTCTCCTTCGTTAAATTCATTTTCGAAGTTTCTGGCAACACGCAAAATGGTCGTCGCATAGTGAATGAATAATTCATTCCGATTGGCTACTATAAGTCACACGGGACAGTTTGAAACAACCAATGGCACTCCTGAAGAGTTAGAAATAATGAAATCATCTTTGCATCAGAGGGATAAAATTTGTTGGTATTGAAGAATTGAGGAATGAAAGTTTTAATATAGAACTAGGGGGTTATTTTAAAGTGAATTCGTCCAACGTCTGTAGTTATAATAAATAGATCAGACGAATTTACCTAAAATAAAATTTCCAATTGGTACACTGTGAATCAAAGGTAAGGGAAAATTTTGCAAACTTATAATTCGCGAAAATATGAATTCGGACAATTGTGTTTCTTTCACTGCAAGAAAAATTAAGTACATATTTTCATTAAAAGATGGCACTGTTTGTGAGCAAGTCCTATGTTATTTAAGTTTTCTATAGTCACCTAACCAGTCAATTTTTCTGTAAAGAGTCCTAAAGTAATTAGTCCTTGTAACCCCCCCCCCCTCCCTTCCTCCATCACCACCATTATTTATGCATTCTTAAGAAACTGGTACTGCTAGCATTTTTCTAATATTTTGCTAGTTATCGATTTTTAAAATTTTTTGCTAATGTTAGGTCGTCCTGTATCTCAATGATTTCATGTTAGTTCCAGAAATAACAGTAGGAGCGTACATATAACTTACATCGCAATTAAGAAAGTTGGCATCATAAATAGTTTGGCAAAAATCCTTAACACGTTGAAAAAATTAACATTAATCAACAATTGCATTTAAATGACCATGAAGTCTTGATTGTCCTACTCAGATCGACCTTGTAATCCTTTAGATGTGTCTATAATGTCCAAACCTCGACCTCAGCAGTGTCCGCAAGAGGATTAGACAGAGATCATACTTACCAAGTTAGGGAAATTTAGTTCCTGAAGATTTCTTTCTATCTAGTGACCTTCGATAGCCGAACATATTAACGACCCCAGGACATCTATTTATTATAAAGTAGGATCAAATTTGAAATCACATCCTAGGGATAATTCTCTCATCTTGAGGTTCATATTCAAGCCTGTGACCAAGATTTTTTTTCGTTGGGGGGAGGGGGGGTTACGGTTGAAGATTTAATTATATACATATAACAAGTTTCACAAAAAAAGAAGGGGGAGTGGTGAAACAAGATTTCGCACAATTTCGAGTGGGGGGGGGGGGGATCCCATCTGTCCCCCCCTGTCTACGGCCTTGTTCATATTGTATTGTTTCAGCAGCCTACTTTCTTGAGAACATCCACTCAATTCCTCCTTCTATCATCTTTGTGTTTGAGTTATTTAATTTTAAAATCAGGGAGTCTTTCCCTGGACACCCCTGTACTTACAACACAAACTGGTATTTATCTGTGACGACGGCCTATCACCCCATCAATCAGATATTTCTTTCAAGGGCGTAGGAATAGGAAAGCACAAAGAACGCCCTCTATATTGTTGCACACATAGTCTGTATATAGTGTAAATAGTGACGTACTATTTTAAAACTCTATTGTAATTCATTTGAACTTATTTTATTTATCAGCAGCGATTATACAGGTTAGAAAAAGGTGGCAACACCTAAGGCAATCGAGAAGTTTCGAGATGTTTCTTTTCCGACGAATTGGCTGGAAATTTCGCAAATGTCCTCTCGCGCCTGGTATATAAAGACCGAAGATCGGGAAAGTTTTCAGATTGACTTTGGACTTCGATGTGAGCTGATCGCTTTGTTTACTAGAGTGAACTTGTATAATGGCTGTATTCGAAGTTGTTCTTACTGAAGCTTGTGTTGAAGCTTGAGGGTGATTAAACTGTTGTCTTTGAATAAATTCTGTGCCTTTGAAGAGTGAATAAATAGTAGATTTTTTATCTTAAAAACTGTGCCATCATTGCCTCAGCGGAAAAATTCATAACAATATAAAGCGTATTATGTAACATTCAAGTTGCAAGATGTAAATTAATTGTTATTTAGTATTTTAAAATATGATATTAGACATAATATAATTCTTTCATACATTTTTTAGAGGAAAACTGTAATAACTAACTTTAAATAAAATGACAGAAAGGGGGGGGGGGGACATTTACAATTGTGAGACTCTATTTGATTACCTCTTCGTATTTCTCAAAGTTAAATGGGAAAAATGGTCCTTTTCGATTGATGTGGCAGCTGGTACAAAATTTCTGTTTTTTTCCAGTTGAAAAGTTTCCATTGAATGAAGCTCTCTGAAAGCGTTTCTTTCCGGGAATTTCTTTACGACATTCGTTGCAGAATAGTCAACCCCCCCCCCCCTCACTCCTTAAATAAATAATCAATCTGTAAGCGAATATAATTACGAATTTAGAGAAGATAACCGTGGAGATCGAAACGTGAAAAATTCTAAATAAATTATTCAACCAAACCCGAACTTTTTCATTGAGCTAAGTGTGTTTAAATTTAGATTGAGGGGGAAAATAAATGAATTAATCCCTACATGAAACTAAATAATGAATTTTCTGCATATTTTTTCTCGAATTTGGATCCATCTACTTATGCATAAAAATCTTTTTTATAATATGCTATTTGAGATTATCAATAATGTAACTGGTCACTTAGACGGAGCTATTCAATTTTGTTTCACAGTTCCTATTGGATGAATTATAAAATTTTATTCTTTATATCATCCTCAGTAACTGTGATTCAATTTCTACCCCTTAGTTAAAAAAAAAAAAGGTATCAATAAAACTTTTTCATTTGTTGTTGAATAAGACCTAAGATCTTTTCAGAATTCTACTTGTGGTGCCATCTACATTTTCAGGAAGCAACTTATAACAAACGAACAAAATATTCTTAAATTAGTTATGAGGGAAAAGTCATTTTAATTTCCCTTTTTATTTTCTGACACAAATATTATCTTTGTTTATCAAGTCTTTTTTTTAATGATAATTTTGATATCAACTATCAATAATTAAAAGTTATGTCATTTCAGTAGGAGCTTTGCAGCAAAAATAAAATATCTATTTATTGTGAGTGAAAAAAGTGATAAGTATAACCAATCTCCCTGGTAAGATTTTGATTGAATTAATTATTTCTGAGCGATATTTTGTTTAAATAATAGCTTTTATTGCAACCTTGGTAAAAGTTTGACAAATTTTTATAAAACAAAAGTAAAATAAATAAAAGTGGTAGTTATTAAAAAAAGTAAAATTTGTTTGTAAAATTTATTTGTATTAACTTCGATTTTGTGAATGTGTATGTCGATAACAGGCAAATCTGAGGATGCCTAATTAATCCCTTTGCTGTCATCCAATTGGGCAAAAATTTGGAATATAGATTCGATGTCGATGACAATGCATAATATCAAATTTTAGTGGCTAAAAGGTCGCTTTTAAGGATAAACCAACTTGCCGTCATCCAATCGCCTAAACAGCATTTAAACGACCAGTGAAGAAATACTTTACTGCTGCCAAAATTGTTTTAGTAAATATAATTGTAACGTATTTAGTAATAAAATTCTTTTAATCAGATTAAATAAAAGATATTTGGGCATGAGTGCATAAATTCACATTTACTTTTGATTAATAAATTTTGAAAAGTACTTGACCGCAAAAAAATTGACAAAGCATATAAAGGATTTATATTAAAAACTTATTTATGGGTTATGTTATTTATTAATATTTTCTATACTTTGTTCTACTAATATATGCCTATATTTACTAGTCATTTCAGTTATTTAATTTGTTTTTCCTTTTATTAAAAACATTATGAAAGTAGAATATTTCTTCAAAGTTTAGGGTCAATGCGCTATACTGCAAATTTATTTATTTTTCATTTTACTTATCTACACCAGAAACAAGGTTTTCGCACTATAGCATTTAAAAATAAAATTTCAGCACACCCTAATAAGTATAGCTAAATTTATTCATTAAACGGTCACACATTGTTGAGCCTATATCCAAAAAAACATTAAAATGCACATTTTGACACTTTCAGATTAACCTTTAGATAATAATATTTTTACTTCGTTGAATGGCTCCAATGTAATACGAATCTGTACAATGGTACGAAAATATGTATTTTCTATGGACTAATCAGAAATTGTTCAAATGGGTTTTTCAATTTTTTTATTTTTTTATTTAGGGCATTTTTACACGTGACGGCAGTATAGTATGGCATGTGTTTATTTACAATTCGTTACTTGTTTGTTCAGTTAATACTGAAATACTAGAACATGATATTTAAGGGTGCATCAAACAGCTACTCTAAATGATCACGGAGCCTCGGGCAAGAAAATCCGGAGTTATTTCTTAGATTTCTTTACATTATCCAGTTGGTTGGTTGTATTCAGATTATCTGACACCGTCAGCAACATGAGGGCTATAATGCGCCGAAACATTCGTCATTAGACACCCCAACATACATTTACAAACACCCATGCCTAATACAGGATTCGAACCCGCCACCTCGCGGTCTAGAAGCTAGCACGCTAACCACTTTATCGTTTGGTTGGCTACATTATCCAGACATTGCATTTAAAAATGAATATGAGGTAAACTTTCTAAGTTTGTTTAAAATACACTCCCATTTTCTTCCCTCCAAAAGGCATTTTTATCATCACCTAATACATATACTATTAACCTCTTCACTCCGTAGGTCCACATATGTGGACCTCACAATATATGTTTGCAAAATTTAATGGTGGAAAAATTTGTAATTTCAATCTCACCTTTACATTTGGGGATATCTGAGCTTCATAATGAATATCATAGAGGGCAGCAAAGGCTTAATTTTCCTCAAGAAAAATTTGTTTACAAAAAATACGTTGTTAGTTAAAAGTTGTTAGTTACAAAGTTACTTAAAAAATAAAGTGTTTAATAATAAAGTTTAATTAAAACATGTTAATAATTATTTTACAAACATTTTATCAATTGCAATATTCTTGTTATTTTGTGTACTAGAAAACTAGGGTCCACATATGTGTACCTAAAATTTTAGACCCCCTAATAAACTTATAAATACAAATATTTTTTTTTCATAGCCCTTGACAACAAAATAACTCCATAAAACAATAAAATATTTTTTAAATCTTCAGGGGTGAAGAGGTTAATTATTGCGTACTTAAAAATTTGCCACTAATTAATAAATTATAAAATGTTCATAAATTATGCAACAGTGACCATTCACTTATTCTCGCATAACGATTTTTGTGATGTTATGGAATTTTACAAATCGTTATTTATTTTAAAGTTCTGGACTTAATAATAGCTACTTCAGAGAGGTAGGGTAGGCTTCCTCTGTCTGAATTATAGTAAATTAAAAAGGTATCCTTATTAATTACAAATTACTAAGTAATTATTATTACTTATTTGCAATTACCAAGTAGTTAGTATTAATTCATAAGTAAATATCAGGATGTTGAAAGCTCTAGTGAGAGTTCTGGCACTAAAAATACTATCCCAGCTCGCATACCTCAATTATAAGGCAGATATTCAGCTGCTGTATGGATTTACTAAACTTTGATGGGCGTTGTTGTTATAACTGTAGTTCAATGAGGTGCTTTATTGTTTTATTGTTTCGAAGTATCCTTTATTATTATGAATTTAATCTATATTATAATAGAAATAGTATTTGGTGCGGATCAGAAACGGAAATATATGCCTGAAATAAAAATTACGTTTGAGTACTACAACTAATTACAACATTATTATGCCAACCAAACGGTATAGTGGTTAGCGTGCTGGCTTCTAGACCGCGAGGTTGCGGGTTCGAGTCCCGTGTTGGCATGGGTGTTTGTAAATGTATGTTGGCTTGTCTAATGACGAATGTTTCGGCGCATTATAGCCCTCGTGTTGCTGACGGCGCCAGATAATATGAATACAACCAACTACAACAATATTACAATTCCCAGTTGTTAGTGAACTTAGTAAAGAAATTGTCAGTACAATTTTTTTTCTTCTTTAAGATCTATACAAGGAAAATTACTTTTACCGACATTTAAACTCGCAGATTTAATATTCATCTGAACAATTCAAAGACCATCGTTGCAGCTAACCTTTATAAAGCTACAAAATTACTTTACTGTATGAAAGACAAACCAGCTTCGAAACTAGTTTATAAAACCACACACACAGTGGGCGCTAAAAGCAGCACGAATGTTTTGAAAGTTATATGAAATATACATTTGAAGACAAAATGGAATTAAGCTGAAAAAACACAACAACGCGGTGACGTTGTCAAAGGGAAACCACCACGTTGTTGCTGAAAAGAGAATTTTTCTGCAAGTGTCAAAAAACCCTCAAAAAGTGACACTAGTTCCCCGAAATTCTCTTATAAGCCGTAGTTGAAAGTCAAAACGCAAATATATAAGGACATAGAAAGCACAAATGAAATTTATAAAAAAAGCAGAACAAAAATTCCTCACCAATTCCTAGTATTAAATGGTTCAAATGTAAATCCTCGAATATACTTCTTGTACTTTTACCTTATAAGTTTATTACTCCTGACGCCATCTCTCGCCCTATACAGTGCCTTTACAAATTTTTTAATGTTGAAATATATTTTATTATAATCATTTTTAACCAAACCAATCTTAAAATTATTACATGCTTTATTAAAGTCTTTTTAATTATTGCAAATATTTTATTTCTATTAAATTGATTATAAAAACTATTTTCAAAGACTATTAAAAGATACGTTGTAGTTAATATTAACATAAATTTTCTCAGCCAGGTTGGTTGGTTTGCAGGCTAAATGACCTATCTCTATGCACAATGACGGCTAATCAGGCCGGGACCTTCAACATAACTTGGATTCCGAACCACAACGAGCATCCATGCCTGACCCAGGATTCGAACTCGGCACCTTTAGCATGCAAGGCCAGAGCCTAACCACACAGCCATCAGGTTGGCTTTTCTCCGCCAGGAAATATGACTGTTTAGCACATCTTATTACATTATATTGATGCCTACCACTAATAGACCACTAGTTTGTAAGAGACCATAGTGAAATTCGTGACCAGACATTTTACAGATCTTCGAAGACTAGTGTTTGAACAGTTAAAGCTTGTAGTAGAACACTTACACTATAATAAATAATAATTATGACTTTTAAATACTGATACCATATATTCACGAATTATTACGAAAACGCATTTCATGGTGGTTAAATTTTCAAATACAATTTGGTCAGACAAAAGCTTTTATTTAAAAATATTTTTGTTACTAATTGGTTGTAAATAATTACATAAAAACTCAAAGTTAGTAGTTTTTTTTTTCTTTTTCTTCAAATTAATATTATATTTATTAATATCCTTAATGCATATTTTTAGGTTTACATGCATGAATATATTGATATGAAAATATTTATTTGCAATATCAAAATTCCCAGATTTCCTCTGGATATCGCGAAGTATAAATGAAAAAGAAAATATGCATACATACTGTTACGATTTTTTTGTATATTTGTAAATATTTCGTAGTGTTAATTTTGTAAATAGTAATTTATGTACATTTCGCATAAGGCAGTACAATAGTTCGTCGTTAAATTGGCTTCCCTGCAGTGAGCATCTCAATGCTTGATAACGGGTTTTACAGAGGTAACTCTAGGAAGCGAGTTTTACATAGAGCAGGGCATTTAACATTATGGTAATGACAATCTCGCCAAATTGGCGAGATAGAGCCAAGTTGGCGATGGTTTTGGCGACTAATTTTTGTCGACAAATTTGGCGAGAAATATTTGGCGACATTTTCGGTACATGTATAGGTACATGCATACCATGTACATGTATAGGACTTTTCGACTACGATCTGGAAAGTTCTCCAAATTTCTCTCTCTGAAAGGTTCGTGAAGATTCACCACTCCTATATAAGGACGGCCGTGAGTAGGAATTAGTGAGTTAGTTAGTTGACTGATTTTAAGTCACTGAGTTAATAGTTGTTAGCTGAGTCCATTAGTTGACTGGAATTACTGAGTCTCAGTGAGCGAACTGTATTGCATTGTTTTTTGCAGTGATTTATCAGTTTTTGTCAAGTTTTTAACTGCTGTTTTGTGCTCTATTGAGGTGAAAAGAGCTGTATTGTGTCTACTAGAACGAGAACTTCTGGAGCTGTAAGAGAACAACTGTGAAGAGTTATTTTGAAATAAATTTCTGCAAGTTTTTATCTGCTTTGGCTTCAAATCTTTCGAACCCGTCCACGCAACAATACAATCATGACTGAATTCGTGATAATGAACTTTCTGTTCCCGCTCTTATAATTTTAACTCCTTTGCAAGGTAATTGTCTGAGTAAGAATAGTGAATTTGGAAGTAATTACGAAATTTACGGTTTAAGTCATTAACGCTATTTTGATCGAAAGAGCATTTGTTTGTAAATCAAGTTTTCAATTATAAATGGGAAAACAATATAAAGTTTCTTGAATGCTAAATAGCTTATTTCAATGCTATGAAGGGAGGTAATTTAAAAGTAATTAAAATGTGATTTGTAGATACAAGGTAATGTTTAATTTTCTCAGTAATTATTCAATGACAAATTCTTTTAAATTCCAAAATGTGTCAATTTTTCACGGACGAAAATTAAGAACATAATTTAAATGCAAGTTCCTTTATTTCCGCGTTAATCTATCTATGAATTCCAATTAATTTTCTCAACTGATTAATGAAAGCACGGCGATCTATTTCCTGTCCCTGAATCAACAAATGAAATATTTCGAAGTGACATTTAAAAATGTCGTAAGATTATTGCGTCTCATATCAAGTAAAAATGTATTGCAGTATGTTTAAAAAGCCGTAAATTTATTTCTTGTAATGTTATTTAATATTATTTTTGTAGTTCAGTAATATAAATAGCATGTAAAGAAATAGTTTTTAAACTAACTATGCGGTCAGTTATTCAATGTATATAAACGGCGTGCGTTTAAAAGTTAAATGAGGTGTTGAGAACCAAAATGGATTACCCCACGATTAAATTTTTGCTGTTTCTACACAGAGGTTTTTTTTTTTTTTTGTTTTTTTTTTTTTTTAACCTGACCATGTCAGATTTTGGTCTATGTAATAGTCTACTTTGTTTACGATTGCATAAACCACATTTGGAGCCTTATTTAATGTATGGTTTAAAAAAAAAAAACGTGTGTAATACTTTCATTACTCATTTAATGTTCGTTATTTATTTATTTTTAATTATACTTAAGCAATTATGGATAATTTAAATTACATGATAATTGTAAATAAAAGTTATCCAGTAAGTTGTAGAAATGCTTTGTTAAAGAAAGTGACATTCGCGGAAGTGACATATCCAGCATTTTGATCATGCTATAAATTTTTCTTTTGGAATGACATAAAACTTGAAAAGCAAAAATTATCCTATATATTATTTCTAAACATTCTTAATTATTTAAACGATATTTAATGGAGGTGTATTTAAAACTCGAGACCTCTGCTTCAAACGAAGACTTTATTTATAATTGCTTATTGTGTTACATTTGGTTTACACAATCGAAGTTAAATTTTTTTTATTTTGATTCACTATTAGAGAAGACTATCTTTCTCTATATGAATATTGTTGCATGAACGGGTTTGAAAGATTTGAAGCCAAAGCAGATCAAAACTTGCAAATATTTATTCCAATATCACTCTTCACAGATGCCTTTACAACTCCAGAACTTCTCGTTCTAGTAGACACAATACAGCTCTTTTCACAACAATAGAGCACAAAACAGCAGTGAAAAACTTGACAACACAACTGCTCAAATCGCTGCACAAGACAATGCAATACAGTTCGCTTTCGGAACTCTCTGAACGCTCACTGTGACTCAGTATCTCAACTCAGTAATTCCAGTCAACTAATGGACTCAGCTAACAACTAACTAACTCAGTGACTCAAAATTAGTCAACTAACTTCCCCGCTCTCTTGGTCAGCCTTATATAGGACAGGTGAATCTTCGTGAATCTTCTAGAGGCAGTGCTAGAAGTGTGGGTAGACGCGGGGTGACGCGTCCCCCCACTTGTCCAGAAAATACCCATGCGTCTCCCCACTTCTAAAACCACTGAAATCCATCCCCCCACTTCTAAAACTACCGAAATCTATTCCCCCAATTTTAAAAAACATTCAATCCGTCTAAAAACTAAAAGGAGAGGGGGAAAAAAATAGAATTAACCGTTTTCGTTACTTCTGCTTTTTCTGGCTGTTCGTTATTTCTTATACTTTCATTTTTGTTTTGTTTAAAGCAGATTCAGTCAATTTTTCTTGGAAATGCGTGGCGAATTTCGGCGCCCATTGTCTGGGATTATTGAGGAGTGGATAGAAAAAGATATTTATTGCACTATCATTTCCTGTTTTGTCCTCGACCATTTATTTTAAAATGTTTTGTGTTTTGTTGATTATTAGTAGAAAACCGTGTATTCCTCCAACTTAACCATTAACTCTTACTTCTGATTCTAAACGGCATTTATATTCGTAATCCATCTAGTACAAAACAAGATGAGATTGATATATTTGGCTTCAAAACTGTTAGAAAAATGACTCCGATACACTACAGAACGTTGAGGAAGGAGCAGTGGAAAATGTGCAAGTGCATCAAGTTGAAGAGACCACGTGGAGAGATAATCTAGCACGTGGCAGCAACAGTAAGCAAAAACGTACTTCAGTAATGATTATCCAAAGTATTGGACACACAATGATACGCACCTTCAGAAATACAATGAGTATCCATGGTTTATTTGTGAAGAACAAAAACTTGGGATGCAACACATACAAAAGGCTGCTAAAAAGCTTGGAACCGGAAAAAAAAAGGTTTGAAACTTTCTAACGAATGGGTAGGGTGTAACATTTTGCCACATGGAGACAAGGAATTTGACTGACGAGAATCCTTAAGAAAGCAGATTTTTAAACACAAAACCAGTAAAACTCATAAAAGTGCAGGAAAAATTATCCATGAAGCTAAACGAGAAATCTGAAAAATGCAAACATTTCCTTTTAGAAGGTAAAATATCATTTTGCAATTTTTATACTTTCAATTTTTGAATGCACGATACAATACTTGTATATACTATCAATGCCAAAATTGTCGAAACAAATTCATCTTATCTCTGTCTTCATGATGTAATTCAAAATTGTATAATTTTTTTTTTATTTATTCCCGACTATATTTTTCACTTTTTATCACTAATTTTGTATATAAATTTCTTTGAACATTAAGCAATATTGGGCATGGGATATTAGATAGTACTAAAATTAAAAAATATACCAAGCATGTAGGGAAATGCGAAATGTAATGACACTGAGAAAAAGTTTTAAGTCACTAAACGAAACCTATTTATGTCATAGTGTTATAAAAATGTATTATACTACTTTGTATAGAGATATAGGAATTTTCACTTGGTCAAATTTGAAATTTGGAGGAACTAGAAAAAAATGTAAAGACAAAGTATTTAAAAAAAAAAAATTAGAATTCCTTATTAATTTAATTTTATGGAAAGTATACTTATTTTGAGGCAATATTTAAATCTAAATAAACAGTTATGTATATAACGTTGAATTATTACTTCACTTCATCTCTTACTTCCTAGTAAAAAAACTAAGTCGCAGAATATTCATTAAAATAACAATAAATTTTGGACCCTTGTTCGCAGGGCCTGATTTACCATTAGGCCCGGACCTAGGGACCCCCAAATATGGGGGCCTCCAAATTTTGAAAGTTTTCTGAAAATTTTAAATATAATGGTCTTTTTATGGAAAGTACCAACAAAAATAATAAAAAAATTTTAGTTACACATCCGCAAATTCCATATTTTTTATAGTCGCAGAGAATTAAGTTAGATAGAGGAAATTAAGATCATACTAATTATAACAAAAAAAAAATCGTGTGAAAGTAAACTATGAGTTTTAATTGTAAAAAGCTAGTCTTAACGAATGTAGCTTGATCTGGTGATATTGTAGCGTAAGGAAATACATATTTGCTATTGGGGGCCCCTCTCTGAATGTTGAGCCTACAGTAAAAAAAAATTCTAAATCGGGACCTGCTTGTTCGTGTTGAAAATTGTTTCCTTTCTACTAGTTAATTGTTATTTATTTAATTGTTATAAATTTATTGTTATTAGAACCGAAATTATAAAATTTATCGTTGAGGGGGTGCACTTATCACCAACTTTTGGCCGTCCCCCCACCTTTTTTTTCCCACTTCTACCACTGTCTAGAGGTAGATATTTGGAGAACTTTCCAGATCGTAGTCGAAAAGTCCTATACATGTACATGGGGACCGAAAATGTAGCCAAATTTGGCGACAAAAATTAGTCGTCAAAACCGTCGCCAACTTGGCTCTATCTGGCCAATTTGGCGAGATTGCCATTACCATAATGTTAAATGTCCTGCTCCTTGTAAAACTCGCTTCCCAGCGTTACCTCTGTAAAACTCGTTATCAAGCATCAAGAGACTCATTGCAGGGAAACAAACTAAAGTCGAACTATTGCACTGCCTTATGCAAAATGTACATACATTTTCCTATTTACAAAATTAACACTACGAAATATTTACAAATATACAAAAATTCGTAACAATATAAAGATAATTTTATTACTCTAAAAGGGACTCTATGAAGAGCTTTTCTATGTGAGGGGACTCATTGTAAAGGGTATATTTGTTCTCTATGAGAGGTAAAGCTACTCTATGTAGAGATGCGACAACTCGGCCGGGAAATGATCATCCCTTCTTTTATCGTACTTCAAACTACAATATATATATTACTGTGCTATCAATGTACCTCTCCGCTTTAAGCCACCCTTCATTATTTGTTAATAATTTGAACTTAGACGTTAAAACGGTTCCATTGGATATTCTATGATGGATAGACGGTTGCCGATTTATTACCAGACCGACCCGTGTGCTGTGCCGAGTTCGGCTTTCTAAATCAAGGTTTATTGAATATCTAGGCAATATAAAACAATATCTAACGATGGATAACTTTCAAAAAAGTAGTTCTCTTAAGTAATATTAGATATCGATGCTGCCCACGGACTTACTAGTAATTCTAAGATCAGAGATTCACATAATAATTTTTTTAAATTTACTAGATAATTTCAAGTCTGGTTCAGACATAACGTGTTATGCTAACCAAATATTTTTTTTTGCGGATGGAACTTTCTAAATTAATAATATATAAGTAAAAAGATTCGTAATAATAAGTGGTGAGTTTGAAAATGTAAAATTATTTCCAAGTTTGGTAGAAAATTTTAGCATTAATCATTTTTTTTTTCTTCTTCCAATTTTAAAAAGAAATAAGCTATATCAATCATAATAAGATTTTTTATTTGCTATTCTTTTTCTAAAGAACACCATAACTTTCTGTAGAAGAACCAATTATCAAAATTGGTTTTAGTGACAATTGTGAGATTGTAATTTTCTTTTTCTATAATTTACAATACAATTGAACATATAGCATTGACACACATCTCACCTTTACTACAAAAGAGACACCATTAAAAATTCTATATTTTTGAGTTGAATTTTGTATAAAATAACACTTTTCTAAAACAATTTTTGTTTTAAAACAGTGAATAAACTGGAGGTGTGGAACATTGCATAACTTTCAATCACACAATAATACAGGTCACTACATTTAAATTTGGTGTAACTTTTCGTTTTCAGTTTTTCATCTAATTTTTTAAATATGGCCAGTTTAAGCATTTTCTACCCCAACATCCCCTCCAAGAAACCCGGCAAAATTGGTGATATGATTTTTGATAATTATTACATTATCCATTCTTGTAAGAGAAACAGAATTAAACAGTCGTTTAAGGGCAAAGTACAGTGGAAGATAACTCTGTTTAAGACATTCGTTTTTCGGAATTTTACGCCTTTATCGAATTCGTGCGGGAATTTCGGCGGTGGGAATGCTCAGAGTATCTTAATAGGCATTAACCACGGGGATTCTGATCAAAATCGTTAAAGCCGATTTTTGGTGATTGCTGATAATTTTTATAGGGCCGGTTGTTAATTTTCATAAAACTAAATAATGAATTTTCAAATAATGTATAATTTTCTTAAAAATATGTTTTTATAAGGTTTTTAATAAAATTTTCAAAAGCAGCTGGTCACCTTATGCGCATGCATAATTTAATGAAAACCTTAATGACAGGTCTCATGGCCATCACTAACTTTTACACAGAAGTTGACATCGTAGGTCAATCCATTCGGGAGTTATGCTGACCACAGGAAAACAGCCAGGCATTTTATCGATACCACTTTTTTTTTTAACTCGGCACGTTCCAAAACGCAAAAATGCGAAACAAAAAATTCGATATTTTTTTTTTTACCCGAATATAATATGTTCATTACCAATAATTCATGTATAGTGACTGAAACTGCAAAACTATGTTGAGTTGTTTATAGTTTTAATTTAGTACGTTCTTTATATCCAATGTGGTGGTAGATTATGTTATATCCTCCTGAAATCCAACGTACAATTAAATGTACGTCGGATTTTGGGCGCCTAATTTTGCCTTGCATGAAATAGCCGAAATCAGTCCTACAGCTGATGATAGTTCCACCGATTGTGACGAAGTAGTCTTTTTCCTCACGTTGTCGGACGTCTGGATGTGCTTTTTGCTCTAACTGTAAAGTATTTTTATATTCCACTTCCTCACGAAATTGTTTTGCAGTCTTTCAAGATTAAATTTCACATCTGAACAATTACATTTCAGAATTTTTGCAAGCTTAAGGAGATAGTCATTTTTTGTCCCATCTTTATAGTTGAAACCAAATACCTTTAAAAGTACGTTATATAGACCCAAAAGAATAATATACATAAAAATTAGCTTTAAATCATGTTTCAAAGAGCTGTGGGTCACAGGAGGATACGTCTACTTTATACTCTCAAAATTTTATGAAAAGTTTTTTTTTTAATTAGAGGAGGAGATTGGACAATAATTAAGTGTTTTTGTTCTGGTAATGGGACACATTTGTATTAACATGGGAAAGGTTAAAAAAATTATATCTCGGAAGGGGAGATAGGAGAGGGGTAAAGGGAGGAATTGTACTAAAGGGGAAATGGTTTAGAGCAGCGTTAGTCACTGAGCAGCCCGGATTTGGCTCACGACAGATTTTTCTGCGGCCCGCGGGCACTACAGAAGATTAAAAAAAAATATCAAAATTCACGGTATGACCTTTTTTTTTTACATAATTGTAATTTATCCAAAATAATATGTGTTAACTATGTAGAACAGAGTTCTCCACTAAATGCCCGAAGAAACTATATGAAGAAGCTTTAAGCAAGGTGGTTTTCCTCGAGAATAAATACAAGAATATCCTAACTGAATCTCATTTGGACAATTTATTATAATTTACTGCAACAAATACTCCGAAATACATCGACTCTATCATAAAATAAACTGAACGATTTCGACTGTCATCGTCTCACAATTTGATATCAACCAAAACGGAGTAAGCTGGAAGTAGAGCTTAAATACTTTTGTTAAAAGTAAAGCCAAGTCGCATTGTCACGTTGAAACAAAAGATTCAAGACTTTAATTTATTAATAATAAAAACTATTATTTTTTTAAATTATTAAAAAAAAAAATCAAATATCAATTGTAATTTTATTAAGGTAAAAAAAAAAAATATTTTGTCCAGTTTTCAGAAATGCTATGTATTGTAAAAAATAAATAATTAAAGATACATATTTTGGTGTATCCGGCCCGTGAAAAGCTCCAGCATAAGTCATACGGCCCGCCTCTAAAAGTAGTGGCGAACGCAGAGAGAGAGTGATGCGAGCCTGATTCACAAAATATCGAAAACTAAGACCTATGCTCGACGACGGGTCTCCGCAACGAAGGCCCACATAGATAGTAGTATCTATAAACACTTTTTCAACAGGAAATCTCATTACATAGTATCTTCTAGAAATAAAAGCTCCTTTTATCAATGTACAATAAAAAACAGATTCTTCGACTGAACACAACCCTATAGAAGATTCAGCAAAATCATTACACTTTCTACATTTAAAATGCATTCTTCTGACAGGCATTCTTAATTTCCCTGAACAGGTCAGCAAAAATAATGACTCCTCCTATATTTTATAATTGCTCAAATTGCAATGTTATTTTTCCGAGAAATTGAAGAGTGTCTCCCTTCATGTACATATGAGCAATTTCTAGAAAGCTTACAACTATATCTTTGTAAATCTAAGAAGGATTATCAAACACTTGAATTTGTTTTGAAGATAATTAATTTTTTTATGCATGTAAATTCGACCGAAAGTATAATTACCATTCTGAATCATGCAGAATTCATATAAATATCGCATAGTTGCTTTTGAAGTTAATATTTCTGGACTGTCATAAGATAAATACACTAAACAGTTAATTTTCTGTTCAATTTTTTTTAAATAAAATAAATGTTTTTAAATCATGTATATTAACTTCGATTTTGTCGGTTTGAATATGAGTTTGTGGCAGATAAATTAATAGAGAGCAAATTCACCAACTTGCCATCATCCAATCGAGTTGAAACTTGGTATATAGATTTAACTGTGCTGATGAATTATATCAAAGTTTAGGGGCTGTCCTAAGAAGACCGCTTTTACACACGCTTCTTTTCCGTCTCCGCTGTACTAATTAACCCACTTGTCGTATCACAATCCTTTTCAAAAAAGGAAAATTCCCATTGTTTACAGCTGTTTCCATTCACTTTTCCAAATGTCGCATAAATACTTTAACATTAAATATCAATTACTTTTTATGCAAAGCTATACGCAAAGAAGTTAAACCCGAAAAAAAAGTTAAAAGGTTTATCACGTTCCAGAGAATGTCAGCACTTATCATGCTCTTTTAATTTTTTGCCTTGATTCTCATTTTGTTTAGTTTCATTTAACTTTTAAATGAAACGATTTTATTACTCATTTAAAAAAAAAAAAAAATGCGGGAATTATCCATTATGTCGACTTTTGAGATTTTATATGCACAGCTTAAACATCACAACACAAGCACATAGCAGTCCATGAATAATAAAAATTAAATAAAGCTTACTGTAGCTGACTATATTATTAAAGCTTATATTTATATTAAAAATTTATTAAAATGAACTGTTGCATTCATTTATAATAATATTTAAAAACCTAATCTGAACTTAACTATGAAGTAGAAATTAATTTATTCGGCCAAAATCTTTGAAATGTGTGATATTTCATTAATAAATCTAACCTTTGATATCAGATATACAGGGCGAATATAATTAAAGTTCAAGAAAAGTTGTAAAAAAAGAATCCCTGCTCAAGTAAGAAATTATATAGCCAAAGAAAAAAAAATATTTCGATTTTTTTTCTTGTGACATCATTTTTCAAATCTTCCAAAATATTCAAGGTAACTTTCATGTCATTCCGACAAATGTTTTTTTTTCACAACTTTATAAAAGTTGAACTTTGATTATTATTCTCCCCGAGCAATTATAAGCAACAATTTATTAGCGTTATAATAACCAGACTAACGAATGGTTGAATAAAACAGTATAATAAGAAAAGAATGGCACTATTGGTGCAGCGCAATTTCAAATATAACAAAATAAGGTCGCGGAAGTTTGCAGGATTTGTACCTAAAGAGGTCCACAAATCCAATGAAACATCTTCTTTTGCAAAGATATTCGAATTGCATATAGAAAGTGGATAAGAAAAAGACAAGTCGGTCGTATTGAAGGCACGTCTTTATCAATACCAAACCTCAAGGGAAATTTACGAACAAAGCGCTGGGGTTTTGATCGAGGCTTAAGCTAGGGGATTTTAGATGGACACGTCAAAAGGACCCAAACCTCGTAGAAAGTTTCTTGATATATTTGCTTAGATTTCTTTACCTTCATTTCACAATCGACAATTCCCGATTTTTTTAAAAAACGAATGAAATTTGTTTATATTTATAAAGAACTTCTTTTTGATTCAAAATATTGTTACGAATTTTTGTATATTTGTAAATACTTCGTAGTGTTAATTTTGTAAATAGGAACATTTATGTACATTTTGCATAAGGCAGTACAATAGTTCATCTTAAGTTGGCTTCCCGACAGTATGGGTCTTAACGCTTGATAACTAGTTTTACACAGATAACGCTGGGAAGCGAGTTTTACAAGGAGACGGGCATTTAGCATTAAGGTAATGGCAATCTCGCCAAATTGGCGAGATAGAGCCAAGTTGGCGACGGTTTTGGTGACTAATTTTTGTCTCCAAACTTGGCGACCATTTGGTGACATTTTCGGTCTCCATGTACATGTATAGGACTTTTCGACTACGATCTGGAAAGTTCTCCAAATATCTACCTCTAGAAATTTCAAGAATGTTCGCCTCCTCTATATAAGGCCAGCCGTGAGTTGAGTCCGTGATTTTGAGTCACTGAATTAGTTGACTGGTGAGTTACTGAGTTGAAATACTGAGTCTCAGTGAGCATTCCGAGTAGTTCTAAAGCGAACTGTATTGCATTGTCTTTTGCAGCGATTTGAGCAGTTGTGTTGTCAAGTTTTTAACTACTGTTTTGTACTCTATTGTTGTGAAAAGAGCTGTATTGAGTCTACTAGAACGAGAAGTTCTGGAGCTGTAAGAGAATCTGTGAAGAGTTATACTGGAATAAATTTCTGCAAGTTTTGATCTGCTTTGGCTTCAAATCTTTCGAGCCCGTCCACGCAACAATATTCCAACAAAAGTTCTAAAAATAAATTAGTTATTTAAATATTAAGAAAAGAAAATGCCCGAAAACCAAGTCCGATTGCAGTCCGATAAAAACGCTACATTTTAGTTGTGACGTCAAAACTTCCTTCCATTTCTATAGTTATCGTGAGGTTTCTGCTAAGGTGTGAGTTTTTTTAAGGCAATTGCTATATCCCGCGCCGGTTGGCGCGATTTTCCAACAGGTTTCCGCTGCTGCGTTTCAAGACAAGTTCGTAACAAGTGACTTCACATTAGCTTCGAGCTGAATGAGTCGTTTTTCCCACTAATATAAACCAGCGAACTTAGGTTGCAAATTAAAAGAAAAGAAAGAAAAAAATCGCAGTGAGCAGAATTTTTTGTGTTTATGGCCTTTTCGAAACATTTAGAATTGAATAAAAAAAAAATTAAAAATGCTGGAATCGTCCATTGCACATTTCTTAGGAAATGGGTTTTATTATATGGAGAGAGAGACTGATTGTATATTCCATAATTTATTGCGTAGAGTGTTGTATGAGGTAAAATCACATGTAATGCACACTGTAGTAAAAAAAAAATGCCAATGAGTCCATATTTCTATATCTTTGGACTTGATCTCTCATTCTGGTAATGTTGCCCATTGGTGATAAGCTACAGAAGTAGGAACCTTTTTTATAATAAAAAGCTGCAGTTCAGAAATTTAATTATAGCTCAATACAGGCCATTCAAATCTAATTTTGTTGAATTCAGAGTTGCTTTATCTCCATTCATTGCAAAAGAGATTGACAGGCTGAAAATATTTTACTAGCTTGATATTATCTTCTGAATTTGAATGCATTCGGATAAATAGGCTTATTACTCCTGAAATTTAAACGTCCTTTTCATGAGACCATAGTGTATTTTATTAACTATATATGTTTATCAATAGTTAAACTACACAGCACCGTCTGTTTAAAATTAACAATACTAACACTTATTGAGCAGCACAAAATACATATGGAATTATATTTTATTACGAATTCATTAAATATTGCACTATACACATGCCGAATTTCATTTTGAAAAGTTAGTTAAAGTTATTTACAATTTTAAACAAAGCAACAAAATATCAGTGTTTTCATCAAGAGCTTTAGATTCGGACTTGGATATTATGTATTTAAAGATTTTAATTTAATTTTTTTCACCCTACATCTAAATTAAAAATCTAACAGGAAAAATATGACAACAGGCAATAAACAAAGATTTTAGATTTGCTTTTATATCAAATGACACACCTAATGAGAATATTTCTCGGGCGAAAGCATGGAGAACTGTGATGATAATGATAGAATAAGACAATAGATATGCGCGTGTAATAAAAATGAAATTTGCAGATATTCTTTTCTCAGATTTGGATTAGAATAAATTATTCGTTTTCTCTTTGTGAGGAAGTTTTAATTATATTCTACAGTCAAGATTTTCAACAAAGTAAAACAAAGAACATACGCAGCTAAAACAAAAATCACTTTTACATTCCTTCGTTGTGTTAAGATTGATTTCTACTAGAAAATTCTTCTTGTTCAAAATTTTATTAAGTCGAAACTTCGTTTGTTGTTCTCGAATGTCGATTGGAACATTGTTTTAATGCATTTTCAAATAAGAATTCTTCTTTCAAATAATTCTTTTCAGTGCAATATTGCAAAAGATTTTAGATTCGCTACTTGTAAAACAAGGAACTATTCATTAAAATGTTTAATAACAAATTAATGTAACATAGTCTTTCACCAAAAACAAAGTTGTTGACTTCACTAAATTTAAAGTAATGCAATGGATCTCTCTATTATCACTTAGTGTTCCACTATCAGAAAATTAAACTTTAATAGAAATAATTTTTCTTCTTATCTCACATACGAATAAACATTTACTTTAAACAAATTGACGGAGATATCTTCAGGACCGTACATATAATTGAATGCATTTATGAATTTAATAACCCATAAAAACAAAGTTTTTAATATAAATCCTTTATATGCATTGACAATTTTTATATTCATTAACTGGGTGTTTGCATCTAATTTTAAAAATAAATTAGATTTCTATCGACAAAATGTGCGGCAAGCTACGTTTCAAAATTTATTTATTAAAATTGAACATGGATGTATGCATTCACATCCAAGTATTATTTGTTTATTCTGATTAAAAAGAATTTATTATTTATTACAAAAAATTTGGCAACAGGAAAGAGTTTCTTCAATGGTCGGTAAAATGCTATTTTAACGTGATTGGATGACTGCAAGTTGGTTTATTAGTATCTGGTGACTATTTAGTGACAGTAGCAGCCCCTAATTTTGATAGAATGCATTGTCATCGACATTGAATCTATCTGCCAAGTTTCAGCCCGATTGGATGACGACAAGGGGGTTAATTAGGCGTCCGCAGATTTTGCCCGCCATCGACAAACCCATAAAATCGAACTTAATATAAAGGATATAAAAATGTCCGTAACTCAACTTGCCCTTAAATTAGTGAGGGGTCCTATGAGAACTTCTTCACAAGACAGGCATTCCTTCATCAATTTCATAAAACGCTTTGAATAAATAGTAGTTTCAAGTAAGAAATCGCTACTGAATAGATTACATTTTGAAATGTTTAAAATTTTATAAAAATATTACCCTTTATTACTTTCATTATCTTAAATGTAATATACGGTTAACGAAAGCATTGCACTCCGTCAATAAAAATCTGCGTTTTTTTTTTGTGCATTTCTACACGTTTGGGAACATGATGAGTTAAAATAAGTTATCTAGAAAAAAATTCAGTTTGTGTCTGTCAGCATAACTCCCGAACGGACTGATCTACGATGTTCAAATTTATGTATATAGGTTAATGGTGGCCATGGTACCTGTCATTAAGGTTTTCGTTGAAATTGCGCATGTGCATAAGGTACCTGACATTGAAAAATATATGTTTCTCATAAATTGCCAAAAAACGATTGTATTGATTTTGATTAATATCGATGTACTAATGTCCACCTCCGACATTCCCTTAGGAATTCGATAAAGTCGTAAACAGTGGAAAAACAAAAATCATTAACACAGAGCTTTCTTCCCTTGATCATCGTCTACTTTAAGAATAGCCTAAAGTAGCTTGGGATACAAAGCTACTTCCGCCACGATCAGAAAGCTTGCTTACCAAGATTTTTTTTTTTTTCGGAAAACTGAAGCTCCATAATGAAATTATAAATAGTTTCCACTCAAAGAAGATCGTCAGTTTCTTCCAGCCCCATGGACGTAATATTTCATTGTTCTTTGAAACATGTGAATGTTTATATTATGAAAAATGAAATATTATTAACAAAATTACAAAGGAAACTAATTGTCTGTTGATTTGTTACACTGTAAAAAGTTTAAAAAGCCAGGTGTAAAACATTAAAAAAAAGTAATAATAGAAATAGTTGTTTACCATTCAAAATCCGTTAATCTTATATTTCTGGAGGGGGGGGGGGGGGGGTTTATTTTATGGCAATCCCTTTTCTCCTTTTATGCCAAACTAAAATTGTTTGAAATGATAATACCAATTTATGGATTGGGACTTTCGTTTCAAACGAGTGATTTATTTTTAATTGCATGCTGTGTTATTTATTTGAAAATCTAAATAATTTTTTTTTATTATCTAGGGACTCACGGAGCATATAGAGAACTATATACTCTCTATGTAGAGGGTATATAGTTCTCAACTTTAAACAATTACCTCATTATTTACAAATAAATCGAACGTAAATGTTAAAAAAAATTATCTGGACACTCAATTATGGATGTAAAGGATATGATTTTTCACCAGACCGTCCAACTACACGAGCCATGCAGTGCCAAGTTCTGCTTTTCTAATCATGTTTCATTTTATCTCTCAGAAATAATACAATATCTAACTCTGGTAGACTTCAAAAATATAAAATATTTCTTCAAAGCAATCTAAAATGCAGAGACTGCGCATGGATTCACTCACTAGTGTAATTTTAGTACTGTTGTCAGAACTAGTTTAAAACTTCATGTTTTAGAGTAACACTTTGGCAGATAATGTGGCAAAATAAAAGAAGCGTTACATATTGAGAGGTAGAATGTAGAAAAATGGTAATAAATTATGAATATACTGGTCTGTCGGGGAGAAATGACAAATATTACTTGAAAACCAACTGTGAATGAATTGAATTATATCCGATTGCCAAATATGTCGTAATTTACCAAATAATGCGAATTCTTTTGTACTTGGTAACCCACATACGTTACATTTTCAACGGAGAATGGTGCAGGAGATATTTGTGTTTCGTCAAAGAGAATTGCCTCCATCTTTTAAAAGTGAGCCAAGTTGGCGATACATATTACGTCACTGAATGATGTAATATTTATTGCCAACTTGACTGATTTTTTAAAAGATAAAAGATCATGGCACCAGGGAAGCCAAATCGTCTGTTACCTCCTTAGTTGAAATTAAAGAATGGTGAGTAACCAGACGAAAAAGAACGTTATTTTTTAGCCACGTTATGACAAATTTTGGATTTAGTGTGACTCAATCAAAGTCAATGTTCATACAGTTTCTGCCATATTTTGAAATTTGTCAGGTATATATTAGTTGTCGATAAGAATTGACATTATATCATATTTTAGGCGCTATCACTGCCACTAAAGGGCCGCTTTTATACACGCTTCTACTAGCCCTTTGGAATACGAATAAACCAACTTGTCGTCATCCTATGGCTCTGAAATTTAACAGATAGATTCGCTGTCGATGATAATGCATCATATAAAGTTTTAGGGACTGTATCTGTCACTAAAAGACCACCGGATTTACGCACTCCCGTAGGGTCGTTTCGTATGTTTAATTAACATCTTGCCTTCATGGTATCGATCTTATACTTGGCAGATAGATTCGGTGTCGATGACAATGCATTCTAATAAGTTTTTGGCGGCTGTTCTTGTCATTAAATAGCCGCTTTCACAAACTCTTTTATTAGCCTTTCGGAGTATGAATAAACTCACTTGACATCAAATTGAGCTGAAACTTTGAAATGGGTCAGGTACGCTTGTTTTCGATGACAGTGCTATCTATCAAGTACTGGGACTGCTATGCAAAGAATGCTGTTACACATATTTATATTGTGTTACGTCAGACATATCAGCTTTTACTTACGTGCTATTATTCATATACCAAGCTTAATTCAAAAGTGTATTATTCGGCGATATTTTATGACTAAAACCTTCCCCGTTTAGATTGAGCAGACAAAATTTTGGGAGGGCTAATTACCCCACTTGCCGTCGTTCAATCGAGCTAAATCTTTGCAAATAGACTCGTTGTGAATGACAATGTACATAATCAAGTCTCGAAGGGCAAATAAAAGTTAGTAAATAGTTCAAAATTGATGTTTCTTTCGTAGTGGTCAAACACTTGAAAAATTCGATCTGATCTCAATAAGTATTAATTGCACATAGAAATTGGAAATGCATATAAAGGATTTTTATTAAAAATTATTGCTGACATTTTACAATATTATTCATATTGTCACATTTTATGAAAAAGATAGCCACATTTCAAGTAAAAACAATTATAGTTTAAAGAAATACGATTTGAAAAATAAAAATAAATAAATTCTTTCTTAATTTTTTTCATACTTTTTTTTCAATTAGGTTGTACAGCCCTCGTCCAAGTGTAATCTATATCATTTTATTCATTGCTACGCCGTACTATAATTTAAAAAGACATATTCACATATCCAATTCAATTATTTAATATTTACAAGAACATGTAAATTAAAATTGGTGTTTATTTATCCATTTAGTATTTAAAATAGGAAAGGCAATCAAAGCACTTTCAAAACTAGAAAACAAAGTCCTCCTACTGTCAAAAGGGTATTAGAAAGGAATACACTTGTTATCGAATAAATATGTAAATGCAGAGGCTACGAGCATCGTAATTTGCATATTTTGCCCCGAAGTTGTATTTTCTAGATGAGATTCTGTCATTTCACGTGCATCGCGTGGATTAATGTTTTGTTCTTTAATTCAGAACACTTAGTTTATGGCATTTAAATGCTTTAAGCCATACTTCCAGCTGTCCATTATGTTAGGTTGTTAAGAATTATTTTCGAATCTAGATTCGTTCGGCTGAGAGAATTCGTCTTGGGCTTTGTTAGTATATAAAGCAAGATGATGTTAGAGAGGCTTTATTTAAAGGGAGAAATTCGTGAGAGACACATAATGGAACTGTCGTTGAAACAAAATAAAATGGCTTTCTTTTTGTAAATGTGGAAGTTTCTTTGAGAAAATTAAACCCTAAAAAGAATACCTTAATAAAAGTTTAAAGCGTTTCAAATCTGCCAAAAAAAAAAAAAAAATTTTTAATGGAAGTAGTGGCAAGAAAAGGTATGATCTCCAGTGTCCAAACCTGGTTATTTTAATATTGTAATTTATAGTGGATATCTTTTTAAAAACATTTATGTATCGTGTTTTGTTCGAAGTTGAAGTTTTAAATTTGAGATTGTTTTCTGTTATTGATTATTAGCTTATGGTTATTAATAGCAATTGTTGGTGTAACTTCAATTGTAAGATGGCCGTGGAATACACTTTAATTTTTGTAACCTAAATATTCACAAACATGTTTTATATTTTAGTCTATAGTGCTCAAGGATTCCTAAGGCTCTGGAGAAAATTATAAGGTCGAATAAATAGCCAGTTAAACTAGGATGTATGCAAATTTGCCTGATGGAAAAGCAATTAAAATACAAACTATGTAAAGGATTTTCCATTTATAAATACACTGTAGTTAAAATCTAATTTAAATTAATCGAACTAATTGCCGTAATCTTAGCTGCAGATGGAAAAAAAAGTATAAGGTCGTCGAATTTTTTTCAGATATATGCACATTTTTTGCTGTCTGAGAAAGCACGAAATATAAAAAGCAACCTAACAACGCATTTAGGGTTAGTTTAATCTTTTTCTGAGTTATTGACAACGATGCCGAGGAAGAATCAATTATCCGATGAAAAACGCGGGAAAATCCTTGGAATGAAAGTTAGTTTAGTTTAAAACAAGCTATGTTAGAAAAGCTATTCTAAATTTTTGTAAACATCAAGTGCAAAGTAATGGGTTAAAATTCAAAGTCCGGTACGGATTCTGCGCCAAGAATTGTTTACATAAAACCAAGCCAAACTTGTAATTAAAAAAAATGGAGGGGCAGCCATTTTTAGCAAAAATCACCTTGGAGCAGAATCCGTACCAGACTTGGATATTGACAACCGCCCCCTTTAACGAAAAAATACCGATATTTTCCCACCAAACTTTTTATTCCAAGCACAACAAAACCATTCAAGTTAATTAAAGCATTGACTCTTAGCTATTGGCTTTTACGCCACGGGTTTCCGCTGTCACAAAATCCATATTCATGCTGAAATAGACAGCCATCATTGTCGAGTCAATTTTGGGCAAATTGTCCGATTGGTCTCTTACAAAACCAGGTTCCATTTTTGCAATTAAATAAAAAACAAATACCTACAAAATAGGCGACCAAAAATATTTGAGAAACGGTAACTACTAAGTAGAAACCACAGAGTAGAAACCTCACCATAACAAACGGAGCGAAGGAATTACGTCACCGAATCTTTCGGGCCTCTTGAGCCCATTTTGAGCCGATCGCCATTTGAGGGTTCTTTTCGCATTTTCTTTTCTTAATATTTAAATAACTAATTTTTTTAAAGAACTTTTATTTGGATATTTAGAAATCAGAAAGAAATTCTTTATAAATATAAATCAATTTCATTCGTTTTAAAAAAAAATGCTGGAATTGTCCATTGTTGAAACCCTTTCAGTGGTCAAAATTGTTTTATTTTGACGTAAATGTACAAATTCACGTTAATTTTTAAAAAATAAATTTTGAATGTACTTCACCTTACATCTTGATGTTGGAGATGTTCTTATTATTCAAAATTAGATGCAAACTCCAAGTATAAGCTGATAACAGAATTGACGCTTTATTTATGAATAGGAAGATAATTGATAAGGTTGAAGGTAAATCTCAAATCTATTATAGCGCCGATTTTGTTGTCAGTGAAAATCCAAATGAACTCGATTTCCTTGTTTAATTCACTAACAATGTGGCTTTTGAATAAGTTCTTCATTCAAAACAATTTTTTTTTTTTGTCAAATATTTCTTTATTGTTTCAACATACAGTCAACTCGCGATAGCTCGAAGTCTCATAAGTCGAATATTCGTTTATCTCGAAGTTTTCATTAGGTCCCAAGACAATTTAATGATTTTTAACACTAAATTTTCTCCATATTTTGAAGTGTATACCTTTTAAGTCGAAATTTTTGGGATAATTTTATTATCATTACTAATGCACAAAAAACCACACAAAATACCAATAAAAAAAAAAAAAAAAAAACGATTTTTATTTTTTTGTCATGTTTTACAACAGACAATTCCCGCATTTTTTAAAAACGAGTGAAATTAGTATATATTTATGGAGAATTTCTTTCTGATTCTAAATATTAAAACAAAAGTTTAAAAAAAAATTAGTTATTTAAATATTACGAAAAGAAAATGCTCCAAAACCGAGCCAAAAACAGTTCGATCAAAACAGTCAACAAAGTCCGTGACATAAAGAGACCCTATCGTTTCTATGGTTATCTTGAGGTTTCTGCTAAATAGTTGACGTTGAAAGAGTTGGCGTTGGTAGACCATTGATACATTCCGTACAGGTTGGCGTGATTTGCGAGAAACTTGCAAATCAGGTTTCCGCTGCTGCATTTCAAGCCAAGATGTTTGCGAAGCCGTGACGTCACATTCAATGCCAGCGAAATGAGTCGTTTTCTAGCGAATGTTTAACAAGGTAATTTTGATCGCAAATTAAAAAAAAGAAAAAGCGCATTGATCAAACATTTTTCTGCTTATGGCCTTTTCGAAACATTTAAAATTGAATAAAAAATAATTAAAAAATCCGGGAATTGTCCATTTAACTTGCTACCAGGGAAAAACCTGTTTGCAGTGACGCTTAAAGAAAGTAAACTAGCTTTTGCCTTTACATTCCATTCCTTATTTTAAGTGTGAATCAATGTTTTTAGTTTAAGTTGGCTTTGAATAATGTTAAAACGCAAGTTGAGTACGCTTAGTTTAACTTAAAAGGTTAAATTGATCAATGAAACTGAGCAAAATCTGCGATGTAAGAAGGAAGTCTTTGCTCTAAGGTACAGAATTCTTCCGAATACTCTTTCAACAATTTTGAAAAACAAAGGTGATTTTGAGAAGACATTAATCGAAACTCGATTCATCATATAAATGAATGAAGGTATGTGCATCTCCTGGTGACGAAGCTGCTCTTTTTAAATAGTTCTGACATTCAAAATCATAATTCCAAAATCTCTTTTAGTTGGGTGATGTTAAAAGAAAAGGCGAAGGACTTTGCCCGTTTACTAAAAATTGAAGGATTTATAGCAAGTGCAGGATGGTTAGAAAAGTTTCAAGCAAGACACAATGTTGTCTTTAGGACTCCACATGAACAAGCAAAAGATGTCCCTGATGAAAATATAACTTCAGAGTGACTTCCGATAGCTCGAACTTCAGATAACTCGAATGATTTGGCCAGTCCCTTGAACTTCGACTTATCGTGAGATGACTGTACATCAGAAATAATTTTCCTTTGCAAAATATTAAAAGAGAATTTTAATTTTTAATAAATACTTCGTGTAAAACTGTTTGTTAGATTCATCCTTTTTGAACGGGTCTCAGGAGCCTTACAACTTTCTAGTTAATAAGGGTATTACTATTTAGTATGAAAAGATATTTTGTGGACAAGAATGTTAAAAACAGAATGCTCAAAACACATATATATATATTTAAAAAAATAAATAAAAAATAGTTATCACAATATACTTTTATTTTGCAGGTGCAAATTTCTCTCCGTCAGCTGCAATGCACATCTGGACTCATGGTATAAACATCTGTTCAGCATTAAATAAGGATAATTGGGCAACCAGTATACTACAAATTTACTTCAAGACTTTAGTGATCAGTACTCAAACGCTGCTGAAGTGAGAATTAATTAAAGGATATTTCTTTAAGTTTAAATTGATTGGTGATGTATCATATGTTATATTGTTAGGCAATTTTCCTGTAAATAGTTAGGAATGGTGTTTCGTTTTCTTTCTTTTTTTCTTTTATTATTATTGTTAAAGTCCTATTTTTTATTATGTTTGATGGCAGCGGTATATAGGCTAGAGGAAAATGTTGACGGCAAGGGGTCTAGTCGGGAGTTTTCGCGACAGTTCTGCGTGATCTGATTGTAAAACTTCGCCAGCTATTATAAAAACGTCACCGATTCGTGAAAATAAGAGTGGGCATCTATATGCTAACATTGGCAAAATGTAGGCCATTTCTGGATTGCCAGCATTCTGTTTATTAGCGGTCATACGTCAACGAACCAACAGTGAGTTGCCAGAAATACCCCATTAATATGCTCACCAACAACATATTGGCAGAGATGCCGTTTGTGCATGCGCGAACTACGCTTGTTTATGGACGTCATGTTGAACCGTTGAAAGCGAACGTATCGAAGACCCGACACCGAGTGAAATTCAGTTATGATGGAAGAGGCAAGGTAAATAATATTATCTTTGTTTCTTTTAACCTAGTAGCGAAGTGGCAGCGCATTGGGCTGACACGCTACAGGTCTACGGCAGGTCCGGACTGGGCAAGGTTGACTCAGCCTTCCAACCCCCAAGTGGATCAATTATTGAAAACCCAGCATGCACAGGACCAATGAGTTTAATTTTTGTTTCTGTTGATCTTTATTAGTCCGAGAGGCGACTGAAAGTTTAGGTACCTCAACGAACATCATTTTAAATGTTTTACAGAATGTGGAGAAAAGTAAGTAGATTGCGAATCCACAGGTATGCCGTGGCGAAAATGGCCGAAACTAGACGAAAATCAACCTTGAAAGAGTAGAATTAAATCCTATTGCCAAATATGCCATAACTTGCCAAATAATGAGCATTCTTTTTTATGTGGTAACCCATCGCTCTTTAATTTTCAATTAAGAAGATTGCAGATGATTCAGATATCTGGTGACGGTCTACTTGCATCTATTAAAAGTGAGCCAAGTTGGCAATAAATATTACGTCACTTATGACGTAACTGATGTAGCCAATTTGGCTTACTTTTAAAATGTGCAAGTTTTCCCAGCCAGAGATCAGAAATCGTCTGCACCCTTCCTCATTGGAATGTAAGTGCTGTGGGTTACCAGACGAAAAAATGTGTTTACTTTTTGGCATGTTATGACATATTTGGCAATCGGATTTAGTTGAACTCATTCAAAGCCGATTTGTGCCTGGTTTCGGCCATTTTGGCCACGCAGACCAGTGGATTCGTAATCTACAAACTGTTCTCCATATTCTATCAAAAATTCAGAATGATGTTCGATGTGGTACTTAAACTTGCAATCGCCTCTCATTCTATACAAAGTGTTATTTTTTAACTGATAACACATTCTATTCGCTGTTAATTTTGTTTTCATTTTATCAAATGCACTATAGTACCCATTTTCATATGAATAAGTCTAGCTTCAATTAAACCAGTGATGGCATGCTAGTGGCATGCCAATTTTTTAGGCAATCCGGTTCTGGAACACTGTTTAAACGATACTGCCAACAGCAGTTAAATGACTGCTGGCCTTACTGTAGATCAGACGGTCACTTCTATGCACTAAAAAGCAAAGGACATCCGCACATGGCCCAGTAGTTCAAGTGATGGTGACAGTCATTCACCCAGTGCTGGCCCTGCTGATTTGTTTTTACTGGGTTTACTTTGGCTGTGCCTGAATTATCGCCGTGCATGTGACGTCATATGCATTGAAGCTGTTGCCAAAGCTTGATAAGGAGTTCAGTGTAGTTTTAGTAGGGCGTCCAGTATACTACAAATGTACTTCCAACATTTGACCACCGGAAGTGAACACTACACAAATGTGATTGAAGGGGTGCTAATTAGAGGAAATTTCGTGAAGTTTAAATTCATTGGTGATGTAGCTTTTATGGTTAAGCAATTTTCCTGTAAATAGTTGTGATTGATGTTTTCTTTCTTTTATTTTATTTTTGAAGTTCTATTTTTTTATTAGGTTCGTCTATCGGCAGTGGTAATACAGGCTAGAAGAATGGATTGGCGGCACGCGGTCCAGTCGAGAGGTTTCGTGACCGTTCTGCTTGTTCTGATTAGAAAATCGTTTGCACTTGATTTTTCACGAAACTTCGTCGGCTTATATAAAAACGTCTCGGATTCGTAAAATGAGTTGGTTAGATTTTGAGCATAGCGTTGTTTTGAAACGAGCAAAGCGTTTGTTTACTTTGGTTGTGCCTGAATTATCGCTGTCCATGTGAAGTTATATACACTGAAGTTGTTGTTAAAGCTTGATAAGTAGTTCACGTTATTTTAAGAAGTTTTGTGAGGCTCTGAACGAAGAATAAATTATAGCTTTTATTTTGTAAATTTTCACATATTCTCTGAGAAAATCCATAACAATATTATCATATTTATACTTCTTAGTTATTTTATTTGTATAAATTGGAAAAACATATAACTTTTTGTAAAGTGCATTGAAATTAATTATTCATTATCAGTAATCCATAAATCAGAATTTCATCAAATGTTTTAAAGTCACAATTGCCAAAATACTAGCTTATAAGGGAATATCGTATATCCTCGATCATTACAAGAAAATAACTGCCTTACATACATCAGATAAAACGAATCCTTGTTATCTAATATAGTTTTCGATCCCTCATATCTAGTGCTGTTGCATCTTTGAAAATAATGAAGATGGCCCCTGGATGCCCTTATATTGAAGATTTTTACGATGAACATGCAAGAAACTGGTCTGAAATATCGCCTTAAGTGATAAGGTAATCAATAAAAGAAATATTCCGCGATCGAGTTTGCTGCTTCTAGTCGTGTAAGCACTCAAAATATTGGTTTTCATTGATCGAATACTATATGTAGAGTAGAGATGTACAAATTTTTTTGGATATTAAAATCTTATTAAAGTTATAATCTAAAGTAGCATTAAAGGAAAACCATAAAAAAAAACGTAATAAAATTGTTTGGATAATTTTTAGTGTTTCGTTCTCAAGAGGGAATGTCAGTCGGTCCTTTGCCCTAATGCTTTATATTTTCCACCACAATTTCTGCCGAAGCATTGCTTTGAAGTATATGAAATTCAATAGAAAATGTAAGATCAGTAATAAAAGATCAATTAAAAAAACCGAAGGCAAAATAACTAGCGTATTTTTTTTATTCTTATACTTAAAAGATTTTGTAAACTAGATTACAATTACTTAAAAATATAATAATAATTAAAAAAAAAACACTAATTATTTTGGCTTCATTTTTATTGAACTTTTATTACTGATCTTATACCTTCTATTGAATTTTATATGCTTCAAAACAATGCTTCGGCAGAAATTGAGGTCGAAAAAATAAAGCATTAGGGTAAAGGACCGACTGACATTCCCTCTTAAGAATAAGTAAGTTTGGATAGTGATAGTAACTGTCACTAAAAGACTGCTTCTACACATGTTTCTATTGCAATGCACCAGAACAGATAAAATCATGTACGATTTTGAAACGAAACATTTCGTGAATAAATCACCTACTTATAAGGTTAAAGATCTATATGATGAAAACCCTTCTAATTCGCAGTTTTTCTTATTAAAAAACTTTTTTAATTTGGCTAGTTTGATGAAAAAATTTACCAACCAACATTGAAGTTTTTTAATCCAATATCCTTATTTCCAACATAGCTGTGAACAATAACATCCCATAAAATTACTGCAGAAACTCTATTCCGGTCGAATTTAAAAGCAATTCTGTTTTTCGGGTAAAATATTCTGTAATCTTACTAAACTTTTCAAGACTTGCAAACTGATCTATAAACACATGTTTGTAGAACATATACTTTACGCTTAAAGAAATTTAAAATGACTTCTGGTCGTTACTTTTGGTTGGCTTTCGGCATGAAAATTCTGACGGGAAAACCCACTCATTTTCGTACACAATTGGAGTAAACGCGGAAAATACCCACCAAGCAGTAAGAAAACTAGTGCTAGACAATCCGTCGCTATCGTTGCTATGCCTACTCATTTTGAAAACAGAAATTGTAGAGCGCCAAGAGATCCCGCAACCTTTCTCATGCTAAACGAAATGTCTGCCTTTGGAACGGGAATTTGGCTTTTCCCCGAACTACGAGAATAAAGAGATTGAGTTGTGATTTGCTTAGTATAAATACAATTTTCAACTAGAAAATAAGAGCACCCAAAATTACAAAAGTACTGAATTGTAATGTTTGGGGTGCCTCATAATGGTGCGACGTAAATGGTTTTATGGTTAAAATAGGTTGATTAGCTGAATTAGATTTTTTTTTTATGGTAGAACACAGTACAGGAGGCAAAAAGTTGGCTGAAGCTCCAAAAGATCGTAAAATAAAGATATGACAGCTGCAAAATTTTGCATAACATGAAAGGGAAAGGCAAAGACTATATGGTAGGTATGTCCAAGGGAAAGGGAATCGTATTTATATTTTTTATCGTATCAACTGTTTCTAAAATATGTTTTGCGCGGAAGATATTTGGGTAGATAAATACAAGTTAGGTTCATCTCTATTTTAATAAAAATACAATCAATGTAACTAAATAAAACTGAAATTTCAAACAATATACCTATTTTTTCGCTTCAGTTCTTCCATTATACCAAACAGAAAACTCACCTAAAAAGAAAAACAGATTATTGGAATCTAAATTTGAATACATTCGTAAATAAACACTATACAAACTATGTGTACAAAAAACATGAAGTAATTGGTTTATTACTTAGTGAATGAATTACTTAGTGAAATATATATATATATGTTAAAACAAAAATTATTGTTTAAATTTTTTTAAATGAAATATAATTTACTTTGAGAATCCCAATGGACAGTTCCCGCTTTTTTTTTAAATTCAATTTTAAATGATTCGGAAAGGCCATAACCACAAAAATGTCTGCTCACTGCGCTTTTTCTCTTTATGATTTGCAACCTAAAATCTCTGATTTATTTAAAACGACTCATTCGTCTCGAAGCTAATGTGACGTCACTTGTTCCGAACTTGGCTTGAAACGCAGCAGCGAAAACCAGTTTTGAAAGTTTCTCCCAAATCGCGCCAACCGGCACGGAATATGGCAATTATCTATAAAACTCACACCAACTATTTGGAAGAAACCTCCCGCTAACCATAGAAACGGAAGGAAGTTTTGACGTCACAGCTAAATTGTAGCGTTTTGATCGGGCTGCAATCGAACGAGGTTTCCGGGCATTTTCTTTGTTTAATATTTAAATAACTAATTTTTTTAAAGGACTTTTGTTTGAATATTTGGAATCAGAAAGAAATTCGTCCTAAATATAAACTAATTTCACTCGTTCTTAAAAAATGTGATAATTGTCCATTGTTACGACAACAGGTTATTATCTTTTATGTTCAATTTATTCCACGTTACATCGTTTTCTCTAGTATCTTCCGAGACTTCATATTTATCGTCTAAAAACATTGTCATCTTATTAATGCTGATTTAAACTACTTGCTGTATGTATATTTAATGCTGTTGTTGTTTGGAACATTAATATTGCAAGGCTTATATTTAGTACAATAGTTTAACAAGATATACATTACGAACAAAAAAAAGTAAATGTATTTACCACTTATTATTAAAAGAAGTCTGACATTGATTTTTGCTTAAAATTTTTAACGAAACATTCTTTAAAATATGTGACTACTTTTTTAAAATTATTTAAAGCACGTGAGACTTTGTTCTACTGTATTATAAGGAAACGTTGCAATGTTTTATCTCTAAAAAAAAAAGTAGTTTCAAGAGCAAAATGTTTCGTCTTAAGCGGGATTTCATCATATGAAACTTCGTGTTTAACGAATAAATTAATGTAAAATTTAAGCTTCATTGTACAAACTGGTTTTACTTAGCAATAAACGGGATTTCGTGTTAAGCTATTTCGCGTTAAGGGAGTTTATCGTATATAATTAATCAAGTAACAAGCTATTTAGCGAAACCCTTTTTATCCATTTCTTGAAATAAAGACGAATTTACATAGTTAGCACAACTCTATTTCAGCCATATTTTAAATATATAAACAAGTAATTTAGAATAACAAATTAACAGCTATTTGTTGAATTAAACCATTTTGAGTAAGCTACAGAATAACCACATTCATTTAGCCATATGGCTGATCATTCACTAATCGTTTGGCATAACTCTTTTAGCGATATGTTTGATTAAACACGAACCAAGCAGTTTATAGCATTATTAATTGAAGCCATTTGTTGATTGAAACGCGAACCAAGTTATTTAGTCTTAATAAATTTTGCCATTTATTTAATTTAATTGGAATCAAGCCTTTATGTATAATCTCCATAGACTTACAATCTCAGTTAATCATATTGTTACGAATTTCTGTATATATGTAAATATTTCGTAGTATTAATTAAGTGAAAAGAAAAATGTATGTTCATTTCGCATAAGGCAGTGCAAGAGTTTGTTTTTACTTCGCTTTCCTGCAATGCATCTCTTAATGCAGGAAAACGAGTTTTACAAGGTTGGCGAGCCAAGTTGGTGACCAATTTTGATCGCCAAATTTGTCGAGAAATCACCAAATGTCGCCAAACTTGGCGACCGTTTGACCCACTTTCGATATCCATGTACCCGTATAGGGCTTTTCGACTGCGATCTGGAAAATTCTCCAAATTTCTATCTCTAGAAGATTCGCGAAGGATTAGCTTTCCTATATATGACCAATAGAGCGGGTGATCTAGTTAGTTAGTTTCTCTCAGCGAGCATTCAGAGTAGTTCCAAAAGTGAACTGTATTGCATTGTCTTTTGCGTCGATTTTAGCAGTTGTACATCTAGTTTTTAACTGCTGTTTGTGCTCCATTGTTGTGTAAAGAGCTGTATTGAGTTGATTAGAACGGAAAGTTCTGGAGTAGTAAAAGAATCTGCAAAGAGTTATATCGGAATAAATTTCTTCAAGTTTTAATCTGTTTTGGCTTCAAGTCTTTCGAACCCATCCATGCAACAATATATTAAATGTAGTCAAAAGCAGGTAGTTTTAATTATATTCATTAAACTCTAATCAAGCCTTTCAAGTATAACAATCTATATTTATTCCTATGCTAGTTCTTGGTTAGAAAATATTTATCAATAAATTAAAAGTTGAACTATAATTAAATATACGAAGTATTTGATATTAAGTTAAGCTTAAAGACGAAATATACTTTTTATAAAATAAACTTTTTTTAATCATTTTATTTTTAAATTTTATTCTTCAGCATAAGAATTAATTAGTTTGTTAAAAATATAATGTTAATAAAATGCAATTTAAAAACAAAATGGAAATTTCATGCTGAAATATTTCTGGTTTTTGCACTTTCCCTATTTTTCAAAGAAATCAAATATTCCAACAATATGGTATGTGTTTTCAGAAAAAACTATGCATTAATAAATTTTAGATAAATTCAAAGAAGTTTCCTGGAACGAATAATAAAATTTCATATATTATTTAAAGAACAGAAATATGACACTACGCATTGAAAAGGAAGAATCTTGAAAGAGAACTTAAAAAAAAAAAAAAAAAAAAATGAAGATTGAACTTATCGTAAGGGGAATAATAAATGGAATGCAACGTTTTCAATTTAAAAATAATTATTTTCCTGATTATAAATGACTTTTTAAAGCATTTTTCAATTTATTTGAATCCTAAAAACTCTCTGTTTGAAATATATATAATCTGAAAATAAATAATTTAGATTAATTGTAACTCAGGCCTTTCAGAAGTTAGGTTAGAATTTCCACTCCTTCTAGCTTTTTTGGAATAATACTAATACAATAACATGAAATAAATTGGGACGACATTTTTTTATATCGATATCATTCTGTTCTTTTGAGTTTGACTTTAATTACGAACGTTCTTTAATTAATTAAAATGGATAAAAGTTTTCCTTCCGAATAACGAATTTTCTCTAAATAAGCCAGGATTTAATCATCTTGTATAAATTTTGCAAAAGCATGTTATATTTTGCTGAGTCCAGAGCGCAAGACACTTCCTATTTTTTTTTTTCCTTCTTTTGCAGCATTAACATTATTTTCTGGAACTGCATCTATAAGTTTATATCCCACAATTCCAATTATATAGCCAATTCACTCTTATTTAAGAAAAAACATTGGTTTGAGAAAATAAAGAAATAAAAATATTTGGAACGAATCATCATTTACAAGGCTGACTAAACCAACGCACAGGAAATGTTTTTCTTTTCTTTTTTATTCTAGTAACACTTGTTTTCGTTGGCGCCGATTCTAGTCTACAATAAATCAGATAGGATTTTTTTTTTTGTGCAAATGATGGAGTTCCGATTGTATTACATGTGATACTTTATAAAAAAAATAAAATATTAAATGATTTCGTTTACCATTATATTATGGGGTTTATCAAAAAAAATAATTTCGTAAAATACCTAATTGCAATAAGGAAATTTATTATTGACGTTTTTTAAATCGGCCAATACCGGAGTTGCAGATGTATAATTTTTTGGAGTCGCAGGTGCGAAAGCATGAAAAAACGCTCATAATTTTGTTTACAAAATGGCGAAAACGCATGAAGACAACTTTTGCAAGGATGAATATCAAAGAGCAATCATAACAACTGAAAATTATAATTGTTTGTTGTAATAATAATTACAACAGGATTTCCACGCATACGGAAAGTCTGAAAATGTAATGGAAAGTCATGATTTTGATTAAAAAAATGGCCATAGGTCATGGAAATACGGTGAATTTGATAGATTTCAAAACATTTTAAGTAAAATCATGTAACTGTGACGTCATAAACACCATGATCGCTATTCAGTTCATCGAAAATTCGACGTGCGTTTTTATTTACGTTTTAGCTGAAACAAAACTGCGTCCACACACGAGTTAGGTCGCGTGGTGAAAAAATCATAATATTAGAACTGAAATTAACAGTTTTGATAAGCTTGTGTTTACACTCTTTTTTTTTTTTTTGTAATTTTTTTTCCATCTATTTTGCATTGTTGATATCAAAACAATTGATATTTGATGATATAATTTATTGTTATTGACTTATTATTCTTTCTTCAAATATTTCTTTATTGTTAAAGATTGATTAGCTTTTTTAACAATGAAATATCAAAGAATGGGAAATTATTTTTCGATTTTTCCTTTGAGTTTGGAAGTTACTGAAACAAGGATTTTTTACTTAACTTAAAGTAAAACTTTTTAAAAATCATTTTATGGTACATTGATTTACTTACTATGCTAGTGTTAGTAAAATTCATATAGGCAATTATTATTATTGTTACTTTTTTTTTGTTAAACTTTTTTTTGTGATTTCATTTCTCAAGTCACGGAAAATTATTTGCTTCAGTCTCGGAAAGTCATAAAAAGTCATGGATTCGTGACATTTTATTTTGACAGAAACCCTATAACAACAAAAGAAAGGGCCTGTCACTGTCTGCCTATAAAAACTAACTTTCACTATTTGGAAAATGAAATTTTAAAATTAAGTAATATTCCACCTCTAATTTTACTTTTGGCCACCAGAATGATAAAATGTTAAGTTTTACTCAATTTTATTAATTTACATTAAAACTTATCGCAAGTTTCTAAAAATCCCTCCAAATGACAACATTCAAACCTTGGCCTTATAAGGGGATTGTATCAACGGGAAAAGTTTTGTGGTTTCTTGAAGATGGGGGGTTGTATTTAAGGGGAAATTCTGTTTGTTTTTCGGAAGGGGGAGGATTATACTTAAAGGGAAAAAGTTCTATTTTCACTCCTTTTGTCACCGAAAAAATTCATATTTTTAACCAACGGAGAGAAATTATTAAATTTAAATTAAAAGTTTTAAAATATTATTTATGGGTATGCTTAGCAATGAACCTTTTAGTGAGTCTGTGAGTGCGTAGCAGTAACAATTGTATGAAATTATCTCTTAATAATGAACTTTTAAGTAATCAAAGAGTTAATAGCTTGGATCTATTCGCATTGATGAACTTCCGCAACGTGGAACCAGTAGCTAAATTATAACAATAATATACTTATATTAAAATTATAACAATTATATTATCATAGAACAGATTATAGCAGCTCAATTGCATGTACAAATATTTTCCATCAGTTTATTATAGTAAAAAGTACTTCAAAAGATTTGCTATGTAATTTAAAAATTCGTGAATTTCATTTGAAAAAAAAATATATAAACCTAAAGCATTTTATTTATAAAACAAAAGGAAACAAATGCTATGGAGCACAATATTTTTAAATGTTATTTAAAAAAAAATATACCTCTAGTTTTAAAACTCAATAATAATTTTAGAAGATTAAATTTCTGGAAGCTATTTTGGTTCCAATTTGACATTATAATTGTATTTTTTTTTTAAACCTAAAGTTCCTAAATTAACAGGTATTACTATTTTCAATTTATTAAAGATCATTTATTCCAAAAAATATTAATGAGCTAATTTTACATTTAGTGACTGAATGGTATTAGAATGAGTACTAAATATTTTGCTTGCATCCAATCAAATTTATGGGCATTCAAATTTATCTTGTTGCTTACTTCTGTCCCGATTTGTGCTCTTCTCTTATAAACCCCCGCCCCTTAACCTTTTCGAACAAAAATCTATTTTTTATAAAAATATATTTTTACATATTTTACTTTTTTATCATATCTCCTGTCACGCGACCTTCCTCAAATGTGTAGGTGTTAAAGTAATTTAAAACAAATCTCGAGAATGTGGTTGGGTTTCTTCTTGCAAGCTCTTTTGTGTTGTTTGAAATTTCCATTACCAAAATTTTTATTTAAAAATCAATGAAAAGTTTTTTAATTGTTTTAAACGATTTTTGGACTTATACATTTGTTGCCTATATTTTAAAAAGAAGATTCTGAAACAAGCGAGCACTATTTTGAAAAAATCTAAAATTTATTAGAAATCACTATCACAAGGTCTTGTTTCAGCCTTCAAGTTGTACTATCACTATGCCTAACTACCTATTGAGCATGCGCGCATACACCAAAATACGTTCTAATCACTTCCGTTCAATACGAAAGAAATAGAATTTAAATCACGTTTTTCATCCAAGACAATCGTGTTTTACAAAATTATAAGACACAAGTATTACTACACATAATTTCTTCAATAGTTATTACAACGACGTGTAAGAAATATTACTGTTTTTTCTTCTTTTTTCTTCTTAAAATTATGCATGACTATAACGTCCAATGGTAAGTTGATTTTCAATAATTTTTATGTGAACATGTCATGTTTTGATTTGACAGCATTTTTGTACTTTATAGAAAATTTGTTTTCTCTTCTTCTTGTCTCTTATTTTACTATTATTGCTTTAAAAGCATTGTAATTTTATTTATTTTCAATTTTTAAAATTATTTTTTTCTTTTGCTTCGGATTCTAATCATCTAGGTTACAAGTGTTAGTAATTAAAATCCTTCAATAAGTGAAATAAATTATTTTATGTGTAAGGGATTAAAACGTGAGTGAAATTTCAGATGACAATGTTTGTAATATTTTTATTTAAAATATTAAATTGAAATAATTAAGGATCAAGGAGAGCGCTTGTAGCAATAAAATTAAAATATTTTAAATTGTTATACGTTTAACAATTAAGATAGTTTAATTGATATAATTGGCATTGAACATTTACAGGTGAAAATTTACCATTAAAACAATCTCGGTTACATCAATAAGCTTGAAGCTTGTCATTATGCGAAAGGTATCCCTGTTGGTTTAACAGACAGCAATTCACTTTGGGGCACACTAGAGCTCGCGTTTATTGTGCGGTAGCATTTTTAAATTATATTACCTTAAATTTTTTCGATATGTACCTATGCTATATCGTAATCATAAATGCTTTTCTTATATTTGTTTATAATAATACGTGTTAGTGTTATTACGTGTTAGTGTTATATTATATTACGTGTTAGTGTTTGTTTAAGTTAATAAATACTTCTTGGAAGACTTGTTACATACATTTTAGTGTAGAAGTTGTATACAATTAAACATGCTAATTTTGTATGCATAAAAGACTGGACATGTTCTTTGAATTGCTTTTAAATTTAACTGTAAAGCAAATAATTTTTCGATTTTTTTTTTTTTTTTTTTTTTTTAGTTTCTGTTTCAATAATTACGTCACAAAATCCTATATATTTCTTTATTGCTTCCTTTCTTTGCATTTGCAAACGATTATTATTACAATTAATTTCAAAGCAAACTTAGTCGTCTGCCTTAAACACTGACTAAAATATATTGATTTTAACTAATAACATAATCTCAAACGATAGTTATATTAATCATTAAATGCTATTAAAATATCGTTTGACTCTGGAAAAAACATCCAGAAGCAAACTTGACATTGCTATAAGCAGTCGTTAATTTTTATTCAGCAATTATCCATTGCTTAAGTTTTAAAATGGTTAAACCGAAAAAATTTCAATTCAAACTTTGGCGTGTTGTTAATGAAAGTCGAACTGAAGCCGTGAAATGGAGTTTCAAAGGAGACTCGGTCATTTTTAACTTTCCTCAGTTCAAAGAAGAATATTTGGATCCCAACGATAATTTTTGTAAAAGCAATAATATATCTTCATTTATTCGGCAATTAAACTTGTACGGTTTTAAGAAAGTCATCGATCTTACACGAGTCATAGGAGCACATGAGGGCTTGAAAGAATATGCGAATGAAAATTTTATTAGAGGAAGACCTGATTTATTGTATGAAGTTAATCGAAATAATGCTGCTCCAAATGAACAGGTAATCTATGTCTTTTACAAACACATAGGTTTAGTTTTTTTTTAAATTAGTCTTATTATTTTATAAAAATGAAATACAACCTGAAAATTGAAATGGAAAGCCTTGGTTATTACGTATTTTGTTTTTAAATTATTTAAATTTTGTAACATCGAAAGATTAACTTAAAACTTTTGATAAATTATAAAACCTTTTGTTTTATAGCTGACAATATTTTTAATAAAATTTAAATTTAGTTACGACTGTCTATGTTTTTTTTTTGTTTTTTTTTGTTTTTTTTGATGAAATAACTTTACTTTTACTATTTAATAGAATCGTCTTGGAATAAACGTTCAAGTGGGAAATTTCTGATTACAATTACATTGTTTTAAGTGCTTTTATATTGAGAAATTAATTAACTTTATTGAAAGACGAGGAAGCTCATGGTTCAGTAATTGTAACCAATTTGCTTAATAGAACTTAATCAAAGGTGTGATTTTTTAAAAAAAATACTTTCTTTAAGAATTGGTTCTGCAAAGTTAAAAAATGTCAGAACGGATATTAATTGATTAAAAAGTAATTTTTAAAATCATTGTGCAATATCTGCCACGTGGCTCAGCGTTGCCTGGATTTATTCAACTTTTGAATTATCTGGTGTTATGTTGATAGTACCTCCGGACGCCTTTTTGGCTATGCATATATACCTCTTTGAATGCTGTTATTTAATTGAAGTACACTTTAGATTGAATGTTTTATTTGGTGTTGCTCAAGTTTTCCAAATATTGAAAAAATCAAATTTTAAAATTTGTAAATATGTGCACATGTATTACAATTTACTTCATCATCTCAACTATTTTACTTAAGTTAATGTTAAAACTAACTATAGCCCGTTGAAGAATGTACCAAAGTAGTTATTATCCTTTGAATAGTATCCACATCAACTTAAGAGAATCGTAAAGAAAACGTCGTCTTGCTGAGTTAGTCATAATCATACTTGCTTTTAAAAACATAGAAATATTTAAATAAAATTAATGTAGCTTCATACACATTATATTTTATATTAAAAATTAATATTGTTTTAATATATAACTAATATTTTATGCGATTTTTTTTTATAGAAATTTTTTATCAAAAAGGAAGTTGTTACTGATGACGAAGATGGCAAAGAAAATTGCGAAATCCACGAACTGAAGAAATCTAAAAAAACTTTGAAGGAAAGCAAATGCAGTTATGTAAGTATATATTACTATAATAAAGGTTACTACATACTTCTATGAGCTTGGGTATAGCATAAGTAGTAAAGATTGTTTTTAGGTTAGACTTAAACAAAAATAGTACAAATTCAAAGAAACGAAAGTTTTATAATTTTATTGGAAACATTGATTTACATGAAACGATAAAGTGAGAGTTCACTATAAACTAATAAATATTATTTCATTAGAAATGAAAAAAGTAGAAATATTCAAAAAAAAGAAAGTATTTGAGAAAATTCCGAAAATATTGTGCAAATTCATTTTAAATTCACTGTTAAAACGGAACTAAAGGTTAAGATAAAATCGAGCTTTTAGTAGACGTTTCTCAGAATAAAGAACTGTTTTGAATTTTGAGGTATTTAATTTTTTTTTTTTTTTTTTTTTTTTAATTTAGTGAATATTGGAATTTAGTGTCATGAAATTTTATTCCTTTTTTATTCTTCGTATCTCCGTTCCGTTTTTGTTCTTGTGGGATTCAGAACAGAATTTAACAAATATTCAAATATATGAACTTAATTTATGCACACACTAAGAAATTAATTGTATCTTATTTAAGACGGGTCTGTAATAACATCCAAACAGGAAAATACTGGAAAAAACATGAAAATAAAAATTGTAATTATTTTGAATTTGACGGATAATAATATAACCCATAAAAACAAAGTTTTTAATACAAATCCTTCGTATGCTTTATTTCCAATTTTTAAATTCACTAACATAGCTCCGTTTTTGGTGTCAGCGTGTGCTTGCATTTAATTTTAAATATGAAAAACATCTCTATCAGCGAAATATGAGGCAAACCACGTTTAAAAATTTATTCTGTAAAAATAATTGCGAATTTATGTACTCATATCTAAGTATTTTTTATTTATTCTGATTAAAAGAATTTATTATTTATTAATTAATTAAAACAATTTTGGCAGCTGGAAAGAGTTTCTTCAATGATAGGTTAAATGCTATTTCAGCGTGATTGATGGTGGCAAGTTGGTTTATTAGTATTCTGTTAAAAATACCTTTTAATGACAGTGACAGCTCCCAAAAATTGATAGAACGTATTATCATCGACATTGGATCTGTCTGCCAAGTTTCAGCCCGATTGGATGACGTAAAAGGGGTTACTTAGGCATCCTCAGATTTCCTCGCCATCGACATACACAGCCACACACTATACACAAAATCGAAGTTAACTTAAAAAATACTTAAAAATAAATCAATTTTCCACTTCACTAAAGTAACTGGAAATCAGTTTAAAACATATATTGATTAGTGGCATTGTGTAAATTAAAATTCCTAGTGTATCTTCCGTTATTGAAAGTAATATAGTAGACCAATGGAATGCTGAAATTTTTGGTTCCGCATCGAGCATCAATCTGAATGTTGCATAGAATGTAGAGAAATTCCAGTAGATTAAAAATATATAGGTCTGCCTAGGCAAAAATGGTCTAAACTGTTTTCAAAATCAACATTATATGTGTTAAATTAAATCCGATAGCAAAATATGCCATAACTTGACAAATAATATGCGTTCTTTTTTATTTAAATTTTGTACCCCATCGCTCTTAAATTTTCAAGGAGGACGGGTACCAACAGCTTGGATTTCTCTGGCGCCAAATATTTGCATTTTTTAAAAGTGAGCCACATTAGCAATAGATATTTCGTTTTTTAATCCACCTCTCAGTCTAGTAGACTTGAGTCGTATACCGAAATTCAAACTTAAATTTTGATTGGGTGTAACTGAATTCCGAATATGCCGGAAAGAGATAAGTGAACGCCTTTTCACCTTGTCTCATTACACCCTATATACACTTTGTTAAAATAATTATAACATGTTGTGTATAGTTAAATATAAAAAAAAAATAGTGCAAGGAATTCAATCATTGTCCAAAATTATCCAGAAATGCAAACTAAAAGTAACTGAATTTTTAACATTCTATTGGATAGTACTAGTACATATGCCCTTCACTACACCCTAAATTTATATTCTTTAAGTAACATATTTTATTTATGAATCAGATTAGAATTACTATTAATTAAATTATTTGAATTAGATTCACACAAAAAACTGTCTTTACGAATTTCTATCGACAATTGCTACAAGAAATGGTCGAATGTAGTCGTTTCGACCTGTACATCAATAAGCCACTGTATTTAGCAGTTGAAATAACGCGAAATTTCATCTTATAAATGATTGAACAAGAATAGCTTCCGCTTCATTCTTTAAGAGGTCTCGATTACGTTGAAATCCCTTTTCTGGGTTGTTCAACAAAAAGTGTCCGTGTCTAAAGAACTCAGTGTTGAAAATAGTTTAGAAAAATAAAACTTTTTTTTTCTTTTTGCAGAATAACAACTGTGTAACAGAATTGCGACGAAGTAAAAGAAAAATGGAGTTAGTAAGTATTGATTTCGCATTGTTTAAATAAAAATTTACCATTATTGTTTCTTAACCGCAAATCTAGAAAGCTACTTTTTGTCCAAATCTTAAATTGTTAATTAAGTAATAAATCAATTATAACGATGAAATGGATATGGGTATTATGGTATACTGGATTTCGTATATCCGGAGCTACTTGTCCCATAGACTCGTATTTGTAGTTTGGTAACACTGAAAATGTTCCTTAAGCAAAAGTGAAAACCCAACCATAATGTGTTGTGAATATATACATTTTTCCACAACGTGTCGGAAGTACAATTCAGTGGAAACACTAATTTCAGCTTTTTGATGGCAATTTCAATATTTTGAATAAAGCTTAAAAATAAAATAATCAGTGTTGAATTAGACTAACATATTTTTGTCAATATAGTATAATTCTTTAAAATTGTATGACTTCTGAAATTTTTGCAAAATGTTATGTCCTTATTCGGTTTTCATTGTTCTTCGTGTAAACCGTTCCATTGAAAGCAGTACTATATCTGGAGGAATAACGAGTTTTCTTTATTATTTTGTCAATGCAGGAATTATCAAAATCGGAATGCTTTTTCAAGGAGTCGGAAGCGTTGTTCCCTTATTTGTCAATATATATATATATATATATAATATATATATTCCAACGTATGTTTCAGGTGCAATCAGTAAATAGACCCAGTAAAGAACAGAAAAGCTACAAAATGAGTGAATTTCAATGTTGCTCTTCCAAAATGAACGGAATGATGCCGCAATACATTGCAAGAACTCAGTTACCAGTAACAACTCATGGTAATCTGGTGAGTAAGAATACTTTTTTTGGTTATATTTTCACCATGGCAACTGTTTAAAATATTCGCATAAATATACATTTGTATTGTGTATATAATTTATGGACAATTACTTAATTCTCAGCGTTACAAAATCTATTTTGGCTTTTAGAACTATTTGGTTTTTAATTCTTGTTTCTTGATATTTTATTGGAAGTGAACAAATTGTCTGTTCTTTTGGTATTGACAGTGCTGTGGCATATATAATACTTATCTAGACATATGACTGCATATTTTGTGTCAGTAGGAACCTTTTTCAATACACTTTCGTTTTGATGTACATTATATCTTGATATCAAGCATGTGTACATTTTATGACAAAAATCTCTTTCATTTGAAGGTTTTATCAAATAACAAAATCCTGTGTATTAGGATTTTTCTTTTATAAAAAAAAACATTGTTGGCTAGTTTGTTAACACACTTAACGAGAAACTTGTCGCCGTTTATTCAACAGAGTGGCCACCGAACTTGGAGATCCCGGAAATAAGGAAAATGTCGGGTAGTTTCTGATTTTGGAAAAATTTCAGGGAATTTTTAAAAGTTCACGAAAATCAGGGAAAGGTGCTTTCCTTCTTTTGAAGGTACGTTATTCTTTTCATCGGTATTTTGGAAACCCGGGCCATTTACCCAGAAAATTGTGCCGGTATCGTTTTAAAATTTCATATTACGGAATAATTGAAACTTTTCAATACCGTCAAAATTATTTTTTAAAAAATAGTATATTATTTCTTTGGCATACTGGCATACATGTTCTATTTGATCAGGGTGTCTACACATCTGGAAGAGTTAAAGAAATTAAAAAAAAGTTGCCGGAATTGTTTTTAGAAATCTATGGAATTATTTGAACTTTTTTTCCAGAATTTTGTGACCACCTTGCATTATGGTATGATATCAAATATGTATACACATAATGACTTAAAATCCCTTTCTTTTATAGGTTATAGCAAATAACAATACCCTGTTCATTAGGATTTTTCTTTTATAAAGACATTGTTGGCCAGTTTAGCAAAACACTTCAAGATAAACTTATCACCGTACATCCAAGAGGAAATCCCATAACATAATTTTCGTCCAAAATATTGTTGCGTGGATGGGTTCCGAAGATTTGAAGCCAAAGCAGATCAAAACTGGCAGAAATTTATTCCAATATAACTCTTCACAGATTCTCTTACAACTCCAGAACTTCTCGTTCTAGTAGACTCTATGCAGCTCTTTTCACAACAATAGAGCACAAAACAGCAGTTAAAAACTTGACAACACAACTGCTAAATCGCCGCAAAAGACAATGAAATACAGTTCGCTTTAGAACTACTCGGAATGTTCACTGAGACTCAGTAATTCCAGTCAACTAAGTGACTAATCCAGTCAACAACTCACTGACTAAAAATCACGGACTCGACTCACGGCCGGCCTTATTAAGGAGTCAAACCTTCTTGAAATTTCTAGAAGTAGATATTTGGAGAACTTTCCAGATCGTAGTCGAAAAGTCCTATACATGTACATAGGGACCGAAAATGTCGCCAAATGGTCTCCAAATTTGGCGACACAAATTAGTCGCCAAAACCATCGGCAACTTGGCTCTATCTCGCCAATTTGGCGAGATTGCCATTACCATAATGTTAAATGTCCTGCTCCTTGTAAAACTCGCTTCCCAGCTTTACCTCTGTTGTTGTTGTTGTTGTTGTTTCTAATCTCCCTTTTGTCTGACGAAGTCAGACAATATCAGTGAAGCCATTGACATTAACGAAGTCTGACACTAGTTGTGGACAGTTATAAATGTCCTCCCAGTGCAGTCCAAGGCAGTCCAAAATGTGCTGAGGTGATGCCTGTTCTTTTTGGCATTTAGGGCAAAGAGGAAAATTTTTGCTTCCCCCGGAATATGTGAGGCCTTTAAGGTGACCACTAGCAAGTCGGGACAGACGGGTATTGGTGTGCCTATCACAAGGAAGAGATAGGGAGTGTCCTGGCTTTATACCTCTGTAAAACTCGTTATCAAGAATTAAGACACACATTGCGGGGAAGCAAACTAACGACGAACTATTGCACTGCTTTATGCGAAATGTACATAAATTTTACTATTTACAAAATTAACACTACGAAATATTTACAAATATACTAAAATTCGTAACAATATGCATTTCCTATAGAGTTGTTATGGAAGCACTATTTTGGTACTTAAAGATGAATTTTGGAATCGGAACACGTTTACAGGAGATTTATTATTTGACATATCATACCATGTCTTTGAGGGTTTGTGTGGAAATGCTTACTTAAAATTGACAGAATAATTTAACCAATAAAAACAGTTTTTAAAAAATACTTTATATGCATTGTCAGTTTTTAAATTCATAAATACAGCGCCGATATCAAAAGCATTTCTACGAGAAAATGTGTGGTAAACTACGTTTCAATTTTTGTTTTATTGAAAATAAAATTGAATTTATGCCCTGACATCCAAATATCATTTATTTATTCTGATTAAAGCAATTTTATTATTTATTAAAAAAATTTGGCAACAGAAAAGAGTTTCAACAATGATCAGTTCAATGATACTTTAACTCGATTTTATTGATATTCCGTAAAAGCGTCCTTTTAGTGACAGTAACAGCCCCAAAATTAGATAGAATGCATTGTCCATGCATTGTCCATCGACATCGAACCTATCTGCCAAGTTTCATCCAGATTGGAGGACTGCAAGGGGGTTAATTTAGCCGTCGCACATTTCGCCACATCGACAAAAACGAAGTTAATATAATAGATTTAAAAAAAGAGGTTAAATTTTTAACTGAATCTCATTCAGTAAAAAATCCCATTCTTCAGTTGATGTTTTTGCTTCAGAATTGTGGAAAAAAGAGGTAAACGTAAGATTGACAAACTGTGACTAGATGTAGTTTGCATATAATTTTCTTAGTTCGTGAGATGTCATTAATACAGCTCTTTTTCCATTATATAATTTTTTACCCTTTTCTCCTTTTTGGCAAATGGAATTAGTATCTGCATTATATTTTCCGTTTGTTAATGTATTAATTTATTATGTAAGTGTACTAAGCAAATGTTAAACGTCACATAAGTATTTTAAATAAAATTGAAAAATTAGGTTGTTTGTAAAAAAAAAAATATTAAAAAAAAATACTTCTTTGTAACATAGTTACAAGAACAAAAACGAAATCGAATTCAATCTGAAACTTTTGATGTGGATCCTAATTTGTCTTTATAAACAAATAAAGAAACGAAATTCCCTAAGCATTCATTGAATCCCAAGAATATAATCCTAATTTATAAGAATTAAAAGACTAATAAAATAGCCATTATACGAATGAAAAATAATTGCAGCAAACAAAAACGAAATTCTTTTCAGTTAGGGATCGGCAGAATTTTTTTGCTCCAAGAACCTCAAAATCGCAACATTCTAAGCCACAAAAAAAAATATCAGCATACCAATGTGAGCACTACAAACATTTTTATGATATAAAGACCATGACAGATCAGAGTAGTATTTTTTTTTTCCCCTTGGAATAAAGGCATACTATTCAATCCATTCTTTGTTCAAGATTTTCCTCGTCAATTTTTTCTCTTCCTTTCTGGACGAAATCAATACCATATCTTTCCAATATAGTATATATCAAAAACAAAAAGGTGTTTTAGCAGCGGGCGCAACTTTAAAAAATTTAATAGTGGGGGCTACCTCAGTTGGAGACGAGAGAACCATGAAAGTCAACAAAAGCTGGATGCAGCTGAGTTTTTTACGCATGGTGGTCTCATTCATATTGTGCATTCGATTGCTTCGTATTTCGATCGAGAAGGTGTCAGGAAGTGCTGTAAACGCTGATTTTAATTTGGTTAATTGAGAACAGTGCTACCTCTGCATTTCTGTTTCGTCATGTTTTCCTTATTTCGCGTGTTTGAGATTACGCAGTAAGTTTATAACTGGGGATTTAACCAAACAAAGCACACATGTATTATCATTTATTGTTTGATCAGTTTAATCTAAGAGCCGACACTTGGTCTTAGTATGAAATCCAATTGAGGGGACTTCGTACCTCTTGTTTTCACAAACAATTATAAAAACATCGATTTTCTATTTTTGCGTGTTTGTAATCTTTGAAACCTCCTTTTTCTGGCAAAATGTTTAGCTAATCTGATAACTGCAATTGCAAAAAAATTATATTTTTATGGAGAATTTAGCATAGCTGCAATAGCTCTTTCGATTTTTCAAGTGCTAATAAAACGTAAACTTTTTTTCTAACAAATTTAAATGTTGAAGCATATCCTTTTTTATGATTTTTTTACTTATAGGTACAGTATTGTTTTTCTCGAAACTATTTTACTTATTAAAAATCCGATACCTAAAACACGGTTCCCACGGTAATTGAAAGTCATTAAAAGTGTTTAATATTTTCAAACTTATTTTCAAGGCCTTGAAAGTGCTTGAAAATGCTTAGAGGTGCTTAAAAGTCCTTGAAAATTCTTAGAGGTCCTTAAAAGTCCTTAATTTGTGCCGATGTCGCGTGCCCAACTACAAAACTTATAAAAATGCAACTTGGACTTACTATTCCCGAGTGACCGCCCCTTATCCGCACCGACATATTTGTATTACACATTCACCGACTTGTAACTTTTTTGATAGAATATCCTTTATTAAAAATTTATATACAGACATGATGCCTGAAAACAAATTTTCAAAGGTCCTTAAAAACATTATTTAGGTCATTAAAAGTCATTGATTTTCATTCCGTGATTTGAGTGGGAACCCTGTAAAAGTTTAAAGTATATTACGGCATTTTTTTAAAATCGGGGAAACAATAATAAGAAATGAAAAAAAAGGATAACATTTGAAATCTGATTTTTTTTCTGAAATTTGACTTTTTTTTTTCTTTTTTTTTAATTTGAAAAATTTAGAGCACTTAATGAACTTTTTTAAAAATAAAATTTAGTTTTTGCCTAGTAATTCTATCAAATATATAAATATTATAATTTTAAAGACTGCCAAGATAATAACTAATTACTTAAATTAACCTTAAAAACTCAAAAAATTACTAAACATTCTAACATTCTAGTTTTCCTCGTGTTGGAAGTTATTCGATATAGACTATCCGCCAGAGTTTCTGTTTCACACTGTAGATTATTGGCACTGATTAATTTCAGCCAGAAATGGAAATATCACTTCGGTATCGGCATTTTTTTTTTTTTTTATGCAACGAAAATTCTTTTTAAAATTTGCATTAATGGTATAACTTTTTATATTGATGTTTTCATTTAAATTGAGCAATAATTTTAAGTTTCTTGGGTTAACAAATATTTCAGACGCTATTGGGATATTTAAGAAAGGTATGAGAGGAATATTTGTTGCCTTCAAAATTGTATAAATTTGAAAACATCAATGCAGGCAGGTATGGTACTATATTGCAAATTGTATATTTAAACCCTTTAGACAAAATACTAATTTCGGATTTAACTATAAAGTTTGCTTTTTTAAAATTATGTTTATGAAGCTTTTTCTACAAATAAAAGTGCGGATCTTAGAGTATTTTAACTTTTTTGTTTCCTTTTGTTAATTGTATAATTACGTGCGAGTCCGATTACGCTAAGGCATACAGCCATTACATAAGACAAAAATAACAAACGATTTGCGAAAGTCTCCATCGTCAGCATAATTAAAATAGAAAGAAAATTTGGTAGAGGAACACAGGATGAAAAAAATTAAAGTTCTCATAAAACAAGAGAATGTTAGTAAATATACAAAGCAGGTAATCTAAGGAGAAAGAAGTTCCGTTTCAAACAATTTGGCAGGTCTAAAGCAGTCGGCTAATGAATTATCTGGATGCAAGAGGCGAGACTCTTTTTAAGGTTAAATATAATAAAATGTATAAAAAAAATTCATATATTTTGTAATTAACAATTGGTGTTTATTTGTTAATTTTGATTTTAATATTGTAATGTTTAGAATTTATGTCTAAGAAAACAACGAATTTTTGTGAGTACAAAATTACGAGGTCCTTAAAAATTGAAAAAGGCCATTAAAAATTCCTTATTTTTTACCTTTCCAAAGCTGAATTAATTTCTATGACAATTCCTTAAAAAATTCAACTTTCTTTTGTGAGTTGATTAACGATTATTGTTTTTTTTTATAAATAAAAACAAAACTTCAATCTAATCTCTATTAATTATTTTGAAAAAAAAAAGTTAAAAATTGACTGCTTTAATGAATGAACATTTATAAGTTTGTTCGAATATTATATAATTGGATTATAGTGTTACACTGTGGATGTTATATAGTTGACATTTTAAGTAATATTGATATTGTAAGTAACCCATTAGTCCAATAATATTATTAGTGTGATTAAGTACTTTTCTGAAATGTTCGATAACCTAATACACCTATAATATGAATGAATATTCAGGTATCTTTGAAGATAAATCAAGGGAAAGTGATTGAACAGTTTAAACGTCCAGTACTGTTATCAAAGACTCAAAAGAAAAATAACGACTTCCCGAAAACAACTTCGGTAAGTATGAGCAAATTAAGATTTAGTTGATAGAAATTTTGATAAATGTAAACACTAAGAGTTATTAGTTTGTTTTCTACAATAGAATTTCAATTTAAACATTAAAGTTCCTGTCACGTTATTTATAACTTTAAAAAGGTATCTAGTGTTGGAGACTTAAGTAAAATACAGTTAACTTGGTAAGACAGTAGCGTTGAGCTGAAACATCGATAGATGAACTTCTATTGATAGTAAAAGAAAATAACTCCTTCCGCGAGGAATTTCAATGGGAAACTTCTCTGCATTTCATCTAGATTCATATAAAGCCCAAACAACTTCCGCCTGACAACCCAAAAAGTGACAGGAGCCTATTTGTCAAAATATATCCCTACTCACTTTAAAACAGAGAAAAGGGATGATTTTTCTCTATTGGCAGCAAAACAATTTGTGCGCTTTGCAAAAAGACGATAATTTTACTCGTGTGATTACAAGAGTAAATAAAAGATCAAAAGTAATATTTTATGAGAAGATAATAGATGTTTTCATTGCAACGTATTTTCCATTCCAATTTTTAGCTTCTCATATTTTAAAGCTATAACATTGACATTTATTGTGATCTTACTAAAGATGCATTTGGGTCTATTATGTAAAAAAAAAACTTGATGATTCTTTTTTATTAAAATTAAACCAGAAAGTCTTGTAGATCGAGAAGCGACTGTAAGATTAAGTACTTCATCGAATATCATTCTGAATGTTTTTAATAGTATATCTAGAGAAATGCTAGTAGAAAATTGATTTACCGGTCTGCCGGGGAAAAACTGTCGAAATTATTCGAATATCGACTGATTAAGTTGAACTAAATTCTATAGCCAAATTTGTCATAACCTACTCAATAGTGAGCATACTTTTTTATTTGGAAATCCATGGCTTTTTAATTTTTTTATAACGGAAGGTTACAGACGATTTGACTTCTTGGTGCCAAATACTTACATAGCTTAAAAGTGATCCAAATTGGCAATAAATATTACGCACTAATGATGTAATACTTATTGCCAATGCTCAACTTGCCGTCACTTCTTAGACTGTTAAAGTGTATATGTATAATGATATATATTGCAAATGTACTACATGAAACAATTTTGTAATTAATGTGTTAGTTGAAGTAGTAAAAGAGAAATATGTTGTTGCTGTTTTTCTTTTCGTTTTGTAGCATTTAGATATGATTCTCTCTCTTTTTACATAAAAGATAAATTATCATTCGTGCATTGCATTTCAATCAAATGAATGATTTTATAGTGTGAAAACATATAAGATATCTACTTAGTGCATCAGTCAATTTTTTTTTATCCATTATTATTATAATTAGTCCTTCCTTTTTAAATAATTTTTAATAAAGAATTTTAAGTATTAACGATCTAGAAATATTTTTATGTTGCTAGATATTTTCTTTATATTGTTTGAAGATACAATTTTATTAATTATTGGTTGTTGTTATTATGGTCAGTGACTTATTCAGTTGTATTACATTTTAATAATCTCTATTAGGCAAAACCTGGTCAGGATGTGACTGTGACCTTGTTAAAAAATGATGAAAACATCAAAAGGAACAATGCGGTATGATTTTAAAATTATAAAAAATAATCGAATCATTGGAATTCTTTGAAATTTCCCTCTTTCAAAATTTCCAAAGTGTGATTGATATATATTGTAGCATGATAAGTTTTTATATGCAGTTAAGTCTTTCTATAGTATTGCCCTCTAAATAAGCAAATTTCAATGGATTCTTTAAAAAGGTGTTTTTTTTCCTTGCTTCTTCATTTGCGAACACATTAAAATGCATTAGGGTCACACTAAATAAAATTAGCAGGACTTTGATAGAAATTTTGATGATTACTAAAAAGTGAGATGTAACCAAGAATATAATAAAACTATTAAAAAAGTTGCGATAAAAGGTGTGAACTTATTATTTTTTATATATATATTATAAAAAGAAGTGTCCACGGATATGATATGAGGTATAATACCGCGCACATATTAATATATTGAAATTAAATTTAAAAAAAAATTAAAGTAACATAACTTTTACAACTGGTTAAATATAATACAAATTAAAAAGTGACAATATATAATGATTTAAGTGTATATTTTTGATTTTCGTAAGCTTTTCAGAATATATATATTGACAATGATAAACAAAGACAAAAGTAACTTACATATAGAAAAGAATGTAACAGCGTGTGTGTGTGTGAAAGGGGGGGGGGGGATCACCTGATTCAGACAAAATTGGCTTATTTTTTCAATTCTAATAATACAAGTATCTAATTTTAAGTTTGGAATAATATTGGAGGAAAAAGTGGTCTTATTTCACCTTTTAATTGAATTTAATAAAAATTAGTAATTACCAAGAAAGTTGGTTGAGCACCAATCACCATAAAAAAAAATTTAAAAATTAGGGTAGAGGAAGAGGAATCCAGTTTTGAAACATTTTGGATAGAATCAGATTTATTTAAAAATTCAAAGTTCCTAAATTCCAATTTTAAATCAAATAATCAAAGCAAAAATAAAACAAAATGTGCCTATAAATTATGTTGTTTATTATATTTAGATGCTTTTGAATTATGTTAGGCTGTTTACATGTTCAGTAATTTACTTGTACATTTCAACAGAAGTACCCGTAAACAACGGATGCACAAAACGATAGTTTTTGCTTGTGGTGAATTCTCCTTTAGATTTTATTTCATTGTACTTGCAAAACAAAGCTTATTCATAATGTTTAAAAAAAATTCCAACAATTATTTTATATATTTAATTGATAATTTAAATCCTATTATGTGTCAGCGATATGATATACACATCTCAACCTTTTCTCTGCCAAGTCCAATAACTTGAAAAAATTATTCATAAATAACTTGGTGTGTATCTTGTTCTAACATAAAAAAGTTTTCTAAGAAATTTTAAGTTGTTTAATTTATAAAATATTACCCTGGAAAAGCCAAAGTAATAAGTCCACGATTGTGGCATTTCAATGTTTGAGAGTAAAATTTGAATAATAATTCATATGTTTTACTGCAATTTGAAACTCCAGTTAATTATATCAGTCAAACTAAGGTGGTTTATTCCTAAAAAAAGAACTGTTATATTTTTTGTTTTAAACACCAGTTACACAAATTCCTGATCTTTTATAGAATGACCCACCAGCGAAAATTTTATATGAACAATTTAACAGTTATCTTTTAAATGCAATCAAAAATTATTTCTCTATAATAATAACTTAATTTTATTTTGAGTTTTTTACTACAAATTTATATGTATCTCAAATTATTTTCTGACTTTCTGATGATGTCACAATGGCGAATTCAGTTTTAACAACAAAAAAAAAAAAGCATTTTAAGTCAGTTTAGTGGCTCTTTGTTTTGATCTAAAATGAAATTAATATTTAACTATCATTAAAATAGCATATTTTACTAATGTTATTGTTAGGTTAGTATGTTATTAAAAAGGAATTATATAATTACTATTATAAGGCTAGGACTGACTATCATCAGTAAAAACAAATTTCCCTTACAGTGGTATCCCGAGTTCGACTGGCCCGAATATATACTAGCTAAGACTGCTGTCCAGACAGAAATTAACAAATCTCTTCCACCACCCGAAATTAAAGCTAAGTACCAAATTATGCCAGTAATAAAAAATCCCACTCTGCTGAAAGCCGTTGAAAAGCTAAACGAGGAGGCTTTGAATCTCTATGACTATTCACCTGAACATCACCTGATATCGCATGATGTGATGTTGTCATCGGCTTGCGCAAATATGAGTGTGCTTCATGCATCTCCCAAGAGCATCTTTCATTTTGATGTTAGCCATGTTCCTGATACTGATTTACCTTTCATTGATTGGTCTTCCTTTTACAATATGGGTTAAAGTTTTTGCTATGCAGTTTTTCTTTCTTTCTTTTTTTTACTTGGCAATTATTTTCATATTTATAATGTTTTACAGTGTCAAATTATAATTGGAAAATTATATACTTAAATTCGTATGTTGTTAAAGTTATTTTATTACTTAGCTATACTTGAAATATTAGTAATATGAATAAATTAGTAAATATGTAAAATGAAGTGATATATCGTGGAGCTTGTAATGATAAGTTTTGTGTTTCATGTTTTACTTCTCGAAATAATTATTTTTCTGTCTAATACAAGTATTTTATAAACGATGGAATAAAATTAGTTCTTTATAATCGAAATATTTAAGTGAAAAGTGTGTAATATTTGATTTATTGTACACTTGTAATTGATTTGTTTTTTTGAATTTTAAACGAAATTAAGTATTTGTGTTGAATTAAAAATTTAACTATTGTAAAAACATTAAACTAGAATTCTGCAATTAATTATAATTCAAATTAAAACTCGATTTTAATTTTTTTTTATTTGTCATACAACATAATTTTGAAGCTAAACTGTAAATATCTCATTTATGTAATGTGTTATTTTCTAAATAAAACCTGTCCTTAATATTTCGTGTATTTCTTTTATCATAAACTTATTAATGAACTAATCACTTATTAGAAATGTACTATGATGCATATTCTATTGTGTATGGATGACTAAGAATACATACCTAACATCCCATTTCAAGATGATTATTTAAAAAACGAGCTATAAGTTAGTTTGCATACAGATACTTGGTAATGGTGGTTATTAAGGTTTCTTTTTACTTTCAATTAACCGATTCATAAAATGGGACAGAGTGGCCACAGAACTTGGAAATCAGGGAAATGTCAGGGAGCTTTTAGATTCTGAAAATGTCAGGACATTTTCTATATTTTGAAGGTACATTTCCCCGCTCATCCGTATTTTGGCGGTATTTAATCGGAAGAATTGGGATCTAAATCATTAGAAATTTAATGTTACGGAATAATTTAAAAGTTTCATTACCTCCAAAAAAAAAAAAAAAAAAAATTGTTTTTTTAAATGGCTTATTATCTCTTTAGCATACATTTAATATTTAATCAGGGTGTTTACATGAATGGAAAAGATGGGAAAATTTGAAAAAAAGTGTATCGTAAAATCAGGGAATTTTTTTTAGAAATCTATCGCTGAATTATCAGGGAACTTTTTTTCTTGAATTTTGTGGTCACCCTGTAGGGATTGTTGACTATTTCGATGATAAATTTAAGAAAATTGCTTTTATTAACTTTCTTAAATTCCAACGTTTGATAGAAATTGATGAGCGTAACTTTTTGCCTCCACATTGACTACATGTGCCCTAGAAACCTCCCCCAAAAGACTTCAATCGATTTTTTTCTTAATTTAATGTGCTTCTTAATTAATTATCAATTTAAAAATTAATTAAGAAGCACAAAGAACTTGGAGTGTCCAGAAACACTTATTGATAAAGAAATTTTCCATTCTAGAGCATCCGAGAATTGAGGATTTTTTTTTATAAAAAATAAATTCGGAATGTTGGTCAGGAAAAATTAGCTTTAATCGATGAATTTGAGCTCTACGTTACAACCTAGATGCTTGATCCATTAAACCCATACATGTCAAACGTGGTGTAGTTCAGCGGAAACACTTTATTCTAGCTTTTTTGACTGAAAATACAGTACTTTGAATGTAGTTTACAGAATTAGAACATTGGATTTAATTAGATTCTCCTATTTGTCATTATAGTATAATAGTTTAAAGTTGCTTGATTTTTAGAAATTGAATCTTGAATTCTTTTTGCTGGTTTCAATGCTTTTGTGTGAAGTTTGGATTTTTTTTTAACTGTATTATGTCTGAATGTGAGGCATGTTGGTTTTATTCGTCTGTGCCAAAGTCTTAAAAATGTAAACTTACCTATAAGCTTCTTTATAATTATTAAAAATGGATGTTCTCAACTAGATTTGTCAGGGTTCCCACGGGCATTAAAAGTGCTTAATATTTTTTAACTTGTTTTCAAGGCCTTGAAAATGCTTCGATGTGCTTAAAAGTCCTTGCAAATGCTTAAAGGTCCTTAATTTTTGTGGACGTTGTGTGCCCAACTGCAAAATTTATATAAATACAACTGACTTGCTATCCCCGCGTGACTGCCACTTAATCTGCACCGTATCGGAATTTTCTGACATATTTGTATTACATCCGCGTCAACTTGTAACTTATTTAGTAGAATATACTTTATAACTTTATGTATAGACATGATACTTGAAAGAAAAATTCAAAGATCCTAAAGAAAACATTATTTCGACCCTTAGAAGTCATTGATTTTCATTCTGTGTTTAAGAGTGAGAGCCCTGTTTGTGCAATTTTTTTTAGTCATTGCTTGAATTTTAATAGTTGACTGCTATTTTACCCCGCTTAGTGCGAAGGTCATATCTTTTTTTTGATCAAACAGTTATTGACACTATGTTGTTCTCTGTAATTTTTTTCTACGTAATGGTAGAGTTTAAGGTACTTCTTCATGAGAAATATCAAAAAAATTAATAAGTTCGGATCAACTGCATCAACTTAGCTCTAAACCGCGATTTCTTCTTCTGAATTCGGCTGCAGATACGATTTCTGTGCTTAGCTTGGCAGTTTTTTTTAAACTAAAATGCTCTTTTCCAGTGACAAAATAAACTGCTAAAAATTACTGTTTCATTGCCTCATAATCATTTGAGTATGGCAACCTTCAGTGAATTCATTTTGAAAGTGGTTAAGTAGCACAACTTTGGCCAATATCGACTGACATTGGTGAATCTTGTTGTGCAACGATGTAAATCGGCCGTTAGATACTGATTACTGGCCAATCTTGACCAATGCTTGATAAAATATAATAGGAAGTTTTGAATTGTTGAAGCTTAGTTTTAAAATTTGAATCCCCGATTGATAAGAAATTACGGAGGGCAAGAATATGTTTTGTGATGTTTTTAATTAAAATCGTGTGTTTTGGAACGATGCTCAAAACCAGTGTTTCTGACATAGGCCAATACTATAGCGCTACCTGGCTAGTGGCAAATAAACACAGGCGTAAAATGAATCCTTCCAAACCAATAACATCATATGCTCAGATAGAAAAAGCAGTGATATATACTTTTTAACATTTCTCAAGGATTTGAAAAATGTTAGAAACGCATCAGTACTTACAATTATTTTTTATTATTAAAATTATTTTCACTTGTGTTTGAAAACCTTTTTTTTTATTGTAACTTGTACCAATATCTTTCATAAATCCTTCCTTTACAAGCATACTCCCTTTTGCAGCATTCATTTTCAATTTGGTTCTTGCAAAAGTATGTTTTTTAATAGTCCATACACATTGCAATAAAAATAGCGAAAAATAGTTTCATAAAAAATTGCCAAGTGCAGGACATAAAATTAAATAATGCACTTCATTAATGGGTTTTCCTCCTAAAGTTTTTTATTTTTGCTTTCTTTGAAACTTTTTACAGCAGTGTTTTTTATATTCTGACATAATATAGCTCTGTAAATGCATCTAATATAGTATTTTGTTATATTTGTTAAAAATAGTAAGACATGAGATGAAATGTAAATAACCAAATATTTCTATATGAATCCTGAATTCATGGTTGGACTGTTCGTTCATGAAAATGAATTTAATGTCCAAATAGCGAAGTCCCTAAATAAAGTTTCCTTCCTCAGATATTATTATAAATATATTTTGCAAGAAAACTATATTTTGAAAAGAAAACTTCTTTCGCCTTGGAAAGTTGAAATGATTGTATGAATTAAAAATGACCTAACATTCCATTCCGTGAATAAAGGATAAAAAAAAGATAAAAAAAAAAAACGAACGACGAAATTTGAAACCGAAAATAAGACTATCGAATTCTTAATGATGTTTTCTGAATATATTTTTTTTCTTTTTGAACTTTTGTTACAGTTTGGATTTGATGTTGTGTATGGTATTAAGCTAATTAATATTTGGGTGACATGAAATGTAACTAGGATTTTTGTAAAATAATGTTAATATCTAACCCGCATCTGATTAAAGTCACGAATAATAAAAGTCACCATAATCGTATTCCATCATTATTTTGAAATTTTTCAATTGTCTATATTATCTAGTTAAAATATTAATCTACTTTCAAAATTATCAATATCGCATCGTAAGCATATCATATTATAGTTTGTACAGTTTGATATGTACACTCAACGATCTATTTTTGTGCACAATAACAGCTAATCAGACCGGGACCTACAGCTTAACGAGGATTCCGAAACACAACGAACATCCATGCCTAATTCCAGGATTCGAACCCATAGTTTGTTCAGTAAAATTATGAATGCAAATCTTATAATTTATCTTTTTTGTTTGTTTGTCATTTAACTTTAATCAGCTGGAATATTTTCAAATGCAGAGTGTATCTATAATAAACAAGATCTACAGTTTTATTGAAATATCAGGAAAATTGTCAATTATGAAAATATCAGGTAATTTATTGAAAAATTGTAATTTTTTCCTAAAAAGTTTTTTTTTCATTTAAAATGGGGAAAGGAGGGGGGGGGGGGAGAGAGACAAAAGAGATCTATGAGTGGTAGTCCGAGAGGCGACTGCAATTTTTGGACCCCATCGAACATCATTCTGAATTTTTTATAGAAATTGGAGAAAAGTGAGCAGGTTACGAATCCACTGGTCTGCCGTATCAAAAATGGTATAAACTGTTCAAAAATTGACTTGAAATGAGTTGAACTAAAATCCGATTGCCAAATATGTCATAACTTGCCAAAAAGAGAACAAACTTTTTCGTCTGGCAACCCACTGCTTTTAATTTTCAATCTTAATTTTGTATCTTTTAAAAGTAAGCCAAATTGACGACATCAGTTACGTCCTCAGTGACGTAATAATTATTACCAATTTGGCTCATTTGTGAAAGATGCAAGTAAGCCATAGCCACACATCCGAATCGTCTGCAATCTTCTTAATTGAAAATTAAAGGGTAAGGGTTACCAAATAAAAATAAATGCTCATTATTTGGCAAGTTATAGCGCATTTGACAATTGGATTTGGTTCAATTTACTAAAAGTAAATTTTTGACCAGTTTCGGCCATTTTTGCAACGGCAGACCAGTGGATTCGTAATTTACTCACTTTTCTCCAATTACTATAAAAATTCAGAATGAAGTTCAATGGGGTCTAAAAATTGCAGTCGCCTCTCAGTCTATGTACAAGAAGTCATTTTTATTCTGTTCATGTTCATATCAAACGACACTAAAATATATATTTTTTTCAAATTTTAAAGAATAGTTGCAGATTGTTACTTTATGTTATTGCTGAGATTTCCGTCGGTATGGTGACCGCTATCGTCGATATTTACGTTGAAATAGTGGTAATTTTAAGCTTTTTAATAGCAGTTATTTCTGAAATTTGCACCGCCGTTTTGGTGTCATTCACCTGGGCTTCCGATGATGTGGTAGCAGTTATATCCGTGATTAGTTTGTGTGTGTATGTATGAGGATCGGTTTTGCTGTTTGGTTTGAATCGATGCAAAATTAATATAATTTTAATTTAATTTTGTACAAGAAATTAGTCCCGATTCTCCATTTTTTTTTGTTGTTGTTGTATATTCTTATTCAAAACTGTAATTGTAACTGCTACTGTATGTAAAAGAGATTATTTTAGCTTGAAAACTCATTTTATATTTTAGTTATAGACATAAATTTTTATGCTGTAAAGATTTAAAAAAAAAAAAAAAAAAAATATATATATATATAATTGTTTAAAACTAATTGATTTTGAAAATTTGAATCAAGCAAAGGAATATTGCAAACTAAAAAAAAATGGAACATGGTGAAACTCCCCCAATCCAACCACATTCGGAGACAGTTTTTTCAAATACGATATATTACTATAATTTTTTTACCAACTTTATTTAGATGCATAAAAATAAAAATATGCTATGAAATTTTTTTCAAGTAATTGTTGATTTTTAAAGTTTTTTTTAAATTTCAAGTATTCAGAAAACAAAAATAATGAATGTAATATTGTTAGAGTATTTGTTTAATGTTCTTCTTTGACATGATTTATGGTTTGTCTTTAATTTTTAGCCGACCCAACGGTATAGTGGTTAGCGTGCTAGCTTCTAGAACGCGAGGTTGCTGGTTCGAGACCCGTGTTAGGCATGGGTGTTTGTAAATGTATGTTGGCTTGTCTAATGACGAAAGTTTCGGCGCATTATAGCCCTCGTGTTGCTGACGGCGCCAGATAATCTGAAAACAACCAACCTTTAATTTTTAAAAAATTTATTTAGAAAACAGTAGCTGAAATTTGATACTAGAGCGTGAAGTCGTAACATTAATTTATTTTGAAAGTCCCTAAATGGACCTAAAAAATGTTGTAGACACCCTGTATGAAAAATATACTTGGCGTCCTAAGCTACAAAATTATAGTCGTACATAAAATCGTTTATTATAATTGACTTAATAATTTTCTCCCAACATGATTTACTGGGAAAGTACAATATAATTTTTGTCGTGTTTTTAAAGGTCCTTAATAAATACTTGTGAGTCCTTAAAAAGTCCTTAATTTTCAGTTTGAAAAAAGAGTGGGAACCCTGAATCTAATGAAAGAAAATTAATCTATGTTTCTATTTAATAATTAAAAAATTATTTTATTAATTAAAAATTAATTATTAAACACTGTTTATTACAAAAGTTGCATTGTATTTATGTTTTCCATTTCAATTACCCATATGTAATACATAGGGTAATGAAAGTATAGGATTCGGTAAAAAAATGTCACTTTTTTTGCATTTCTCCACGTTTTGGAACATCTTGATCTCAAAAAAGTGATCTAAAAAAAATGTCTGTCTGCGTGTACTTGGTCAGCATAACTCCCGAACAAATTGACCTACGATGTTCAAATTTATTTAGCAGGTTGATGATGGCCCAAGGACTTACCATTAAGGTTTTCGTCAAAATCGAGCATGCGTATAAAGTAGCTGCCATTGAAAAAATTACGTTTTTCAGATATTGCTAAAAAACGGCTCTAACGATTTTGTTCAAAATCGCTGTGGTAATGCATCTTAAGGTGTTCTAAACATCCCTATCACCGAAATTCCCGTAAAAATGCTTTAACGGCGTAAAAATTGTAAAAATGAATGCCTTTAACACAGAGTTCTCTTTCCTTGATAAACGATCGTTTTTTCATCTCTGCTCAATTTCACTTACAAGAAAGGATAATATAAGAATTATCGATAAGTATATCGCCAAGTTCCCTTTATGGCAAAGTTTTTTTTTTTTTTTTTTTTTTTTTTTAAAGAATTATCGCGAAAAATATAGCCGAACTGGCCATTTTTACTAAACGAATGATGTAAATATATAAACGAAAATGTCACAAATCCACACATTAGTAATATAGTGTAATTGAAAGTTGTACGATGTTCCAAGCGTCTAGTTTTCTTTATATTTTGTGTGTCGGTGGGGATTAGTGTGTATATTTGTGCCTACCGGGCAAATCTGAGACCTAATTAACCTCCTTGTCGTAACCCAATCGGTCTGAGACTTAGCAGATAGATTCGATGTCGATGACAATGCATTCTATCAAATTTTGGAGGCTATCACTCTCACTAAAATGACGCTTTTACACACGCTTCTATAATCGCTCCGTTATGCTTATAAATCTCATCTAACCGATCATTTTTTAAATTCTTTCCCGTAGCCAAAATTGTTTGAATGAAAATAAATGAAGATAATTGAATGTGGATGCATAAATTCATTTATGAGTAAAGTCTAGTCAATTCAATTTTGCGTTGCGTAGCAACGATATAAGTGAAGTAATTGTAACCGATCATTGTTGGAACCCTTTCCTGTTGCCAAAATTGTTTTAATCAAAATAAATAAAAGATACGTTTTTCTATTCCCTTACGTCAGACCTTTACTCACATTATATTTATCCAGATTACCAGATACCAAGCTGAATCTAAACATGTTGAATTTAGCGCTTTATAATGACTGAAGCAGTCCCTTATTAAGGATGACGTGGTAATTAACCCACATTCCGTCTTCTAATCCAGCTGAATCTTGGCAAATACATTCATTGAGGATAACAATTAATTTAATCGAGTTTTAGCAGCAAAAAAAAAGAAGTTAATAAATAGTCGGGAATGGATCGTTTTTTCTTTGTGGTCAAACATTATAAAATCACAATCTGAGCTCGAAGAAATTGCAATTGCACATAAAAATTGGTAATGCACTTAAGGAATTATATTAAAAAATTTGTTTTTATGGGTTATATTATTTTAAATCCTTTACATTCAATATCAATTTTGAGTAGGTGGGCGTGTTTGGCAATCGCGGACAAAACTGCGAATGCCTAATTAGCCTCCTTACCGTCATCCAATCAAGCTGAAACTTGGCAGATAGATTCGATGTTGATGACAATGCCTTTTTTCAAATAATGGTGGCTTTCATTATCACTAAAAGGTGGCTTTTACGGATTACTAATAAACTAACTTGCGTCATACAATCGCGCTGAAATAGCATTTAAGCGATCATTGAAAAAACTCTTTCCTATTGCCAAAATTGTTTTATTAAATAAATAATAATAAATGTTTTAATCAGAAAAAAAAATATATATTTGGATCTGAATACATAAATTCACATTCATTTTTAATTAATGCATTTTGGAAAGTAGTTTACCGCATGTTTTGTTGTCAGAGAGGTTTTTAATATTTCTAATTAGATACAAACACCAAGCACACACTGAAAACAGAAACGGCGATATTTTAAGAATATAATAATATAACCCGTAAAAACTCAGTTTTTAAAATACATCCTTTATATGCATTGCCAGTTCTTATGTGCAATGGAGAAGTTGCGTATTTTTAAAAAATGGTGAAAAGCAATAAATTTTAATAAAGAAAGCAAAGCTGATTCCGAATATGTAAGTTATATTGGGGTTAAAAATTTATTTAAATAAATATCGAAAGAAAAAAAATCTTAAAAACAGTGGAATCGTGAAGTAACCGAAAAACGTTTAATCGTTAGCTGGTTAGATATGACGTCATAATCCGATGGAAAATTTTATCCTTCATTTTGTTTACCTACGACGACCTACGAATTTAATAAGAGCTGACAAGATTTCGATCTCGTATTCTTCTAGATGCTCAAAATTACGAGACGTATTTGGTTGTGTTAAGCACTTTATAAAGTGGCAGAAATAGACAGTCGGTGGTTTCAAAAACAAAACAAAACAAATAAGAGCTGATATCCGCGGTGTAAAATCCGAAAGGTATGTACCTATTTTACAAACAGTTTTTCTTTAACTTTTCAATATGACTTATTTTTATTGTAAGTTTTTATTTTCAATTATCATTGCAGTCACAATTTTTTTACAATATTTTTGGAGCTCAAAATTTTACATACTTAACGAACTATTCGAAACGAAACACATATTTATCAAGAAACTGTATATTCGATTAAAATTCACGTTCAAGAATCTTCATTTTAATCTTGTACAAGTCATTCTTATACAAGTTAATTTGATTCTTGTACAAGAACCAAATGTCTTTTTCCTTGTTCATAAATTTTTTGATGCCATTTCGAAAACTTTAAGTCCGTTTTTCAACAACTCTTCACTCCTAAGAAAGTTATAAAAACACTAGTTTTCCATAGTACAGTTGTATCCAGTAGTATTTTTAAAATGAAATTTTCAAATTGATGGATTCAAATAGAAGTTTCCACATTTTTTACTAATAGGTGAAATGTCTGTAACTTGGCTTAAACAACTGCCATGAAAATCCAATAAAGTAAAAAAAAGAAGTTTGCCATTATTTTCAATTTAGCATTTTTTTCTTCAGTTCAGATTAATTTATATTCCGCTAGAAATTTTACTTTCTTATTTTTAAGAACACTTGTTACATCTTTGAACAAGTTGTACACCTGTTATTCACAAAGTTGGCGACATTTATTACTAAATAAAATAAAATGGATCCGTTTTAACAAATTCTTCCAAATTGTCAAAGCAGAACAGAAACCAAATGGAATTTAATTTTGTTTATAAACTTAATTAAATTGTGTTTGTATATTCCTGTTAAATTAAAACGCTGATCTAATTTTCTTTGACCTACTTTTAAAAAAAATAATTTTAGTTTAGTAAGAACAGTCGGGTGGCGATGTTCACATACATTCCGCTCGGACGAATTCTTATTAATTTGAAAGGCTTAAAAAGCTTCTATTTTTTATTATTTTTTCTCATATTTATTTCATGCCCTGCTGTAGATGTATTTTTATTTTGCATTCGTCTTGAACAAATTACATATACTCAAGCTTACAAGCATAGGCAATGCTTTAGTTTCGGGTGAAGTAAATATAGCTTCTGCCATTACATAGTTAATACAATATTTATATTTTATTCGGGATGCTTTTAAATAACAAATGGATTATAAGAATTGCAAAATCAAACATTACAGACAATCGATTTTTTACATGTTTCCACAATGAAAAATTAAAAAAAAAAAAAAATAGCTAGAAAATAATTCTATTACTGTGAATTTATCAGAAAATGTCCAGTTGAACGAAAACCAATGCGATATTTTTTTTTCTTTAACTCTATGAATTTATATTTTTATAAAAATACAACTATTCAATATTTTTTTTAAGTATTAGGTTTCATTCAGAATTAATATAAAAAAATATAGGAATTAATATTCAAATTCAATTCCAAACTGAGGAACTACTTTTTTTACACATTTTTAAACTGTACGCGAAAACTTTGGGATTCACTGTATATCATACAATTTCAAAATAATTAGGTCATTATATAAATACAAGAGTAATAGGTGTGCTATTATCACATCAAAATGATCTTCACAAACGTGTCGAGAACTTTTACACTACTTCTTGCGGATATCTGCGTGTTTAGCAACACTGATAAATAATTTAGCAGCGTTGGAAATTGAAGAAGTCTTACAAATCAGGGTGAGGCAATATTTGTACGCGAATGTGAGGACATAATTTTAAATCGATTAAAAGAATGCAAGATTAAAAGGAGAAAAACAAAAGAAAAAGAAAAGCGCTATAGCAATGCGAATAAATTCACGATACTTTCAAACACCGCGCGAAGCCAAATTCGGATTATGACGTAGAGGACTTCACAGCTAAGCTAGTCTCGTTTTTGCCGCGCTTTTAAAAGTGGGAAATTGAAACGGATATAACTCGAGAAATATTGAACGGATTTCAAAACTTTTTCTAGTTTTGGTTGTCTTTCGTCACTCTTAATAATAATAATAATAATAATAATAATAATAATAATAATAAAAATGCTCAACTTGTCCATTGCAACTCCTTGAGCTCAGATCGGGTTTTCATGGTGTTTGACCACTAAGAACAAAGAATCCATTCCAAAATATTTAATAACTTATTTTTACCCCCAAAACTTGATTGAATAGAATGTCATCCACAACAAGTTTATTTGCCAAGATTCAGCTCGATGACGGAAAGTGGGATCCGCAGATTTTGTTTCGTTAACCTTAATAGGGAAAGGTTTCAGTCATATATATCGCCAAATTAAACAAGTTTGAACTAAACTTGGTATTTGGATTATGGAGCTTGAAAATATACTTGATAGATAACATTCAAGCTTTGTAGATAACATTGTCATCAACAACCAGCCAAATTTCAAACTGTCAGTTCGACTGGATAACAGGAAGGAATTTATTAGTAATACAAGGCACCAATTGAAGAGTGTGTAAAGGTGGTCTTTTATTGACAGTGACAGTTCCAAAAACTTAATAGAATGCAATTTAATCTACAACGAATCTACCTGACCAATTCCAGCGCGATTGGATGACGGTAAGTTGGTTTATTAGAATTACGAAGATGGAAGCATGTGTAAAAGCGACCTTTCAGTGCAGTGACAACCACCAAAATTTAATACATGAAAGCCTCATTGATAAGGAATCTATTTGTCAAATTTCAGAAAGATTGGATTACAGCAAGTTGGTTTATTAGTATTCTGAAGATAGAAGCATGTGTAAAAGTGACCTTTTAGTGATAGTGACAGCCATCAAAATTTGATATAATGCATTATCATTGACATCGAATCTATCTGTCAAGTTTCAGATTTATTGGATTACGGAAAGTGGGTAAATTAGGCCTCCACAGATTTGCCCGGGCCCACAAACAAACAAAATCGAAGTTAATATAAAGGATTTAAAAATTGGCAATACATGAACAGGATTTATACTAAAAACATTGTTTTTATGGGTTATTTTAAGAAATTAGAATAAAAGATACAGCCAGCGTTCAGATTTTTTACGATTTCAGATTGTACTATATTTTTGGTCGCTTCAAAATTCCGTTAAATGATGGTTAGATACTTTTTACTTTCAATTACCCATATGTATATATAGGGTAATGAAAGTATAGCATTCTGTCAATAAAACCACGTTTTAGAACATCCTGATTTAAAAAAAGTGATCTAGAAAAATTGTCTGTGTGTATATGTGTTTGTGGTCATCGTAACTCACGAACAAATTGACTTACGATGTTCAAATTTGGTGTTAGAGTTAGTGGCAGCCATGGGACCTACCATTAAGGTTTTCATCAAAATCGCTCTTGCGCATAAGGTAGCTGCCATTGAAAAAATCATGTTTTTTAGTGATTGCTAAGAAACGGCTCTAACGATTTAATAAAAATCGCTGTGCTAACGCCTCTTAATGTGTTCTAAACATCCCCACCGAAATTGCCGTAAAAATACTTTAATGGCGTAAAAAGTTGAAAACAAATGCCTTCAACATAGAGTTCTCTTTCTTTGAGCATACCTCATAAACAATCATTTTTTCTTCTCCCCTCATTTTCACTTATAATAAAGGATAATATAAGGATTATCGAAAAGTACATACAAGAAATCATCGCAAAAATTATCGCCAAACTGGCCATGTTTTCAAAATGAATGATGAAAATATAATAACGGTAAATGACACAATTCCCCGTCAGTATTATAGTGTAATTGTAAGTTGTGCGATGTTCCACACTCCCAGTTATATTTGCTACACCACACAAACCCGTGTAAGAAAACCACGTTACACCAAGCAAAAAAAGTGGCAGAAAAAGTGTCATTTTTCCAAAATTAATGATTAGATTTTTTCACTGTGTAATTAAAAAAAAAAAAAAAAAAAAAAAAATGCGAACTATATAGACAATCTATTAATTTCAATACTTCCCTTTTTAGTTAATACAAACTATAATACTTTCGCAAAAAACAACAAAGTAGCTGCAACCTACGCAGTAAAGATACAGTTTAGTTCGCAAATTTAAAGAACAGTTTTCAGTAAATCGTTATGGGGTTTGACTGAAGAAAGCGTGTAGGTTTAACTCTGTATGAACGTAAGTAGGAAAACACATATTTTACCGGATAATGCCCTGCCACAAATCTAGTCCCACATATAATAAATCAATAAGGCATTTTCTTATATCACAAATGCGAAATAATTTCCTTTACGTTTAGTTTATATCTTCTCTGGTTTTTCATCACTACACCTTTAAAAGTGACTAAAGGGGATTCTAATTTTGTTCGGATTCTCTGGAAGCATATGTTTGACACTGAGTTTACCGAAAGCACTACAACAATTGGAACTTTTTTGAAGCACCTGCTTAGAAGAACTTTTCCCCCTTTTTAGTGTTCCATTCATTGCACCAGGAAGTTGGGCTAGAAGCAGATGCAATGGAAGGAAAAACGTCTTTCTTTAAAAGAACATAAGATTTCCACGATCACTTAATTCTCTTCGTGAGGTATTTTTAGACATCTCTCTTTGCTGTTCCGTTCTATTGTTGTTGCAAGATGTCTGCCATTTTTTTTTCTCTCTTTTTCGAAAAGTAAACTTCGTGTTCTTGTTGGTGATAAAACACTTCGCTCAACACCAGGGGATAAAGTGCTAAAGGAGAGTGTTTTAAGCTCAAAGGTCGTTTTACTTTAAATCGTTTTCTTTTAACAAAAGAAAACTGCGGTATAGGTAGTTTGTAAACTTAACTTGCGGACTCTAGAAAGATTCTGTGGAAAATGTAAGCTGTGAATTAGTTTGCGATCCCATCTCTGAAAGAAGAATGGAATTTTAATTGCTGTTTAACGTTGAAGAAAGCAGCATTATTAACTTTAGTTTGACAGTGCGAAATATAAAATATGACCTGCGGGTACATATGAAAGGACGTTACTGGTGTATACGTGTAATGGTTGGTTGGTTGGTTGTTTTTCAGATTATCTGGCGCCGTCAGCAACACGAGGGCTATAATGCGCCGAAACATTTGTCATTAGACAAGCCAACATACATTTACAAACACCCATGCCTAATACGGGACTCGAATCCGCAACCTCGGGGTCTAGAAGCTAGCACGCTAACCACTATACCGTTTGGTCGGCGTATATGTGTAATGAATTAAATGTGCAATGGCAACATGAGTAGACAACGTATATCCAATGTAGTACGTTGTTATAAGTTGGTTCGAGTGTTATATGTTGTCTGAATGAAGATGATTTTTTGTGTGTGTGAGTATCCAATCCAAAAAGATCTTTTGTTGAATCGTTTTATAAGAAAAAAGTAAAATAAACTTTATGAAAAGTAGAAGGGAAGATAACAAAATTGAAGAATTTGGCAACATTTAGCTACAGAAAATTTTCCATTTCAGATTGATGACATTTGAAAACAAACATCCTGCCAATTTGGTTTTTTTATACGAAAATCTAGTCAAGTTATAATTTTGCCGAAACAATTCACTATTAAATAACTGACTAAAATTAACTGAAATGCCACGATATGGAACCAAAATGGGAATTTTTCATACAATCCCTATCGAACATTGAAGCACTCTAATTGAAATTATGTAAACCTACTAATCTTTTCCGATTACTATAATATACACATGTCTGAAGTCTTTGTTCCTGTAACAACTTCGGGTTCGAGACACGGATGAAAAAGTGTGGCGATTAAATGACGTTAACTGATGGAACTCATCTTTATAAAGCCAAAATTATTTTTACCTTACCTTTTACCTTTATCTTTGGCTAAACGTGCAACGTGTATGCGTATATGACTTTATAGGCGCTAACAGGAAGGGTCAAAGTTTTTTCGCATTTGAAAATTTAATAAAAGCGGGAACAAGTGACAAAATGCAACGAAATAAGGAAGTATAGTATGGATTTTAAAGTATTCATTTGAACGAAAAATGAATCCATAAAAAATCACTAACATTTTAGTAGGAAATTGTATGATAATTTCATTTATGAAAATATCTTCAGCAGCTTTGTTATCCCCCCCTCAACCGTTCTCTCCTTTAAGCGATCTGCCCCTTCCTGCAAATAATCCTGCCAGAGCGAATGTGGCATAATTTATTTAATTGATGCATGAGTACTATGCTATAAAATTGAAAGAAATTAATTATTTAAATAGACTTACTCTATTCGTAATGAAGCGTAAAATGACTGAAACCTAAGTTATGGAGCACCTAAAGAGAAAATGAATTTTTTTTTAATCAATATGGATCGAACTCTTAAAGAAAGAAAAAAATAAAATAATAATAATAAAAATAAAAAATAATAATAATAATAATCCGCCTACGGGTCACCTTGACAGTCTCTGTCTTTGACAAGCACGTTTACATGTAAAATATCGGAAGAAAGTATTTCAGTTTGGGATAATTGTAACAGAATAACAATTTTGTATTCCTGTTACAGGAGCTGTTTTAACATTAAACATACCGGTCAAACGAGAGCTTTCGGGACTTTAATCAAAATTGTTAAGTTTTTTCTTTTTCTTTTTTCTTGAACTTACTGCGTGAATTTTTCTGTAAAATAGCAGCTACTTAATTTTTCAATATCTCTCTTCTTTCGTTTTCCTGATAATCATGAGTACTCCACTGTTATCAACTGTGAGCGCTCTTTTGACAGCTGCAAAATATATGAATTTTTATAAAGTTATCTGCATTGAAATCTCAAACTTGTTACTTCTTTTTTTCCCCTTCGCTTGGTTAGAGGATCCGTTTTCCAAGAAAATGCCATCCGATTGTGTGTAGGAACATGCCATGTGCTTATGTATAGTTTGTTTTATGCTGGGTACAGATCGCCGCCTGCTGGTAACCCACGAGACAAAATAACAATCTTTCAAATTCGAGCCCAAATATCAAATAAAGCCCGAAAAAAAAAAATATTTTTTAATTATTGCATTATAATTATTTTGTGTTTTACTGCTTATGCTAAATTCTGTATTATTTATATTCAATTGGAAAAGAATACAATGTGTATTTGAAAATCAATCGATTTACCGATGGCGGTCATTTGTTCACCATCGGTGGAAATAGGTATATACCAGGCGTCCCAAAAATGACCGACGATTTGAAAAATCAATTAAAAAAAAAAAAAAAAAAAAGCGGAAGGAGATGGAAAAGATATGTACGGTTTACTGCATTCTGCTTAAGTTACCAGGGAATTTATTCCTACCATTTTTCAAAATTAGTTACTAAGTTCATCAACAGATGGCGCTGATAACTAGGAAAACTACAAAATAATGTTTTCAAAATAACCACCGTTTGCTGCTTGTCAGAACATTCCAACTGAAATGTTGGAGTCTGCGAATTTTGTCCTCAGACTGCGCCACGTCGTTGATGCAAACGGTGGTTATTTTGAAAACATTGTTTTATAGTTTTTCTAGTCATCAGCGCCATCTGTTGATGAACTTTGCAACTAATTTTAAAAGTTGGTAAGAATAAATTCCCTGGTTACTTAAGCAGAATGCAGCAAACTGTACATTTCTAATGCCTTCCTTTATTTTTTTTTTTTTTTTTATTATCGATTTTTTATATCGTCGGTTATTTTTGGGTCCACATTTGGGTTAAAATTATGTTTTGTAACTGATTTCTAAAATCATCACCAGGAAGCAGTGCTACCGTTTAGTACCTCATATATAAGTATCATGAACATACAGCATTTATGAAAAATCCTAAGTTTTTTTAAATGGTTTATTTCACGAAAAATAAATTATTGTGAACACATGCAAATTAACATTACATTCCACAATGGTTTTTTTTTCTGTTAAAATGCCGAGCAATTTCGGCAGAGCCTTCCAAATAAATTAGAAAGTCATTGAAGAAACTAAATGCTGATTTACTCCTGCCATTGCTTGGAACGCCAGCCTATTAATTTATTGGAAAATCCCTATCACGCGTTGGCTGGTAACGTGTAAATCAGCCTTAAGGAATCTATTTCATTGTTAATAGACGAAGTATACTTTGGAGCTGCAGTTTTCGTGCTGTTTTATGTCAAATGGACCCACCGTTTAGTACTACTTTTAAACTGAATCGTTTCTTATATGTTTCACAACAACCCAAAGTAAATAAGATATGTTCCTCAAACTTCAACCTACTTAAAATACTCACCTTGAGGACTGATGAAGCATATTTCAGACGAAAAAGCCGAAGGAGGCGATCGACCGAGGCACTTGAATGTATTAAATACCCAGAAACTCATCGCAGTATATGTAATTATCCTGAGAAAGAGTTCGAGTTCGATCCCTAATCTTAAATATCAACAAATGGGACTTTTCAAAAAAAGAAAATACTCGACTCCGATCGTAACAGATGTATTGATGATTATCGGGTTGGTTTTAAGGGAGTTCTTTCATTTGAGTCACAAGTGCCGGATTTACCATTTTAAAATATCACTCTCAGTAATTCAGTTATTCAAAAGTTTCTGTGCAGAAGTTGTTGTTTCTTATTCCACTTGATCTAGAACAAGTCTAGACCAAGTCCAAGAGACCGTACTCCCAAAGAAAGTATCGAACCAGCACATGGTTTTTAAAGAGATCTCTCTTCTCCAAATCCAAACAGGAAAACAGATGGTCCGGTGAAGCTTGATAGGAAACACACTTGAGGCACACAGGGTACTCCTTTTGTCCCTGAACATATGCAAGTGTGCGAGTATGTCCGGTGATGAGTCTGGTGATGGTGGTTTGTAATTTCCTGTCGCTCTTCAGCTCCAGGGCAGCCAAATAAATGATTTTTCTCGAAGAACATTGAAATTTGTTGAATACTAGGTACCTCTTTAAAGTTTCAAAAAAATACACAGGTTGTTCCTCTCCAATTTTGGTTTGTTTGTAGCAGGGGCGTAGCAAGGATTTTTTTTCGGGGGGCTGAGAAATTATAAATGTCAAATTCGGAAACAATAATTATCATTCAATAATTTACAAATCAAAATTAATCAAACTAAAAAACAAATAAACACTTTTTACTTTTAGCACATATAGCATTCACTGGAAAGAAAATTTATTCGTTAAATGTAGTAATAATCAAATGACCCTTTCTTTTTCCCAATCGTGACATTAAGTATTAATATGCATGAATAATATTTGATTAAGAATGCTTTAATGAAACACAATAAAAATGCTTTTTAAAATAAGGAAATGAGAAGAAATATCACATTTAAAATAAAGTTTAATAATGGGACAATTGTATTTAGTTAAGAGGCATTACAAAGTTAAATTGAATTTTCTAACAGTTCCACTGCTGGCAGATTTGTTGGGGACCATCTCGTCTGAAACTGAGCATTGCCTATGGATATTCAGCAAAGCCAGTTCAGTTAAGCGATTTTCGCTTGTCGTACTTCTAAGATAAGTTTTCAATCTCCGAAGAGTAGAAAAACTTCTCTCAGCTGTGGCTGCTGACACTGGCAGAATGGATAGGAATTTGAGCAAAACGTATATGCTGGGGAAGATGTTTTGGTCGCATTCATACAGCGACCCAATCGCTGAGTTTGGTAACATTTCGACCGACATCCACTTTCTTTTCCACAGCTCCCATTCGCCTTCAATCACATCTTTGTCAGTAGGAAGATCATCTTCATAAAAGGAGATGCATGGTTCAATATCTTGAAAACTCTTCCCAACAGCGTGTTGCTGAATAAGGTTTTGCAAGGAAGACATTGTTTCTTTATGAGGCAAAAAAAGCTCGTTTAATGAAGATATCATATCATCTAAGTAGGGCGTAAAAATTGTTATTCTATAGTATTCTTCAGTTGTTTTGTAGGCTATATTTGGGCGATTCTTTTGGATTTTACACACTCTTGGTGTTTTGACTTCTATATTATGTTTTTCATCTAAGGTTTCAGCTTCATTACATATAGAATTAAACTTATCCACATGGTTGTTTCTCATTTCTTGCAACATCGTCGTTATGTTTCTGACTTCACCCAAAGCACTGGCCAAGTCAATGTTAGTACTTTGCAGATACTCGGATAGGTTGTATGTGCAACCGAGCAGTTTACTGGCGATGCACAAACATACTAGAAAAGAAAACTGGCATGTGCTTTGCAACAAAATGTGTGCCTTTTTGAACGAATCGTCTGTTGCGAGGCCCTCGATTTCCTCTAACGAAGCGATGATTGGCTCTAAAAACTCCTTGAACATTAAAATGGCTTCATGACGTAAAATCCAACGAGTTTCACATAACGTCTTAAGTTTCGTCTGTTTTGTGTTAGGTTTCAAGTCTTTAATATTCTTTTTCAGAATATCTGTTCGTTTTGCAGATTTATGAAAGAAACTGCAAATTTCTGAAATTACACCAAAGGCGTTTCGGATGCCCTAAACTTTCATTGCTTCAGATATGCAGAGATTGAGAGAGTGAGATACGCAATGGGTATATACAGCTTTCGGGTATTTTTCTTTCACCATAGCTTGAACACCACGAAATTGCCCACGCATGTTTGACTCCCCGTCGTATCCTTGGCCACGTAGCTTGTTTAAATCAAAGCCAAGTTTTAGCAAGGCTTCTACAATTGTAGCTGTAAGACCTGCTCCAGTTAAATCAGTGACAGGAATAAACGCAAGGAAAACTTCTCTAGTTTGGTCAATAATTTAAAAAAAAAAAAGCTTTATGATCGTAACCATTTATATAAAATAATTTATTTGAATAGTGAAAAATTGCACTTACCTTGAATGGGGTAGAAATAAGAAATTTCTTATATAGAGAATTCTGAATTGTTTAACAACGTGGGATCCGAGCAATGTTGAATATGTATACAATGCTACTCTTGGAGGTTGGAGATGGCTGCTAAGAAAGAGCCGGTTTGTGGCTTTCTGGACACCCCTTGTCACCTATTGTACTAGTGAACCAGAGTCCCTGGGGGGGGGGGGGGATCATGGACTAGACAAGTACAAGATCCCACCCCCCCCCCCCCTCCCATCCCCAGGACTCTGAAAGCCTTTTGTCGGACGAAAGTCAGCGTCAACGAGACTAGACATCGCGTATCACGTCGACTAGTCATCACGCCTGAAGTCTGGAGTGCTACATTCAGGGCAGATTCAACTTAATTCGATTCGTTAATAATTCCAGTGCTTTGTCTGTCCAATTTCAAAAAATTAGAAAATAACAAAAACTTGTGTTAATTTCAAATTTTAATTATCCAAGCATAAATAGATCTATTTTTGACTTTCGAGTTTTGAAAATTTCGGGGCGGGGGCTGCAGCCCCATCAGCCACTCCCTGGCTACGCGCCTGGTTTGTACGCTCAATGTCCTATTTTTGTGCAGAATAACGGCTAATAAGACCTGAAACTACAGATTAACGTGGAGTCCGAAACAAAACGAACATCCATGCCTAACCCAGGATTCGAAACCGGCACCTTTGGCTTGCGAGGCCAGAGCGCTAACCAAACAGCCATCAGGTTGGCTGTTCCTCTCCAAAAAAAGACAAAGGGGTTACATTCGCTCTGCCTTTTATTGCTGTCTTGTTTTTAATTCACAATTTTTAAAATTAGAATATTTATCAGGGAACCTAACGGGAATGTTGTGGAAACATAAGCGAAAATTTTAATGTTAATTTTTACCATTCTACCCTAGTAGTCCTTCTACAATAATAATAATAATAATAATAAATAAAAATAAAAAAAAAAACGTGACATGTAGGTATATTATTTCTCTTGTAGTGTAAGCTGTCAAATGTTATCCATTGACGAAATGATCGAATTTTGCACTTAAAAAATTCTTTTTTTAATCGCATGTAATAGAACAAAATGTTTTTTTCATTAAAAGGGTTCAACAACTACTCAATATTCATGAATTTTATCGAATAATATTATCAACTTTGTTTGGAAAAAAGGGACTAGTCTAATCGTGAATTTATGTTTAATGTTTTGCCCAACATATACAAGAAATTATGCTAAGTACAGTGTTTTTTTTAATCAGTTTATTAAAAAAAGCCTTTTATTTCGTCATACTATCTAGAAATTGAACTGAGCATTTGTTTGATTGTTAAAAATTATACAAAATTAGTTAACAAAAAATGTATTCTGGATTTGGGTTATTTCTAAAAAAAAAAAAAAATAAGTTATATTTAATGCAAATTTATATTTTAGTGGGAAGAAATTTTAAATGTAAATTTTTATTCTACAAATTTGTCCATAATTATTTAATTTATAAGGAGGACAAGAAAGGCATCGATTTTTAAAAGAAAAATATGGGTAATTGCATAAGAGTGAGTAGTTACATTTGCTGTAAGCTAAGAGAGATATATGAGCACAGAAAATATAAATTTTTAAGCCATTTTATTTAGATTTTTAATCACACCACTATTAAGTATAAATTTTTAAATATATAGTATATTTAAGAAATATCTCGGAAGAGAACATTACGTACTAATGTTCTATCTATCATTATGCGGGGGTTGGGGTGGAATTTTTCTTGTTATGTTTAAATCTAACCTGATTGAATTTGAAAAGGAAGCAAATACAATTATAAACAAACCTATTTCCTTAGTAGTGCATTGTAAAGAATTTACTTTCATTCTCCACGGAATTATTAGTAGAATAAAAGCAATTACAGTAAAAAATGATTTGCAAAAAGTTGTTTCATTTCCGTTTTGGATGGCACGTAAAACAAACGAGTTTCTCAAAAACTAGCAGTTCCCCATGAAAAGTAAGTTGGTGCTCGTGTGCAGTTAAAAAGATTACCACGTAAGTTGAATATATATCAGAGAATGCATTTGACGTGATGTAATTACGTTTTTCCTTTCCAAACACAATTGTAAAAATTCTGATTTTTTTAATTTTTTTATTCTCTTGTTGTTTTGATTTGAAATTAGACATAGTGGAAGATTAGTGTTCAACTTATAGTAGGAAACTCTAGTAAGATAGATCCAAAAGTAAGAAAGGGCTTTTACAAAATCAGGAATTTGCGAATATTTAAGAAAAAAAATATGCTTTTTTCTCACAGAAACTGAATGAAAATAATCGGGGTTTTACCTCTACACAAAGTGATAAGTAGTTCATTTTTTCTTTTAGGACTACCTAGTACGGTAAAAAAAAAATCTGCATTTTGTAAGCCACCACTTTTTTTCCTAGAATAAGTGCTGTAATATACAATGAACTCTTTCGTATATTAAGAACGGATCGGTTTTAACCAAATTTATTTTTATAAATTTCAATTACCCATATCTACATAGGGTAATGAAAATATAGTATTCGTCAAAAGAAGAATCGAATTTTTGCATTTCCATAAATTAGAACATCCTGATCTCAAAAAAGTGATATAGAAAAAATGTGTGTGTATGTGGTCGGCATAACTTCTGAAAAAATTGACCTACGATGTTCAAATCTGGTGTGTGGGTTGGTGATGGCACAGAGACCTACCATTAAGGTATTCGTCAAAATCGCGCATACGCATAAGTTAGCTGCCATTGAAAAAATCATGTTTTTCAGTAAATGCTAAAAAACGGCTCTTACGGTTTTGTCCAAATTCGCTATGGTAATGCCTCTTAAGGTGCTCTAGACATCCCCACCTTCGAAATTCCCATAAAAATGGTTTAATGACGTAAAAAGTTATAAACCGAATGTCTTTAACACAGAGCTCTATTTCCTGGATCATACCTTATCAACGATCATTTTCAACGATCATAATATAAGAATTATTGAAAAGTATATCGCTACAAGAACTATGGTAAAAAATATCGCCAAACAGCAATTTTTTCTGAATGAATGATGAACATAAAAAAACGGTAAATGAGACAAATTGGCATCAGTATTATAGTGTAATTTAAAAGTTGCGCGATGTTCCACACTCCTAGTTCTGTAATATTTTCGCATAAAAGAATTCATAATTGTAAGAGTTTTAAACATTGTGTTGTCGCAAATAACGCAACTGTTATGGGTCATTATTTCTAAATTAAATCATTAATCCATGGTCTAACATACCTCATATGAAAATTTAAGAAAATTATAATTTATGACAGGTTATTGCAAAATTAAAAAATATAATTAGGTTAGGAGATTATTTTTAAGGGGTTTGATTAACTAATTCTTTTCATACACTTAAAGTATTCAACCAAACTAGCATTATTTTCAAATTTTTTTTGGAAAAGTTGCATGCATATATATTTTTAAGGGAGCCTTGGATTCAAAATTTCTAAAATTCTCAAAAAAGTTTTTACTATTGTAAAAAATAATGCAAATATTTTTTAATAAAATAGCATAAGAATTTTGTTTCTATCATTAGTAGAACTTGAAATATTTAAGTGTTTGTTACAAGAGAACTGTAACTCAGATATGCTATCTTAAACTTAGAAACTTTTCTGTTTTCTTGGCAATGGCTTTTTTGAGTTTAAATTGATATAACTTAATAACTACTTGTTATAAATCGATGAAACTTTCCACAATCATTTTTCATATGTGTTTCTTTAATTTGTCTTCAGGAATTAAGTTTTTTTTATTTAATTTTTTTTAAAAACGTTTTAGAAGCTTAGTAAGCTATGGTTTATACACAGTTTTTGCACAAAACATTCAAAAATTTTTGTTTCGGTTACTTTATTGAAAAGTCATAAATAAATTTTTTTATATGAGTTATAAGAAGTCATTTTATGCAAAAATTAAGTGATTTTTTATAAAATTTTCTAAGATACATAAAATTTAAAAAATATCAAAATTTTGAAGTTTTTAATTTTTTTAAAAATATTTTTATAATTTGAAAATAATTCTCAATTACTTTTGATATCCATGTAAATAGTGGTGTTTAACCCTTAAATACATGAATTTTATTTTTAATAAATAAAATTTGAAATCAAACAGGAAATGGGTGTACTTAAAAAGGTAAAAAAAAAAAAAAAAAAAAAAAAACATAAGAATTTTGCATAATGATGTATTTTTACATCGCTAAAAAAAGCTACATTTTTATTTGCATAAATTTATCAGTATATGCAAAAATATAAGCATTATTCATAACTCTTACTTATTTTCTGTATGTATTTATATAGATAGTCGTAATTTGTAACACACTCGCTGAAATGAAATTGTACTCAGCCAACAGAGCCCCAACAAGGAAAATTGTCAGAGATAAAGGATTAAACTGTTAAAAAATCTAGTTGCGTTTGGTAACGATATAATAGTTTTGATAAAATTAAAAAAAAAAAACCTTTATGCAAAGACTGCTATATCATACACATGATGCAGATCTACTTCGCTAGCAAAGATGTGGGTAAGTAAACTTTAGCAATCAATATAAGATATATTTTCTTTGCCTCATGCATCGCACTAAAGGCTTAAGCTTAGAAATAAATAGTTTCCTTTTATAAATAAATCTTGATATTTAAATAAAAAGTGGTGTGAAAATTAAGGTGTTTAAAATTAATATACCAAATGCCAACAATATCCAGAACAAGCAAATTCTGATCTATTTTACGTTCTATTGTGTGGTCTATTTGTAATTTCTAGTTGATTAGCACTTGATTCTCTCCTAAAAAAACTTTCATTAATCGAATAAAAAGGCACATAAAATAATCATTAATCGAATAAACAGGCACGTCTGGTAACCAGTAAATCCAGAAACGGTTTGCGGTCGATTTTACATTCTACAATTAAAAATATATATAAATGAACCAGCCACAAATATAAGGCAAATAACTTTCAACAATAACCGCAGGCAAATGAAATTCTTGGGGACGCAATGCCGCTAATTTAAGCAATTAATGAGGAAAGCAATACTTTTCAAACGAGTGCTATTTTGTCGAGTGCGATAGCACGAGTCAAATAATTTGCCGAGTTTGGAAAAGACACTTTCCCATGTTGCTTACAATATTTTTTAAAATCACATGTAACAAATATTTTTAATACGTACATTTAATAATATTGGCAACTCATGTCAATGAATTTCTTCTGAAAGTACGTTATTCTAAATAAGTGTTATTAAAAGGTCTTTATCATAGTAACAAATTAAAATTTTATTAATCATTTTGAATAAAAAATCTTGGTGAAAGTATTACTTTATCGTGAGGAGTTCGGTAAAGTAACTTTCTCGCATTAATGAGAAAAGTGCGAGGGCATTGAAATGACGTACTTCCAAAAGATATTCATTGATTAAAATTGCCAACATTAATAAATATATGTATTAAAAATATTTTTGCACGTGATTATAAAAAATATTTTATGCAACACGTGGGAAAATACTTTTTCAAACTCGGTAAATTATTTGACTCGTGCTACTTCACTCGTCAAATAAGCGTTTTATCTAGTTTTAAAAAGTATTACTTCCCCCACTAGTTGTATAAATAACTATTCTATATCAAAACTATATAAAATTTGAGCACGAAACAGTACTTTTTAACACTAGTCCTTACGATAAAGTGCTACTTTCGCTACGATTTTCGATTAAAAATGACTTTAAAAAAGGTTTAATTATTTCCTCGTTATATAAATATTTTTTAATTATTTTTTATCAATGTTTTCCCGAACTTCAGAATTCCAATACGCTTATTATGTTAAGCTTAGCGTCCACTATGGCTGAGCAGAGCAGAGCGGATTAGAGCCAATTACAAGTCTGTCAACGTCCATTGTAGAACGAGGCTCGTGCTACAGTAGACGCTGACAGCCATGTAATTGGCTCTAATCCACTCCCCTCTGCTCTGCTCAGAGACAGTGGACGCCAAGCTTTACTCCAATTTTAAAATTGGAGTGACATATTAAGCGTCATGGCGGCGGCTAAGTTTGTTCTTGTGCTTTAAACTGAAAGATTTGCTTTGCTGTTCCAAGTTCAAAATTCAATTATTTCACAAATGGTTAAATTTGTCATAATTATCATATAGTTTAATTATGTAGACACTGATCTAACAATGTGTCCCGCAATTCTTCACTGTGAAGTGATCCAACAATAATAGCTTTTCATTGGCTACTCAAAGCTGCAAATAGGACTAAAAAATTTCGAATTTAGTTAAACTCCATACAAAACCCGTATACTTCAAACGATTATTCTCAATTTTGCCTTTGACATTTTGAGCGATTGGATTATGAGATGGGAAAATAGGAATTTGCATTTAACAGTGTATTTTTTTTAACAGTGATTGATGACAAACTTATCGCAAGTTTTGACATTCGATGGAACCATGCCTTGCGTAGGATAGATTTCACATAATAATATTTGAAAACTACTTTATGATTCTTAAAAATGCATGAAAAACAGTGTTCATTGAAATTTAAACACACAAGAAATGTATGATAATTATATACTGGTGAGAAGACAAGAGGTACAGTACGCAAAAAAACCCAACAGAACGATGGCTATATCTTCGGCTCTAATTATCGTAGAATCTTACGGTTTGCACCAAAATGTTTTGTTTAAGATTTTCTATATATCTGATGCAATTTTTTTTTCTTGAGGGACCGTTTACTAAGTAAAAGTAATGCTCTCTTCGAAAATTTCAATACGAACCCTTATTTTTTATCATTTCATTCGATTCAGAATACATCATTTACCTTATATACCAAATTTCAATGCATTATGTTGAAAAACACGTCACTTATGAGCGAAAATATTTCGATCAATTTTTGACCGATCCTCAGGGAGAATTTCCATAAAACGAAAGGTATTTTTAAGGTTCTACTTCACAGCGGAAGAAATCGAAAGGTCAATGTGGCACGTTTCACGAAGATTAAAAAATACAAGTATTAGTCTAAAATTGCATAGAAAGTACTTGGATTTATAGTGCCATGTTTAAGATTAATACAAAAATAGCAAGTAAACGCAAAAGTAACATAATTTATTTACAACATTAAAGATGTGCATTCTTCACACGAAATAAATAAAATATCGAAAACTGTAATTGCAGAAATATAACGAATACTACAGATAATTAGAAAATTAATAAATATTAAATGTAAGCATTAGTAAACAGTACTTAGCAAATTATGAATATTTTACAGAAATATTTCACTATAAACTCAAATGTAACTAGATCGTTGAAATTATTTATAAAATGAAAAAGTCACATGATTCAGTAAAATTTTGAAAGGATAACTTATTGAAATTGCTTAAAAAATTTTGTTTTAAATAAATGGAATTTAAAAAAGTAAATTAAAAAAAAAAAAAAAAAAAAAAAAAAAAAAATGATAGTTTACAGAAAAAATAATTAATAATTTAAAAAACTAAAAAACACGCTTTAATAGAAAATCAAACTAAAAAGTAGAAAATAATTTTAAATAAGTTTGAAATAAGAATAGAGTGATTAACAAGAAATATTTATTTTATCGTAAAAAAGCGTGGGGTGCTTCTTAAGATATTTTCATAATGGCTCTACTTTTACCAATATCTGTCATTAAATATTTACAAAAATTGACATCAAGCACCCCACGCTTTTTTACGATAAAATAAATATTTCTTGTTACTCACTATTCTTATTTCAAACTTATTTAAAATTATCTTCTACTTTTTAGTTCAATTTCCTATTAAAGCGTGTTTCTTAGTTTTTAAACTATCGGTTATACGATAATTGAACGTTATGCGATTTTCCACACCTCTAGTTTACCTTGAATTAATCTTTGATAGTTTTCAAAAGTCGTCTACTGTACTGTCCCTTAAAGTGAGCGTTTTTTACATTTTCTCTAAAAAACCGAGAACTAATAGTCAAAATGGAAAGAAAAAAATTATGGGGGGGGGTTTTAGACCATGGTAAATCTAATGAAAGCAAAAAACATACATGTTTCTATTCAAAAAAAAAAAATTAATTGCTTTATTAATTAATAATTAATTATTAAAAAAGAAATTGATTCAAAAGCTGATTGCTATTTATGTTTGGCCATTTACAAACTACCTTTTGAAAAAAAAAATTACTGAAATATATTAATTATTTAAGTATTTATGGCCAAAAAAACATCTTTTTTATTTAACATTAATTTATCATTTTCTTTTTATCATTTAAATTGCAAACCATTCATTAGAAAATTACGAATTTTTGTATTTCGCATTCTTTTTTAATGCTGAATCCAAATATGGAATAATATTATGAGGTTGCTATTGAACTTTTTAAAGTTTGGTTCTGTTTTAATATGTAGATGACCCCTCATGATAAAAAAAAACTACATACTATTATTAAAAACCTTTCACGATTTACAACGGTACCTTTTGTTTTTTATTTCAACAATTAGAACAAAAGATATAGCCATCGTTCTGGTTTTTTTTTTGGGTACTGTGCAACTGTTCTAAATGTTGACTAATAATCGCAAAAATTCGTATGTTTTTCAAGATGGCGTCTAAAGCTCATCATTAAACTTTTCTTTATCAACATTTTCTGGATCATTATTCAATAAATATCCACGAAGAATTGTGAAAATTTCAAAACTTTAATACTTATTAATTTTGAAAAACATTTCTTGATTAGCACGCTTGAGTTAATAGTGAAGTGATTTTTCTCTTCACTTCAGTTTAAAAAAATTACAAATAAACTAGATAATTTTGTTTTTGTTCTTTCAGTTATTCAAGTAAAAATATACAGCTACACCACTGCACATATTCACTAGAGATCTTATCTAACTATGCAAATCCTTTCATCTTTTGTAAGTAGTTTCAAATCGGAAATCTCCAAGTTCCTGTCAAGTCTATTTGAAATACAATGGCAAGAGAATATTTACATATTTCATGCTACATTAAGATTTTCATTTGGTGATAGTTTTTACTCAGCCTAAGGTTAGCATGAAAAGTAAGCGGACTTACTAAAGAATAAAAACGGCAGAGAAACTGAGGGAAATAATGGAAGTAAGAAACTGTCAAAATGATGATACGAAATTTCAAATGTGTCCGCTACGCGGCACGTTTTCCAATCGATTGGAACGATTTTGTGTGGGAAGAGTTGAAAAATACTGCTTTTGAAATTGAGATAGGTAATGGGAAAATTAGGATCGGTTATGTAACAAATTGTAAACTACTTTTATTCTAATTTGCTTATAATTTTAGGCGTTATGCAATATAATATAGATATTTTAAATTTCATGCAAATCTCGATATATATAAGGCAAAGCCCTCACTCATTCACTGACTCACTCACTCACTCATCACTAATTCTCTCACTTCCCACATAGTCACAACTCTGAAAATCGGCACAAATGTCAACAATGGTAAAAATAGAAAAAGTAAGCTATTCCGATCTCGATTAACCCACTTTAAGGGGTCGAAAAGGGATTAAACGTTCCAAACGAGGGACATTCGAATGTCCTACTTCTCATTTCGTCACAACTCTAAAAATTGGTGCGAATATCAATAAAGACAAACAAAGAAAAATTAAGCTATTCCGATCTCGATTAACCGACTTTAAGGGGTTGAAAAGGGGTTAAACGTTCCAAACGAAGAATAATCGATTGTCCTACTTCTCCTTTCGTCACAACTCTAAAAATTGGTGCGAATATCAATAAAGATAAACATAGAAAAAGCATGCTAATCCGATCTCGATTATCCCACTTTAAGGGGTCGAAAAAGGGTTAGACGTTCCAAACGAGAAATATTCGAATGTCCTACTTCCCATTTCGTCACAACTCTGAAAACTGGTGCAAGTATCAACAAAAACAAACGAAAAAAAAAGTAAGCTATTCCGATCTCTATTAACCCACTCTAAGGGGTCTAAAAGGGGTTAAGCGTTCCAAACGAGGGATATTCGAATGTACCATTTCCTATATGGTCACAACTCTAAAAATTGGTACAAATGTCAACAATGGTAAACATAGAAAAGTAAGCTATTCCGTTCTCGATTAACCAACTTTAAGAGGTCAAAAAGGGGTTAAACGTTCCAAACGAGCGATATATTCGAATGTCCTACTTCTGATATTGTCACAACTCTGAAAACTGGTGTGAATATCAATAAAGACAAAAGTAGAAAAAGTAAGCTATTCCGATCTCGGGTGGATGAAGGGGTGGGAAAGGGGTTAAACGTTCCAAACGAGGAATATTCGAATGTACCACTTCCCATATGGTCACAACTCTAAAAATTGGTAAAAATATCAACAAAGATAAACATAGAAAAGTTAAGCTATTCCAAGCTTGATTAACTCACTTTAAGAGGTGGAAAAGGGGTTAAACATTCCAAACTCGAATATCCCACTTCCCATACAGTCACAACTCTGAAAATTGGTAGGAATGTCAATAAAGATAAACGTAGAAAACTTAAGCCATTCCGATCTCGATTAACCCACTTAAGGTTTGCAAAAGGCGTTAAACGTTCCAAACTAGGGATATTCGAATGTCCCACTTCCCATTTGGTCACAACTCGGAAAATTGGTACAAATGTCAAAAAAGATTAAACATAGAAAAAGTAAGCTATTCCGTTCTCGATTAACCAACTTTAAGGGGTCGAAAAGGGTTAAATGTTCCAAACGAGGGATATCCAAATGTTCCTCTTTCAATGTAGTCATATTTCTGATATTTGATGCAAATGTTAAAAGGGTAAATGATAAAAAAAATAAGTCATTCCAATATCGATTAACGAATTTTGAAGGGATGAAAAGCCGACGCAACATTGAAACTATACGAGGATTAACTTAATGTCTCAATTCCAATACAGCTACTACTTTGTAATTTAGAACTAAGAGCAAACATAAACACAATAAACTATTCCAATTTACTATTCACAATTATAAATTTTGTTTAAAATGTCAACAAAGGAAAGTTCCTATTTTGATAAATCAATTTGTCGAGATCGAAATGGGAGCAAACGTCTGAAGTGTAGAATACATGAATGTCTTTTGATCGCTAAAATGCTAATGGTAAAATTTCGTAGCGCAGCACGGGTATTCAGCTAGTTATATATAAATGTGAAAACATGGTACTTGTTAAGCAGAACTTATTTAAATGGTACTTACATATTACCCTGTCGAGAATCGGTGTACTTTTTGTTGGTGACAAAATGTTCACCAAATGTTCAATTCCCTTCCTGTTGTCAATATTTCTTCAAATATGAATAAACTATTGAAAATAATAATAATAAAAAAAATAAAATAGTAATGGTTATTAAATGCAAAAATACATGATGGATAACGGTACGGTAAATTGAACTTTGTGTGTTTTGGGAGAGTGCATCAAAAATGCTATAAAAAACCTTTCATTCACTCTGTATTGTTGAGATCATATTTCAAAATTTCTTAAATTCAAACAATAATTTAAATTTGAAAAATAACGCATCCAATAGTTTGCGTAGTCAACTACCAACAAAAAAGTTCGCAAATGGTCGACGGGGTAATACCTAAGCACTAATAAAAGCTAGGCAAGAAAAACTAGACTGTAGTCTATTTTAATGTACAAGCTGGTTGAAATTAAAGTTCTTTCAAAAAGAAAAAACAACCACTGGTCAGAATGAGCTGAATTTAACCTGAATTTACGCGAAGAATAGGAAAATGGTATGACATAAGAAAAAAAAAAAAACTGTTCGAAATAGTAATTTTACCATTACTAATATAAACTTTGATTGAAAATAATTTTATTTAAAAAAAAAAAAAATTTCAAACTTTTCTAATAAATTTAAAGTCTTGTAACATAAAGCTATTTTTAACAGGTCTCTCAAAAAGTCTTTTTGCGTCATGCATTTAGAAACGAATGCAGTGTTTAGCGACTCTTGTACGGCATTAACAGGAATTTATCGATCTCTCAAGCTATTCCAGTAAGTTTCATGCAAGCAGCTTAACGACTCACTTCATGCATGTCAAACAAGATGACGGCTCTGTGAACGCAAAGCCGTGCTTCAAAGGGATCGAGAAGGCTTAAGAATAGGGTGTTGATGACGTCAAGAAACCGGAACCTATCATCAAGTACACAATGCGTGGGCGCTCGATGGTTGACATACTGCGCCAAATGGAGATGGATGCACGATATAAAAACAGGTTTTGAGGAAGGTGTTTGATGGCCATTACGTCCGGATATCGTATATCGCCATCAAGTATGACAGGAATTCTGATTTGTTTCCATTCAGTAAAAGTGGTACAAGAAGGAATGGATCTGTCACTTCAAATTGAACAAATGTGATCGGAAAGGAGATTTTCTAAGTGGATTGTTGTCTGGGTGGTGCTAGACATTTCATATGGTAGAATTTTTTTTTTTAATACGTCAGGTGAAACTGAAATTAATGATTTTAGGGCTTACACATTTTTATAGTTTCGAAACAGAAAATTTGTAAAGTATATAATTGGCGAAATGTCGGTAGTTGCACGATTCGGATTTTACAGAAAATCGCAGATGAAGATAGTTTTTCTCCTCAGAAAAAAACGTAATTGTTCTCAGAACAGTTTCTGCTTGACAGCAAAATCTGCCTGACGCTGATCGCGAAGTCGATGGTGTCGCCGAAATTGTTCGCGTTAACCGAATTTCGTACTTAACGAATAAATTAACGTTAAGGGGGTCTGGGACTCAAAATTCTAAAATCTTTATTTTTTAGAATTATTTTTCTGAAATTTTTTATGCAGTAATGTATGATGCTTCAAAACTTTAAAAACTATTATAAATTTTCCAATTTTAAAAATATATATATATTTTTTTAATTAAAAAAACTTCAAAATTTTGATATTTCCTAAATTTGATATATCTAAAAATATTTTGCATAAAACTACTTATAATTCATTTCAAAAATTGCCTTCATGATTTTTCAATAAAGTAATTAGAAAAAATATTTTGGGCAAAAACTGTATAAAATCCATAGTATGCTAAGCTCCAAAAGCTTTTTTTAAAAAAGTTAAATAAAAAAACATAATTCATGAAGACAAATTAAAGAAATATATATGAAAAATAATTGTGGAAAGTTTCATAAATTTATATCAAGTAATTTTTAAGTTATATCAATTTAAACTCAAAAAAGGGACAAAAGGCCATCATAGAGAAAAACAGTTTCAAAGTTTCAAGATAGCATATCTGAGATGCAGTTGTCATGTAACAAAAACTTAAGTATTTCAAGTTCTACTAAAGATAGAAACACATTTTTTATGTCATTTTATTTAAAAATATATGCATTATTTTTTACAATAATAAAATATTTTTTGAGAATGTTACGAATTTTGAGTTCCGGAACCCCGTAAGTTTTTAGTACGGTGAACTGCTGTTAATTCGTATTAAAAGGGATTTCTTGTTCATTTCGCTTTACCTGGGTTTGACTGCAGTAGCAATGAAAAATATTTCGGAAGAAAACAATTTTATGATTAGTTTCAGTTGTTTTAAATCTGAAATAAATAAAAAATTTAGCTGCAAATATCTTTCTATAGAAATTCGTAAGTAAAAGCTTTATTGTGATTAATTAATAAAACAAAGAGATTTGCCTAGTTTATCTATTAATCTAAAACGGAAAAAATTTAGTATTGAGCAACAGACGTCTTTGCAATCTGGGTTTTAGGTGGCATTTTTTTTTTTTGGACAAAATATGCAATTTAATAATAGAAAATTAACGAAATTCATAGCAAAAGAAAAAACAAACAAGCATAAAATGTTGTAAGTTAAAATTAATGTCTAAAAGTTAACAACCGATGCTTTTTTAATATAATACTTGTATTACAACTAAATTGTACTGTGCTTAACATTTTAATTGAATAAGTTAAACATTTTTAGCATGTGAATAGTGCAGAATTTATTATTAATAAATAAAACTGATGATTAGCGAATATCACTTTAGGGAATTAAAGTGTGTCGTTTAATATACTACAGTGTAATTAATGGACAGATAGCATACCAAATCATAAATTTAAAACTGACGAATTTGTATCACCATAAAAAATTATCTTTTAGCCATCTGGCGGAATAATGGAGAAATTTCGTAATTTCAATGCTATTCATATTTTTTTCTTTTCACCACTTTGATAGCCAGACAAATTCAAACATTGTTATGATAAACAATTTATGATTAGATTGCGAATCTTTTGGTGTCCTGAAAATTGCGAATATAATAGTAAAAAATAAATAAAGAACATTTAATTTGTTTTCTGTTTTGAATTTTAACAGATGACAATTATTACGTAATTTGAAATCGCAAGATAAAAATCATAATAATTTTGCTTCACTTGAAAATTTTGCGATTTAAATTATAACCAACTTCTCTTGTCCTTTTCCTCCCATTTTTTAATTACCTTTTAAATTACACAAAATATTCCCAAATTAGTACTTAACCATAAAATGGTGTGTTATAAATTATTTAGTTTACACGTTTTTTTTTTTTTTTTTAAATAAATGAAAATGTCCTTAAAAAAGCATAATAGTAAAGGGTATAATAATAAAGGGTATATATTTATTATTTATTTATTTATTTATTTATTTATTTATTATAGAATATAAACCTAATGACGTACAGGTTGCTTAATGATAATGTCGATTTAGATATCAAATAAGATTTCCAAATTGTATTTTAATGTTCTTTTGAAAAATCTATTATTTTTTAAAATTAAAAGAAATTTAAAACGGAAGCATGAAATAGATTTATTGACAACCCAATCCCTTCATGTATAAAACACCAGCAAAAACACAAGGCCCGTTCAGAGCATGTATTCTTCATGTTCAGAGCTGCCAGTCTTTGCAACCTCACTTCACAAGGATGCAGAATAAAAATTGAAATTCGGAGTAAACCTGTAAAAATAACTGACGAGCGATATATTATTTTCACTTGCAATGAGTTCGCAAGTCTGCTAATTTTAAAATCATAGGAGCGTCTATACTAAATCATATTAAAAAAAAAAAAATTCCAAATCTAAAGTTTAAGAAATGGTTCTCGCATGGTCTGCTGGTGAACGATCAGCTTTACAGCAAAAAAATTAAATTATAAAAATAAGAATTAGCTAGATAAACATTCGAAAATCACGAGTTCGCTTACAAATCGTGATTAAGAAAATTCGTCAATCTCCCCAATCCTATCGCCAGACCACCTCGAAAATTGCTTAATTCGCGAAAAACTGCTGAACCGGACAGCCCTGGATTATTTTCACGTTATTAGTTGTTGTACCAGTTGAGATGTCATCTCCTGGGACTGACCTCCTGCGTGTATATTCAGTGTTCTAGTCCCAGGAGAATTCAGCAATCATCTGCGCTTTACCTTGACCATCAACAGGCGGCGTAAACCTCCCTCAATAGCTGGATTGTTCTTAACTGCTGGTACTGTGTTCTGATGAACGTCATCTTCCAATCACTTTTCTGGTTGGCGTTCTACGATACTTCATCTTTCTTGATAAAATACAGATTACTTAGTTTTTAACGAAAAATTATTTAAAATCATACAACTATGAAACATTTTATGGGTTGTTAAGTGTTCCTAAATAATCTTTCAAAATAATCATTTAAATATATTCACAGTTCTGAGACTTGCTGAGTGAAATAAGAATACCATGAGTGAAATAAAATTGCTATTAAAAACAGAAATATTTATTATTAATAAAAGAATAAATAAAATTGGTGCAAATTAAGGCATTTTTTTTATTAATACGCATAGAGTGATTTAGTAAAACATTTCCTCGTTTTGAAAGTTCACACTATTTATGTAACATTTTAAATCGATAATTTTTTTAAAGAGAAATAATGTAAGCATTTTTTCACACATTTAATAGAAAATTCCTTGAGCAGAAATAGACAAAAACAAGTCAGCCATAAATATGAAGAGAAAACTAGAATACACCGGCCAGATGTCTTATAAACTTGATTACTTTGTTGTCAGGAAGAAGGAACACTCAGCTCAGCCATTTTTTATGTTATGTTACTTTCTTTTGTTTCAGGTTCGGAGTTATATTATACAGCCCGAAAAAATAAGCTTGTAAGATGCCTTCATTCCACCAGCTTGCCAAGTTTTTTTTTTTTTTTTTTATGTTGCTTTAAAAAAAAAAGTTTCTTAAGCGAAAGTGACTGTTTCTTTTCTGAAGTAAATAAGGAGTGAAGTGGAGTGAATCTCTTCCACCTCTGGGCCCCATTTTAGAAGCGGCGTAAGTCAAGAGATAATGCGGTGTGAGCAGAATAAAATTGAGTTTTGTGTATTCATAAGCAAGAACGGATAATTGCATTTCCTACTAAACCAATTTTTTAAAAATGCGTGACAAGAAATTCGTCAATAGATGTATCTGCCCTTTGGTAATGTTCTTTGCTGTGCATTACAGGATAATGGTCATAATACTTTCTGGATGTTTAATTTTATCCCACTATTATTAGATTATTATTAGATATGAAATATCTTCCCTCAGAACAACATATGAAGTGGAACGGCTTGCTTTAGTTTCTAGTTGCAAAACATATCAGCAGAAGTATTAGTCCACCTTCCAACATAAAAGAATAACAAAATAATAAAAAGTACCAATAAAATTAAATATTGAATTTATATGTAATAGTATAAATAACAGATAATATGGAAAATGTTTAATATATTTGCCAAGATTCCTGTTATTGCTAAATAGTAAGTTTATTAATTACAATAGTATAAAAACATGTACTTATATCATTTAACAGTTTTCTTAAATCCAGCTTGTAAAAAGATTAATCATCGCAATGTGCCAGTATACCCTTTCATCATAAATCTGTATATGTTAAGGCTGATTTGATTAATTTGGATATTATACATAACATTCGGTTATTTTACAAAATTACTATTACTATTGGTTAATATGACACATTTTTAACAGTTTCTTAATATTTATCATAAGTATATGCTAAGTTTCACTAAGTATATGAGTAATAAAAAAGCACATGGTGAATACCATATTTTTTTCATTTATCTCAAATTAATTCCATTAATCAGCTATTACGAATAATAATAACTGTTATCCCTTGGATCATCTGATACATACTGGATTCTGCTTAGTCCTATTGTTTACGTTTTCTTCTCTGTTATGCTTGAGCATCCGTTCAGTGATAAAACTGCTTTGGGATTTTTATTTTTAAAGATTTGTGTTAGTACTTAATTTTAGTCAAACATACAGCTATTATTATTATCATCACCACCACCTCTTGTGAAAATTTGCTGCGCAATTATTTCAAACTTATAAAGTTTACTGGTACTTTCTTTATTTTAATGTGCTAAAGAGAATATTGTTGAAGGATAGATATTCGTAAAAGGACTTTAACGGAATAGGTTGCAACTGAAGTATACACGACAAATGCAATTACTGGTATAAATAGTAATAATAATAAAAAAAGTAAGACCAAAGCAAGACTGATTTTAAAGACTTCAATAATTCATAAGTATTTCCAAAGTTGGATTGGTCAAAAAGAATGATTATACGCTTCTATTGCTTTCAGCTCCGAAAGATAGTAACTCTTGCATCGTTAAAGCCATCAAAGGCCTATAGCTAGCAAATCTGGACTTTTACGACGTGCTTAAATTCACTCCTTGGGCAGCCGAATCATATCCTAAAAGAAAGATGGGAGCACACATTCTTGCCATGAACATAGTTTAACCGAAAATCAGATTACTCGTTTCCCGTAAAATTTATGATTGCCCACGCCAGGCAACGACATGCAGCAGGGAAGCCATAAATTTTACAACAGTCTTAGGAAATATGCGAGTTTTAAACTGTGTAAAGGTCAACATAAAGAAAAGTTTTTCGTTGATCTTTTTAGAGCTGTTTTGCATTTTTAAGGAGTTATTCGTTAGCAGGACGTACTGGATGTGGTTGCAGCATTTTTGCTTTTATTCTTTTTGTATCAACCGAATTAGACAAATAATCTCGAATAAAATAAATGAGATAAAAAAGCGTTTCACTGTCTTCAAGCTTGCAGTAGAACTTTAACTCAAAGTACATTATTTACCATGTCGATTGAAACGTTGTCCGTACGTCCGACTCACACACGGGGAATGGTTGCAAAAGTAGTTTGGGATAAGTAGTCCAGGGAATAGAGACATTTTGCCTTGCAAAAGGTTATGTAGTTCTGATTTTTTAATATGTTATAAAGGTTGGTCTCGTAGTTTATAAACCAAGTTTTCGACCTCCTAACCCTTGTGCGTTCTCCGTGGTGCACCGAAACTTTCAAATATACAACGTTTAGAAATTAAAAAAAAAAAATTATGGAAAATAGTTATTTTTTGTATTTTCTCCAAAATTGACTGCGCGGTCGGAAGATACTATTTTTTTCAAAATTTTTTTTAAAGTTTTTCTCAACGAGATATGTAATAACTTTTTTCACCTAATGCGTTTTAAAAATATTTTTTTTTTCGAACCTTCCTACCTATGTACACAGACAGTAAACTGTTTAAGGCATGTATGGCATCACTCTTGTATAATTTTCAACTTTCACGAATTTACACTTATGAAGATTTCTCATTAATTTTGGTTTTATTTGAAATTGTACTGTATTTTTCTAATTATAGTACAAGGTGGTCATAAAATAACTTTGTTTGGCGGCATCTGCAGCTAAAAACGAACGAGTGAAACAAAACCATGTTTTATAAAAAAGATGGACCTACATTTTTTTTGGAAATTTTATATTCACACCCTTAACCCAAAACAATTTTTCCGTGTATTACTTTAATCTTACCTTGCTACTATCAAATCACATCTATCTTACTCAAAGGATTTAATTAAAACAATATTTTTGGTTTGGCAGCTGTACAAAATAAAGAATAATTAATTTAACAAAATTTGCAAACAAAAGTTACTTTATTCATTTTTTTAACGCACTTCTTTTCAAGGCATTCGTAAAAATCTGGGTCATGTGTGACAATTATTTTTTGACATTAATAAAAGATATTGAAATTAATTTGTTTGTTTATTCAATTATATTACTTTTTATTAAGTCGAAAAATAACTATTGACGATGATGTTATTATTCCTAAGACTAAGATATTTATTATTCCTAAGACATTTTATTCTTCTTGACTAGAAGGCCTTTACCAAGTCATCGTACATGCAAGTGTATTACATGATTTGTATATCCTTGGGCACATACGGTTACAAAGGGGGGGAAAGAAGAAAAAAAAAGAAGGGGAAAAAAATTAGATAAAACTTAACAAATTGTAAAAGCGGGAGGGTTATAAATAGCTAGTTTAACATTGGCCAGAGGAGTTATTTACATATATACAAGAATTTCATCTGATATCCTGGATGGCTCTGGAGGCTTAGGAGAGGGAGCATCGAGCGTAAACTCTGATCTTTGATCCCGAGATGATCTGGTACGCAATTGGTTTTGGCTCGATGTAAATAAATTTGAAGGATACATCAGGGAAATTGCGATTGAGGTACTCTATCCTTTCAAATTACTTCCAATAGACCCAAAAGTATACCATTGAAATATATACATGCCCCCCGTTCTTTTTATTCATCAAAACCGTTAGAAATCAAATTACACGTTCGTAGTAAAATTTACGATTTCTCACAGAGTATCACATCTTTGGAGGATGGAAACTCATAAATTTTATTTGACCAAGAGTCAGCCAGATCATGCAGCGTTAAAAGCAAAGTAGCAACAATTTTTTTTTCTCTTTAAAATTTTGTTTAATTTTTGAAGGATTGACAAAGCATTTGCTTTCATTTTTTTTTTTTTTTTTTTTCATATCAAAGGAGTGAGTGGGGTGAATGTATTATACATTTAAATTTGATTATGTTATAGCTTATAGTAAAAGTTTTCAGAGCGGAAAAATTATTTTAAAAAATTGAATTAGCTTTGCTTCTATCCACGGTCATGTCGAATAAATATATATTTCTCAAAAAACAACTGCCGACCAAAAGGTATAGTGGTTAGCGAGCTAGCTTCTAGACTGCGAGGTTGCGGGTTCGAGTCCCGTGTTAGGCATGGGTGTTTGTAAATGTATGTTGGCTTGTCTAATGACTAATGTTTCGGCGCATTATAGCCCTCGTGTTGCTGACGGCGCCAGATAATCTGAAAACAACCATCTCAAAAAACAACCAGACGTAAATTCAATAATCCACCGAAAAAAAGATATGAACGCTAATGTAGGTAGACGCCACGTTTAATTTATTTGTGGTGCTTGTACACAATAAGATAAAATAGAAATATTGAGACTGATTCCAATAGGCAATCAGTATTTGGCAGGCTAGAGTTTTTATAAAAGTAATCTCAATTCAATGCAATTAGTACAAAGTAGCTCTAGTATATGAAACGAAATTTTTTCATAACTTCTTTAGCCTTCCAAATACAGATTGCCTATGAGAATTCCTATAATAATCCCAATTTACTTCATTGATTACCGGAAATAAATTAAACACGGCCGCGTGGAAGTGAACATTAAATTTCATACCTATTTCTGGCTGACCATTTTATTGGTGATTTTTTTTTTACAACATCAAGTTGTTTTTTTGTCAAGAAATGCATTGAACGACTTGATGTATGCCGTGTAAGAAAATGATTGAATTCTGAACATTTGAGAGGACTACGTAGAACACGATTACTATATATCTACGTGTATGCACTTTTTAACAAGTACATTCATTACATTTGACGTAATAAAGCTTTGAATTCCTGTTATTCATTTTGACTTACCCATTAGATCCCTTTTTTTGTATTTGGAATTTTTTTTTAATCTATTGGTTCCGATGTTAAAGTTAAAATGAATAAAAAGAGGAACTTTTTAATACATTAATCCATAAAAAAAGTTTTTTTTTTAAATATTTAAATACTTTATTACGCTTTGTCAACTTTTATGGGCAATTGGAACTATATAGACGATTATGAGCTCAGTGGAGTTTTTGTAATGTGACCACTACGAAGAAACTCGTAGATTTTGCTTTATTGACTGACTTTTGTTTGCTCCAATACTTAATGGAATGGATTGTCAATAACAACGAAGCTTTTATGATAATAGGTACCAAAATGTTCTGATCTAAAATTGTAGAATGGGAATTTTTTTAAATCAGATATTTACGTTTAGTCATTAAAATTAGAATTTAAAAATATATTGAAATGTAGATAACTTTATCACAGTTTTCAATTTTTGGTATTTTTACGACAATTCATATCAATGTTAATCTTTATCGTGATAAAAAAAGGTTTCTTAAAAAAATTTACGACAAATTGTTAATTTTCGTTTAGAAAAGTAATAAAATAGATCCTTTTTAAAACAATTCGTAATTTTTTTAGGTTTTTATGGCAAATCATACCAATGTTAAGAACTGAAAGGAACTTCTTTTAAAATGAAATATGTATGTAAAGTTTACTAGAGATATTAAATAAATAGTAAAGAATATTATATAAAGTTTATCATTTTAAAACAGATCCTTCTTATAACATTTCGGCCGCTTAGGATTTTAATGACAATTTGTCTCAATGTTAAAATACTAAGTAAGACATTTCTGAAATTCCAATTTTGACGCATAGTTATAAAATTTATCATTTTAAAGGCATTAAAAATAAATAACTTTATATGTCACTTTTTTCCTGATTGGATATAAAATAAATATAATTAAAATTAATTTTTTAACAAAAATAACTAATATATATATATATATATATATATATATATATATATATATATATATATATATATATATATATATATATATATATATATATATATATATATATATATATATATATATATTGTTGCACAAATTGTCTGTATATATTGTAAATAGTGACGTATTATTTCAAAATTCTATTGTAATTTATTTTTATCCAATTTTATTTAGTAATTAATAGCGATTATACAAGTTAGAAAAATGTGGCAACACCTGAAGTAATCGAGACGTTTCGAGAAATTTCTTTCCTATGAATTGGCTGGAAATTTCGAGAATGTCTCACGCGCTTGTTTATAAAAAGACTGGAGAACGGGAAAGTTGGCAGATGTACTTCGGATTTCGTTGAAAGCTGATCGCTTTGTTGACCTATTGGAGTGCGCTTGTACAATCGCTGAATTCGAAGTTATTTTTGTTGAAGCTTGTGTTGAAGCTTGAGAGTAGTTAAACTGTTGCCTGTGAATAGATTTTGTGAGTTTTCTGAAGAGAGAATAAATACTTTTAAACCGTGAAAACTGTGCCATCATTGCCTCAGTGGAAAAATTCGTAACAGTGGTGTCAGAAGTGGGGTCTCGTAATTTTGAATGCCGACAACTAGAGGAATGATGGAAGACCAAATGAAGCAGTTGATGGAAATGATTGCTGGAATAAAAGCCGGACAAGAATCCACGGCCGCTGAAATGAAAGCCGAAATAAAAGCCGGACAAGAATCAACCGCCGCTACAATCGCCGCTGGTCAAGCCCGTCAAGAAACGACAAATGCCGAACTCGCCGCCGCAATCGCCGCCAGCCAAGAATCCACATCAGCTGCTATAATTGGGATTAAAGAAGAAATGCAATCCGAACTGGCTACAATGGTGGAATCTACGATAATAGAGACTACTACAAGTGTTCTACAATCAGTAAAAGAAGAGGTTCTGAGTGAAGTAAGAAAAGAAATCAGTGAGAGTTTTGAGGCGGTTAATGGGAAAGTTGACTGCTTGGGAGAAAAGGTTTCCACCATGAAAGAAGAGCAGGAAAAGTTTAATGACGCTGTTGAAGAAAGGCTACGGAAAATTGAAACTCGCGAAGCTGTGACCATTGCAACGCCTAATTGGGATAACGTTTCCACTCCTTTTATTGCGCCACGTTCCAGCATCAAAGTGGCCACTTTTGATGGGAGGTCGTCTTGGCGCGTTTATCAAACGCAGTTTGAAATGATTGCTTCTGCGAATGGTTGGGACGATACTTCGAAAGCATTCCATCTCGCGGCATCTCTTCGAGGTGAAGCTGCTGACATTTTACAAACACTACCTGAAGAGAAGCGGGGAGAATTCGTGGCGCTGGCAAGTGCGTTGGAATTAAGGTTTGGGGAGCAACATCTAAAGGATTATAACAGACTGCAACTGAAAGTGAGACAGCAGAAGGCCAATGAAACTCTTCAAGAATTGGCATCGGATATAGAAAGACTGTCGCTCCTCGCTTTCCCAGACTGTCCCTCGGACGTACGAGATAACCTGTCTCTTCAGTATTTCGTGGATGCCATCAAAGATCCCGACATACAGCAAGCTACCAGGATGTCAGACAGCAAAGATCTAAAGTCCACCCTCGTCTATGCCATGAGAGTAGAAGCCGCACAGCAAGCTTCTAGAAAAGATCGGCGTTTCGTACGTGGAACATTGGCAGACGATTCCTCTGAACTTTTCACGAAGAAGTTTCAAGAACTGGAAAACAAGATGGAGCGAATTATGAGAAATATTCCTGGCTCAAGGGATCGAAAAACTAGAGTGGTTTGTTGGCTCTGCAACCGGGAAGGACATTTCAGACGTGATTGCCCTGAATTGGACAGGAGAGGGGACAGACCCTCGTCCGAGCCTCAGCAGTTAAACTAAAGAGCGGCTATCTCGCGAGGCGGAGGTCGCCGTGTAGAGCAGGTGGTGCCCCACTCAGCCTCTATCACATCTCATCCATTCAAGGAGGAAACCATGGTTTATTCGTGGAGGGCAAGATCAATGGAACTCCCTGTCGTCTAATAGTTGACTCAGGGGCAAATGTAACCATCTTACGGACGGATGTAGCCCGGCGCCTGGACAGCCAACCTCTTTACACGGCGCCTTCAGTTTCACTACAGACTGTGACTGGTGACAAAATTTCTGTGCATGGGAAATTAAATGTCAACATCTCTTTTGGATTTCACACCTACACTCACACCGTTTACGTCGCTGAAATTATTGACCCATGTATTCTTGGATTGGACTTCTTACAGAGAAATGGAATTACTTTGAATTTCGAGAAAGGCGAGCTTCAAACGGGAAAAGAAGAAGTTCCATTGTTCGGTTTGGACTCGGAAGAGCCGTGTGCATATCGAATAGTAGCTCTTGAAGACATCACCATCCCTTCCATGACAGATTTGGTTGTAAAAGGTTCAACAGAGCTCCCGAAGGCCTTCCGATTTGGAGTAACGGACTTCCCATCATCGAATAGCGTCCCGAAAGGAGTGGTAGTAGGAGCGACGCTTGTGGATCTCTCTCAAGAGGTGGTGCATGTGAGAATGGCCAACATCGGTGATTCTAAGAGAGTTATCAAGAAAGGAGAAGAAATTGCCACTTGCACACCTGTTACAAGCATCGAACGAGGATTGAAGGAGCTTCCGACCGCACCACCCGCGGATTTAGTGGACCAGCTTCTCGAGGATGCTCGGTTGGAAAGAAGGCAAGAGAAGATTGTCGGAAACCTTATAAAAGAATTTCAAGACATTTTCTCCATGTCATCGAAAGATGTAGGAAGAACAGAGCTTACTCAACATCGAATCGATACTGGGACCCATTTACCTATTAAACAACATCCTCGAAGACTTCCTTTCGCAAAACAAGAGGAGGTCGGGAGATTGTTACATGAAATGGAAGATAATAGAGTTATCGAACCCTCCTCAAGTCCATGGGCCTCTCCAATCGTACTCGTTCGAAAGAAGGATGGTTCCACCAGGTTTTGTGTGGATTACCGGAAGCTGAACGAAATTACGAAAAAGGACAGCTACCCTCTGCCAAGAATCGATGACACTTTGGACACTCTATCGGGGAACCAGTGGTTTTCGACTTTGGATTTGAAGAGTGGATACTGGCAAGTGGAGATACATCCCGACGATCGTGAGAAGACTGCCTTCACTACCGGCCAAGGATTATGGCAGTTTCAAGTTATGCCGTTTGACTTGTGTAATGCACCGGCTACGTTCGAGCGACTGATGGAGACTGTGCTTAGCGGACTTTCCTACGAGACCTGTCTGGTATATTTGGACGATATCATTATCACCGGGCGGAGTTTTGATCAACACTTGCAAAATGTGAAGAACGTGTTCTTGAAGCTTAGGGAAGCCCACTTGAAACTTAGCCCATCAAAATGTAAGCTCTTTAGGCGGAAAGTCAGTTATCTCGGACACATCATCTCATCCGATGGAGTAAGCACAGATCCAGCCAAGATCCATGCTGTGCAAATTTGGTCTCGACCGCAAGACGTTCATCAATTGCGAAGCTTCCTAGGCCTGTGCACGTATTACCGTAAATTCGTGAAAGGTTTCTCCAAGATCGCCAGACCCTTGCATCGACTAACAGAGAGCAAGCAGAAGTTCCTATGGACTGCCAACTGTGACGACTCCTTCAATCAACTGAAGAACGCTTTAACATCCGCGCCTGTTTTGGCTTTTCCCGATTTTAACAAGGACTTTATTTTGGATACAGATGCCAGCAATGAGGGAGTGGGTGCCGTTCTTTCCCAGGAAATTAAAGGACAGGAGAAAGTCATCGCTTATTTTAGTAAGAGCCTGTCAAGATCCGAGCGGAACTACTGCTTCACAAGAAAGGAGTTACTGGCAATAGTAAAAGCCGTTGAGCACTTTCATCATTACTTGTACGGCCGAAAATTCCTTTTAAGAACTGATCATGCGTCTCTGACTTGGTTGCTGAATTTCAAGAATACAGAGGGACAAATAGCAAGGTGGATTCAGCGCCTGCAGGAATACGACATGGATATCCATCACAGAAAAGGAACGTTCCATGGGAATGCAGACGCTCTTTCTAGAAGACCATGTCCGGAGAACTGTCGATTTTGTTCCAATGCCGAGTCTAAGTTCGGGGTTAGCACATCGGCCGTTCGGAAAATAACTACCAACTCAACTACTTCAGAATTGGACCCTTGGAGTGACCGGAATGTTCGAAAAAGTCAGGTTGAAGATCAGGACTTGAAACCTCTAATTGAATTCATGGAAGCAGCTACCGGAAAACCCAGTTGGCAGGAAATTGCCTGCTATAGCCCAACAATGAAGAGATATTGGGCTATGTGGGACTCTTTGCACTTGAAGAATGGAATACTCTACCGTCGATGGGAGTCCGATGACGGCAAAAGCTTCCGGTGGCAATTAATCCTTCCAAGTTCTAGAGTTACCAACGTTCTAGAAGAACTGCACAGTAGTTCTACTGGAGGACATTTTGGTGTCACGAAAACTCTTCAGAAAGTTAGGGAGAGATTCTTCTGGGACAAAGCAAAATCCGACGTGGAGAAGTGGTGCAAGTCCTGTGATGCATGCAATTCGCGGAAGGGACCGAAGACCCGAACTCGTGGAAAGTTGCAACGTTACAACGTAGGAGCACCATTCGAAAGAATTGCTTTGGACGTCTTAGGCCCCCTACCTCACACAACTAATGGCAACAAATACATCCTAGTTGTCATGGACTACTTTAGCAAGTGGCCAGAAGCATACGCGATTCCGGACCAGGAAGCCACAACCGTAGCAGAAGTCCTCGTACGGAATTGGATCTCCCGATTTGGCGTACCCCTGCTGATACATTCTGACCAGGGAACGAACTTCAACTCTGCTGTCTTCACTGGGCTGTGTGACGTGCTCGACATGGAAAAGACTCGTACAACTCCCTTGCATCCACAATCCGATGGAATGGTTGAACGATTTAATAGAACGATTCTGAATCATCTCTCCTTGTTTGTTTCCAAGAACCAGCAAGATTGGGATCAGAAACTTCCATTGTTCCTTTTGGCCTACAGAAGTGCTACTCACGAGACCACCGGATATACACCATCTCAAATGATTTTCGGAAGAGACCTTAGACTACCCTGTGACCTCCTCTTTGGACGACCACCGGACACCCCTTCCTCGCCTGTCCAGTATCTAGATGATCTCCAGGCACGTTTGGAAGCCGTACATTGGTTCGCCAGAGAAAGAATCAACATCATGACAGAGCGCATGAAGGTCCGCTACGATGCCAAGGCCACGGAACGTTCATTCCAGGAAGGTGACAAGGTGTGGTTATGGAATCCTAAACGTCGGAAAGGACTCTCCCCTAAGCTCCAGACGAACTGGGAGGGCCGTATATGGTCCTTAAGAAGATCAACGACGTCGTGGTAAGGATTCAACGGACACCCTCCTGTAAACCTAGAGTTGTACATAACAATAGACTAGCCCCATATTATAGTAGAAGTGATTGAATTGCCTTTCCTCTTAAGGACTTCACTGCCCGGGACGTGCAGTCTTTAAGAAGGGGGAAATGTTGCACAAATTGTCTGTATATATTGTAAATAGTGACGTATTATTTCAAAATTCTATTGTAATTTATTTTTATCCAATTTTATTTAGTAATTAATAGCGATTATACAAGTTAGAAAAATGTGGCAACACCTGAAGTAATCGAGACGTTTCGAGAAATTTCTTTCCTATGAATTGGCTGGAAATTTCGAGAATGTCTCACGCGCTTGTTTATAAAAAGACTGGAGAACGGGAAAGTTGGCAGATGTACTTCGGATTTCGTTGAAAGCTGATCGCTTTGTTGACCTATTGGAGTGCGCTTGTACAATCGCTGAATTCGAAGTTATTTTTGTTGAAGCTTGTGTTGAAGCTTGAGAGTAGTTAAACTGTTGCCTGTGAATAGATTTTGTGAGTTTTCTGAAGAGAGAATAAATACTTTTAAACCGTGAAAACTGTGCCATCATTGCCTCAGTGGAAAAATTCGTAACAATATATATATATATATATATATATATATATATATATATAATAGATAGATAGATATATAGACATACTGCAAAGAGGATGACAAGCAAATATTTAATTTTTTATTTGCTGATATTTGGATATATTCTCTTGATTTTACATTTCAATGATTGGATATGATGATGGTACATTTAAGATATTCCCCATATATCATATCGTTGCGTGGACCGGTTCGAAAGATTTGAACCCAAAGCAGATCAAAACTTGCAAAAATTTATTCCAATATAACTCTTCACAGATTCCTTTAAAACTCCAGAACTTCTCGTTCTTGTAGACAGAATACAGCTCTTTTCACAACAATAGAGCACAAAACAGCAGTTAAAAACTTGACAACACAACTGCTCAAATCGCTGCAAAAGACAATGCAATACAGTTCGCTTTCGGAACTCTCTGAACGCTCACTGAGACTCAGTAATTCCAGTCAACTAATGGACTCAGCTAACTCAGTAACTCAAAATCAGTCAACTACTCCATCACCCGCTCTCCTGAGCTTTTATAGGAGTCAAACCTTCTGGAGACTTCTAGAGGTAGATATTTGGAGAACTTTCCAGATCGTAGTCGAAAGTCCTATACATGTACATGGGGACCGAAAATGTCGCCAAATGGTCGCCAAGTTTGGCGACATTTGGCAATTTCTCGCCAAATTTGGCGACAACAATTAGTCGACTAAAATTAGTAGACAGCTTGGCTCTATCTCGCCAATTTGGCGAGATTGCCATTACCATAATGTTAAATGCCGTGCTCCTTGTAAAACTAGCTTCCCAGCGTTACCTCTGTAAAACCCGTTATCAAGCATCAAGACCCATATTGCCGGAAGCCAACTTAACCCTTAAATGCATATTGTTGCCTTTTCGATACGTTCCTTAAATGTGTAGAATGTAGATCTCTTTATGTAGTAACCTTTGCATAGTGTTTTTATTTTAATTTTACCGAAACTATTTTATCGTTTTCGAACGCAATTATAATCTTTGACAGTTTATTTCTTTATCTGTGACAATTTTTATTGTTGGGGGCGCTGTTGTCTGAGTACAATTTCATTTCGGCGGGTGTTACGAATTACGATAATTTATATAAAAAGTAATAAAAACACACAGGAAAAATTGTTTTCTGGTAAAAACAAGGTAGAGTAACGAATTATATTTATAATTTTTGCATATACTGATAAATTTATGCGAGGAAAATGCAGCATTTTGTGATGTAAAACTACATCAATATGCAAAATCCTTATGTTTTTTTGTTTTGTTTTTTATTATTATTTTTCTCTTTAGTTACACCCATTTCTTAGTTGATTTCAAATTTTATTTATTGAAAATAAAATTTCATGCATTTAAGGGTTAACGACGAACTATTGCACTGCCTTATGCAAAATGTACATAAATTTTCCTATTTACAAAATTAACACTACGAAATATTTACAAATATACAAAAATTAGTAACATTATGGTTGTTATCGTTTCTATTATTATTATTATATGTTTGGTTATAATTTTAGATCATAGTGATCAATGGATTTTCATAATTAGTTATATTTTAATGTTTTTACTGGATAATAATGTATTTGCATTTTAAACTGAACCACTTTTATTATATACAGGTGGCATGTCGTAGATAAATTATTAGATCCCTATATGGCGTGGTTGGTTAATTGTAATCGACCGATAGCTAAATATTAAATTAATAACTGAAAAATTGTTGGCTAAATGACACTAATGCTTCAAAGGAATTTATTTTAATAAACATGAGTCGTTTTTCAGATAACGACGAAATTATGTATTTTAAGAAGTCGTAAAATTGGGAAGCAAATGTTAAAGGCTATTATCACCTTCTATGTTAATATCATAAATAAATGAAAAGATATATAATTTTTGTCATTCTGCAAGGCATATTTATTTTAACAATATTAATTTATCTAAATATAGCAGTGCTTCAGATAACTTGAAAGCTTACAAATACCTTTACGACAAGTTAACAATAGAGGAAACAGACTCCAACTTTGAATTTAAATATGCAATTTATTCAGTGGTGGCAAAACTATTTGTATGATGCCAAACAAGGTTTGGATCTTGTATAATAATGTGTTAATTTCTCATTGTAGAACATTCTTCATTAACACTACAAAAGAAGTTACAAGAATAACTGTAGTTTTTAGATAGAGTTATTGTTTAAAGTTCAAACCTTCGACATAAAATCTGTGTAACTTTGTACAATATTGTTATACGTTTCCATCTGAAGAAAGCTAAGGAAAGAAAATTAGTTCAAAATGTGTTAAAATGTTTCTATTTCATATGAATCCATTCAACAATACTGAATATGCTTTATATTTTGTGTAAGGATACTTAGCTAACCCAGTTTATTTTTCACTTTATAATAAAGTATATTATACATATTTTTTCAAAGCCAACGTAAATTTGTTGTAGTACAAAGTTTCATTGAACAAAGTTGCATGCATCTTTCTTCTTGAATCAAGTGATTAAAATATTTTAACTTAGGTAATTGGCGTTATGGTCTTATATAAAGAAGGATAAGATTTATAAGGATTCATATAGAAACTATTGCCCGCTGCTCCATATTTTGGCTCCATTTGTCTCAATTATTTTATCATAAACCTCTTGTTTCACTCTTCTTTCAAACATCGTTATTTCACTTTAAGATACAAGAGTTATTTTTTTGTCATAAGGATTGCTTCTGTTCAGAAGTTTGGTGGGATGTTTGTTATCAATTGCCGAGTAATAAAACTTTATTTGGTTTTTCCAAAAGTATATCTACCTTACACACTAATATATTTTTCAAAGAATGAACAATAAAAAAAAAAAATTCTAAATATGTCTGCTTTCTTAACATTAATGCAGGTGTATTGGACTATGCGGTGGTATACAATACAATACACTTTGTATGCAGGTGAGGGGTGCTCACATGCTCTATAAATGTCGGTTTTTGTTGTTTGTTTGAATTTAAGCATCATTTTGTTAATGACGCAAATGCGACGTCCTCTTATAATTTATGAAAATTCGTTTTTTTTTACTTGTCAATTTCTTCACATTTTACAGCTCCGCTCTTAAGTTTTGGAAGTGAGTGTAAATCTGGGGTGTTTTCTATTATTTTAACAACCACCTGTATCTTAAGTTAAGCGCAACCAGTAACCATTATACAAAAACTAAAGTTTAGAAATTTTTCACGCAATCGTTTCCGACTGCCGATTTCTACCACATTTAAATGCAAAACGTAGCTAATATATTTCGTAGTTTTGATGAATGATCATTGCAAAGACAGCATTAACAAATTGTTCCTACAACTGACCGACAATTATGTGTCCTAAAATGTAAATTGTGAATTATACCCAAGTATAACCAACTTAAAAGATAGCAATAACGTATACATATTATAAATTAAATAATTTTAAAACTAATTTCATTTCCTGAAGAAGTAGTGTAATTTTATAAAAATAAAACTTTTTGTAATAGTGAAACAGAAATTTTTTTTTTTTTTTTAAAGAAAACTTGGATGAAGAAACGTTTAAATTTTTTTTTAGATGATTTGTTAAATCTAACAGCAACAACAACAACAGCGATAACAACAACAATAATATTAATAATAATATTAATAATAAAATTAATAATAATAATAATAATAATAATAAATAATAATAATAATAAATAATAATAATAATAATAATAATAATAATAATAATAATAATAATAATAATAATAATAATAATAATAATAATAATAATAATAATAATAATAATAATAATAAATAATAATAATAATAATAATAATAATAATAAATATTGAAAAAGTATTTTGAAATTTTGAAGCACACTCACACCGAATTGAAAGCAATTCAATCGATTAGTGCCAAAAATAATTTACAAAAACATCAAGTTTTTTTTTATCTATACAATCGTAATTTCTAGTCAAAGGTGCCGCAAAAAAAAGAGGACGCAACATCCTGGATTTTGAAAATCTAATATATTTTCCCCTGTATGATCCCAATCAACATCATTAATATAAATTTCTTTTATCTTATGTATTCTCTGATAACGAATTACTCGATAACAAACGCATGCTTACATTTGGACAGAAGTGTACATACAATGCATACACCGTTCAGTTACTTCCTGTACACTCTAAAATAAACTCTACGAAATAAATAGATGTCCCCCGTTCTTTTTATTCATCAAAATCGTTAGAAATCAAATTACACGTTCGTCGTAAAATTTTCGATTTCTCACAGAGTTCACATCTTTGGAAACTCGTGAATTTTATTTGACCAAGAGTCGATTGGATTATGCAGCGTTAAAAGCAAAGTCACGAAGATTTTTTTTTTTCTCTTTAAAATTTGGTTCAATTTTTAAAGGATTGGTAAATGCATTTTTTTTTATCAAAAGAAGTGAGTGGTGTGAATGTTTTATACGTTTAAATTTGATTACTTTGTAGATTAGTCTAAAATGTTTCAGAGAGGAAAGCTCTTCCAAGAGATTGAAATTTGTATTACATTTGTTTCACTTTACGGTCTAGTTGAATAAATTAATGTACAGTACGTTTGTAAAAGAATATTCCAGTTATAAATTGTGTAATAGTTTTTAATTTGCGTTATTTATCTACACAAATGTTTAATTATGGATTCAATAGCATAAGAAAAACAAATTTGGTTTACTTTCAATTTGATTTTTGATTTCTTGTAAATAGTACAAATTAAACTGTTTTACTGTACCATTGACTCGGACATTATTTTAATGTCACTCTTTATATCAGATACCTATGTTGCCATTCACTAGGTTTAAATAGTATAAACTGACACAGTTACAAAACTAATGCAGTGGTTTTTATATCTGCAATTGAAAGTGTTAGTATTCATATTTAATATTGAATTTATTCGTAACCTATTTTATATAATCTCAAGAAGTTTATTCGAAATTGTTACCACAAATTTTATTAAAGTAAAAAAGTACAATTTTTTTTTAATTTAACTATTGTCCAAACTATTTTGTATTGTATTTGCGTGATAATTCCTTTTGGTCATTGACCTTAGTCCGTCCTGGTTAGTCACTTTCGTTCAACTTTGCTCTCTTTTATTGCCAATGAGATTTAAATAACTGATACGATCGCCCTTTGGGCTTATTTGGAATAGTGACTTCGGGCTGGACCCACAGTAAATTCAATATCAAATGTTCAAATTCCTTAGTCAAACTTTAAGTTAATTTATTTATCATTCATTTTAAAGTGTATTAATATAGGTATCCATTTTTGTTTGGATTTTAATGGTGATTCTTACAAATGTGAAGATTAAAAATAATGAAAAAATGAACCTCTTAAAAAAATAATAAAGAATTCTTAGCAAATATATTTCTATCGAGGGCTTGTAAGTGGAATACACTAAGTGTGTTCCCTTTTCATCAGTTTGTAGGTTATTTTCTTATCCAGACAAGCTTCCCACAACAAGAGTTAGATGTTGGTTGAAAATAAAAACTAGTTTAATTGAATTACTATTATTAGATTTCAATGTTCTTTCTCATCGTTTTTGTACTTAATGAAATGCAATTCAGTGACAAAGAGGCTGTCTGCCAAGTTTCAGCTTAATTGGATGGTAGTAAATAGGTTATTTGGTCCTCTGAAGCGCCAATGGAATCGTAAGTAAAAGTGTGCTTTTAATTACAAACACCATAACTTCATAGAATGCATTTCATGGACAACGCGATTATTTGTCATGTTTCATCTCGATTATATGTCAGGAAGTGGATTAATTATCCCTCCGACGATTTGCCTAAGCAAACAATGGACAATTTGTTATAACAAATTTAAAAAAAAAAAAAAAAAAAAAAAAAGTTGGTGCGTTCAGATATAAAATTAATTCTTGAATAAGTATTAAATTAAACAACCCGTTTTTATTTGATTTTTATAACAAAGCGCACTCATGTTCAAATTTACATTGTTGAAAAAGAGCTTCTCTTGAAATAAATACTTTCGTTAAAATATTAAATTTATTTTTAAAAAAATATTTAGCTAGATCTTATTACGAGACTTCTTACTCTGTTTTTGGATTTTTTTTCAAAATTTGTAACAATAAGATTTATAACAGTAAACAAAGTTTCTTAAATATTTTTAAATGAAATTATATAGTGATTTAAAAGAATATTAAAATATATTTTTTTTCAGATATGTCGTATCTTCATAGAATTTCTTCATAATTCGAACAAATTCTAAGATTTAAAATAATGAAATGGAGCTGCTCTTAAAATAAAAAATTTAGGAAAGTTGACAAGTTTATCATTTAAAAAGTTATTAAAATCTATCCTTTGTATGACAATTCGTTCTGTTTTAAATTTTAATGACAATGAAATATCTGAAATTCAAATTTTTAACCTACATAAAATTTATTATTTAAAAGGAATTGAAAATGTATTTAATTCTACTGCACTTTCTCCCTGTTACTTATTGAATAATAAAATAAATATATCTGAAATAAAACAAAAATCTTCATAGTATGAAAATAGGAATATACTACAAAGAACAAAGAGGAAGACAACCAAACAAATATTTCATTTTTTGTTTAATTTCTTATTCGCTACTGTTTGAATATATTTTCTTTATATTTGCATTTGGACGATTTATGATTTGATGGGATGCGGGTACATTTATGGTCATTCCCATTTATCAATAATTTTTTGCTCCAATTCTATTCTTGGATGTTTCAAATTTTTCGGTCGGCTTTTAATAACTGAAAATGAAATAGTTGCACTTGAATACTTTTTTTTACTGTAATGTATTTGTATTTGATTCTAAACCACTTTCCTTTTATGTCGAAGTCATATCATGTATAAATTATAAGATCGTACTTTTTGAGGTTTTCAATAATACTTTATGCCCCATATAAAGTTCAAACTATTATTCTTAAAAATGTGTGTGATCGTTGAAATACGTATACAATTTCAGTTTGGTTAGGAAGTCTTCAGTCAAGTTAATGGCAGTGATCTGAATCGTACTTAGAAGATAATACCATGAAATTCAAAATTATTTGATAAATTTATTAATATTAATTTGAGTGATACATTGTTTGTTAATTGAGTAACAATTAACCTCTTCATAGGAATGATCATTAGTAACCATGTGTCTTGTTTCAAGAGAACGATAAAATCTTTTCCTAAGCGATGGAATGTGCAATTGGTGAGATATTGGATGGCTGAAGTAAACTATTTTTTTTTTTAATTGCAGGTGCGAGAATAAATAAATAAATAAATAAATAAATAAATAAATAAATAAATAAATAAATAAATAAATAAATAAATAAATAAATAAATAAATAAATAAATAAATAAATAAATAAATAAATAAATAAATAAATAAATAAACAAACAAACAAACAAACAAACAAACAAACAAACAAACAAATAAATAAATAAATAAATGAAAGAATGAATAGATAAATAAATAAATGAAAAAACAAACAAACAACTAAATAAATAAATAAACAAACACACACAAAAAAAATTAAAACTTTCTTTCTCATTTTGTAAATTTTTTTCATTTTTTTTGCTTGTTTTTAATTATGCCTAGATTGCATATTATACACAATAAAAAGTAAAGTATATTTTTGTGTTGTAGGAGTGGTTTTTGTTCATTTTTTGGAAATTCAAAAGTATTGGATGAATGTATTAGAAATTCAGTAACGTGCTTGAACAAATTTGCAAGATAAACTATTTAAGGTACCTGGAATCATTGGAAATTGCGGTATTTGGTGTAAATATACTATTTTTACTATAAAATAGTCTCCAATTCAATAGATTTAAAAGGATACTACTTTCGTGACTAAAATTTCAGAATACTATAAACTATATGTATTTTTATAAAGGTACTCAGTGTTAAAATATCACTATCGTAAATTTTACACTCGATTTATGACTAACTAGTTTTTTTAGAGTGTCAGACTTATTTTAACAAAAGTAAACTTCTGTTAGATTCAACTACTTAAAACTTATTTATTTTATTTAAAACCATTCCATCTTGTTTACCATTACGTAGCCTAGTCTGGAATTCCACCAGCCTTGTTTATAAAATTAAAAAAAAAATAATGTCGTAAATGTTGAGTCAATAGTCATTACACTATGAAAAATCTCTGCTGTTGGGGTCTGACTGAAAGTTTTGGAAATTTAGGACAATCCCTTCATGCCTCAGGTGAAGGGGGCTCCTTAAAATGAACTGGAAATGAAAGGCAATCGTCATCCGCCCTTAAAGTTCTAGACTGTAATTGTAGCGTCATCCGAGAATGAGTTAAAGCGCATGTACAGGACAGGAAGCCTACTAGAATCAACTACATCCGTGGAATAATTGATTTTTTTAATTAACTTTTTAATCTTGTTTTTTTTTAAAGAGACAAATAGTTGCATAATAGTAACTTATGCAAGTAGTTGCGAAAGTAATATTTTTTCAAATTTTGATATTTCTTTTTGAATGAAATAAACTAAGAAATGTACATAATTGTTAATTGTAATATACAATTGCGTATGTTGAAAATATTGTATTTTTTCTTTAAATCTACAACATTTTAATACAATATTGTCACTAAATTTATTCTCATATGTGTTCATTAATACTTGCAAGTATCAGCTACTTCTTCTTCTTCTTTTTTTTTTTTTTTTTTTTTTTTTTTTTAATACTGCACACAGACATTGGTATTTTAATTGAAACAGTGTGATGAGAGTTTATCAAACTTCACGTATCTGTTTCTCAGGAAAAAATTGACACTATAGCTTAATTACTTTTCATTTCACTTTTGGAATAAGCAAATATACGAACTTAATAGTAATTCTTTTATTTCAATGTAAAAATTACTTAGAATGTCACTTTATATTTCTGAAAAATCTCACGTTGCCAATATTAATACAAAAAAATCCATTAAAATCTCACTAAAGTGTATACAACTGAATAGAATGAATGTAAATGATTTAAACACAGAATTTATTTTAGCAAAAGATATTATAAATATGCTCAATTAGTATTATTGTATTTATTAGAGGGTATCCCAATGGCTAATACTCATCTAAATACGTCCTCGCCAGAGGCAAAACAAATCCTCGCTAGGCAAAATCAACTCATGTGGAGTAATGTAGCGGTTTCAATCCTTGTAACTGTATAACTTTAGAATTTTGAGTAAAATCATGCGCATAGTTGCCCATGGAATGTCAAGTGCTCGTGCTATTAAGCGGCCTCTTGCAGTAGCATTTGAAGAACTTGCACATGCTTCAGATGTTGTAATTGCAAGTTCCAGTTCAGTTCCATTGCGATCAATGCTCATTCCTTTTTTTCAGCGACATAATTACTGCTGGCAAATAATTTTTTCTTGTCATACGTATCGCATTTATAGCGAAATTGCATGAATTACACATTTGTATATGATTTTAGCCGTACTGCGTTATCTGTTGAGGAAATTAAGGCCTACTTTTTTTTTTTTTTATAGAAAACCTCGACTACATGACCTAAAAAACCTATATTTAAAATTTCATTCGGTCCGTTCAGTAAAACCGAAGATTAGGAGCCTCTGAGTACCGTCAGTTTAATTTTAATAACCTGTTGTTATTGAAACTCGATGTTTTGTTTCTCGATAGCAAAACCCACGTTGAAGTATTATACATACATTTCAAAGTTTGAAGGAATATTTTTTAGAGGAAAGTTTCATACATAAGAACAGTCTCCCAATTTTTTAGAAATACTGTATATTACAAACAGGATGTTTAAAAAATAGCAGAACTTTTAAAGAAACGATTAAACACGAATATTTAAAAGTAGATAGACGCGATTGTCACAACCATAAAAAAAAAGTATTTTTTAGAAAAAAACATAAGGTTCCTATTTTTATAAATAGATGGTGCTCTACATATCTGTTGCCCAATGCCTCATGTACCTACACTCGTTGACTGATAACTACTAGATAACAATAAGTGACGGTCTGCTGGAAATAGTATTGGCAGTCAACACATGTTTATTAGTTTGCGGGCTGCTAAATTTTAGGATTTTGATGTACAGTGCTAAAGTGCTATCTCTGATAGAAACCTAATTTTTTTGTACTTTATGTAATTTTTTTTTTTTTTTAATCTTTTGAATTCTAGATGTTTGTGAATTAATAAATTTCCAAAAGTATGCACTGCTACTATTTATCATCCTTTATTTGTATACGATAATCTAATTTATCATGACGTCGTCTTATAAGAACAAGAATAAATGTCATGAGCTTTAAAAAGAACAACATCCCTTCGACCAGCTAACTTACACCAACCTCGACTACTACATAATCTTTATACCAGCTGTGCGTGTGCTTTACTAGATCTGGCAAGTGTGGGTACCGCGACATCTGTTGAGGAACCCAATGCCTCACACGAAGAGCGCAGAGCTCCAACGTTTTAAATATGTCCATTAAAACGATTGTTTGGGGGGGGGGGGGGGTTGAGATATGGATTGGGTGAAGGGTGGGCCGGTTGAAACGCATGTTTAAGTTGCGGATGTTTTCGTGTCCCTTTGATCTGAGGATGGTTTTAATGATACGTTTGAAGAAAATAGGAGATGTGGGGTGGAGGGATGGACATGTTTCGAGATACTTGTTATTTGTCGTGAGTTTAAAGGTTTAGTTTGTTTCTATGAACTGTGTGGGTGATGCATGGTGTTTCACAAAGTATCTCACTCTTTCATGAGCGCCCCCAGGAATATTCGCAAGGGGGGTGCAAGACTAGATTTTTATCAAAATCATTATTTTTTTTAGAAATGTTAATTAATGATTATACATTATAAATTATGCTCTTTGAGAATAGTTAAAATTCATGGTATATATTTTTGAAAGCGCAACCCTGTTAAAGAGAAAAATATACAAAATAGTAAAAATATTAAAATATATATTTGTAACGATTTTTTTTATCATCCAACTAGATCTCACGGCATTCAAGAAACAGTGTTTATAATAGAGGAACTGGAAGATGCAAAAATACAGAGGCGTAAATTTTTTTTTATTTCTTCCAAGTTTTCAGATATAATGAAAAAAAAAAAAAAAATCAAAATGAAACACGAAGGCAGTATTGGAATATGTTCAATTGAATTCTAAAAATAGATTTCAAGATAGTATATCTGATGACTTAAGAAACAAAAGATTTTTCTAGAATTTTGAGAGCTACACAGAAATTGATTAGACAATAAAAGGAATAAATACTTCTACTCATCAGACTCTAATAATCATAGACAACAAGCGCCAGAAAATCTTCACGTAAGTAGCTATAAAAAACGACATAGGAAAGAAACAAAAGATTATATTAATAGAAATTTTTTTTCATTGTAACATAAAAGTAAAAACGGCATATGTGCTTTTTATTTATCTTGGAATTTACATCTTTTCCCTTATTTTTTTATTTATTAATTTTCAAGAGCCAGGGGGGTGCAAGTGCACCTCCTTGCACCCTCCTGGGGGCGCCTGAGCACTCTTTGAAATAGAATTACTACTAAACGTGGTGATCTGTAGAAGATGAAAACGTGTGGTATGATGTTTATTGTGAAAGTCGCATAAATTTAATACATGAAATATAAAATTAGTTACAAAAGCAGACGGCAGTTGGCGCCTTTCCAAATAGTTGCAACGTCGATCTATATTAAAGAGTACTAGTTCTCTTTGCCTCTTTTCTTTCTTACTGGTTAAATAAATTAAGGTATTATAAGTTAGGCAATGGGCAATGTAGCTTTACATGAAGTGGACTATGATTTATAAGGTTTCACACTGCATAGGCGTTGTGTCGGTGCCATTTGTGGCTTCTGTTCCAATTATCATACCACAAACCACTTGTTCTATTCTTATATTAAACACAGTTACCGAGTTTTCAAAGTCAGGTTGTCATTTTCTTTGTTATCTGGATTTCTTCCGTCCAGTGCAGTTTGGTAAGGTGTTTACTATACATTGTTTAGTATTTTCAAATAATCCTTTCATACACTAAGATTGTTCTTCTAAGATAAGGCAACAACAAAAATATGTTTAACAACTTTTTGCATAGGTTGGTGGGTTGTATTCAGATTATCTGGCGCCGTCAGCAACACGAGGGTAATAATGCGCAGAAACATTCGTCATTAGATAAGCCAACATACATTTACAAACACCCATGCCTTACACGGGACTCGAACCCGCAACCTCGCGGTCTAGAAGCTAGCACGCTAAGCACTATACCGTTTACATTTTGTATAGGAGTGCATGTGTTACACCATGCATTTCTTAATTATCGCCTATATGGTGACGCGTATCAGTACATATGTCCAACGTGTGTTGCTATGAGCATCGGGGATTGATATAAGTGTCGGAGACACATTTACGAACTTTGTAGTTTTTCATCCCCAAGAGTTTTCAGAAAAGAAGAGACGTTAAGTTTTCGGAAATATTGAAAGGGGTGGCCTTCCCATAGTGTAAAAGAGTGGGAGGGGGGTGGAGGAGAGTCAAGGACAAATCAAGAAGTAGAAAGTTAATGCATTTGCGTACCTCAATAGATTTCTCCTTATTCTATACTAAATGTCACGTGACATTGTAGTGTGATTCTTTGCTAACTTTCCTAAACATTTTTGGGATTTTTTTTTACAACAGATAATGTCACTTTTTCACGATGCATTTTTAAAAAAAAACGTTATTGTTTAAAATTAAACTTTTAGTGTGTAAATAAAATAGTTTGGACAAAAACACAATTTAATTTGTTTAGTTATTCATTTTAAAAATGCATATAGGTATGAAATAAATCATATTGTTATATATTCACTTCCTGATAGTTCTTCTTCACGTTATCCCATAGATGGCTAAATCCATCACTGTGTCATTCATCACTCTCCATAATATACTAATTAATTAACTGGTAGTACTCTATTTTTAACGAGGTGAAATTAAATAAATAAATTTAAAAAAAAAAAAAAAAAAAAAAAAAAAAAAGAGAAAATCTGCATTAACTTTAAAGGAAATTTTTAAGATTTGATTGATTGTTGTAATGTAAATCGTAGGTTTCCTTCTAAAACAAAACATAGAAACTAATTTTATCGTAGAGAATTGAAGTAATAATAATAAAAAAAAAAATTGCCACTGTTGTGGTATATTAGAGTTATTCTCATAAGTACAAATTTTTGTTTATGGGTTCCTTTATTGAAAACAAACATATATGCTCAGATTACTGCTTAATTAACTCAGATTGGTTTTTCAAAAAGCCTGTCAGACATTTTATGTACTGTAAATACATTCTTCAATGGTGTGTCACCGAATTTTATCTAACTTGTAACTATTATGTGAAAAACATGTAACTCATACCGAAAAAATGTAACTTTGTTTTCTAAAACTTTTTTTTAATTATTAAAAAAAATCCCAGTTTTATTACAAATATTGGAGAGGGGAGAAGAGGGGAGGGGGTTCGGTTGAATTTATATACTTTTAGGAGGCCAATAGTCGAAAAGTTTTAGTTGAAAAATAGTGGAAATTTTTTATATTTGAATGTGGTAAAAAGTAATTATTACAAGGTAATTTTACTGGGTAAATAAAAAAAAATTAAAATAATAAGATTTCATATATATTTGTAGACAGGGGACGCTAGTCGCAGTTAATGATTTGAAATTTAGCAATTGGAGCCCAATAAAATGCTGAATATACGATTAACTGCTCATTTTTGAAAAAAAAATTCTGTTATTTACACCCACATAAGGTTTTCCCTATAATGGAAAGTAAACTGTTGTTCCATCCACAACAATCAACCACCATTTAACTTTTTAAATTAATGTTACCAGTTTTCTTTTTTTTTCATTTTATTATTTATGAATTCCTTTAGTGTATCTCTTTCAGCGTAAATAGTTCAATGTTTAGAAATGGTTTCCTAGTTTTTATTTGTGGTGTCACAAAGAATACCTTAGACATACCGATCAAACGCATTTCCCTAAAGTCCCGCCACGTACGTTACCAATTACTAAGCCCATCACGTAGTTGCCACGTAAGAAAAGCCTAACACTAATCTCATTTATATTGGCAATTACTCCCATTGCGACTTCCTATTGGCAGGATCGTACACTCAAGTAGACCAAGTGATAAAATGAATGAAACAAACGTGTAATAAGTACCAAAAGATAAGAAATTGAAATATACATAAAAATTTTCACGTTGTGGTTGAAATTATAAATTGAGTTTCGTTTGTTGAGTTTATATTGTTAGAAAATCGTTTGTCTAAAACTGCAAAAAGTGACGTATTTCTTTTAATGGTCTATTTTTATTTAATTTAATTTATAAACAGTGATAATACAGGTTAATAAAAGGTGGCAACTCCTAAATCATTCTGGAATTTTCGATCGTGTGATTGGTCGGCTGGATTTTGCTAGAAATTTCTGCCATGACACTATTTAAAGAGACAAAAAATGAAATCGAGTTTAATTGAGTCGTGAATCGTTTGCTGTTTGGAAGCTTCTGACTTTTTGTTTATTTTCTGAGCTTGAATTAAAGCTGTGTTCAAAGTTGTATGTACCGTAGATTGTATTGAAACTTGATAGCAATTGTTTTGTTGATCGAAGAAATTTTGTGAGCTTTCGAAGGAAGAATAAATTATAGTTTTTATTTAGTAAAAACTGTGCCATCATTTCCTTTGAGAAAAATTTACAACAACATTCATTGTTTAGGAAAATAAACTGATAAACATACATTTTAAGATATTTACTCTCTTAGAATCAATAACTTGTATGCGGATAGAAATACAAAGACAAAAGAAGTCGTCCAACTCCCCAATGATTTTCCAATTTTCTCTTAAAACCACCTACTCAAATTGAATCCAATATATCCATAGGCAAAAACCACTCAATTCATTAATCGCCTTATTGTTGAAATAATGTTTTATCCTTTCTGTATTAAACTGCGATTTGAACATTTTAAAACTATGATCCTATTATCTGTAATAAATTCCAAACCTTTTAGTATCGGTCTGTTTTAAATGAGTAAATTAAATCTTCTCTACTTCTTCTCTCCTGTAGCAGGTACATATGGTGTATTATGATATGGTGTTAAAACTATGCTACAGATGCGGCCTAGTTAATCCCAGATACAATGGTAGAGTTATGTCTTTAGATTTAGTAGAAACACTTTTTTTTTTATTAAATCCTAACATCCGGTTAGTCTTTCTACTGACTGCTCCACATTGATAAGCCAATTGGAAAATCTCCATTAACTAACAAGCCTAGATCTTTAACAATATCACCATTGTTTATTTTAACATCTTATAAATAACAAGAAGCATTTCTATTATTGTACCACATGTGATAATCCAGACATTTATTAAAATCGGAGAAAACGGATTCAGTTTGCTAGCAATTACTAAGCAGATCACGTTGCAGCCATGTAAGAAAACACATGCACTAATTTCATTTATATTTCCAATTATTTCGACTCAGACCAAATAAGTTTTCAGATTTTAACCTTTTTTTAAATCGTTGATTCGAAAGTGACGTATGTGTTTACACTTTTGAAGCTATAATTGTATTTAACACGTTAACTTGTGTTGTTCCAATAGTTGAGTGTTTTTCCAATATTAAATATTGTCCGAAAAGGACATTTTGTTTTACAAAAAAAAAAAAATTCCATAAAAAAATTCTAGTAATTGTAGTTGCTCCTTTGTGCAATTTCATAAAAAATTATATTTTAAAGTATTGTATGATATTAGAAAGAGTAATTTTGTAGTGACGAGATTACTGGAATAGGATCTTTTCCCATTAATTATTATCCAGAATTATTAAAATGTGTTATCTTCATTTTAGTACAACATTATAAAAATATATTTGAAATAAATTATTTTATAATGATGATTTAACTGGTTAGTGCTCTTATTTTTTCCATAAAATAATTCTGAACTAATTTTACATAAATAGATACATAAGTCCCACATACTGTACAAAAATCATTGCGTGATGCAGAGATAAGTTCAAATTTATTCAAGGTATTAGATCATGATAAAGTAATGTTCTGAAATTTTGGGTCAATTCCTCTTTCTCCATCGAGTTTATCCACAGAATCTCGCCCCTGTAGTAAAAGTGAAAAGTTGGCGCCTATGCTAGTGGCAACTCATGAGAAGTAATAGCAATAGAATTAGTAATTTAATAAATTTTAGTAAAATATGTATAAATTTCATACAACATGAATTCCATATGATTATGTAAATGTTACGCAAATATACATATAATCAAAACTACTCGGTTCAATTAATACAAAAAATATTCAATTAATACCAAATGTTTATTTAATTGTGCGTTTGTTTAATTAAATAAAAGTATTTATTAAATTTATTTATTTATTTTATTCATACAGTTATCTAATTTATTTATTTAAAAGATTAATAAATAAAAAGTATTCAATTAAAAATATTGTTTCTGAATATATATATATATATATATATATATATATATATATATATATATATATATATATATATATATATATATATATATATATATATATATACGTTTATTTTAGGTAATTTCTGATTATTAATTATGAAGAGAAATCATGCTGAGGGGAGACAAGGATGATTCAGATAATTATATTTGTCAAGGGAAAATAGCATGTGTCATAATTTTAGAACTTTCATAAACTCTTTTCGAATTTAAACAAATAACTGTTTTATATCTCTTACGAGTACTTCACATAACCTTTAGTTGTTCAGACGAATCCTCTTCTTATTAACGTTGAAATATTTCAGAAAAATTTCGTTTATGGTTATTCTCATCAATGGCATTATTGAACTACTGAACGAGTCAAATGTATTTAATTTTTCAGGATACCAAGAACAAGTTCACAACCAAAAAAAAAAAAAAAAAATTATATCGGTAAGGAAAATAATTGAAATACTTAAAACAATAATTAAAAAGTTCAAGAAATAAATAATTCACAACTGTATCGATGTTTAATTTGTATTTTTTAATATTAAAATTTGGGCTAACAAAAACTTAAAGCCCTTCCACTAGGCGTTGCTGTGTATCTATCAGAGGTCGGAAATATTGATAAAAATAAATATCGATACTATATCGTTGCATAGAAAAATATATCGATAAAATATCGATAACTCGATACATTTCTACTTTTCATGATTGCTTTTTTGTAAGGTGACTACTTTTTCAACGGAAATGGATATATTACAAAAAATAAAAAAAGTTATATTTTTGCTTAATTGGTGAGTGATTTAAAAAAAAAATTTAGATAATTTTCAATAGCTTTTAAGTGTATGGAAAATATTGAATATTGGTGCCATTTTAACTGTCTCTCAGCCAAGTTCGAACTTTAGTTTTGAAGTTTTTGAAAAGGGAATAAAGAAAATCGAAAAAACACATAGAACTACAAAATGATCCTAAAAAAAAACTAAATTTTTTTGAAAATATCGATATATCGGCGACTTTTATTGATACTTTTAATATCGATATATTTTTAGAAATATCGATAAAAATATCGTCGTATTGATATATCGCCGACCTCTAGTAACTATATTAAAAGTGTTTACACACCACTTTTTAAACTTAAAGAGTTTTTATACAAATCCGCAATGATTTAAGCTAATAATCTCATGATTCAATCATTCATTCATTCGAACTCAGAGGATCGTACTTGACAGACCTGTTCTGATCGCTATTATGCCTCGCAAGAAGAGACAAGTTAAGCAAATCTCAACGAAGGGCTCTGTTCCTGATGTTGATGACGATGCCAGCACTGACAGTAATGTCACTGCCCCAGATTTAACAACCCCGGAAAATTCTAAGGAATTAACTCAACCTGACGTTGAGAGTTGTAAAAATCTGGCCCCGGCAGAAGAGGTTTTACAGTACGAAGAGGCAAACCTTGCTAACACTGTTAGCCCCTCTTACGTACCTACCTGTTTTTACCTTGCTTCAGATGCGGATGGGAAGAGTGCCATAAGCTTCCTGCACAAGAGGCTTCTTGAGCAAAATGGCTCTTTGAACGCCCGTGTCACTAAAGTTTTGATTTGTGTCACCCCTCAACAAGAGATTGAGGAGGCGCTTATTTACACTTGGCTTAAGGAACGTGGTGTTGATTTTACGCAAAATGATCCTGGCAAACTCACTTCATTTAAAGTAGTTGTCAGGGGATTGCCTGGATCTACGTCTCCTGCGGAGATAATCGACTGGTTTGCCTCTGAGATGCCAGACTTCCAACCCAAATCAGTCACCCAGATGAAGAGAAGCCGAGGCATAAAGATGCCTCTCTTTATTCTGGAGTTCCCCGGCCACCACAACAAAGAGAGCATTCTAACATGGAAGATGCTGCTCTTTCTGCAGATTTCGATGGAACCTCTGAAGGGGAAACAAGCTCACGGAACCCGGCAATGCTTTAATTGTCAAAGCTGGGGCTTGCACTTGGCCTCTTCATGTTCGCTTCCCACTAGATGTCACCACTGTGCAGCTGAACACCGCTCCAGTGACTGCCCGACCAAAGATGGTCCCAAACGTTGCTGCAATTGCAACCAGGCGCATTACAGTAGCTCTCTCATCTGTCCTTCTCGCAGAAAAATGATGTCCAGAGGTAGAGAAGCCCCTTTGGTCAAGAAGGCGACCATTCCTTCTTCTACCTCTCCTCTCAAGCAGGCGCAAAAAACCCAGTTTTTGCCAAGACCCCTGCAACTTGCAAAGCTCAAGAAGCCTTCATATGCAGAAGTTGCATCGCAAACCAATGCAGATGTTGCATCGCAAACCAATCCCCAATGCTCCAAAGGAATCATGACATACAACAGCTCTCTCTCATCCGAAGTCGATGCTGAAGCTGCTGATGCCATTTTCAAAGCTTTTGATATCATTGTATCGTCTTACCTTTCCAAGAAGAAGCTCATTAACGATACTAAAGGATTTAATTTCATGATTCCCATCGTGAATTTTGGTCTTAAGCATCCTCATCTTTTAAAAGACAGATTATTGTAGCTTCCTGATAAGCTCCTCCCACCTGCCATTTCCTCGTTTCTGATTGGAAGACAAGTTTAGCCAGCTTCTTTTTATAAAAGAGCGCTTTGGATTTCTTCATTTTGAACCCTCCCAGCTATTAATTATGCACTCCTCTACATATGTGACATTATGAACAGCCATGTTTTTTCCATCAGCTACCTCGGAGGTTGCACGGCCGTTCCGGCCGTCGGGACTCCAACAACTCAAATCAGTCAGTCAGTCAGTCAGTCTTCATTTTGAACTGTTTTTCACCTACTGTGCTGTCCTGTCCGTCCCGTCTTTAATATTTTTTGCCAATGATGACCTTTACATCTTCGACGATCGCCCTTCGGGTCCATTTATGATCAGTGGTAAAGTGCCTCCGGGCTGTAGCCACTCTAAATCATTATTAAAGTATTAAAGTAAGCTAATAATCTTTTTGTAAATAATTCTTTCGATAGTTTACAAACAACTGCAAAATCTTTTCAAGGTAGGACTTTCACTCGTTCATATTTCTAAACTTTGAATTCATTAACATCAGTTTGCCTATATTTTATTAAAATTAACATTTAATAAGTACTCAAAATTTGTTGAAGCTTGGTATGTTATTTTCAATTTTTTGAAAGTGAAAGAAGGATGGATTAAAGGTGGAAAAGGAGCCTACTTAAACCTTGTAATTTACTTGGAGTTAGATTTGCAGTAACAAGGTTGCAACCATGAGCCCGACATAAGCATATGTGCCCACTCTCATAGAAACCAGCCACCACTACCTCTAACAAAACCATTGTTTTTGATTTGGCATTTTGATTATGATGAACATAAAATGAGCATATGAGTCTTCAAAAACACCTTTTTACTTAAATTGTTTGGAAAATTAGTTGCATACTCCCACCTCTAAATTTTTATTGTGTTTCAATAAAGAAATAAAATGCATCTATAAGATTACTAAGTGAAAAAAAAAAAAAAAAAAAAAAATCATCAGACATCTATTTAATTTTTTACTCAACTTTAAATGTTTCATTCTAAATTTTTTTTTATTTTGATCATTTCACAAAAAGCAATCTTAATGTAACATATTAACTATCTCCTTTTTATATTCATCATTTCTTGTCTTTCAAAATTCGTATGAATTCCTCGACAATACTATAAAAGGCTATTTCTTCTTGAACACTCTAAGTTAACATCATTCTATTTTTCATGAGTACTTGCATTAATAGATTCCTGAAATAGAACATGTTTCCGAACTACTTAACTAAATCGCAATTGAAACCATTCAGCTCTGAATCACAAAATCATTGTTGCTTCAATGCTCCAACTAATCACACTGATAGCAGCAATCTATATATTACGTGACAAATTGAACCACCATTCCAATCCTTAATAAGTTCTTTCACACTGCATTCAGTGCTCTCGGTCGAAAAAAAAAATCCATCGAAAATATATCCAGCACTTAATAGAAGCCATATTTGCTTCAAATATGGAGGACATAAACGAGATCAAGCATTTCGTGACTGACGTCACGAGGCAATCATTCCTATCCCAAATGCTCGGAAACAGAGAGAAAAAAAATTGCATAAAGATGTGACTTGTGCTACAGGGTGCAACAAAAAAGCTATAATCTGATTAGTTTCTGTTTTCTACTTGACATATTCGCGTCGAAGGAATTTTTCACGTCAGAATATTCTTTTGAGTGGGTAAATAAAAAATAATTTTTTGGTGAGTTCTGCCATGTTTGCGCGAATCTAAGTACATCGTACGATGCATGGATATTTCGAAGTAATAGAAAGTTTATTCCATAAAGGTTAAATAGCTTGAGTTAATGAATGAGATGCATCCTATTTAATTATAAATAAAAAAACATTTAGTTTTCTGAAATAGAGAAATGGCGTTAATTTTTATTTAATACACTGCAGTTTTCTTCAGGTTTTCTTTGTTTATTAGTGATTTTAATCAGCTGCTGTTCATTGAAACTGATGTCATACTGATGTATTTTAATCTTTCTTACTACTTGTGAGATTTGTTTAAGTGACCTATAAGTTTTCTAAATCTTCAATGTCATCATGGCAACACTTAATTTTCTTCAATGATAAGATCTACTACAAGAAAAAAAATCATGATATGGCTAATAGGCCAAATATCATCCTCACTGAATCATAGAAAACTTCCACCCAAAAAAGAAACCATGTCTATTTTTTTTTTCATTTGAAGCAGATTTTGAAGCAAAACTTTAAAAATACTTGTAAATCAACAGCTATGCATGTCATGGAGGTGTTGGCTAAAACCTGAATACCAACGAAATTAAAACATGTGGTTTCTCAAATAAAAAAATTGTTTCATGATTGGGAAAACGTAGTTAGCGTGTACAGGTACATCAGGATTCGTACAGTTTGGGCGAAAAAAAAAATTCCATGACTTTTCAATGACCACAAATTCTTTTGAAAACTAAAACTATCATCCTCACAGTTTTGTTTCATTATTAACATTTCATAATAAAATATATGTAAACAGTGTATATTATATAAACTACATATGTTTGTAATAAGTTTATTAATGATTATGTGTAATAAAAAAAGCTGACAATATATATATATATATATATATATATATATATATGTGGAGATAGAGGGCGCACCACTAGAGAACCCCTCGTGGCGACTCCTAGCGGCAGAGGGAGATATTCCTCATTCTGATGAGAGAGACAGATCACTGAACATTCTCGATGTGAATATACGTAAGAAAGGCGCTTGTGCCTAATGTAGTATGAGATAAGAGGCAATAAGGATTCATTAAAGCTGGAATCTACACTCAACAAGTGTCCCTTCTCTGATCGTCTACTCCCACATGGGGGCTCGGCATCACGAACTGAGTAGGCGTCAGAACGTTACGTTAAGAACCAAACGGCAGAACGTGTAAGAGCAAACCAGAAGTACGAGATACGAGTACAAATGAAACCGAACAGCACCGTAGTCACCCAGCAGTGAACCGGGGATCGGAGTATAAGCCGTCGTATCACCTAGCAGTGTAAACGACATAACAGCACAGTGACCGAAAAGTGAAATCACGTCTCATCGGAAAGCGAAACCACCACGTCGGAAAAGCGAAGTCAGCGCCGACGAAGAGGATTGTTTAGCGGAAACAACAAGCATTGGAACACCGCCGTCGAAGCCAAGAAACTTCGTGTCAAATACAAGAGGTCAACATCATTAAAGAGGGGACCAGCAAGCACTGGGAGACCATAACGAAACATAGACACTGACTGTCACAAGTCGAGGTAACAAGTCAACAGAAAAACTGTGAGTACAATTTTCGATTATACTAACATGGCGTTTCTTGCCAGAGCACGAAAGAATGACTTACTCGCCTTAATAGATGAACTGGGATTGGAACAACCCATTAACCCAAAAATCGCTCAATTATGTAAATTAATAACAGAACACGCCGATTATGATGAAAACTTTGTTAAAAATATGTTAAACACAATTGTAAATGACCGTGAAAATGAGGAATCATTAGCAAAAGATAGGGAAGCGAAAGAATTCGAGTTAGCGAAACTGCGCATAGAAGCAGAAGTTCGCCAACATGGCGCTACTGTAACAAACGCACGGGAAAACGAAGTAAGCAGAAGCCCAAATATATTGCAGTATATGAAACCGTTTGACGGTAGTGACATAAGCATCTACTTGACACTATTTGAGAGACAAATTAGTCGTCTAGAAATAGCGAAAGATACTTGGGTAAATTATTTAATTACATTGCTTCCACTTGACATAGCAAGCTTAATAACACGTGAGCCGGAAACACTAGCGAATAATTACGACCACATTAAGAGCATTTTGCTGAGACGATACCGACTTAGCCCAGAACAGTTCAGAATACAATTCTCATTCCATAAAAAAGAACAATGTCAGACATGGAGAGACTTTGCTTTTGAACTAAACAATTATCTAACCGAATGGTTGAGCGGACTTGATGTCACAACATTTGAAGATTTAAAAGAATTAATGCTAGTAGATCAAATAAAAAGAAAATTACCCAAAGAAATTCGAGAACACTTTATGGACGAACTTCCGAAAATAAAAAATAGGGAAATATTGGTCAACAAACTCGATGACTTTGATTCAACTAGAAATAATTTTAAAAAGAATACGGTATTTCGCGAAAATAAATATGAAGAAAAAAACAGGAAGCACTGGCAGTCTAGAGAAAATATACAGGAACGTCCATTCGTTCGTGCTCAAACCAATACTAACCACTTGTATAAAGAAAGAAATAATGGTACTTTAAATAGTAGAGAGTGGCCTAATAAGTCTAACCAATTTGAAGTTAAAAATCAAGGTATTAAATGCTTTAATTGTAATGAAATAGGCCACCGCCAGGCCAGCTGTCCAAAAAAGAAGGCAAATAGAGCTGTAATTAGTAATTATCCTAATTATAAAAGTAATGTGTATCCCGAAAATGAAAGTAATAATAATCCAGTTAATAAAATTAATAGTTACACTGACAATAAAAGCACCACAAAGGTAATAATATTCGATCATGAAATAGTTGCTCTGAATGATACAGGGAGCCAAGTCACCTTCATTTCTGAGGACTTGTATATAAAAATAGGATCACCCCAATTAATGACAAATGACATATTACTAAAAGGGTTAGGTAATATAGAAATACAACCATTAGGATATTTCCATACTGACATTAAAATCGACACTCATTCAGTCAATGCAAAAATATACGTCATCAAAGACCACACAAATGAGTTAATAATTGGAATGGACGTTATAGGAAAATTCGAAAACCCATCCTTTTACAGACAGCTCCGAGAGGATCCACGTGTTTTTTATTTACAAGTTATCAGGCGCCAGTCTGGCGAGGCCAAAAGAGGAAATGAAGGCGAAGAGCTCCGCAAGATGTCAATCAAATCTATCCTGACAGTTGAGAAGAAGATCGACGGCCGCGGCAGCCAATCAGGAAGCAGAGCAGAGGAGAAATTTGTAGCTCCGCCTTCCGAATGCAGAAGCGCTAGTCATCTTACTGGTGTGACCCGAGAAAGATTAGACCTTGGCGGCGAAAAGAAGAGAGAAGATTCCGTAGCAGATGCGAAATTATTTGGCGAAAAGCGTAGGATTGCTTCATGTTTACTTACAGAATGCACGCCTTTTAAAGAAAACTTTCCTGAAGTAGCGGAGAATGCTGTACTGAGAGGAGATGAAGAATTCAAAAGAGAGATGGAAGAACTTTATTGCAAACTGAACGAAGCTCAAAGTAAGATAAAAGAATGTGAAGATGAAATCTTACAGTTGCATACAGAAGGTGCTACTTTCAAAGTACAGTACTCTAAACTGGAAGTTAAGAATGATGCATTACAAGCTAAACTTGAAGAAATAGAATCGGAAAATTTAAAGGAACTGGCAGAAACCACTGAAATTCTTGAAAAATACAAAGAAGACATTGCAGGTTGTGAAATGGAAATTGGATCTGCTAAAGAAGAAATTATCCATCTTAAAAATGAATTAAAGCTAGCCAAGTTACTACAAGAACAGTTAGGTCAATGATGCCAAACTCTTGAAAAATGCGAGTTGAGTGCAACTAATAAAGTATTACAACCCTCAGTCTTAAGTTTAGAAGAAGGAGCAAACTTAAAAAGACAGCTAAAGGAGAAAAATCACAGCATTGAAGTGAAGAGAGAATTATGTTCCAGACAAAAAGAAGTAAAAGAAATGGATGTGAAGATAACTAAACAAGTTAGAGCAAGAAGTGAAGATTCTATTCTCGTTGAACATATTCAGCATGGAAAGAAACTTCAAAATGCAGAAATTTCAAAGATGAAGATAAACCTTCAACAAGATGAAACCAAAAAAGATGAACAGAAGGATGTCAAGGAAAAACATAAAAAGAAGAGATCATTATCAGATGCAAATAAGAAGACTGAAGAAACCTCAATGAATAAGGAGAGCCTCAAACAGTTTAAGAAAAGACGCAAAAAACCCAGAACATTTAAAGTTTACACTCGGCGAGCAAAATTTTTTGGCCATTACAAAGAGACACCAATCAAAAACAATCATAGATGTGACAATCATAGTATCTGTGCATATTGCTTTCCTTGTGTTTTTCTATTTCAGATAACTTCAGACATAAACTATGAGGACATAGTTCGCCAAGATGACCGAGTGTGGAGATAGAGGGCGCACCACTAGAGAACCCCTCGTGGCGACTCCTAGCGGCAGAGGGAGATATTCCTCATTCTGATGAGAGAGACAGATCACTGAACATTCTCGATGTGAATATACGTAAGAAAGGCGCTTGTGCCTAATGTAGTATGAGATAAGAGGCAATAAGGATTCATTAAAGCTGGAATCTACACTCAACAAGTGTCCCTTCTCTGATCGTCTACTCCCACATATATATATATATATATATATATATATATATATATATATATATATATATATATATATATATATATATATATATATATATATATTTGTCACTTTTGTTTGTTGACTACCACTATTACGCCGACCAAACGGTATAGTGGTTAGCGTTCTAGCTTCTAGACCGCGAAGTTGCGGGTTCGAGTCCCGTGTTAGGCATGGGTGTTTGTAAATGTATGTTGGCTTGTCTAATGATGAATGTTTCGGCGCATTATAGCCCTCGTGTTGCTGACGGCGCCAGATAATCTGAAAACAACCAACCAAACCTTACACTATTAGGGGATCTCCACTATTGTCGATGTCTTAGCAAAATGAACTGAAAATCCCATGCACATTGTTTCAATTATATATTGAACGAGTACGGAACAATTAGCGAGTGAATACCTTCGATCCCTAAAAATGTAATAGATGAAGTAACTGCTAGAGAAAACACAACTAAGTCAATAAATGTGTTAGCGGAAAAATACTTTTTGTAATTTCTATAGTATTATAAGAAGTGATACTCGCTCTAACATTTGGTAACGTTTTTCATCTATCCAGTTTAAATAAAATGGTAAAGTATTTTTTCAAAGGAGCGCGGACATCATTCACTGCAATTCCTTTCATCATATAAATCATATAATCCTAAGTGACACTAGTTGGGATATCCTTGTCCTAATGAGACATCGGTACACACGTAGCTGTCAGAACTAAACTCAGCATTAGTTTCGCATTACTGCTTTTTTTTTCTTTTCTGCGGAATGACAGCTTGTTATGTCCTCTGACAGTGATATAGTTCTGTTTCGTATCATTACTTTATATATTATTTATATTTAACGATATAGATTTCTGGTTCAAAATAATAATCTTTTGAGATCTCTTCCATAAAACTTTTAAAGAGAATACCAATGTCATTATCCTACTTTTACTATCAATGCCAAAGATCAGATTTGTATTATTTACTCTCGATTTGCTAAAAAAAAATTCTGAAGTTTTCACTTTTTACCATGGTGAAGTTGACATAAAATAGCCCTTTTAATCAAGCAATCAATACTGTAAAACTTATTTATACTTATTACCTGAAAGATTTTTTTTTAACTTAGTGCATTAGAGACATAATTCTTTTAATTTTCAAGAAAAATAGTTCTAATGTAATTTCATTATATCTCTAAGCATAATAAAACAAATCAAATATTTTTGAGAAATTATTAACTTTTTTATTTTGCAACCGGAAGAAAGAAAAACTAATTTTGTTAGGTTTAACAATAATCTCTACTTTTATTAGCATATTAAACAAGATACTAAATAAAATAAATAAAAAACCATATAAAAGTCCATTATTGCAAAAACAAATTGAACATCTAGTTTTATTTTTAATATAGTAAATCCTTTTCCCTATTCAAACAAACACTACCAATTTTCAAATTTAATTATTTGAAAAATTTGATTTAATTTTTTAATTTATTTAATTTTATTATGTTCAATCAAATATCAGAAAACTATTTATAAATTTTATAAATAATTTATATAATAATTGGTGTTTTTATGTATTAAAGTTCTATTGTTTATTAATTTATAAATTTGACTGTATTGAAAATGTGTTAAATTAAATATGTGTTTAGTTACAGATATACACTTAAAAGAAGAAAAAAAAATCAATGTAAATTAAGCAAGGAACAACTTCCTATGTTGTTGATGTGTCAAAAATAATACAGCAAAAACATTTACCATGTTTTATAATTAAGAACTCCTAGTAAAGAACATTCCCTATACTTGCTGTGTTACAATCTTATTACCCAGTTCATTTAGAAACTACTTAGTATAAAATCTTGAAATTTGGTGGGTAGGTTCAAAAATTATCACTTAATGAAACGACTTAAATTAAAAACTCGAAAATAGCTTTGTAGAATGAGAGGCGACTGCAAATTTTGGACCTCATTGAACATTATTCTGAATTTTTTATAAAAATTGGAGAAAAGTGAGTAGATTACGAATCCACTGGTCTGCCGTGGCAAAAATGGCCGAAACTTATCAAAAACCGACTTTTAATAAGTTGAACTAAATCCAATTGTCAAATGCGCCATAACTTGCCAAATATGATAATTTTTTTTTTATTTGGTAACCCTCACTCTTTAATTTTCAATTAAGAAGGTTGCAAACGATTCAGATGTTCGGCTATAGCTTACTTGCATCTTTCACAAATGAGCCAAATTGGCAATAAACATTACGTCACTGATGACGTAACTGATGTCGCCAATTTGGCTTACTTTTAAAAAATACAAGTTTTCCGAGTCAGAGATCAGGTATTGTTTGCGCTTTTTCTCATTGAAAATCGAAATGCAGTGGGACGAAAAAGTTTGTTTTCTTTTTGGCAAGTTATGACATATTTGGCAATCGGATTTTAGTTCAACTTATGAAAACTATATTTTTGACCGGTTTTGGCCATTTTTGTCACGGCAGACCAGTGGATTCGTAATCTACTCACTGTTCTCCAATTTCTATAAAAAATTCAGAATGATGTTCGATGGGGTCGAAAAATTGCAGTCGCCTCTCGGACAATTAGTTATCCTTGGCGTTTTGGATGCTCTCGTCGCTCACTGTCGAATTTTACTTGAAAGTTCAATTTTTCCGTAGTGCTGATCATCAGAAGAGAAAAAAACTTGCATAAACACACACACCTATACACATCTATGCTCTTTAAGGACTGAGTTGTGCAATAGTTTTTACCCATTTCGACAGCATTTGATATTTGAGCATGTGAGAATCTTAGATTTTTATGCTCATTCATCGGGAATACTAGATTTTTTTATTTTTTTTTTAATTCTTAACAAAGTTAAATTGTTTTCGTCTAAGAATAGGATTTCTTTTTGAATTCTCTAATGCAGTTTATGAAGGTGAATTTATTTGTTAAGAACATTTCTATAGTTGTTATTCTTGAGTGTTTCATACATTGAAACAAGATATGTTGCTGTAAATAACAACCTAACTGACTGCATGAACAAGATTTAAAAAAAAAACCAAAAAAAAAAAAAAACTTGAATCATAACATGAGGAGGGTAACATTCTGTTCAATCAACTCAAATGAAAATTGACTAAATATTTTGGCATTGAGTATTGAGATAAATTGTTGATTAATGTGCTATTTTTTCGAATTGTGGGTTAGAGGGAAAGGATGGTTCAATAAAAAAAAAAAAGTCATAGTCCAATAATTTTATTTTAATGGTTTTCTGAGGGTATTTTTAATTAAATGAGAGTAATTTAATATACCTTTACCACCTCTGCTATAACAATATCTGGAAGTGTAGGTTTGGACTTATTAAGGTACTGTATTTGGTGAGCCAAATGATTGTATCCGGATGCTTTTCAAAGGAGTTTTTCAATAAAGGAATCATGATAGAGAAAGAAGGAAAATACGAAACGTAACGCGAAACATATTAAATATTTAAAGAACTTTCGATTTCAACTATTTTTCATCTTCAACTATAACTCATCTCAAACATTTTCCCACAATCGTTCACGTTTGCACCATCTCTGTGAAAATCCAATAAATATCTCAACCTTTTCAACAACATTCACTCACGTCCCCTTTCTTAGAAAAGAAATTTCCACAAAATAAGCATCGAATTTAACCCTGCAGCGTTAAAATCTTCAATAAACTACTGCCCTTACTCAAAGGCTATATCAAATAACGCCACCGGTTGAGTTGTGAAGAAGGAGCCCAGAATAAAATCCAAGACTCACAGACCGTTCATAACACGGTTTCCTAAAAATATTTATGAATTCTGGTGCTTTTCCTATATAAAGAGCATTTTGCTTGGCTGATCTGACATGGAACATGGAACCATAGTTCATGGATGATGGGATTTTTCGTTCTTACAAGAGCAAAATCAATTCTATGCATGCTAGTGTCGCTTAAAATGGAAGGTTGACTGGCAAAAATAGTGAGTCGAAAGTATACGGATTTATGTTTTCGGTCTGAAATGAAAGAGAAACATCTTTCTGATAAAGAGCGAGTATATTAACCGATAATGTTTTTTAAAAAAATATTTACAGTAGTGTTTTTAATTTACATATTATATGTGTTTTTCGACACCTCGAAGTTTCTACCTGGAATTTTAATTAATATTAAAAAAATTGAAAAGTAAAAACATAAACAGGAAAGATATGCCTTACCGGTGTGTATGATAAAAACTTTTCATTGTGTTCTACCATATCACACGCAAATGAAAGACAGTGTCCTCAACAAATTCCACAGGAAAGAATTTCACACAAATGGTGGCAAATATTAGACTATCTTACTCAATTTATATTTGACATAAGAGAAAGATTCTTATTTTACACTCTGATTGCAACGTACAATTAATTGGTTACTCAGGTACTTGAATGTTACCAATGTATTTTTCAAATAAGGGATATGTAACAAAGTAATAAATTTTGCTTGGTCATGAAAGTGTTAGACGAAGCAAAAATGTATTACCTTGTTATATTTATTACAAAATTTTCCTTTGGTCATTGACAGTGTTTAGAGAAATCTAAAGTCCTAAAAGAAATCGACAGATTTTCATAAAACTGTTTATGCCTACTCCTGAAGGCCATAGGGCATGATTTCCCCCATGGCCTTCAGTCATTCAAAAATGTAGCTTACATTTTCGCAAATGAGCCTTACATAATTGGGATGTCCAGTTTGTTATCTTATTCAGGCGATAACTAGAACTACGTGACTTCTAAGCAAACGCGAACCAATGATAACTATTACTTTACTATTATTTTCATGTTACTTTTTTTTTTTTTATGTTACTTTACTGTTATGTTATCTACTTTGTTTAAGTCGATTGGGTGCGATACAAAATTCTATCTCTTACATGAATATCTATGGCAGCGTCACCAAGCGTTGACCTTTCCCTATACAAAAAATGTTAAAAAATGTATGGCAACGATTTATTTTTACTCTAAACGTTCATTATTAACTTTCTCTACAAGGCCTAATCTTTCTGTATAGTTATTTTCAATATGTCTTTATTACATCTAATTGTGAAAATTTGAACTGATATACATTTTATATTTTATTGGTCTTCCTTATAATTTCTTTGATTTCTTATATATATATATCTCTATATATATAAGGCAAAGCCCTCACTGACTCACTGACTCACTCATCACTAATTCTCCCACTTCCCACATAGTCACAACTCTGAAAATCGGCACAAATATCAACAATGGTAAAAATAGAAAAAGTAAGCTATTCCGATCTCGATTAACCCACTTTAAGGGGTCGAAAAGGGGTTAAACGTTCCAAACGGGGGACATTCGAAAATCCTACTTCCCACATAGTCACAACTCTGAAAATCGGCACAAATATCAACAATGGTAAAAATAGAAAAAGTAAACTATTCCGATCTCGATTAACCCACTTTAAGGGGTCGAAAAGGGGTTAAACGTTCCAAACGGGGGACATTCGAAAATCCTACTTCCCACATAGTCACAACTCTGAAAATCGGCACAAATATCAACAATGGTAAAAATAGAAAAAGTAAACTATTCCGATCTCGATTCACCCACTTTAAGGGGTCGAAAAGGGGTTAAACGTTCCAAACGGGGGACATTCGAAAATCCTACTTCCCACATAGTCACAACTCTGAAAATCGGCACAAATATCAACAATGGTAAAAATAGAAAAAGTAAACTATTCCTATCTCGATTAACCCACTTTAAGGGGTCGAAAAGGGGTTAAACGTTCCAAACGGGGGACATTCGAAAATCCTACTTCCCACATAGTCACAACTTTGAAAATCGGCACAAATATCAACAATGGTAAAAATAGAAAAAGTAAGCTATTCCGATCTCGATTAACCCACTTTAAGGGGTCGAAAAGGGGTTAAACGTTCCAAACGGGGGACATTCGAAAATCCTACTTCCCACATAGTCACAACTCTGAAAATCGGCACAAATATCAACAATGGTAAAAATAGAAAAAGTAAACTATTCCGATCTCGATTAACCCACTTTAATGGCTCGAAAAGGGGTTAAACGTTCCAAACGAGGAATATTCGAATGTCCTACTTCTCATTTCGTCACAACTCTAAAAATTGGTGAGAATATCAATAAAGACAAACGAAGAAAAAGTAAGTTATTCCGATCTCGATTAACCCACTTTAAGGGGTGGAACAGGGGTTAAACGTTCCAAACGAGGGATATTCGAATGTCCTACTTCCCCTTTCGTCACAACTCTGAAATCTGGTGCAAGTATCAACAAAAACAAACGTATAAAAAGTAAGCTATTCCGATCTCTATTTACCCACTCTAAGAGGTCAAAAAGGGGTTAAACGTTCCAAACGAGGGATATTCGAATGTACCACTTCCCATATGGTCACAACTCTAAAAATTGGTACAAATGTCAACAATGGTAAACATAGAAAAAGTAAGCTATTCCGATCTCGATTAACCCACTTTAAGAGGTCAAAAAGGGGTTAAACGTTCCAAACGAGCGATATATTCGAATGTCCTACTTCTCATATTTTCACAATTCTGAAAACTGGTGTGAATATCAATAAAGACAAACGCAGAAAAAGTAAACTATTCCGATCTCGGGTGGATCAAGGGGTGGAAAAGGGGTTAAACGTTCCAAACGAGGAATATTCGAATGTACCACTTCCCATATGGTCACAACTCGGAAATTTGGTACAAATGTCAAAAAAGATTAAACATAGAAAAAGTAAGCTATCCTGTTCTCGATTAACCAACTTTAAGGGGTCGAAAAGGGGTTAAATGTTCCAAACGAGGGATATCCGAATGTTCCTCTTCCAATGTAGTCATTTTTCTGATATTTTTTTGCAAATGTTAAAAAAATAACTCATTCCAATATCGATTAACGAATTTTTAAGGGATGAAAAGACGACGCAACATTGAAACTATACGAGGATTAACTCAATTCCAATACAGCTACTACTTTGAAATTTAGAACTAAGAGCAAACATAAACACAATAAACTATTCCAGTTTACTATTCACAATTATAAATTTCGTTTAAAATGTCAACAAAGGAAAGTTCCTATTTTGATAAATCAATTTGTCGGGATCGAAATGGGAGCAAACGTCTGAAGTGTAGAATACATGAATGTCTTTTGATCGCTAAAATGCTAATGGTAAAATTTCGTAGCGCAGCACGGGTATTCAGCTAATATATATATATATATATATATATATATATATATATATATATATATATATATATATATATATATATATATATATATATATATATATATATATATATATATCAAATCAAAGAAATTCAAATAAATTGTTTTTTTAATACATCATATACGGGTCTTAAAATGTGCAGTTTAAGTATGGCAATCCTGTTTATTCGTTGGGAACCAATTAATTATAAATCAATTTATTTTCTCAAGATAAATAAGTGAGGTTAACGGTATGGTTAGATAAAAAAGAAAACATTTGGAAGAAAATTATGAACTGACCTAGGGACATACATTGAAAAGACCTACAAACTACTTATTTATCTAGGTAAAAATAAATATATTTTTTCCTTTGAACTACTATTATGTTGTAGTTTTATAATTTTGATGTATAATAAAAATAAATAAAATTGTTGCAGAGTTTAGATAACAAATATGGTGGCATTTGTGAAAGAATCAGGCCAAACCCAAATTTAAGGCTTTAACATAGTTATATTCAAATTAGAGCAGAGGTAGGAAGACTTTACTGCGCTAAGAGCCAAACATTCAAAAAGCAGAATCGTAAAATTTTCAAAGAGCCGCAAAATAAATATAAGCCTACAAACAATTTTATGCCATAAAAATCATGGCGGATGAAACAAGTCGAGAATCCATTTTTGTTTGGAATGAGCGCATAATATTCACTTTATTCTCGCATGATTTTTTTCGACAATATTTATCTTCCTTTTAGACTAAGTCGAGGCCAAGTTTCCTTAATATAGTATATAAAAAGCAAAGGGCGGTTTTACAGCGCACTCAATCACAAAAAGTCTACAGTGAAAAGTTCTCATCTATTTCAGTCGAAGACGTCCGAGAGAACAAAGAACGTCAACAAAAGCTGGATGCAACTGAGACTGTGACGCATGAGGGAGCACTCTTATTGCGCAATGCGCATTCTGATTGTTCCTTATTTCAAATGAGAAGTAACCAGTGGGAGCTGATTTTAAGTTGGTACTTGAGAACAATGATTCATCCAGTTCGTTTCTGTGTTTCGTCTCGTTTTTCTTATTTCTCTGTTTTGAGAGATTACTCCGTAAATTTATAATGGGTTATCCAAAGAAAGTACAAATTTATTATTACAATTTATATCCTAATCAGTTTACTTAGAGCTGAGGATCCTCAGATATTCATTAGAAGAGATCCCTGCGGCTCTAACGACGCGGCTTGCCGATCCCTGTGTTAAAGCTTTGTTATGCTACCGATAAATTTATACATTATTAACCAACATGTCATTTAGAAAAACTGTTATTTTTGGTTTTCTTGCATTTTGGTTTGTATTGCAGCTTGTGTACAGTAAAATCGCGTTTCATCTTAAATTCGTCCAAAATTTCGTAATAGGATATTTGACAAAATCAACAAATAATTACCAAATGCGGCATATTTATAGCATTTAACGAAATAATAATAATGCAAGCAATTTTAACTCAAAATAATTGCTCAAATTTTTATAAATCAAATTTTAAAAATTGCTTTTCTGAGCGCCTCGTCACGTGATCAGAAACGCTCGGATAAGCTCCTCCCAGAGTGTGACGTCAATGTTGACCACATTTGTAAGCAAACAGCTTCATACGTTTATTTTAAAGCTTGGTTCATCTCTTTTCTACTATATGATAAATTATGACTATTGAAGGTAACTTTTAGGAAATATTTATTTAAAGAAGTGTTATTGGAACATTGGAAGACGGTTTTGTAAAGGTACACATTTCGAATTTACCCAAAATAGATGTTTTTTTGGTGGGGTTCTTTTTCAAGTCAAGCTCAGAATTTTATTCTGCAGAGTTTAGAAATGTTAAAACATTTGTGTAAGTATCAACAATTCTCACAGTTCTTTTAATAAGAAAAGCAACAACAACACCTTTTACAGTTATAATAATCATAAATTTTTTTTTTTAAAAAATAGCAATTAATATAATTCGCTGAGTACTGTTAAAACGGAGTGAAAAGGAACAATTTTCAATTTTCAAAGTAAAAATAGAGTGTAATAATATCGTTAACGAACATATTTTTGATTTAGGAACGTGGGTCTTACCTTCTTCTATAATGTTCAAGCCCAAAAATGTTGGGAAAAACGTGACTTACATTGATTTTGATTTTTTTCATGTTGTTCCGATTCACCCCGCAGAAAGGGATGAAACGGAACACTCGTTATAATTTATAGTTGATATTATTTAAAAAAGACAAAAAGGTGAAAAAGACAAGTAATAATGCATTGAGGTGAATAGAAACTCAAGATTATCATAAACAAAATCCTTTAACCCTTTATCTACTGACGGTACTTATAAGTCCAGTCATTGTACTGCATTTCTCATGGTACTGTACTGATTTAAATGCTTTGAAACCCATATATTATAGGCAAATTAGGGTTGGAGACGGAAATAATTATTAGAAAGCTGATTCCTGCTGAAATAGGTTCTTTAGGCCTCCCTGAACTTCTCCAGAAGAGTCCCAAAAAATCCTCCTTGGGCAACATTCTTAAATTTTGAATTTAACTTAATTAATTTCATTCTTATTGAATTAACAAATCTGAATTTAACCATCTTGGATTTTTAAAGAAAACGCTATAACTCAGCAATGCACAATCATAAACAGGTTCTGTTGGTGTCAAACGTTTCTTTTTAGCAAGAAGAACTTGTTACCGCAATAAAAAGTATAAAATAAAGAGTTAATATAATTTCATTAACTTAAAATCGGTTTGAAAACATAAAAAACAGCAATTTTAGGCATTATTCTACAACAAAAGTTGTTTGGAAACTTATTTTTTAATAGAAATCGTTTAAAAGATTTAGAAATGAGTATGTTTAAGGAAACATAGGTAGTGTTCAATATATTTGAAAAAGTGTGTCTTTCATTAAACTCGTTTACGCTTTGGACTAATTTCTCTGGTTGAAACGCAGGTACGAAATAAAAAAAAATTCTTCAAATCACTGGTATCTCGAGTCTGTCACGATCTTGATAAAGAAATGTGCTGGTCGGAGGATTCACCTGTCACTCCTGCGAAAGCTTCTACTGCTTCCGTTGCTTGGAGACTTCCTGGCATTAAGCAAATCCAACGCGCTACGACACTATCAGACATACTTCGCCCTTGTGTCAAGCCACCGCTAACTTTCATAGATCGCGATAGGACCTGCTTTTTGGTAGCGTCCGTCCAAACGCCGCTCCAAAACTTATCCGATCACCCAATTGGGAAATAACCCTGACTGATGAAACATTCAAACTCTTGATCCGACAAAGTAGTCTTGATTTTAGCCATATTCTAATGAATATGTTCTGCTGCATGAAGGTAAACTAAACATGCGTTGGACAAAGAAGAGATGAAAATACTAGTCACCTGTTCTTTCTGCTTTCACGAAATCATTTATTATAGGAACTTGCTTGGAGTACTGCAGCCATAATTTAGCTGCACGGCTTCTTTTTTCCAGCGCCTTCATCGCGTCGGATACAATCCTCAGTAATGATTGGACTTTGGGCAGAGAAGATTCTTTGGAGGATGATAAGTTTATCATCTCGTTATGAATTTCCCTGAGAAATTTGACCACAGAAGAGATTAAAAATCTATCTTCCTCATAACTCTCCAAAATCAGATGAGCTGTAGCTGCTTGAGAAAGCGAATGAGCTCGTAAAGCTCTTGAATAAGCATGCCCATTAACCATGTGGACAAAGACATTCTTGGCAAATATATCACCCATTATTTCTTCAATACCACTGAAAGCTATGATTTTACCCACTTCCCCCATGTAACTGATAAGCAGATGAAATCCACCTAGTCTTACGATTACCTTGGATAGATCATTAGTTTCATCAGCCGGAGAGACTAAATCTCTAGCTTCAATGAAAAGCAGCTGATCAAATGTTACAATACCCTTTTGTTGTTGCTTCCTACATTCTTCATCAGTAAAATGAAGACAGATGTACATTGAGGTGGGATTAGAAGGTTGAAGATTGACGAAGGGCAAGGGTATCACTGCTGACTTTTCGTAGTAATTTTTTTCCTGCGGCAATCTCCATGAAACCACTCCATCCCGTATGGATTCTTCAGCTTACTTGGGACCCGCCATCCAAATCCAGTGGTATATGTCTCCAATTTCGTCATCCACGGGCCTCAATTTCAGGAAAAAGACGTATTCCAAAATTAGGCGCTTTAATCCATGGTTCTTAAGTAGCTAGTGAGTAATGATCGGGATGAATCCAAACTTTCCAACCATTGTTGCCGTTGGTCGTGGAATACGTGAATTCGTCTGAACAGTTGAAGAAGGCTTCACACACTGTACTCCTCCCATCACGTGGAAAGTCCCATGTCCATCCAAAGTTCGAGTGTTGTGATCCGCATTATCAAAGACATACTGCACAAATAAATTATCCTGAACTTCTCCTGAAGTGTTCACTGCTACGGAAGTTTCATACTTACAAATCTTTCTGTAGAAAACAGACCAGCCAAAATTGTGTAGAAGGTTAATTAGAATCTTGATCGGAAACACCTGTGAAGAAACACTCCAATTCCAACCTTCACAGCTGACACAAATGATCATGGGAGCACTGAAGAAATGCTAGAGTGCGCAACACTCAACAACCTCTGATTGCAAGGTAAACTTTTGTTAGTTTCATTTTACCAGATAGCAGATGAATAAGCATCTCATCAACTTCATTTTCTCCCCTTTTTGATATTTCTTCGCAGGTTGGAAATGCCGAGCAATCATAAACTTGAGATCTTATCTCTTCTTGAAGGTTGCTAATTGCCGCATAATCAAAGGCGTCTTTTTTTAGCGTACCAATTTTCCGCCAAAATCTTCAATGCAACTGGCCTAAAAGAAATAACTGTCCCGAATTACTTCATGCTAGCTGAAATAAGAATGGTGCTGCCGTAGCGTGCTATTAAAAGATCAATCAGACGCTTTTCATTGTATAACTTGGCACTTTCAGTATCAAAATTTGAGAGCATCTCCATAAGATCGGATAGCAGATACTGCAGTCATTGTTGGTATCTAGAAAGTTGCATAATTTATTGAAAGCACTTCACTTTCACTTCGACTCACCAACAGGTCTTCAGACCACCCTTTCAGATGGCTCGTCTGACATGCTTGAGCCAACGATTGAAAACCATGCATCACAGTTTTTATGACAAGCGCTATCAGATCACATTAGCTGTCAATGTGATTTAAAACTAATTTCCACCAATTATCACCCCTCTTTTCACACCTACTCCAAATACTTGAAATTTTTGGGTAACGATGTGGATTCTTCTTGTGAGCTCCCTATCAACTGTCTCCCAGCAAAAAAGGCAGCATGTTTTAAAATAGAAGGGATATAGATCACTTCTGAGAAGGGGTTTTGTTGCATTTACTCCTCCAGGTCTGCTGAAATGTAACTCCTATGTCTGGTATAATTTTTTCTGTACTGTACACACTCGTACATGATGATTAACGCCTTCGATTTTTTTTCACAATCTCATCTTTTCTATTTATACTGATATTCCTTAAATTCACCAAACCTCTTATTACATTGGCACTGTTGGATTTTATCATTCCGCCTTCACCGCAGAAAACGCGATTTTCTTCCATTTTTATTCAATAACGATCAATAACAGTTGTATAAAAAGAAACTAATTGAAATAGTGGCGATACCTGTTTTTTAGAAAACGAAAGATTTTAATCGAATAAATTCTAAATTTTACAAACCTTTAGTAGAAAAATACTGTTTTTGCAGGTTTTAGGCCTATTTTATGTTATTAAAATTATATCAACTCTCTATTTTATAATTTTTATTGCAGTAAAAGTTCTTCTTGCTAAAAAATAAACGTTTGACACCAATAGAACCTATTTATGATTGTGCATTGCTGAGTTATAGAGTTTTTTCAAAAATCAAAGATGGCGGACTTAAATTCAAAATTTAAGAGTGTTGCCCAAGGAGGATTTTTTGGGACTTTTCTGGAGAATTTCAGGAGGGCCCAAAGAACCTATTTCAGAAGAATTCAGCTTTCTAATAATTATTTCCGTCTAGACCCAAATTTGGGTCTAATTTGCCTATACTAATAGGGACTTTGAAGTCCACTTCTATGAAGTTTGTTCTTCACCTATTGAATGACAGCACAAGATTGCTTCTTTTTGGAAACATTAAATATTTAAAAGAGTTAGTACAAATTATAAAAAAATTTAGTAAATAAAAGGTTAACTGCTGTGATTGGGTGGTTTGGTCTTTTTTGTGCAAGGGCAACACGTGGTTCATACTGCTCCAAAAAATTTGGTGAAGATCAATTTAAAATTTCAGTAAAAAGAATACATATATAGATAGAAAAGGACGGTTAAAAAGAAGGTAATTTATAACAACTATTAAATATATTATTTCATATCAAATTTTAATATAAAATTACTTTAAAAGTGAAAATTCAAATTATTAATCATACCTTTTCTTCAAATGTCTGTTATAAAATTATAAAGGGAATTTTTTTCAGAGAGTGATGCGTATTACTGATTGTTTTCCTAGACACAGCGGTATTCATCTTTAATGAACCAAAAAACATTTTGACAGTAAATTTTATTTTAGGATCTTGAATAAAACTTGGATGGATAAAAGCTAGTATCTAGAAGTTTTTTAAGTTAATTTGTAAAGAAATCTTTAAACGAGCAATAAAAAAAAAGAGTTATTTTACTTTCAAATTGTGTGAGTGATCTTTCATCTCTATCATACCATGTATAAAAATTCTTAACTTTTAAAGTAATACGTCAGCAGTTATAGTTGTCCACCCCCGTCATTCTCTGTATGAACAGGCAGTCCAATTTCTCTAAAAATAGTCATCTTAAGTTTGACATGTTAGAAAACTGAAAAATTGTCCGGATTAAACTTTCAGCCTTAATATTTTCTTGATGTCTGCTTCCTAAAGTTCTCGCGAGCTTGGAAAATCATCCCACGCGTTAAAACAGAACTTCATGACACTTTTAACAAAAGGTATTAATTTTACAGTGCTGTTAATTCATGTAACACTTCATTTTTCATTTTGCTTGCAATGAGCACATATTTTTTCGCTTGTTCAATCCAATACAAGCTCACATTTAATAATTAAAGATATTTAAAATGCACCTTAGATTTTTTTTTCTTCTAAATTTAGATTCCTATGATTTAACAAGTTTACTTGGACCTTTGAACTCAACTAAATTTCATAAGACTGGCACAAGTCTGTAAGCGACAAAACCAATAAGTAAAGGAAACCGACAAGTAGTAATTGTCAACCTTACAAGAGAGTCTATTCGGTGCAACATCATGGGTTTTGCTGTAGAATTCCGCAAGAAGCTTTGAATACGCCTTTCACTTACTTCAGTCGTCAAGAAGCAAACCATTTCGCGTCTAACTCCTGGGAATGGACTATTCCCGCATTTTTTATTTTTTTATTTTTTTATTCGATTCTAAATGTCACGAAATGACCATTAACACAAAAATTTCTATTCTCCGCACTTTTTTTTTTTTTTTTTTTTTAATTTTTTTTATTTGCTTTTAAAGTTTGCCTGTCATATTTTTGCGGGAAAACGGACTTTTTTTTTGCTACTCCAATGTGACGTCACCGCATCCTTGGTTGTATTCAGATTATCTGGTACCGTCAGCAACACGAGGGCTATAAAGAGCCGAAACATTCGTCATTAGACAAGCCAACATACATTTACAAACACCCATGCCTAACACGGGACTCGAACCCTCAACCTCGCGGTCTAGAAGCTAGCACTCTAACCACTATACCGTTTGGTCGGCGTCACCGCATCTTAAATATCTCCATAGATCACGGCCGACCAAACGGTATAGTGGTTAGTGAGCTAGCTTCTAGACCGCGAGGTTGCGGGTTCGAGTCCCGTGTTAGGCATGGGTGTTTGTAAATGTATGTTGGCTTGTCTAATGACGAATGTTTTGGCGCATTATAGCCCTCGTGTTGCTGACGGCGCCAGATAATCTGAAAACAACCAACCAACCGTAGGTCAAGTGGCAGTTGCGGCTCTTAAAAGGTTGTTATCATGGAAATTTCAAATACTTGTCTTCTCGTAATTTTGTTTTGAGATTATTTGATTGATTTTTTTCTTAAAATGTCTAACATTTTTTACAAATATTGTATCGTACCAATGTGCAAAAGCACAACCATCACAACTCCTGACAAAATTTTCATATACGTACTACGGAATGAAAATACTCGAAAAAAGGGATGCCAAGCGATGAAGAGGGACAATGAAAAGTATATGCCACTGTCGACAAAGACTGTACGTTATGTTTGTGAAGATAATTTTTATATTAGGAAAATTAAAGAATGTTTGTCTTTTAAGTTTAAAACAAGCTATATGTTAGGAAAGCTATTCTAAATTTTTGTAAACATCAAATGCAAAGTAATGGGTTACAATTCAAAGTCTGGTACGGATTCTGCGCCAAGAATTGTTTATATAAAACCCCGCCAAATTATGTTAACTTGTCATTAAAAAAAATAGCGTGGCAGCCATTTTTGGCAAAAATCACTTTAGAGCAGAATCCGTACCGGACATGGATATTGATAACAGCCCCCTTTAACGAAAAAATACCGATATTTTCCCACCAAACTTTTTATTCCAAGCACAACAAAACCATTCAAGTTAATTAAAGCTTGGAATCTTACCAATTGGCTTTTACGCCACAGGTTTCCGTCGTTACAAAATCCATATTCTTGCTGAAATAGACAGCTATCATTGTCGAGTCAATTTTTGGCAAATTGTCCGATTGGTCTCTTACAAACCAGGTTTCATTTTTGCAATTAAATAAAAAACAAATACCTACAAAATAGGCGACCAAAAATATTTAAGAAACTACTACTAAGTAGAAACCACAGAATATATAGCTGACACTTTGTGGTAGAAACCTCACCATAACAAACGGAGCAAGGGGATTACGTCACCGAACCCTTCAAGATTCTTGACGTCATATTAAAAATCGGCCCGTTTTGACCGGATCGCAATTTGAGGGTTTTTTGTGCTTTTTCTTTTCTTAATATTTAAATAAATAATTTTTTAAAGAACTTTTATTTGAATATTTAAAATCAGGAAGAAATTCTTTGAAAATATTAATCAATTTCATTCGTTTTTAAAAAATGCGGAAATTGTCCATTAACCACTAATATCGGACAAGTGGCTATCATTCGAAGTCCACTCAGGAGAGTAAGATCCATTGCATATTTACTATAGTGTCCACAAACACGTTTAGTGTATAAAGTTAATGAAGACCAATAATTGTCTTCTATTAGATTTGATGTGCTAGTTGATTTCAATCTAGTGCGTGGGAAGGTGATAATCGATGACCAGTATAGGGTTTGTACGGATAAACTATTAAACCCATTCGCGACTAAAATTAACTATAATAACCCAAGAGTTTTACGATCGCCTCTACTAAATTAAAATATATTTATATAAAAGAACATCCTAGAAACAAGCTCATCTGATAGATGTGTGGTTAGTGCTCTAGTTAAGCGTTCCAAAGGTGCCGGGTTCGGATTCCGGGTTAGGCATGAATGTTCGTTGTGGTTCAGAATTCACGTTAAGCTGTAGGTCCCGGCCTGATTAGCCATTATTGGGTAAAAGTATAGATCGTTGAGTGGCCCTGGCGTAAAGAGTAGTTATCAGCTAAACTGCTTTTCCAAAAGGAACCTGAAATCTCACTAATTACTTATCACACCGTACTTATCCCAGAACGGATAACGAAGGACAATTATAATTACTTCAATTCTCTTTATACATTTTCATCACGCAAAGGGCCGATCAAACGGTATAGTGGTTAGCGAGCTAGCTTCTAGACAGCGAGGTTGCGGGTTCGAGTCCCGTATCAGGCATGGGTGTTTGTAAATGTATGTTGGCTTGTCAAATGACGAATGTATCGGCGCATTATAGCCCTCGTGTTGCTTACGGCGCCAGATAATCTGAAAACATCCAACCAACCATCACACAAAGTGTTTTTTCCCATCAATCCCTCTATTGTCCTGGATTGTAATCAAAATAAACAATCCCTAATCCCCATTCCCATTAAATACAATCTTCTGATATCCATCAATGACTCTTCCTCCACCACTAAATCGAAATCGTAATCCTTCGAGCATAATTAATGAAGGATACGATCCCAATGCAATGAGTGGGTGGAGGACTAAAGTGCCGTGCGAGTTGTTAGTCCACAATTGGATCAAATTCCGTGGCGCCAGGATGAGATGATTGGATACATCTGATTGGAAGAGAGCTTTCGCATGTCGAGATATTGAACTATCATCTCAGATATTGATTTATGCATTATCTGTTAGTGGCATTATATGTTGGAGTGTATCGTAAAAGGTGTTAATGTGTATTATAATTGATTCTATCGGCTCTCTTTGAAAGTTTAGTACGTTTATGAGAGTATAATTTCAACTCAAGATGAAGGTGTCAACAAGGATTTCATCAAAATTACGTAAGCACAGGAATTGTTTATGTCAATGACCATTCCCAGAATTACATAAGTCCAACTTAAAAACATGGTTTGGAAGAAATGAGATACAATCAAGACGATGGATTTTACAGAGATAAAGAGAGCTTTATATTTCAAACTGGACATGCACAAACTAAATATAGTCTTTTTTTAAACGAGGTAAAATGCTTATTTAGCGAGTGCGTTCGCACGAGTCAAATATTTTATTGTGTTTGAAAAGTTATTTCGCAGATATTGCATACAATATTTTTTATAATGAAGCGCAAATTTTTTTTTAAAACATATATTTATTTAATTTGAAAACTTTAGTCTCCAGTCAATTAATATCTTCTGAAAATATGTCATGTCTAAACCAAGACTAAATAAAATTCGATCACGAAGCGTGTGGCAAGTTACTTTACCATTTATATATATATATATATATATATATATATATATATATATATATATATATATATATATATATATATATATATATATATATATATATATATATATATATATATATATATATATATATATATATATATATATATATATATATATATATATATATATATATATATATATATATATATATATATATATATATATATATATATATATATATATACCATTGTTATAAATGCTAAAACATCAAGAATAGGGAAGCCTTAAACTTTTTATTTGCCCGATTTAAGCAGCGGTATAGAACTTTTAACTACACAAAAAAAAACTATTTACTGATTTAAGCTGCAGAAGGAATTAAGAAATGTAAAAAGGGATATCAATAATATATCCTAAGTTTTTTGCTCTAAAATGAGCTTTTATAGGGATTTTACATGTTGAAGCCACACTTGATCCGTGTTTTTACATTTATGTGTACATTATTGTTAATATTATGTAAAAGTCACAATATCATAATTTTTTTTTTGTCTTGTCTTAAAAGACATTTTAATATATGTAGGTACTACTTCAATAAGGAACATATAATATTTCAAATCAGAATCGGAAAACCTGCCTTTACCTCTTAATATCTTTTTTTCTTTGTATTAAAGACATTAAAAAATAATTCTATACATTTGTAAGGTAGAATGCACTATTTAAAGACATGTACATATATTTCAGAGGTACTGCATTTTCCTGGCCTGCGAACAGAAAGTATGATTCCATACGTCGCATCAGGCTCTACAATCTGATTTTAAAAAATGAGTAAAAACGAAAGCTATTGCGACACACAATTCCGCTTGGTTGGTTGGTTCTTTTCAGATTATCTGGCGCAGTCAGCAACACGAGGGCAATAATGCGCCGAAACATTCGTCATTTGACAAGCCAACATACATTTACAAACATCCATGCCTTACACGGGACTCGAACCCGCAACCTCGCGATCTATAAGCCAGCACGCTAACCACTATACCGTTTGGTAGGCCAATTCCGTTTTTCTTTTTCTGCCATGAATTTCTTATCACAGCCAAATACGCCTCCTAATTTTGAATTACGATAAGCTGATGAGGTTGAAACCTTATTGTGCATACTTTGCTCTCGAACCAAATCTCACCATCGAGAGAACATTGATGTCATGATCTATTTAATGTGCAGCAGCCCCCATTATCGTACACATCAGTATTCGGCGAAGCTAGGAAAAAACTATCTACCGCTCATGAGCTCGGTGCCTTTAGCGATCGGGACACTGGTGCCCTTTTCCGGATTTCCGCTCATTCCTATACTCAGCAAAAAAGACAACCTCTCTTCTCTTTATAATAGAGATTGTATCTTCAATGAAAGTGTCGAAATATTGATGAATTCAACGTGCTAAACACGAAAATGACAATAAAAAAGGGTCGTTTCAGATTATCTGGCGCCGTCAGCAACACGAGGGTTATAATGCGCCGAAACATTCATCATTTGACAAGCCAACATACATTTACAAACACCCATGCCTTACACGGGACTTGAACCCGCAACCTCGCAATCTATAAGCCAGCACGCTAACCACTATACCGTTTGATCGGCGCAATAAAAAAATGGAAATTGGCTCTAATTTTTGTTCTGTTGAGGCATTATTTTGTTTGATAAGGAAAAATCACAATGATGAATGCATTATACGTCTTGTTTGTCGCCTAATTTATTAAAGAAGTAAAAGCGACAACATGAAGAACAGTCACACAAAATTATGATTAACGATGGTTTTTTTGCTTCTTCGATTATATTCCATGTCTGAATTGTACCTGAAAATCGTTCTGCAGTAGTCTGCAAGCATATAGATACCATCGATATAAATAAACAACTGGATAGACTGCTTAACGCTGGGAAAATGAAGCCGTTGCCAGATGCCGTTGGTGGTATAAAAAATACGGATTGCCGAGGATCGAAAATAAAATTTTGAGTTGTACACAGCAGAAATGTCAATAGCAGACCTTAATTAGTAATAATGTGTAATAAAATATATACTCTAGCATTTTACAAGGTTTTTCGCATTTCCATCCAACTATTAAAGTGAACTGTGATTGGTTAATCTTCCCACCAGCTTCGCAATCCCCAGCGCGTTTTTCTCTTTGCATTGACAATGGAGCAGTCTATCCAGTTGTTTATCTATATCGATGATAGACACAGGCTACATTGTCTAATAACATTATTCCCTTTTTGCTATATTACACATATATATTGATGGAAATATTCACTGTGCTCGTCGCTGAATTTTTCACAATTAACTGAGAAGATATCCTGGTGGGAATCTAGGAAATGTATCTTTAAGGACATTCGTCATCCAAATTTCTGATATAAGGTCAACATGTCATGAAAAAAATCTTTTCGGATCTGATACAAACGTCTTTTAGAAAACGACTTCTAATCGGGTTACAGCTCTGAAATGTTCAACCTAGGTAGTTTTGGCCTGCTAATTGAACTCATGAAAAACAGAATTTTAAATTTTTTGTTAGTTTTATTTTAATTAATCTTTTTAATTAATTAATAAATATTTTACAAAACGATTTCTAAAAGGGCTACAGTTCTGACATTTTCAAAATAAGTAGTTTTAGCCTTCTAATTGGACTTTTGAAAAACAGAATTTTAAATTTATTTTTCTTTCTTTTTTAATTAATTAATAAATATCTTACAAAACGATTTCTAATAGGGCTGCAGTTATGAAATTTTCAACACAAGTAGTTTTGGCCTTCTGATTGGACTTTTGACCAAAAAGAATGCTAAAATTAAAAAAAAAAATATATCATTTTTTTTTCTTCACAAAAACCGACTTCTAACAGGCCTTGACCTCTGAAAGTTTCAACATAAGTAGTTTTGACCTTCTAATTTTCCTTTTCATAAACACGTGTTAAAATAATCTTAAAGGGGTGTTGTATTATTGTTTTAACGGGGATTTTTTTTCCTCCACAGGGGAGAGGCTTTTAATATAAAGGCTTTACATAGTCCAGTTTTTGTCCCCTTCTCTGATGTCTAATTGAATTTGATTTTAGGTAGTGAAGCGAGCTTGTGCTAACGCAGCATTGAACCTTTCACCGAGCGAAGCGAGCCTATGCTTGAATAGCAATGAACCTTTCAACGAGAAACCTTTCAAGAGAGAACCTTTCAACGTAAAGTAAGCCTGTGCTTATGTGTCCATGAATTTTTCAGCGTTACGATGAACCTTCCTGCGAGCGAAGCGCCAAAAATTGGGACCTATACACCAATGATGGATTTCTGAAACGCGGGGCCTCACAGCTAGCTAAAATATTGCACTTGGTAAAATTTCGTAGCGAAGCACGGGTATTCAGCTAGTTTTAAATAAAATATTACTCTTTATAATGCTCAATGTATTATTTAATTTTTAATGTTTTAACAACACAGATAAGTACATTACATACCCGTACATCTCCAAAACAAGAGTAAAACCCGACTTTTCATGCTTATTATATTTGTATTTAGCATGTTGAATTCAAGAAGAATGATATATTTTGAAATCGGGGGGGGGGGGGGGGGGAGGGGGGATACATAAAATTTGTTGAAAACTGTTGTCTAGTGTAATTATCTAACATTAGAAGTAATAAATTTAGTTATTTAAATTTTTAAATATTCAGTTGATTTAAAATTTAATTGGTGAGTAGCATTTCATAAATTTGGGACTTTTAACCACAATTTCGTTATTAAAACCTTTTTATTTTAAAATAAAAAGTAATAATAACGATAAATTGAATTTTTTTTCACGGAGTATTAATAAAGAAAACCTCCTTTTATGCGTCTTATTTTAAAAAGTAAGTATGGTTGGGTACTTACATTTTAAGTTACAAAACCCATTCAAAAACGAATGTTTACACATTAAATGCCTAGAAAGACACTATATATTAGGATTTTACTTTTAAAATCAATCAATGAAGGAAAATAATTTTAATTTTAGAATGTGTGAGTGTTTTGAGTGGGGGAAAAATGTTCTTGAAAAATATTTTTTTATTCAAACTAAGTGCAACAGCAGGTAATATGTATTGAGTAAATTATAATTTTTCATAATTTATTATGTTTATGATTGGGTTGGGTAAATCATGTTTTTGCTTGCCCCTGTGAATTCTATAAATATTGAACTGGTAGGTTTTTAAATGGAACAATTATCCCAACTAAACAGCATAACTATTTAATACTGTCTAAGAAAATGTTACCAACAACAGGAATATCCCCGAACGAAATGTTTCCAAAATAAAAATGTAACCTAGGTATGTAATCATCTCCAAATTGTAGTTACTGGTGAAGTAGAAAAATCGTGGCTAGTAAATAAATCATCTGTAGAGAATTCCTTATGAGAAAAACATTAATCAAATTTCGCTAAACTTAAGAGTTTTTTTGGGAAATTCCTAGTAGAACATTTATTTGTAATACATTTATAAATTATAACTTGAATTGTTTACTGATTGTTTATAATAACTTATATTATTTGAAATCACTTATAAACCGATGTAGATACAAGCTCTATCTTCGACACAGGTGTAACATAGTTTGAACCGGGTTTTGTTTCTATAAATATCTTGACTAATCCAGATTATCAGGAACACAATTTCTCTTGGTTGTTTTGTACGCAAGGTGTTAATATCTAGGATAGGGGACTGAAAGAGGGCGTACTCATATCCGGCAATCGCCTGCAAATTTTGAACCGGCTTTTTTTCTAGGTATTTTGACTAATCCAGATTAATGGGAATACAATTGCATTATGTTGTTTTGTTTCTTAAGTGGTGACATCGACGAAAGGGGGTTGAGAAGGAGGGGACATACTTATAATTTGCAATCGACTGAACCAATTTAGTAGGACTGCTTCGGGCAACGCCAGACAATTCAGTAAGTATCACCCAAGTAAATTGTGTAATAGGTAAAATGTTTTGTAAGAATATTTTACAAAATATTTGTTTGGTCATTTATTACTTACAGTAATCTGTAAAATGACAGGTATACACTAGTTAAATTAATTCATGAATATAAAAAAAAAAATAGTTATTTTAATATAATTGGAAATTATAAATATTTTTATATTTTTTTACGATTAAAACCTTTGGTGGATGTTAACTAAATTTTAAACTATTTAACCAGAATCTTAGGATAATGTAAAAAATGACTAATTTTGAGTTGTTTCAAATAATCACATTTAAAAATGATTACGCATCTATGATAAAAGTGACAATAAAGTCCAGGTTTTCAATTAAGAGTTCACTGGAAGAACTTAAGGGTAGAAGACATATGTTAATTTATTCGATATAACGTAATTGCAAAATACAATTGAATGCATTTTACACATGGTGTCCTTCACAAAAAATGAATACATACATACAACCAACTTGTAACTAACTACCTTTACAATTCAAAACTACGTCAAGTATAACATTTAAGAATCTAAAAGAATTACTAATATTTAAATTAGTTAGATTCAGGTACAATATAATCAAACCGTAAATTATCGATGTTAATTTAAACAATGAACATTAACATGTTTTACACGACATTCAGCAAAGATATATTTTTTTTCATACCGCCCTAGACAATTCTAGAGAGTTCCACTTACAAGAAATAATATTTGATCAGTTCTTATCTGGTTGCGACTACTCTTGAAACTCCTGAAGAGTTTTCCGAATCCCGCAATTGCCTAAACCAACATTTATACACAGCAAACTTCGAGTTAGAGCTCTTTATCCAGTTCCTTTTTCTTGATGATTTCTTTAGATATCGAGATAACATTTTACTCGCTGCATCGGTTAGTTTTATAAATATTTAATTTTTGCTCCTATAAATAAAGATTTCCGAGGACAATTTCTAGGGAGTCTCTTTGAATTTGAAAATAAATTAAGCTGCGTCCTGACTCCGCACACTTGAGATCTAATACCCTATACACAGTGTTAATAACATATCATTGGCTATAATGAATCCATTTGAGTGTAAATAACAAGTCCTCTCGCAATAGTTTGTACCCATAAGAGTTCTTCGTACCTCACTCGCTTGGAAATCTTTACACTAAGGTATTATTACAAGTTATACTCATCACAAACATTCTTCTAGACCGTGAGGTTGCGGGTTCGAGTCCCGTGTTGGCATGGGTGTTTGTAAATGTATGTTGGCTTGTCTAACGACGAATGTTTCGGCGCATTATAGCCCTCGTGTTGCTGACTGTGCCAGATAATCTGAAAACAACCAACCAACCATCACAAACATTCATACCGGTGGAAGATGGCGCTAACATCGCATTTCATAAAAAACAATTTTTATAGCAAAGTTTAGCAATAATTTTACCGTTGACTTAAAATAAAAAATAAAAAGTTTCGTATGTACACATTATCAATATTATATAGATAAAAGGGGCTAAAATAGTACTTAATGAAATGTAAAATTTATGCGATGCTCAGCATTATAGAGTCAGTTAGTGAGGAGCGTAATTTTTATAGTAAAAATATTGATAATATTTATGTAAGAAACGTTTTTTTAAGTCATCAGTAAAATTATTTTTAAATTTTTATATTATATAGATAAGAGATATGCTTTACAGCGACTCACTTACTCCCTTTTTCAACGGTCGTCTAGTTTACCAATATAATGTAAATTTTTGCGAGCTTCGGCCCCCAGCATTATAGAGTCAGTTAGTGAAGAGCGTAATTGTTATAGTAAAAATAGTGATAATATTTATGTAAGAAACTTATTTTTTTTTTTAAGTCATCAGTAAAATTATTTTTAAATGTTTATTTTTATATTGATAAGAGATATGCTTTACAGCGACTCACTCACTTTTTCAACGGTCGTATTAGTTTTTTCGTCCCGTTAGTTTTGATGAGGTCAAAAGAAATTACAAAACAACTTGCCGAGCTCATTTGCAGGACAAGGGGTCGTGACCAATCATTGAACTCCTAAAAAAACTCGTTGAATGTGACTACAGAAGTTTTATGATTCAACTTAGTGTAAGGTGTTTGTCATCAACTTCTGTACGAAAAATCCCTGTTAACCTACTTCTTTTTTTACTTTTCTATACAGTGCCCCTTAAGATATGTCCCAAACAATACTGTAACCAAATGTTTGGATAAAGTACCGAAAGGATGAATGATCAACACATAATTCCATAAAATATTTTTACGAAATTTTCACAGAGGAAATGATGTAGCAGTTTTTACTAAATAAAACTATAATTCATTCTTCTTTCGAAGGTTCACAAAACTGCTCTAAGCAATAGAACAATCTCAATCAAACTTCAATGCAAGCTTCAGTATTTACAACTACGAACGCAGCGATAATTCAGGCGACACGAAAGTAAACAAAATTTCCGATGCTTTCCGAACAGCATTCAATACTCGTCTACTCCCGATTCTTCTTAGCTTAGCTTAAATAATGTTTTATTAATGGGGTGGTGGCCAGAAGCCTTTACCCCTTCATCTGATTGATTACAATATTGAATGAGAATATGTGATTTACTACACAGAGAAATACAAACAAAATAAAACTTAACCAAAATCGTAACACATTATAAACAAAACAAAACAAGATAACAATGATGTCAAAAGTCTGGCTTTCTATCTCCAGCCCAGATTGAGTGGGTGACGTCAACCATCTCTTTAAATCTGGGCTGGAAGGTTATTAGAATTTCATTTTGGAGGAAGTTGGGCAAAATATGCAAAACTCGATTATGAATGGTAAGAAGCTTGGGGCAGAAATGTCTAGCAAAATCCAACTAACCAATTGAAATGCCTAGAAATTTTCCAATTGATTTAGATGTTATTATCTTGTTTTTCTTCTAACCTGCATAATAGCTGCTAACAAATAAAATAGATCATCAAAAGAAATACGTCACTATTTACAATTTATGTACAGAATAAAAAGTGATCAATTAGAACTTTCAAATAAATTCGTCACTATTTACAATTTTAAACAGATGATTTTTGTAACAATATTAAAGTTGATAAGAATTATCAACATCTGCTCTTGACTCAGCAATTTCAAAAACTTTTTCATAACATTAGTTCTTCGCCGGAAAGGGTAATGGATTGTGGAATAGAGTTATTGAAATAAATGCGTTTAGGACATATCCTTTCCAAAGTTTTATCCAATTAAATACGATAGGCTAACGACATCTATTTTTACAGTCCAAAATATTTTTTACTTTACAGTACAAATATTATCCCCACGTTGTAGAGACAAGTCAATATTTATTTGTTCGCATAGGGAACCAGGCTGTCTTTGACTTTGAATATTTTCATTTCTACTCACAAGAATATTTGCAATTTTGGAATTATTTCCAATTAATAAAACCCTTCCCTTTCGATAAACGTTATTTGTGTAATGCTTTTCGCCGTTTAAGGCCACACTGGATTGTAACGAGCGCTCACTAAAGAGGACAAAATTACTTTATTTTTAAAAAGCAAAAAGAACACGGCGAATATTGCCAAACAATAATATTAATGAATGAAATAAATTTATACACAGTTCACAAGCAAATATGATGTCAAAAGTCACTCTTCCTGTTAGAACACTATCATTTATTTTAAAATTCTTTACTTTATGTTGATTATTAGGCATCAAATATGAGACTTTGATATCTATTTTTAGAATTAAGTTGTTTACTTACAATAAGGCCTATTTTTGAATTTTATTTTTATTATTCTTGATGGAAACAGAGTTTGGAATTGTAGGTTGTATTTTTAAAAACTATTAGAAATTATAAAAATTAAATTAAAAAGTCGCCGTTGGCAATTCTCGTGATCTCAGAGTTGGCAGCCCTAGATATTTCTATTTAAGCTGGCGTTCTTTCGTTCTTTGCGAGAAACTTGCAAAACTGGTTTCCGCTGCAGCATTTCACGTCACGATGTTTGGGAAGTCTTGAAGTCACATTCAATTCGAGCCGAGTGAATCGTTTTCTATCCAACGTGTACCAGTGGAACTTTGATTGCAAATTAAAAAAAAAGAAAAAGCGCATTGAGCAGAAATTTGTCTGTTTATGGCCTTTTTAAAACATTTAAAATTGAAAAAAAAAAAAAAAAAAAGGAACATTGCGATAATTTTCCATTGCAACTTCTTGAGCTCAGATCGAGTTTCCATAGTGTTTGACAACTAAGAACAAATCTATTCTGAACTATTTACTAACTTCATTTTGATCCCAAAAACTTGATTGAATACATTGTTGTCTAATCGGTCTATTCCTAGTTGCCCTGAAAATATCGCCAAGCCAATTTGGCACCTTTTTGTAGATGATAAAAATAAGACGATAAAGACGTAAATGGTCATTTTGAAATTTGCTTTCGGTTAACCGTGTACCATCGCAACGTCTTGGCCTTGTCGCCAACTTTAAATCGCACCAACCCATTTACGTAAATTAGGAATTTACCAACATATCTAGTTGCTAAGATTCAGACTTCATTGGATGACGCAAAGTGAGTTTATTAGCCCTCCGAAGATTTTGCCTCATCAACCTTAATATGACAGATTTCAGTCAATAAATATCGCCAAATCAATATCGCCAAACGCAATAATGAATTGAATTTAGTATCTGGATAATAGAACATGAGTAAAAGTTGATAAGTCTGAAATAAGGCAATATAAACGTGTGTAAAAGAGGCCGAATAGTGAAAGTGACATCCCCCAAAATTTGATGCAATGCCTAATTGTTAAATTTCAGCGCGATTGAATGACGGCAAGTTGAGTTTTTTAGTATCTAACTACCCTACTAACCATCTTTGTCACAGTTACGTCACTGCAACGAAGTTTTTCGTCGCAAAGATCACGGTCACAATGTGACTTGCATGGGATATCGCAGCGATGTCGCAAAAGTTCACGTCACTTTCGACTTCCATGTGATATCGCAGCGACATCACAATGTGACGAAGTTGCAATGTTGCTTTGTGATATCGCAGCGACATCCAGTGATATCCCAAAATAATTTTATATAATGAAAATCACAAATAGGTCATTTTGTGACATGTATGTGATATAAGACGTAATTTTGCGATATCGCAGGGATACACAGGGATATCACATTTTAACATTTATGCTATTTTTGTGGTATCAGTGTGATCTCTATGTGATTTTGGGGACATCTATGTGATTTATGCGACGAGTATGTGATTTTATCAACGAATCTCACGTCACTGCTATATCACATTGTGATCAGTATGCGATCTTAGTGACTTTGGCGACATCTATGTGATTTATGCGATTTTCGCAACGAAAGCTTTGTCGCTGCGATGTCACATTGTGATCTGTATGTGATCTTAGTGATTTTGGCGACATCCATGTGATTTATGCGATTTTCGCAACGAAAGCTTTGTCCCTGCGATATCACATTGTGATCTGTATGTGATCTTAGTGACTTTGGCGACATCCGTGTGATTTATGCGATTTTTGCAACGTAAGCTTTGTCACTGCGATATCACATTGTGATCTGTATGTGATCTTAGTGATTTTGGCGACATCCATGTGATTTATACGATTTTCGCAACGAAAGCTTTGTCACTGCGATATCACATTGTGATCTGTATGTGATCTTAGTGATTTTGGCGACATCCATGTGATTTATACGATTTTCGCAACGAAAGCTTTGTCACTGCGATATCACATTGTGATCTGTATGTGATCTTAGTGACTTTGGCGACATCCGTGTGATTTATGCGATTTTCGCAACGAAAACTTTGTCACTGCGATATCACATTGTGATCTGTATGTGATCTTAGTGACTTTGGCGACATCCATGTGACTTATGCGATTTTCGCAACGAAAACTTTGTCACTGCGATATCACATTGTGATCTGTATGTGATCTTAGTGACTTTGGCAACATACGTGTGATTTATGCGATTTTCACAACGAAAGCTTTGTCACTGCGATATCACATTGTGATCTGTATGTGATTTTAGTGACTTTGGCGACATCCGTGTGATTTATGCGATTTTTGCAACGAAAGCTTTGTCACTGCGATATCAAAAATAAAAAATTGGTCCGTTCATGAAACTTTGCAAAAACGTTTTATTTGTCATGAGTATAAAGAAACAAAGTAGTTCATAAAATATCTAGCATAGAAGGGTGTTTTTTGAGGAGTGGGAGGGGGGAGTTTTTTTGTTTTTTTTTAAATTGAAAAGTAATTTTGCTATAACCTGGGCATTTCACCTTACGCTAAGATAGCGAGTCAGAAATGTGACGAAAAAGGGGGAGGGGGGGGGTAATCAATGGATACGGATTATCTTGAAGTATATTTCTAGAACACTGCATTTTTTTTTTTTTTTTTTTTTTTAAACTTTTTTAAAATATTTGATTTCATCCTGGCTAAGGCACAAGTGTTGCGCCCCCCCCCCCCTCAGGAAAATCCTAGATCTGCCACTAATGTGAACTGAAATAAAAAAAAAAAGATTCGCGTACACACATCACGAATAAGCTCCTTCTCGCCTTCTTCACAGTCGGAGTCAGAATCTGCATAAGTTTCATCTTCACTAATTTCATCCCATTTAGAAACAATGTCCTCAATTTCAAACTGGGTTAGAAAACGTTTTCTTTTAGGCATTTTAAAATAATTTAGTAAAAAATTATCAAGACTTCAGATAGTCAGAAGAATAAACATAGCAGTCAGCACGGGAAATCGTAAAAATGCAGCTAGCGAAAACACACTAGCAGGTAAAAGTCACTTATCATTTACTAAATTGCCCCCCTGTCAAACAGCTTCAAAATACCCCTTTGTGTCCCCAACTCAATGGGCTGGCCATGTGTGCGTTGCTTGAAGTGCGACAATAGGCTTTTGTGGCACGACTTTTCAGACTGCCTCACTCTGTGAGGGTAAATGCTCCGACATTTCGAGTGGAAAACTTCTCAGGGAAACTGGAATTATTTAAATACGAAACGATTCGTTCCACATCATTTCAATCTATGAAATTTACTGACACTCGTCACTGTTTCTTTGCTCCGGCTTAGTTTTCAATTTTTAAAAACTCTATAGAGAAATCACAAAAAAAAAAAAAAATATTCGGACCCTATCACAATGACCTTTTTTTATAATTTTTTAGTGCAAAAATATTAACATGTTATCACTTTAAAATTTAAAAGATAAATTTGAATCAGAATAATATAGATTTTGAGTTTTACACATTTTTTGTTGTTGATATTTATTACTTTCTCACTTTTGTATTTGATTACTTTGTACAATTTTGATGCAATAACTTTTCCTACACTTAGTATAACAATTTAAATATTTATGTTTTTTAATTGTTTAATGATTATTAAGAGTGTTGTGTTAAAAATATAATATTGTTCTAAAACAAGCCGGTAGACAGGATTTTTTTTCGGGGCGATAGGGGGTGGGTATGGTCGAAGATTTCATTAAACACATATAGCAAATTACACACACACACAAAAAAAGAAGGGGAAGTTGTTTAACAAGATTTCATACCATTTTTTTTGGGGGGGGGGGGGAGGCCGGGGTTCTACCGCCCCCCCTTCCCCATCCACGGCCCTGTAATAAAATGAATCCTTTTTAATTATTAAACAAATATTCCTTTATAGCCAGAGTGAATTTATAATCTTTATGTAGAAACTTTCTACCTTTATTACTGCGATATAATAGATTTATTTTTTAATATTTTTATTCAAATATATATGAAACAACTTAAGCACAATTTACTTACTGTTATGTTAAAAATAAACACCGACAGTTATTGCAATCTTTTAGCACTAGCAGTTGACTATGTGTTTAAGATTGGAATCAATTTAATACAAATTTTTTATTGAAACAATCATGGGTCACCTAAGAGGGTGGTAGACCAACTTTCCAGAGGGCGCCAAGCTCCTCTGACACCCATCAAAATATCCCAAAGTGGTATAAGCCACACTGTGATACCTTATAGGCAGTAGGTTAGACTTTTCTTCGTAGACGAATACAAATAAAAAGAATTTATTGAAACCCATTATATATAATTTGAAGGTAGATTGTAAATAAATATGCAAGTACCAAAGGGACCAAAATAAATGTCCCACAACGATAATTAAAAAAGACACCAAGACTAAATTCTACTGATGGAATATTATATTATGACCATCATTTTAAAAAGCAAGATGCCGACACATTTCAGATCTGCTTTCACATGTCTTATTAATGATAACTTCGCTACCGATTGAGTTTAAAAACATTACTCAGTGGTCATTACAAAACTTCTAAATGCTCATTAATTAATCGGGCCAAAGGACAAGTTTTATGTTTAGCTTAGAAAACAATATCTCGCAAGAGTTTAGTAAGAAGCATTGTCAACAGGTTATCGTAAACTTGAAATAGTCCCGAATATTTAAGAGTACGTATTTTATTCTATTAATATTATAAAAAAAAAAACTTCAAATATAAGAATTACACTCCTTCCCTTCGGTACATTTAATAAATTCGTCCCAATCCTCTTCTTCATCATCAATAATCTAACTCATTTTTTCCCCTCGTACAGCAGTACCTAAAATAGTCTCGGCCCATTTGATGGTTGGCTGCTGGGTTAGCAAGTTAGTCTCTCATGCCAAAGGTACTGGGTTCGAATCCTGAGTAAAAAATGGTTGAACATTGTGGTTCGGATTCCACGTTAAGCTGTAGGTCACGTCCTGATTAGCAGTTATTGTGCATAAAAATAAGTCAGTGAGCATACAAAACAACCAACCCAGAGTAGTTTTGAACATTATATCAATTCCTAATCTTTAGCCCTCAATCTATAAACGTGAGTAATTCTTCTCTTAGTTTATCCACTGAAGGAATAACTTCACAGATTCTGGATTCTGTCTAAAGCATTCAGTGATAGTGATCCCTGCGCGGAAAGTCGTTAGGAATCAAATCATGAAATAACCAAGTAAAAGTCGTTAGTAAATTTATTGTCCATTGTTTGAATTATCTTGTCTAAAATACGTAATAAAACACTGAAATGCGAGAGGTATTTTCAGAAGTTGAAGCAACGTTTTCATGTCTTATATCCTCTTCTGGCATTTTTTTTAAAAATGTGTACTCTTTTCTATTCTAGTTCAGTTTTAATTGTGATCTTTAAAGAGAGCAATCAAATTCGTCTCTTCGTTCTAGAAGGTTTGACGTATTTTAACAATTATATTGCGGCATTCAAAGTAGTACATAGAGGGAAAACATTTTAACTTTAATGAAAAGTATTCTATTAACTTCCAAGATTGAACATTGTAAAGGTTCTTTGTCTATAAGTATTCTGATAGAGCAGTTACTTTTTAGATGTAGAGAAATATCATGCCTATACCAAAATTGTTTCAAATTATAAAAAGTTGTTTAAAGAAAAATTATTTTTACCTATCTGGCAGAAAAAATGATGGAAAATGTAAAAAACCAACCAGTCAATTCCCATTGTTTTTGTTCCCAAAGTTAGAAATATTTGTACGAGTATTTTAATGTTTAGTTGTTTAATGTATTTTTATTAATATATAATGATGGGAGAGGGGGGGGGGGGGGGGGCTTTGGTCGAACCCTAAAAATCTTCACCGTGGAAAATGCATCGATTCATCAGAAGCGCGTTTCATAACGCAACTCCTAACAATTTAACAAAAGGAACGGTTTTTTTTCTGTGTGCTCACTATTGACCTTGAAAAGGATATAAGGATGTTTTCTAAAATCCAGAGACGATCTTATTTAGATATATTTTCACCATCATTATTATTATTATTCTTTTTTTTTTTTACTTCCACTGTATTGACGTGTTTTTGTTATCTGATGATGCTGAGTAAAGCTTCAAGGGAGAGCGCTAAGGAGAATTGGACACCAAGTGGACAAGCCACATTCGGTACTTCCGTTCCGGTACGGGGAGCAAATTCTACGCCTTTCTTGTACTTGCTTTCAAGGTCAGATTCTGAGAATTCTGCGATAGTGGCTTTGTCTTCAAACCCCCTCTGGGTACCTTCGTCCTTATTTTAGTGTTCCTGCTCCTCTCCCCTCACTTGGAAAGATTCTTGGAATGGAAACACAAACCCAACAGAGTACTTTGACAGAGCAACTATTATATGCCGGCGCTGACGAGATTGTTTGCAGGGGGATACAAGAGACTTCAAGAATTTTGCTTAGATTCATTTCCTCTGGGAATTTTGAAGGATAAAGACTGGCTATGTGTAAGTTTTACTAAATTTTCCAAAATGAATGTTTTAAATGTTTTCCTTTCTAACAAAAATTTAAAAGTTAGCGACTATTAATATGTGACCGAACTTTCCAGAAAGTTTTTGATACTTTGATGAGTTTTTTTTTTTTATTATTATTAAACCATGCAATTTGGAAAAAAATAAAAAATCGTCAAAGTTTTAAGTATAATTTTTATTACAACGTAAAAATTTTTAAAAATTAGTGTATGACTTTTCTACTAATTAGCAGAAATATTTTAAAAGAAATAACTTATAATTTGTGTTTTGGTTTTTGTAAATTGTATTTAATGTTCAAACTGATAATGTATGGATAAAAAATCCGCTAAATGCATTCGTCAACGCAGAATAGCAGGAAGATAATTTGTAAATATTTGAATTTTTTACGGAATTTCTAATACATAGGAGCGTTTTATCGTTTGTATCTAAAATTCTTATTTGGCATAAACAGTTTTTGACTTTAAAAATTCTCCATTGATACCTCAAGTTATATCATTTGGGTAACTTACGTTATAGATTTTAATTTTTGAATATTTAACTAAAAAAATTATAATAACAATTATCTGTTTGGTTTTAATTAACATCATATGAAAGTAAACACATTTCTGGAAACTTACATACTACATGAAGCAATCCATTTTAAAATAAACGAAATAAAAAAAAAATTATCATTGAAAAACTTGTTTAAACAATTTTTACTATTATTTAAGTTAATATAATAATTTACAAATCCTTTGTACAACTATTGACAAAACAATAAATTATTTTTCCCACTTTAAAAATCACACCATCCACTTTCAACAAAACAGAACGAACTCGACTATAATTCAAGAGTCAACTTTTAGAAATTAACATATTAAAAAAAGGAACTACTAGAAAGGAACTTTAAATCTTTTTATACCCAAAATTCTATAAAAAATATTTTATTCAAATTTTCATTTTTACAAGTTTTTCCTTCTTTGCATGGAATGACCCTTCTTGATGATAATAATTGTGTTTTTTATTGCCAAATATTTTTTTCTAGAATTTTAAAGATTAATTTTTAAAGTTTTATGTTGGTTTACACTTTTCTCTCACTGTCATCTGGCTGATAGACTTAGCCTCGCCTTTTAATTTTTATATTGCTCCCTGGTTTTTCTCTTCTGCTCCAGTTGTTCCTATGACAATTTAGCTCTGTATTATATAGTTCTTGTAATTGCTGTTGTTGATAAATTTGATAGAAAACTGTTTTTTTTTTTTCCCCCTCTAAAATATTTTGTCTTAAAACCCAAGATTAAAAAAAAAACTAACTATTTTACAAAATTATTAAAATGTAAGCCATGTGTTGGTTTCAATTAGCATTTTCCTTAATTTCTTATATAGAAACACTTGGAGCATGTTTTGATCTGTTTCATGATTTTGACCCTAAAGATTTTTTAGTAGGGTTGTAGGAATATATTCCGAGAGTTTTTTGGATATTTCACTGATAAATTTGTAAAATACCACTGATCTATGCTAACCTCTTGTCTGTCTGTATTTTGCCGACCAAACGGTATATTGGTTAGCGTGCTAGCTTCTAGACCGCGAGGTTGCGGGTTTGAGTTCCGTGTTGGGCATGGGTGTTTGTAAATGTATGTTGGCTTGTCTAATGACGAATGTTTCGGCGCATTATAGCCCTTGTGTAGCTGACGGCGCCAGATAATCTGAAAACAACCAATCTGTCTGTATTTTCATTAGATATTAACAGGGATGATAGTTTTCCTCCTTTTGGAGGATTTAATCCTGTTTGATTTTTATGTAGCATTTTCCTTCTCTATATCCCTGTTTTGAAGATATGCATTTTTCTGATCTGAACCAGTTTTTCCTGCAAAAAGTATACTGTTCCTCATGTCTAAACAAAAGATTTTCCCTCTTAGCTCCCCTTTCCTCACAGATTACTTTACTAACTCCTAATATTTGAAATGCAATTATTATATAGTATGAGAAATTTCATTGTATCTTTAAATTTATTGAATCATACTTCTTGCATACTTTTATTGTTGAATTTTTGTGTATTCCTTCCTTCGAGCTTTTTTAACGAATTTTTGGATTTCCTCCTTTTTGCTCTCTGATCACTCCCATCCCTGTATCAAACACATTTTAAAGAAAAGTTTGCATGAATAAAATTTAAAATAAAATCATTGTAATTATTTTCAGTGTCTAATTTTAAGTTGCTGGAAAATTTCTTTGCTATTTTCTCACTTAATTTTAAACTTGTATTAAAAATGCTGATGTTGAGTGCAGGGTTGGCATGGCTTAAACCAATTGGTTTTAACAAAAATGTTTTGCCTTTTTTCTCAAAAAAAAAAAAAAAAAAAATATTTTTTTTTTTTAAAGAATAATTTTAAATTGTATTTTTATTTATTTATTCACAATTCAATTTTTCAAATTATTTGATGTTGTAAATAACTTCTACTTTTAACCAAAAGTTTCCACTCCAAAGACTAGCTATTGAACAATGGTTCTAAATCTTAAGAATATTTTGAATAATTTATCACCATTGCTGATTTTAATTATTTTATTGCATAATTTTAATCCAAGAGCAATATAAACAATCACCATTGTATTATTCTGTATACATTGAATTTAAAAAATAGTAACTCTCAATAAAATATTAAAATTATGATTTGAATGTTGACATAAGTAGCGACATTTGTTTATTTACTTAGTTAATTTATAATTACTTAAAAATAACTTTAATAATTACTTAGTAATTATTTAGTAACTTTATTAATAACTTTAATAATTACTTAGTTATTTACTTAAGTAAATTGGTCAAAAACACTTGAAAAAAAAAAGTTGACTTAAATCAATAGATTTCCTAAATTTTATGACAGTAACAATAATTTAAATCTATCTAAAAATATAAACTGGAGAAAGGTATGAAATGAATTGGGGAAATATTGAATATTGTATTTTATCATCATCCTTGTTTTTTTTGTTTTTTTTTCTAGGTGCAGGTGTTCAAATCATTTGGGGGTGAATAGTGGATGATTAGGCCTCGAAGTATTCCTTTCAAGGCCGTAGGTCAAAGCCTTCATTCAACCACTTACTATTTGAAGTGAGTATTATCTTTCTCTCTAATAGGATAATTTCCAGAAGTGAAAATGTTTTTTTCCATTATTTTTATTTGATTCCTGTTAAAGAAATTCAAGGATTTGTTGCATAGAAAAAATATATATTTTCATTCATGAAACTATCAAATAATACAGTATTGTTATGATATAGATAATTGGCATTTGTGAAAATACTTACAATTGAGTAGTTGAAACAGGTAATAGTGATATAGCACAACTAATTTAAAAAGCTGTTTATTATCTTCCTTCTGGAAGCTATTGTTATTGTTTATTATGAAAACTTGTTTCACAAGCCCAAACATTCAGATAATATCTGAGAGTATGTTTTCTGCTGGGGTACAGTTTTGGGTACCATAACATCTTGGTTCAAAACATTTTGGAGTATTCTAGTAAATTTTGGTATTTCATTTCCCAATGTTCTTTTACTTGCAGGTAGTATGAGAAAAGGATTCCCCGATTCCCTGGATTAAGATATAAGATGAACGAATTGAAGATTATCTGCGATATGCAAGTCAAAGAGAAAAAGAGAGAAGAAAATGTAAATTTTAAGTATATAATGAATATTGTATTTATCTATGCTTCTATTGGTATAAATATCTTATAGAATTAACCTTTCACAAGAAGTGAATGCCTTTCTTGAAATAGTGAACTGTAGGATGGTATGTACATAAGTTCTTTATAAGGTTAGTTCTAAAAGATTCCTGCCAATAATTCATATTAAAATTATAGTAAATCAGGGGTTTGGAAGGAAAAGGGCTCAACAGAATTAAACTTGTTCAATTCTCTCTGTGTAAAGGTTACTAGGAACAGGACAAGGGAGAAAATGTCAATTCTTTTCTTGTGGACTTAAATGATCCTTTCTACTGTTATAATCACGTTGGTTATTTATTCTTACTGCAATTTTTAATGACCTGATGTATTTTTATTTCATAAGAAGAAAAGAAATGGAATTTTTTTTTATAGGAACCTTTTTCAAAATCCCTTTTATAATAAAATATTTGTTTTGCTTACAATTTTTCTGTTACTTACCCAATTTTATTTTTTCTCACACTGTATTCTTTGCGTTGTTGCAGACAAACAGATTCCAGTTGTGGAAGGAGCATTTCCAGAAACAATATGAGATTCTACATGAATCTTTTTATAAATATTTACTTATCTTGCTTAATTTTTTACTTTAGTATTTTAAATTCGCAAAGGGAGTTCAACGAAATTCTATTTATGAAGTTTCTTCCAGTTTTTCGCATATCAATGTAGTATACTTTTAAAAATTCAAATTTTATCCTTAATAGTTGGCAAATAATACTTTTTTCCTGATTTTGATTGCTTAAAGAAATTAACATGTACATAAATTACAATTTATTGGTGCTCTACATGATGTCTAAGTAGTAAATTTGTAATTAAAAAAAAAAATCAGCTGAAAAAGTTGGAATTTTCTTTGAGTGGTAACCTGGATAATTTACTGTATCTTGTAACTTATTTTCCTTTTTTAGAGTGTCTTCCTGTAATCCAGATAATTATTATTTTAATCCTGATAATTAGTTTTATTTTTAGGGTTCAATCATGCAAGTTAGTTTCAAAGAAATTATTAGTGGATGGGCCTCCCAATTCCTCATTTCAAGGCCGAAGGTCAAAGCCTTTATTTAACCACTTTTTAGTGAATGAGACAATTCAAAGTAAGTATAATTAGTAATTTCCATAAGTGAATACGCTTGTTTCAATCATATTTATTTGATTCTCGTTAAAGATATTCAAGGATTTGTTGCATAGAAAAGTATATATTTTCATTCATGAAACTAATGAATAAGTGCTGTCTTAAAACAGTATTGTTAGGATCTATATAATTGGCATTTGTGAAAGTACTTACTATTGAGTAGTTGAAACAGGTCATAGTGCTATAACACGACAACTTAAAATAGTTGGTAATTTCTTCCTTCTGGGGTACAATTATTTATTATGAACCAGTTTCATGAGCCCAAACATTCAAAAAGTGCCCAACAGAATTAAACTTGTTCAATTCTCTCTGTGTAAAGGTTAAATTCTCTCTGTGTAAAGGTTAAAAGGAAAATAAATAGGACAAAATCTTCATTCTTTTGTTGTGAACTTGAACGGTCTTTTCTGCTGTTATAATCACTTTGGTTAATCTTATTACAATTTTTAATGGCCCGATATATTTAGTATTTTTTTTTATCTTAAAAAAAAATGGAATTCTTGCTAAGGGAATCTTTCTCAAAATAGGTTCCCTTTTCTGATAAAATATTGGTTTTGCTTACAATTTTTCTATTATTTACCTAAGTTTATTTTTTCTCACAGTGTTCCTGGCGTTATTGCAAACAACCAGATTTCAGTGGAATGAGCATTAATATGAGAATCTACATCAATCTTTTTTTTTTTTTTTTCATTTCTTCCTTTTTTCTTTTTTTTTTTAAAAATATTTACTTATCTTGCTTAATTTTTTACTTTGTAGTATTTTAAATTCACAAAGGGACCTTGAAGTTGAACGAAATTCTATTCATGTTCTTCCAGTTTTTTGCATATCATAGTAGTATACTTGTAACAATTTTTATTTTATGCTTAATAATTGGCAAATAATACATTTTTCTGATTTTCCTAATAATGTGATATTTACATAAATATCACTTTAGTGGTGTTGTACATGATATCTAAGTAGTAAATCTGTACTTTAAAAAAAAATGAAATTGCTGAGAGTTGGTCTTTCCTTTAGTTTGAGTGGTAACCTGCATAATTTACTTGTATCATGTTACTTATTTTCCTTTTTTAGTGTTTTCATGTTAATCCAGAGAATTATTTTTTTTCAGAGGATTTTTAATTTTATTCAAATCCAGGGAATTATTTTATTTACATAGTTGTTATTTTAATTCGGAGAATTATTTTTATTTTAATTCAGAGAATTATTTTCATTTTAATTCAGAGAATTATTTTAATTTTAAGGGTGGGGTGTGAATTATCACCTAAAGTTTTATTTTTATTATTGATTTATTTACTTTAATGTTAAAAAAAATGAAAACTAACACATATTGTTTAATTAGAATGGAAATTTATAAAATTGATATTTTACAACATGTGCTTTAAAAATTTCTGATTTCTCCAATAATTAGAAAAAACCTAAACATTTCGAAAAACCTAATATCAAGAAAAGAAAAACAAAGGGAAAATAGATTTAAAAGTTTCTTTCTCGACAACATCATCCTGTCATTCAGCATGAAATGTCAAATGATTCATTAAAAAACGTATATACACTTTTAAAATTTTGCAAGCATAGATATTACTGTGTCCCCATAACTTCACGAATTTCTATTTTAATCCAGATATTTTTTGCTTTTAAGTGGCAAGTGGTCTTTATCTCTCATTTCATTCTTGTCTTTTTTTAGTGTACCTGCTGTTGATGGTTAAAAGGAAGTGTCCAGCTACATCATTCATGATCTTCAATTGTCAATTTGCCTAATGCGAGTTTTCCGAGTTTTCATTCTACAAATGTGGGACAATTTCTTGTAAATCCTCCCGGATTAAATTTTTTTATAAATATAAATTTTTTAAATAAATATAAAAATAAAATATGTATATATATATATATATATATATATATATATATATATATATATATATATATATATATATATATATATATATATATATATATATATATATATATATATATATATATATATATATATATATATATATATATATATATATATATATATATATATATACATTTTTTTTTACTTATTGTTTTATTTATCTATTGACTTTTTACTGTGTTTTTGTGCTGCATGCTCAAGAAGTTTTTAAAATCATATCCTTCTTATAAGTTGAGCTAAATTATTTTTTTACTGTAGCATATATTTAATAGACTTCTGAAGGAACAAATTATAAATACTATTCCTTTTATATAATTGTTTGAGCTTGAAATGGTATATTATAAATAGGTTCTTACAGGTGTCAATGTGATCACAAGCCACATTATAATTTACACAAAAAATTAACACTCCTTTCTTATTTATTTATACTACTTGTAAATCCCAAATAAGTAAAATGCACTGTGAAATATAATATAACAACGAAATAGTGAAAACACAAACAGCAGAAAATTTCTCTGATACACAATATCTTAAATATCTTCTTTAAAAAAAAAATTAAAAGAAAGCAGTCTAGCTGAAATTTTTGTTTACATTTGTATTTAACGTAAATCACTGAAATTAATCTTTTGTTTAAATATTATATATTAAAATGATAAAATATTTTAACTATTTATAAAAGTTCCTAGAATATTTTAATACTGTGAATCCTTAAAAAAAAAAGTCGTGGGTCGCATACTAATTACAATGTGATATCGCAGTGATGTGGGTTTCATTAAGCAATATAAGAATCCATTAAATAATAAACTTCATTAAGTAAGTCACAAAGCAATATTGGCGGGACACAAGAATTTCATTTCATAAATCACAGGTGTCGCCAAAATCACTAAGATCACGTACAGATCACAATGTGATATCACAGTGACAAAACTTTCATTGCGAAAATCGCATAAATCACACGGATGTCGCCAAAATCACTAAGATCACATTTAGGTCACAAAGCGATATCGCAGTGACAAAGCTTTCGTTGCGAAGATCGCATAAATCACAGGGATGTCGCCAAAATCACTAAGATCACATTTAGGTCACAAAGCGATATCGCAGCGACAAAGCTTTCGTTGCGAAAATCGCATAAATCACATGGATGTCGCCAAAATCACTAAGATCACATTTACATCACAAAGCGATATCGCAGTGACAAAGCTTTAGTTGCGAAGATCGCATAAATCACACGGATGTCGCCAAAATCACTAAGATCACATTTAAGTCACAAAGCGATATCGCAGCGACAAAGCTTTCGTTGCGAAAATCGAATAAATCACATGGATGTCGCCAAAATCACTAAGATCACATTTAGGTCACAAAGCGATATCGCAGTGACAAAGCTTTAGTTGCGAAGATCGCATAAATCACACGGATGTCGCCAAAATCACTAAGATCACATTTAGGTCACAAAGCGATATCGCAGTGACAAAGCTTTCGTTGCGAAGATCGCATAAATCACACGCATGTCGCCAAAATCACTAAGATCACATACAGATCACAATGTGACATCGCAGCGACAAAGCTTTCGTTGCGAAAATCGCATAAATCACACGGATGTCGCCAAAATCCCTAAGATCACATTTAGGTCACAAAGCGATATCGCAGTGACAAAGCTTTCGTTGCGAAGATCGCATAAATCACACGGATGTCGCCAAAATCACTAAGATCACATTTAGGTCACAAAGCGATATCGCAGTAACAAAGCTTTCGTTGCGAAGATCGCATAAATCACACGAAAGTCGCCAAAATCATTAAGATCACATTTAGGTCACAATGTGACATCGCAGCGACAAAGCTTTCGTTGCGAAAATCGCATAAATCACACGGATGTCGCCAAAATCACTAAGATCACATTTAGGTCACAAAGCGATATCGCAGTGACAAAGCTTTCGTTGCGAAGATCGCATAAATCACACGGATGTCGCCAAAATCACTAAGATCACATTTAGGTCACAAAGCGATATCGCAGTAACAAAGCTTTCGTTGCGAAGATCGCATAAATCACACGAAAGTCGCCAAAATCACTAAGATCACATTTAGGTCACAATGTGACATCGCAGCGACAAAGCTTTCGTTGCGAAAATCGCATAAATCACACGGATGTCGCCAAAATCACTAAGATCACATTTAGGTCACAAAGCGATATCGCAGTGACAAAGCTTTCGTTGCGAAGATCGCATAAATCACACGGATGTCGCCAAAATCACTAAGATCACATTTAGGTCACAAAGCGATATCGCAGCGACAAAGCTTTCGTTGCAAAGATCGCATAAATCACACGGATGTCGCCAAAATCACTAAGATCACATACAGATCACAAAGTGATATCGCAGCGATATGGCTTTCGTTGCGAAAATCGCATAAATCACATAGATGTCGCCAAAATCACTAAGATCACATACAGATCACAATGCGATATCGCAAACATCGCAAATTCGTCCCCAATGTCACAATGTGACGAAAAGCGATATCGCAGCGATATCACAAAGTTACGTCGCAAAACCCCCTCTAAAACGGACATTGGACGACTATGTGACCCCTGTGTGATATCGCCGTGACATCGCGTGATCTCTATGCGATATCGCTTTTCGTCACATACTCGTCACATGGTTATTAGGGTATACAAGCGTGTATAAAAGAGACCTTCTAGTGACAGTGATACCCCCCAAAACTTGATAGATTGCAACCTTATCGACATAGATTCTATCTAACATTCTTCAACCCGATTGGATGACTGCAAGTTGGTTTTTTTAGTACACTGAAGATAGAAGCGTGTGTAAAAGCGATATTTTAGGGACAGTGACACCTCCCAAAACATGATATAATGCAACTTTATCCACAACGAATCTACCTGTTAATTTTCAGCTCAATTGGATGACGGTAAGTTGGTTATTTTAGTATTTGAAGATATAAGCGTAAGTAAAAGCGTACTTATAGTGACAGTGAAATTTGATAGAATGCCCCCAAAATTTTATATAATGCATTGTCATCGACATAAAATCTATCTGCCAAATTTCAGCCTGATTGATTTATGGCAAGTGTGATAATATCACTATATTGCAGTTTCAAATCTGGGTGGATTGCAGCGCCACCCTTGTTTAGTTGGAGAAAATGGAACTAACAACTTGTTTCCATTGCTCCCATAGACTTTTGAAAATTGTCACGGCCTAGTTCAATCCAGTCTGGCCTTGCTCTGTTGATTTCCACCTTCCGGAAGCCAAATACTGTCCCTTAGTATTAGTGATCTATCTTGCAGAAGCTTTGGAATTGACGTTAGAATGTAATGTTAAACTTTAAAAAGTTATTTAAAAAACCTAATTTAAATTTTAAGTTTCTGTCTCTTAGAAGCAAAATTTGGGGGCAAAGAGCATTTATGTTTCGAATTTCAGAATTTTGAAATTGTGGAAGTTAGAAAATCTATATTAAGACAGATAGACACACACACTGTTTTATTAGTGTAGATTAATTGGAGTGAATACTAATACGTAACTATGAAGTAATATTCAGAACCGAGTTTAAATTGGTAATCGGTCATGCTTAAATAAAAATTTCGTTCATTTCTGTTTATTCTTTGTCAATTTTTACCACCTTCAATATCAATGTGGCATGGGTTATTATTAATTTAATATAATAAAACTCGGTGCATTGTCAAAATAGGTTAAGGGTAAAAATTTCGTGGTGTGAAAGAAGTTTTCTTTCTCAAAATTTTTAAATTTGTATAATCATTTGACCAACTTCAAGTTCGTTGCTACAAGGATTAATATTATTTTATTAGATTATAATTTGGTACACGGTTAAGTAAAGTAAAATGGAAAAATCGAGTTGAAGACGGTTAAAAACGGAAGAAATTTCATTGTAATTACAGCTTATAAACACAGCTAGCCTGTGTAGGTTTGCCTTTTTATGAAGGAAATACCTGGAAACAAAATTATACTATTGGAAGTAGTAAAGAAAAGGTCAAAATTTAGGTTAACTGAATAATTAGATATAATGGAGATATTTTGTCATTTGCTAGGAAGAAATCTAGAAAAATATGAAGGGAAGGATTTATAAACAGATTGACCACCACTTTTTACTTTTTGAATATATATATATTTTTTTAAACATCTTTACTATGACCATGGAATCAGAATCAGCAAAAAATCAAGCAATTCTCAAATGGGAGTGAGTTGCCGAAGTAAATTGAAGTATATCCGCTACTGGAGTTTGGTTTATAATTTCACCATGGTTAATAAAATTGTTATTCAAGAGAGTTAGGCTAGAGGGGGAAGAAAAATACTTCGCGAATCAGGCGAATTCCCCTAGAGGCACTGCGATCGCCTCCGCTGTATTACTTACAAACAACTATTGCTTCTGTTGGATTCTGTCTCTTGAAATCAAGTACATTTTCGGAGGTTTTTTATACTTTAAATAATTTAAAGTATAATAAAGTCTTATACAAAGGAACTCGACTTGGGTGACTTAATGTATCCCTCAAAGCAACTATATGATTTTGTTAGCTGCTTAGAAAATATTTTTACTGAAAGTCTGAGCACATTTAGCTTACACAGGGACATGACATTTGATGTAATCGAATCTCTTCACAAAATAAATTTGTCATTTGTAGGATGTAAAGAACATAAATATGAACTGACGAAAAGAATTATTAAATTCTATGTTCTTACAAGGATGCATTTTTATTTGAAGATTAACAATAAGTTTGAAGAACAAAAAAGGAAACGCATGAAACTACTCAAATAGGAGAACAGTATAAATTAATTTTTATTGTATTATACTATTATTTAATGAATATTTACTTCAATGTGTATCTTTCCAAATTTGTCGATGAATGTCTCATAAATGTTCCCTTCCTAATTCTTTAAATTGATGTGTGTGCATGAAAAATTCACTATAAATAAACAAGATTCTTTCTTTCTAATTAAAATCTGGTGGGAAAGTTTCGTATGAAATTTTAATACCTTCATTTATTTGTCTTTTATTTATTTTTAATTAGATGGTATGCTATTTTTTTTACATAAAAAAAAAAAAAAGTTTGGTTAGATTAACTATTGAACTGAAAAATGGAGTATTGAGTTCATGTGTGTGTGTGAAAAATTCACAATAAAGAAATAAGATTCTTCCTTTCTTATTAAAATCAGGTGAGAAAGTTCCATGTGAAATTTCAATACTTTTATTTACTTTTAATTAGAATGTATGCAATTTTTTTTAATTGAGTTCATGTGTGAGTGTGTGTGTGAAAAATTCACAATAAAGAAGATTACATTCTTCCTTTCTAATTAAAATCAAATGAGAAAATGTCATATGAAATTTTAATACTTTCTTGTATTTTGTTTCTTTTTTATTTTGTTTTAATTAGATGGTATGCAACATTTTTATATAAAAATTTAATATATAGAGAGAAGTTTGGTTAGATTAACTGCGAAATGGAGTATTTGAATTTATGGGTATATGTGAAAAATTCACAATAAATAAAGAAAATTCTTCAAATTAAAATCATCTGAGAAGGAAAAGTTTGGTTAGATTAACTATTGAACTGCAAAATGGAGTATTGAATTCATGTGTGTTTGTGTGTGTAAAAAATTCACATTAAAAAAAGAAGATTCTTCTTTTCTTATTAAAATCAGGTGAGAAAGTTCCATATGAAATTTCAATACTTTTAATTAGATGGTATGCAATTTTTTTTAATTGAATTCATGTGTGAGTGAAAAATTCACAATCAAGATTAGATTTTCCCTTTCTAATTAAAATCAGATGAGCAAATTCTTCATGAAATTTCAATACTTTCTTTATTTTATTTCTCTTTTATTTAGTTTTTTTCAGATGGTACGCAACTTTTTTTTATATAAAAATATAATATAGAGAGAGTATTTGAGAGGATTTAGTATTTTGAATCTATGGGTATGTGTGAAAAATTCACAGTAAATAAAGAAGATTCGTCTTTTCTAATTAAAATCATCTTGGAAGGATCAGTTTGATTATATTAACTATAGAACTGCACAATGCAATTCTTTTGTGAAGGAAATCGGGCCCCCTTAATTGTGTACCACACAGACACATTTTAAAGGATTCCTTCTGCATCTTATTAATGCATATATTTATCATCTTTTGCCTTTGATAACTGCTTCAATTTAATTAAACAAAAGAAAAGTTCAAAAAAGCTTAAATGTGCACTCTAGAAATATTCTGTAACTAATTCAATGCGTGAATTTAATTCTGATGGCCGATTTCTCTCCTCAATGATTTCTTCTGCTTTCGCTATAGTTTCGCTCTTCCGTGCATCGGAAGCGATTACAGCGCCACGGTGCGAATTTCGTCCGCTCCCGGGACGAATCTTTATCATAGGAACGGCACACTATCCCTTCTAGCCACTATAGTTAGGCGAAAGAATGCATAGCAATAAGAAAGCAAGCTTCGTCGATACGTAAGTGCTGCCATCTCGCGGATTTTCCAAGTTGAGAGCACAAAATTTGCACCAAATTGCTTCGATTTCCAGACATGCTCACAGCTTTATTCTTACTTTGACGATGGAGCTTTTTAAACAAATAAGAACATCTATTTATTTCGTCGAATTACTGGGCAGAACAAAAATGGAGGATTCTTCTTTGCTAAGTAACGTATTATTTATTCCAGTTTGTTCAAATTGTTCGCTTTTGTATACAATAAATTTCGGTAATGTTCTGAAGATTATGAAATTTTCGTTAGAGAATTTTTTGCAGTGCAATAAAACTTGATGGTTTGTGTTCTTAATCGTTTGTTTTTATTTTTTCGTCTCATTCCGCAGGCTATTTTTTATGTTAAATATAATTGTTTCTTACTTTGACATCTCTTGAAAGAATGTTTATCACTGTTAGTTGCATAAATGCACTCAATTATTATGTGTTTATTATGATTTTTTGAAATTTGACCCCAATCTCAATTACCATTTTTGTGTTTTATTTGATGAATTAATAAAGCTAAATGGTTATTGTCGACCGTTAGTAAATTCTTTTAAACTAGTACATGCTATCCACCTAATATAATGTTTAACCTACACAAAATAAACTTATGTTATTGCCCATCTATACAAGTCTTTCAAAAAAGAAAAGAAAAAATTTGCACATTGTTAGAGCTTTGCAAGAACGGTTTTATAAAGCATAAACACTGGTACGGGCATTGCCACCTCAAATTCTTATCCCGAAATAATTTACCTTTTATGTAATATAACTGCAAAATATGTATTAACAATTGTTTTAAAAATAAGAAGGGTTTCCGACATATCTGTTTATATTCCTCAATATTTCAATATAAAATATTCTGAACTAGCTGTAGGGTCCCCGTTGCAGAGATCAGTCAATGTGTATAAATACTACCTCTAACTCTTCGCGTACCAGGTTCACTTCCACTAGCTAAGGGGTTCAACAAAGCCCGGCTGTATGTAATCTGTATGTTTTAACATGTGATAAACGAGTTAAAATATATGGTTAGACATGCTACTGCTTTTCGAATTGGCTGAAAAGAAATTTAAATGTCAAGTGACCAGGAAACACTATGTGGCATGATAGCTAAGGCTTATTCCAGTGTTTACATTTAGCACTAAGCTTTCATTCATGATTTTTGTAGTACTATGGCTTATTATATCAGGAATTTCTTTTTCACAGCTTTCTGTGCTACATATATAATTTGTTTACTTAAATTTCTTAGAAAATACCGAGTACACCGAGATTCGTAAAAAACAGTATAATAACCTGCGTAACATAGATTTAATTTCCATGTTTCTTTTGTTGGAAACCAAAAAGCCAATACTTGTTAAAAATTAATGATATGTATACTTATTATAATTATTTTTTTCTTTTAACTTGTTTAAATTTGATCATATTTTAATATGTATTTCCTTTTCTTCAATTTCCATTCTATTCATTAAAACTTAACAACATGATAGCGGCCCCTTTCCAAATCTTTGACTGTAATTTTGTAACTTAAATTATCACATACATAATGAATTGCTGGAAATTACTCACACATGTCCAAAAAGTATACACTCAATTAAAAGTTTTTAAATATGCGTTCGCCAAGGGAATGTTGTTACTATGTTGTTTAAACAAAACTGCTTGTTAGTTAAATGTCTCTATTTCAATGGTAATCAATAATTGTTTGTTCTTTAGACAACTGACAATATTAGGAAACTTAATGCCTTGTTTTTTAAACCATCCATAATTTATATAAAAGTATATACCAGTATATGGAAAGTGCATAGAAAAATCCAATATATTTTTAATCTAATTTTTTTAAAAATTGTTGTATTCATTTCGAATAGTACTTCCTTTCTTAATTGCATTTCATTAGAACTATTTTCTGTTGAGTATCAACAACGCGGAATTACTAGGATATTTTTACGTATTTCGCTTTTCTTGCATGATAAGAAATTGCAGGTTAAATAAAGTATTACTCTTAAGACAATTATGATTTCTTTACCAATTTGAATATTTTTTTAATTATTAAAAGGACTTTTCATGACTTTCTTTGGCCCGACACAAAATATTAATTTGAATGTGTTTAATGCAGGCAAATCCGAATGAAATTGGAAATGTATTTCAACACAGTCATTGTTGATGTAATTATAACTTAATAATACAGCAAAATAAAGTCTAAAGAAAATCTTCATTTTTTCCTAATATATAATAACTAAAGCTTAACATTAACAGCGTGTACTTCAAAAATTGCTACATTTCACAAAGCTAAGAAAGAGAGTTTCCGATAATTTAAGAATATTAAAATTGAACTAACTAATTATATTGAGTATCGTATTGTTAAAAGATGATAAGTCATTCCTAAATAAAAAAGACTTAAACATTGTTTAACAAGATCTAATAAAAATTTACGAATATTTTTAGAAAGAAAGTGTCTTTCGGATACCTTACTCGCGTAACGTTTCTGACAACTTTGCACATATAACATTAAGTATTCGCACTCTTAGAGGTGTGACAATAGAAAAAATTACGAATGTGCCATTATACATTTGCCACTCCACTTATTAAATTTTATAGTTCTATATTGAATGTTTTACTTTTTACTAGAGGGCGCCATCAGTTTTTCTCTGACACTAGCCAAACCCCGATCTTATTGGTTTCACATCGTGAACCACGTTAGCCTTGCTCGTTAATTCATTCCGTCCGGATGACAATTCCGTTCTCGAGAACTACCTCTAAAACAGGATGACGCGACATTGGCGTTACGTGTTCCTTTCATTTTAAACACTCTCCATCATAACAGGCATGTCAGGGCATGATTACTGAATGCACCTGTGAAGTCTATGCTTACGCTTTATATTTTTTAAGGAGCCCCAAATACGCTTTTTCTTTAGTTTTTTTCTCTTTCTCTAATTGTTATGTTTTTAAATTTAAATATGATAATTTCATTTTCTTTATACTCTTCCTATTTATATATTAATTTTTTTTTATTTGCAAATGATTTGAAATTTCAACCCTCTGGCATTTAAGCATTAATTTAAACTTGATGAAAGCTTTATTATACAAAAAAAAAAAAAAAAAAAATGCAATAAAGCGGAAATATTATTAATATTTTTAATTTGTTTCAATACTTTGTTAAATGCAGTTTACTTAAGTAAGATTTCAAGTACGATTTTAGGTGATTTTTCTGGGCAAATTATTGATTTCATACACACATTACAATGGGAACCCTTGTCTCTCTCTATAATAGGATAGTTCTAACTTTTTTAAGCCTTTAGTCTGGCCCCAACTGCCAGACCATTTTATGGTGTATGCATGTTGACACAGAATTTGAGTCATTATTATTTTTTATTAATTTATTGACATGGTTAGTAGAACAGGACACTGAATGATATGCTGGACGGATTGAATTAGAATATTAGACAGCTTCCTAGAGACGTCCTAGCATATATATTTTTTTCAAGTCATAATAAATTGAAAAGCATTAAAGTTTAACAGTTAATTTCAAGAAGAGCTTTTTGTCTTTTCTCCAGAAGTGGGTGTCGTAGAACGAACAAAGACATACATAGAACAATTATCGTGTATTTCGTCTTAAAACTTTAATATATTTTCTCATTTAATTTATTCGTTTATCATCTTCTTTCATATTTTTTTAATAATGTGGCTGAGCGAGAAATGTTTAGTTCGAATTCAGCAGCCTTTGATTCCGAAAAAAGAATTCAAAAATCCAAACGGACGGTGTTGTCAATTCGCAGAAACACATATATTGTTTAAGCATGCGCAAGACAATTATATCGATAGTTTTTATGTGATTTACACTCTACTCCCATCTTCCAAATACTAAAAAAAAAAAAAAAAAAAAAAAAAAAAAAACATAAATGAGGAACGCAGAGCAGAGGACAGGTTAGGTATACTAAAACTTCACAAAAGAACCTGAAACACATTGCTTATCTTAAATAATTTTTCCGGTCCTCTCTCAAACCCTTAATCAATTCAAATCATTTCGATTCCATTTGCACTTTCCAATTGGTATCCATTACACATTCCCTTTTTTTCCAAAGTCTCCCCATTGTTCTGGATCCCAATCAAAACACACAATGCCTAATCACCATTCCCATTAAAAGCATTCCTTTGACATTCAAGCAAGCCCCACCACTAAATCTAAATCCAAGAACATAATTAACATGCTAATGAAGGGTACGCTCCCAGTAAGCGTGTGGGTGATGTACTACCGAGCATGTGTTGCTAGTTCATAATTGGATTATGTTCGGGAGCTTCAGGATGAAATAATTGTGTATTGGAAGAGAGATTTGGCATGTCAAGGTATCGTTATAGGGTATCATATATCGATGGATACATTAAGAGTTGGAGTGTATCGATATGTATCGTGAAATGGTTCCTTTGACTGTTGAAGCGGTAACATGTTTAGGACAAAAGAATACAAAAATCCATTTATTAATAAGTAGTTTTCTGACACAAATTAAACAAGTAGCTGTTTTTACTCTGGATAATGAAAGAATTGCGCATAACTGGAGATTAGAAAATCGAAATAGATATGTTTCCAACCATTTGGAAGTTCCGGAGTTCAAACAAAAGTGGGATTTCTAAAAAATATCTCTATGCGTTTGTATGTTAAAATCATAACTTCAATCGGATACCACGACGTTCAAATTTTGAGTGCTTATTAGTTAGACACATTTATATCCAACTACAACTTCAGGATAGTTCATGCTTGGTTTTTGATTTGAAGTCGGAAAAGGCTTAACAATTACCACATATTTTTATATAACTTCCCGCAAACTAGTTAGAAAGTTTTTGGTGATAACGGGCAACCAATTATGTATCGTAGAAGGGAGAGGTATTCAACTGCCTTCATCTGCTTTCAGAGCAGAAACAGTTTACGAGCAATCCAGAAGTAGTAGTTAGAGGTAAGTGATAAGAAATCGTAAGACGCGGTAACAAGGATTTCGTCAAAATCTCAAATCCGTAAAAGATACTTGTCTCTGTATAATTTAGGTTTCTCAACACCCAAACGCGTCTCCAAGGATTATGGAAAAAAAAAAAAGGAAAAAAAAAAAAAAAAAATTGTTTTGCAAAGCCTATTTATGTTTTTGTAGCATCCTTGCCAGACGAAATTCGCTTAAGTGCATAAGTTAAAATATGAGCCTCGTCGCTCAACTAATTAAAACTTTTTCTAAAAAAAAATAAAAAATCTCTGAGAGGGCGAGAGAGAAGAGAAAGAGAGGGAGGGATAGGGTGGGATAAAGAGAGAGCGAGAGAGATATAGAGGGATGGAAGAGCGAGAAAGCACATTTTGTAATGCTAATTTAAATATAGTACATTAATGAATTTTAGGTATCATTCGGGAAAGGACAATATTTTTGTAGTATATTTAGTTTAATTATAGAGCATATTATAGGGCATAAGAATTCAAGAGTTCTACTTAAAAAAAACAAATTAAAAAAAATAATAACCTTTGAAGAGTTCTCGTTTTGTTGAGACTACCCTTGCAGATGATCCTAAAGTGCTTTGCGAATGAAACTTAAATTAACATTTATACATGGCAGACTTACATCGTTGTTGAGTCCCAGATAATCTTGATGTTCATTGGAATTGTGAATCTCTTGATGTTCATAGGAATTGTGATTCTCATGATGTTCATGGGAATTGTGATTCTCTTGATGCTCATATGATGTAAGAGGAAATATTTTTACCTTTGAAACACCGGTTCGACTAATAAATATTTAGTGTTGAATGTTAAAAAATAAAAGTGTAGGACTCTAAAGTGTCCTAATGTATTTAAAACATACTGATTCGATAAGAATTCTTATGGAGTGGCAAACTAGCCTGAATATTTGTAAATAGCTATATTTGAAAGTTTAATCATCAGATTGTTAACTCTTTATTTGTAGAGTAAATAACTTTGTTACAGGACATATAATAAAGGCCTCACTAACTTTGAAAATTTGTTTTCTGGGTAGACAATCATTTGAAAGAAGTGATGTATTTATTGTAAAATTTGTAAGATTCGGATACTCAAGTTTCAAAAGTAGTTAAAAATTTTGTCAATAGGGGATTCTGCACTCTACAGTCACAGTATGTATCACTATAAATCCCAAACCACATCATTGAAGACCATTAACGAAGTCATCAAATATCATAACCGTGTGATAACTAGTACCACGTGACTCCCTAATACATGCAGCCCTAAGGATAGATAACTAAATGTGTGCTAACTCGGAAGAATTCTAAAATGTATACTTTCGCCATTTTTGACTGATCTGTGTAAAATAATTAAAACCGTGCAGAAATGGCAAATGATTCAAACTGTAATGTTTGTTTCAATTTTATACGATTTAGGTATTTGTTGTGCACTCTCTGTAATATATGAATTTTTAATTATATGCCTATTAAAAGTAAATAATTTAACAAGAATTTTTTTTTTTTTTCATTTAAATTGTTATTTTTGGTAATGGAAGTAGGAATGAAAACTTTTTTACGAAGTATAAAGTTTTCCTAGTTTTAAGTTGTGGCTGTAGTACTCTAAGATTTCGAAATCTGATATAATTGCTAACAATATGTGATCAACAAGAGTACAGAAAAGTATTACTAGAAATTCATAATATTTGGTAAATGCTCATTAAATTTTTTTTATTATTTTATTCCAAGAATTGACATTGAAATAGTATGTGAATTTACTTTAAATAATTGATTCCTTTAAATGACATGATGTCGCATTTTTTCTACACTCATATTGGAAATTAATTCAAAATGTAATGTCGAGCTTTCATTGAGCCAAAAATAGCGCCTCCTTTACAAAACACTCTCAACTACTCAGTATATGTAATCTATAACTGATTTAGCTCAATGCACGATAAAATGAAGTCCTCGAACTAAATTATATTAGGGGTTGTCGAGAAGAATTTAGATTTTTTTTATATATATATAAATATATATATATTTACAGCCTATCTGCATCTTCTGTACTTAGCAGCGATATTTTGCTCATAACGTTGGTAGTCGTGTACAGTAAGATACCTTTTCAGTATTAAATTAATCAGTTTGAGTTCTATCGTCTCAGGAATGGTTTTCAATCGAGATAGCTGTTCAAAAGAACATAATTTGATTATTAACATATGCTTTGCTCATCTTATAAAATTCCTGTTGAAGTGAGGTTAAATATTTGGGGATGAAACAATGCTCGGTGATAACGACGTTTTTAATCAAGCATGGATTTTCGGTATCATTTTTTTTTTCGGCAGAATAAATTAATCCTTTACTAGGTTATTAAGTTTCCCCAATCGATTTTAGATGCAATGAATTTGCCTATTGTAGTAATTAAAAATATTGGTGTTTCAAAATTATTCGAATTAAAAGGATATTTATACTTATTACGAATTCGTTTTGTTGTGTATCATTTAGACAGTACAATTGGCAAGCGCAATTATCCGATGTCCACAACGACTGATTTTGTGAACGTCAATGTATTTCCCCCCCCCCCCCCCTTCTTTTTTTTTCTTACATAAATAGCAAATTATAAAATCATGATGCTCCAAATACATTTTAGAAAACATGCATTACTGTTTCGTAATGTAGTTTTCAGAATGTTTGGATACTATAAGACATAGATCCATAGATATGAGATTTCGTAATATATAATGAAAATTGAGAAAAAACACAAAAAACTCCACTCACGGTTAATTTTTTATTTCAAAATGGAAACTGTTGTAACACAGTTATATCACAATCAAAAAGTTTTTTAAAAATGGCAGAAATGTGTCATGATATAGTTGTCTATCACAGTTTTTTTTTTAAATAATAGAATGCCCTTTTTTACGGATCTTGTTGAAGATTTTTGCTAATTAAGTACTTTCCAAGGTTCATTTTTAATAAACAAACCTTCATAATAAAGCCAGGAACTGTCGTACGATGAAAAGCACCAATTATTGATATTCGTTTAAAAATATTTATCAATTCTAGGGGTAATCTTTGCACAGTTATGGAGTTATTGAAATATGTAGCAAATTATCATTCGCAGAATTCCAAGTAAAAAAGAAAAACGTTCTAGTTAAAAATATTTTAATTTTATTTGTGTTTATTATCTACTAGGTAAATTGTTAATGGCATAATAAAAGCATCACATTCTATGGTATAATGAAGGAACAATATTATAAAAATTTTTGTAATTCATTCACTGATAAGTCAATGTGTTACCATAAGTTCAGATAAATCTCTACCAAAATTAAAACAATCGTTTACAGCATAATCTATGTACTTAGGAAGAAAACATGGTGGTGATATATATCATTTTCTTTCGGCTTTGTTTTTCTTGGTGCGTTTTCCAATTTCTTCCCACTCCTTAACAGTTAAGTATGTTAAGTACAAACTTCAGACTATGTATTAAAAAAATACATTTAACAACATTCACATCTCACATTTGTACAATACAGTTTTCGGTATAAATCAATTCAATAATACAAAGTATTAAAATGAATTAAATGGAAATGCTAATTCAGATTCCAAAAACTTTCTTTTTAACATAGCAAAACCAGGAAATAGTGTAGAGGTGGAACGTAGTGGTTGGACGACACAAAGTAGTGTAATATATATAGGTTAAAGAACTCTAGCATTAAAAATCAAAATCTACTTGTATTTTAAACGTGAATTTATTTTGTATTTAAGTGATTGACTGTTAATTCACTGCTTGTTTCCATTACTTTCATGCAATCATGATTAATTTCTCTAACATGCCAAAAATTCTCTGAATAGTAAGCTTAAAACTAACCACAACCTAAATGTTCCGAATCCAGGTCTTGTCATCACCAAGATTTAATCGATGTTTTACGTCATCAATCTTAATCATCTTACGGTGACAGAAGTTTACCAACATCGTTTTATCACTCGAGGTTCTCACGACCACTAAGTAATCTATTTCGGGAGGGACTCATTCATAATATCGCAGAGATTTTCCGATGCCTCAGAATTACAAAGCTAACACATGATTTATGTTTTCAAAAAAGTATAGGCTGTTGGAATTGTTTCAAAGTATAGATATTTCGCTTCAAAGATTGGTGTGATTAATATTAGAATTTGACATCAAGTGTTGATAAGAGAAGAATTTATCAAAGAAATATTTTTTTATCAATTGAAATATTATTACAAAATAACTCTTAGACAGACAGCGGTCTATGTTTCTCATCTAAAGCCTTTTGTAAGTAGGATAAAATATTGACCAACACATTTTTGTAAATAAAAATATAGGGGGCAACTATTCGACATTTTAAAAAGTTTTCTTTTTAATACGTTTGGCTACTATAGAAGCAGGTGTATAGACAAGAAGCAAATCTATTGTTACCAATTTTTATATATTTGTAAATATTTCGTAGTGTTAATTTTGTAAATAGGAAAATTTATGTACATTTTGCATAAGGCAGTGCAATAGTTCGTCTTAAATCGGCTTCCCTGCAGTGAGCATCTCAATGCTTGATAACGGGTTTTACAGAGGTAACTCTGGGAAGCGAGTTTCAAAGGGCAGGGCATTTAACATTATGGTAATGAGAATCTCGCCAAATTGGCGAGATAGAGCCAAGTTAGCGACGGTTTTGGCGACTAATTTTTGTCGCTAAATTTGGCGAGTAATCGCCAAATGTCGCCAAACTTGGCGACCATTTGGTGACATTTTCGGTACATGTATAGGTACATGTATCCCACGTACATGTATATAGGACTTTTCGACTACAATCTGGAAAGTTCTCCAAATGTCTACTTCTAGGAGTTTCAAGAAGGTTCACGTACGTTCACCTCCCCTATAAAAGCTCAGGGAGCAAGTGAGCGAGTAGTTAGTTGTCTCTCAACGTTCATTGTGAGAGCTGTATTCCTGACTTGAGTAGTTGACTGATTTTGAGTCACTGAGTTAGTTGTTAACTGAGTCCGTTAGCTGACTGGAATTACTCAGTAGTTCTTGGATTCTGAGTCACTGAATTAGTTGGCTGGAGATACTGAGCGAACTGTATTGCATTGTCTTTTGCGGCGATTTAGCAGTTGTCTGTCAAGTTTTTAACTGCTGTTTTGTGCTCTATTGATGTGAAAAGAGTTGTATTGTGTCTACTAGAACGGGAAGTTCTGGAGCTGTAAGAGAACTATGAAGAGTTATTTTGGAATAAATTTCTGCAAGTTTTGATCTGCTTTGGCTTCAAATCTTTCGAATCCGTCCAACGCAACACTATTATTCTGCAAATACACATAATTTTTATTGCTGCTTTTTTGATAGCTACAATCACATATTGGGATATTTTTTAAACAATATTTATTTAACATTTAGAAATTTTATATAAATATGAAAGATAGAGTTTAACTTTCATCAGTTTTATTTAATATAGGCTTAAGTCATGATTAAAAATTTCTTTGGTTGGCTTTTCATATACGAATTTACTGTTGTCAGTCAATCATGTTTTAAGGTACAGAAAAAAGATATTTATATAATGGATAAGTGTACAAAGATAACTAAAACAATTTTAAAAAACTGAAAAGTCAACATTTTGTAATTTGAATATGGGTGTCGAAATAGATTCTTTGAAGTGTAAATACGTAATTACTATAAAAGGCTGTTAGTTAAAAGAAACTAACTTCGGCTACTCGGAGAACTCTGATTTTTAAAAAATAAGTAGTATTGTACACTTGACAGTCAGAATGTTAAAATTTCAGTTATTTTTTTAATTATTTTAAAGGTTCAAGCATGCGTCTTCAATCTTGCTGATAAAACAACCACTCATCGTCAGTTCTAACATGCCCACCAGATGGCAGATTGCAATATCCCCATTGTGTTTTGTTCCTCATTCTTTTTTGGAAGGGGTAGAGAACAGGATAAGAGTTTGCCTTGTAAAACTTTTAAATATGGTTAACGTAGTAATTAACTTTTTAACAAATGAAGCAAGCATATGTTTGCAAAGCAATGACATTTTTATACAACGAAAGTTAGATTAGTGTGCGGAGCGTCAAAAGCTAGTAGTCCGAGAGGCGACTGCAATTTTTGGACCTCTTCGAACATTATTCTGAATTTTTTATAGAAATTGGAGAAAAGTGAGTAGATTACGAATCCACTGGTCTGCCGTGATAAAAATGGCCGAAACTGGTCCAAAATCGACTTGGAATGAGTTAAACTAAAATCTGATTGCCAAATATGTCATAACTTGCCAAAAAGAGAACACACTTTTTCGTCTGGCAACCCACTGTATTTTGATTTTCAATGAAAAAAAGCTTGGTAAGCTTCGGTAAAACTTGTATCTTTTAAAAGTAAGCCAAATTGGCGACATCAATTAAAGCATCAGTGACGTAATGTTTATTGTCAACTTGGCTCCCTTTTAATAGATGCAAGTAGACCGTCGCTAGATATCTGAATCGTCTGCAACCTTCTTAATTGAAAATTAAAAAGTGATGGTTACCAAATAAAAAAAAGTTATCATTATTTGACAAGTTATGGCGCATTTGGAAAATGGATTTAGTTCAACTTATTAAAAGTCGATTTTTAAACAGTTTCGGCCATTTTTGCCACGGCAGACCAGTGGATTCGTAATCTACTCACTTTTCTCCAATTTCTATAAAAAATTCAGAATGATGTTCAATGGGGTTCAAAAATTGCAGTCGCCTCTCAGTCTATAGGACCTATGTACATTGACGTGTTTCTAGAACACGGGATCACGTATTTTAATTAAGCAGTAATGTTCGAAAACATGCGAAAAATAGTTAGCATAGCACTGATCGACTTGATTGATCATTAAAAAAGAATTCAAAGATTTTCGTATTTATTTTTATTCATTTATTTTGAACGAAAGATGTAAGGTGACATTTCTCATCTTTACCACAAGGGTTACCTCCAATCGACTTGGATTTGGATTTGAAGATCTACGAGTTTTTCTTATATCTTAGATTAAATTCATAATTCTTATGTTGCGTCTCTAAAGTACAAAAGAGAAAAAAAAAAAAAAAAAAACATTGTTTAAAAACATATTCTACTTTCCAATGGAATTCCTCCAAGCAGTAGAATGTCAATTATCTTTTTTTGTGGAAATAATGCTTTGATATCTTTATTTATGATTCGGAATTCTAGGATTTCCAGAAGACAGTGATTCTTGTGATAACAATAAAATATCACAGATAATTCTTTTCGAGTTGGAAAAGGTTTTCGTCAGAGATTTCCAAGGTTAGAGAAAAAGAAAAATTTTCAAAATATGAAAGTTGGTTTCATTCGCTCATTTAAGGAAAAAAACAAACAATTTAAGTGAAGTCAAATAACAACCAATCCTTGGGAAAAACAGAGCTCTTAACAATCTTTTAAGAAGAAATAATATTATCTTTTGTTGAGAAATTTAAACATTTATGTTTTACTTATCAAGGTATCCTCAGTAAATACGTTTGTCCATGGTGTAAAGCAGAAATCAGGCATTTTTAAAAAGTCAATTCAATATCTGCAACACTAAATAATTGATAAATTAATTAGAAAAATATAATAAGAGTTTAAAATAAATTTTTAAATCATATAGATAGGAACAATGAAACTGTGTACTTTAAAAAATTACCATTCATACTTTTCTGAGCATAGTAAACTAAAAAGCAAAGATATATACATTTGTTTTGAACGTAATAAGCAATAGATTACCTACTGACATATTCAATGAATAGCAAACCCTTAAATTATTTTCATAACAAATTTATCTTACTTCAAATAAAGGAGAAGACGCCCTGGCAAAATAGACAATTATTCTTCACTGGGATATCTCCAAAATTGAAGTATCTGTAGAACTCCTTTGGTCAGATGTGATGAACAAAGGAAACAAAGGAGCATGGCCAACAGAAGAATATAATGTTCACTAACACCCCAACTGCCAGATACTGTACAAGAGCATCTTTGTAAGATTGTTCATCTCCCCGGAATATCCCTTCAGCATTGTACATCCTACCGTATTCATGATACGTAGATGCTTTTCCATGCGTATTCTCAGAGCGTCCCACACATGGTCAATGAAATTAAGATAAACTAATGACTTAAGATGCCATTGGAGAACATGGTGTGTATATACTAAAACGTTGTGACGAATGTATGAAAATATTATACAACAAAGAAAACATTGTATCACCAAATTTTTGCAGTATCACCAAATTTGAAAACTGATGTCATGAAACTATACCTTTCACAAGAAAGACACATAACGTCATAAAAGCATTGTTATACAACATTGTGGAAGGAAACAGAATGATCTTTTATCTTCTGCCTGCGTTTTAAAAAATGTATTGATTTACATACAGTGACTCAACTGATACGTACGTCAAACTAAAATCAAAGAAATGTTTTCCAATGAAATATTGATATATTCTTAACGGGTGTCCCCAAAAAAGTTCATACAATTGGAGAAAAAAAAATTGAATTCTATTGAAAGGTATTGTTCCTTGCATTCTACTTGGAAAGCTAGAGAATCTAATCCCACCAATTTTTTAATTAGTTAGAAATCTCATCAACAGGTAGCTTTGTTTATATAAAATTAAGAAAAGAAAATAGTCTGAGCATGTTGCACAAACTACAAAATTATGTTTTAAATAACCACAATTTCCAGCAACATTATAGCTTAATCATCTTTTTTTAGTTTTTACAAAAGTGTGTAGATCATTATTTTTTTTTTTAAATGTATCACTCAACAATGTTATTGATAAATTTTGTAACTATTTTTAAATTTTGATGGATATAAAATTTCGTTGGTATACGATTAGAAAGTAGCATATTATACATTTCTATCGCCTTGTTTTTTTTTTTTTAAACCAATTTTTCAAATGTGCCAGTCTTTTTCGGGATAACCATTATTTTCTGTCCGTGTTGCCCAATATGTGACAATCCAACGAAATGAATTAAAAAAAAAAAAAAAAAAAAAAAATAATCGATACTTGTCTTATTTGATGTACTCTTATTCATTCTAGTGTTATTATGTATATATACTAAAATAAAAATAATTAAAATGACTTGTGCAAAACATATGGCACTGACATTCCCATTTCTTCATCGTTAGGGTTAACATGTTCTTCAGCCTTCCGTCTGATTCGTTAAAATTGTTTAAATGGAATTACATAGTATATTTAAATGGTTTTCCTAATTTTACAATTTTTCCACATAAAGCATTTGTCTCTTTCTTTTAATTCTAGATATCAAAAGAGTAAAAATAATAAAAAAAAGAGAATATCAAGGTTTTTTTTTTTTACTTTCAACTTTCTTGTGAAAGTAGGAAAAATGATTTCAGTGTATTTTTAGTTAATATTTAAGCAGTTATTTATTTATCGCAATTATTAGTTAATATTTAGAGCAATGTATGTTGTAGTTAGCAAAAATTAATTAAGTAGCTCTTTTTGTAGAAGTGTTTGTTGTTAATGGGATTTAGTTATCATTTAATTAGTAATTGATTTCGTTGTTTTATTCTAGTTATTAACAATTCATTCTCAGTTATTTTTTATAATTATTCAACTAACAACTATTTAGTAATGAATTATTTTTATTTAGTTTGGGATTAGTTTCTTAATTAGCTGTCTAACTGTAAACTAAATTATTATTGGCAATTTTTTGCTAATGACTTACTTTTTTCCAGTTAAAAATTGTCATCTCCACAAACTGATATTTCAATTAGGGCTTTAATTGCATTGTTCTGTAAATTAAAATTAAATGGGTAAAATGAGTAAAATAATTGAAAACAAAGTAACCACTACTAAAGATTTATTTTAAAAATATATATTTAACAATTCTTTTGGAAACTACATGGAATTTTGTAAGGTTTATTAATCAATGTAGCAGTCTACGTGACTGGAGACTTGCGATTAAATTGTGGAGTTACTACGGTTGAACAATTTAGTTTTGATTTCGGCCATAGCCCGGATTGTGAATTTCGTTCATTAAACAAACCAAAAGTAGTTCTTTGATCAAAGGTAATATTGTGATGATAGATTAAACAAGTTAGTGCCCGTGTTTAAGGAAAATGAAGTAACTTTTCTAAAAGACAATTATCTTAAAAAGGGTATTGTAACAATATCAAAGTTGAACGTGAACAAATTAAGATTAAACAGAGATGCCAACTTTTAAACACGAGATTTTTTTAAATGAAGACGGCAATATTTTGTTTAATATTTAAATTATAGAAAAGTACAAAGTAGTAAAGTTTTACTAAAACGGATCTTTGACTAAAACTTTTCAAACATATTTACAATATAAGAGTACTCGTTAACATCCAATTAACTCGATCTATGAAAGATTTTAATGCGGCAATTGTTGTTACGTTGTTGCAAATTAGTACTGTTAAAAAATAAAACCATTTATTGCAAATAAATAATTACCTTAATAATGCCTGCCTCATGTAATTGTTGATACGTCATCTGATCAAAGAGCTTTTTAGAAAAAATATAAATATTTATGAAATATTTTTTTAAGAAAAGTTACACGGTGGGTACGTTTACATTTTATAAAAACAAAATTTGTCGAAAAGAAACTAATGAAATATTAACGAATTAAAAAACAAATAACGTTTTTATTCAACAAACAGAACGAAAAAGTTAACGTTGCACAAATCATGTGTTTCAATCGCAATAGTTTACTCAAACGCAGCATGAATAAATAAAAAATTGCTAAATGTATCAAAAGACACTGCGTAACCTTACGATACAAGAATGCTCCTATATTTGCCAATATTACTTATTAATCAACATTTTCACCTCATCGATTACAGCTATTAAAATTATTTTCATAAGACTATTTTCAACAATTATTTTTAAAAAATGTTGCTTATTTTTTAAATGTTTATAGTTTCAAACGTCTGAAAATAGTTCGGATATTCACTTATGTTTTCAAGTACGTCTATGTTGATTTAAAAATTTTGCACTCGATAAGTATTTAATATTTGTTTATCTATCCATTACTTATATTCGTTTTATGTATCAACCTTTATTTGTTTCATCTTCTGAAGCTCTTGAAGTAGATGATCACAATCATTGCCTCATCTTGACCCGAGGTCTTTACAAACCAAATACATTTACTTTTCAAAGTAAAGTACAAATTCTGTATACTTTATCAAATAAGTTAAAATTCCAATTGGACATATCGTACAATTTCGATTAAATATTCACTAGATCGCAGAATCAATGTGTTTTTTAAGTAAATGTTTAAGCAAATACACCAACTTTCAAACTCAAATGTGCACTAGCATTCGTGTTTAATCAATTTCTTAGAGCTTTCTGAGAGCTTTGAAATAGCCATTAAATTCTATTTTATTAAATGTTTCCTATGTAATTGTATATCGCTTATCTTATTAAATTAAAGTAATGTTAAATTTAGTTATTTATGAAGTAACAAAAAAGAAGTTTTTGTTTTGAAGCAGTGAATTTAAAACTTAATTAACTTCAAATTATTATAATTTTTTTTTTTTTTTAAAGTTAATACTACTATAGGGTGTCCCACAAATGACCGACGATTTAATGGAAAAAAAAAAAAAAAAAACGGAAGGCGATAGAAATATGCGGTTTGCTGCATTATGCTTAAATTACCAGGGAATATATTCTCACTAATTTTTAAAATTAGTTACAAAAGTTGCCACCAGATGGCACTGATGACTAGGAAAAATGTATTTCTGCCACTTGTCAGGACATTCCAATCGAAATGTTCTCGTGGGCGTCTGCGAATTTTGCTCTCAGACTGCACCACGTTGTTGCTGCTAACGGTGGTTATTTTGAATACATTGTTTTGTAGTTTTTCCTAGTCATCAGTGCCATCTGTTGGCAACTTTTGTAACTAATTTTGAAAATTGGTGAGAATAAATTCCTTGGTATTTTAAGCATGATGCAGCAACCTCATATTTCTATAGCCTTCCGTTTTTTTTTTTTTTTTTAGTTGATTTTCAAATTGTCGGTCATTTGTGGGGCACCCCGTTAATTTGTAATAGGGCTATGTAGAGAATTTCAATGCAATGTTTCAAACAAATTATTTTATCACTAAAATTATATGTTTTCTAAACAAAGTATCTCAGTGCAAGAAAAAGGTATATAATATTATCGTATTTTATTGTGTACAATAAAAGGTATTTCTAAGACATACATTTATTAATTTTCCAGCATATTACTATGGGAGTACAGCATAAAAGAAATAGTACCTGTATTTTTTTCCCCGACCTATTCCATTTGGAATGGATAACATATAAACATATGAATTTAGATGACACATGATTATTTTTCATAATAAAATTTCATCTTAAAAGGTAACAACACTTTGTACGAGCTCTGTATTGTCGGTTAAAACTCAGTTAACTTTAGCAAGAGGGAAAGTGAAGTAGATATATTTTCACCAATCATAGTGTTTAAAAATTAAATGTAAAGTGGTGGATAGTAATAAAATTCTGTGTTTGTGATTTTACTTTTCTCAGAATGAAATTGTTATCTCCACAAACTGACATTTCTTACTTTTCATTTCCCATTTGTAATATATAGGGTAATGATTGTATGGGATTCGGTCAAAAAAAATTTCCTCTTTTTTTTTTTCTATGCATTTCTCCACGTTTTGGAACATCCTGTTTAAAAAAAGTGACCTAGAAAAAATGTGTGTCTGTATATACGTGTTCAGCATAACTCCCGAACAAATGAACCTACGATGTTCAAATTTGGTGTGCAGGTTGGTGATGGCCCAAGGACCTACCATTAAGGTTCGCGTCAAAATCATCGAGCATGCGCATACGGTAGTTGCCATTGAAAAAATCATGTTTTTCAGTAATTGCTAAAAAACGGCACAAACGATTTCTTTCAAAATCGCTGTGGTAATGCCTCTTAAGGTGTTCTAAACATCCCCACCTCCGAAATTCCCGTAAAAATGCATGGCTTAAAAAGATGAAAAACGAATGCCTTTAACACAGAGTTCTCTTTCCTTGGTCGTTTTTTCTTCTCTCCTCAGCTTCGCTTATATGAAGGGATTATATGAGAATTATCCAAGAGTATATCGCAAAAATCATCATTTTTTTTTTTTTTTTTTTTTTTTTTTTTTTATAAGACCCATTGGAGAATCGTGGCAAAAAGTACCACTAAACTGGCCATATTTGCTAGATGAATGATGAAAATACAAAAACGGTCAATGGCACAAATCTACGTCAGTATTATAGTGTAATTGAAAGCTGTGCGATGTTTCAAACCTTTAGCTTTTTTTTTTAATTGTATCGGTCTTTTAAGTTTAATAGAGAATATATATATAGAATTAAACAGATCTACCACTAACTAATTTTTGCTTTCTTTTATATATGCTTTAAAATTCTATTTCTGGTAGGCGCTTAGTTGAATATGATGACTTTAAAGAAGCCGTCGTTTTGACATCAGTCAAATGATTGCATCAAATGTATGATTGGGAAGGTATTTTTGTGTTTGCTGTCCATTACGTGGGATGAGTGAGGACCAAAAAAAATCATTTATTACGGAAAAATGTTTTTAAGACCAAGCTAAACAATGTGGAGAACGCCCTAAGTGCAAACTCCTGTAGCAATAGTTCAAATTAATTCTGAAGTATGTACTCAACCATTGTCTTAAGCACCAGATGCGATCATTTTTCGGGCTCTCCTGAAAATTTTTATTTTTTGAATTTTCGGTCGTTTTCCATTTTTATTCTTCAAATGTTTTTTCAACATGTTAATACAAAGCTCAAAGTATGGTATCCGTAAAAATAAATAAAATATTCAGAAGAGGCAGACATGGCGATTTTCAAACATGACTTTTTTCAAAAAGGCCGATGGCAATTTTGTTTTAATATTTAATTCTTTTTAAAATGTACATTTAAAAAAATTAGAATTTTTTATCTGATGAAAACGCTTGGGGTGGGGGAGAGAATCTTTTAAGTTAATGATTCAATTATATTCATAATATCAAAATACCGAAAAGTTAATCAAAACTTAAAATATTTGAGCATTGCCCAGATGGCAATTTTTTCGAAGCTGCGAATGTAATCAGTATATTCAGTTTTTAATTCTTAGTTCAGTTTCAATTATTAGCACTCAATTTACTTAATATATTAAAGTAAATTAAGGTGCTTGCAAGGACTAGAAATATCAGAAAAAAACAATATTGCTTTGATTTTAGTTATTTTGTTAGATGACATTCTTATAATATAGTGGTAGTTGTGTTGTTAGTTTGTAGTACTATTTTGTTTTGAAACAAATTTGTATATTTTAATTTTTTTTTATCTTAAGAATTGTGTTTTTGGCACCTGAAACTTCATTTAAACAGTGATAAGGAAAGTTTTATATAATATTTTTGAAAAATAATTTGAGAATTAAAATATGCATTTGCTGTTAGATGTTTTGAGCATCAGTCAAATTGATTGATAAAGAACATTAATTTTGCCAGATTTTAAAGACAAAAGTTTTTAGAAAAATTTGATTTTTTTTTCTACTTTTAATGTAGGAAAACGTAATAAAAATTACATATTCTAGAAATTTGATGGAGGATCAAAATCACTGTATCAAAATATTATAATAAACGAGTTAAATGTTAATTAGTTAATTATTTTTTGAGGAAAACTAAACTTTGTTCATGTAAACATTATAACTAATTATGTACTTAAAATATATATGTATATATTTTAAAATGGTAATTGATAAAAAGTTCATGTATGTATGTCAATACTCTTTCTTGTTGTTTGATACGAATTACAGTTTCCCGGTCTAAGCCTAAAAGATTTTAAATTTTATTTTGGTGCATCTCCTAATTTTTCAGTTAAGCCAGACATAAGTATGCTAACTTGTTTTGATCGCGAAAAAAGTTAAGTATTTTACTGGAAAATTGTACAATAGTCCAAATCATATGTAAAGCTAAGTAGGAATTCTAGTGTTTTCATAAATTCTGAATTCGAAACTTTAAATACAATTTAATTTATAATTTAATTATTTAAATTGATCAAATCTAGCTTTAAATATTAAAAAAAAAAAAAAAAAAAAGAAGTTTATTCTCAACTTTAATTCTTAAATGCATATTGTGGCCAATTGTCTACATTCCTTAAAACCTCATAAAGCTTTTTCTAAATACATAGATACTTTGCATAGAGAGTTTTATTTTTCCTTTAATAATCTCACCAAGACTATTTTATCTTTTAAGAACGCAACTAGAATCTTTGACAGTTTATTTCTTGATCTGTAACAACTTTTATAGTTGGGGGTGGTGTTTGCTGAGTACAATTTTATTTCGGCGAGTGTAATGAATTACAATGATTTATGTAAAAAGTAATGAAAGCATAGAAAAAATTGTTTTCGGATCAAAACAAGGTAAGAGTAACAAATAATAGTTATATACTTGCGTATACTGATATATTTTTGCAAGAAAAATGTAATTTTTTTTTGAGTTGCGAAAATACATCAATATGCAAAATTCTTAAGTGTTTATTATTATTATTATTATTATTATTTTTCTCATTAGCTTCACTCATTTCCTGATTGTTTTAAAATTTTATTGATTAAAAATAAAAATTCATGCATTTAAGAGTTAAGAAAAACAATTTTTTCAGTGAAATAATTTCAAAATGTTCGAATGGCAACACTCAATTTTTTTCCATTGTGCAATGCACTACCTCTCTGTCAGCCAAGGTCAATGCCCACATCCCAGTGCTGTCACTGATCCTTTACAGTGCGCTTTTTTTCTTCTTTTTTTTTAACCTTTTAATCCACCGATTTTTGTCATACGTGCTCTAGGGTGTCCCAAAAAATGACCGACAATTTAAAACATCAATATATATATACAGGGTGGTTATACTTAAAGTTACCCTGTTTAGAGCCACGTAGACTTCGTTCTAATGAGCAGATTTTGATAAAATTTGGTATATATACTATATGGACCATGGGGAAAAGAAATCTGCAATAAAAAAAATTGTAGTTCAAATTTTTACCACCAGGTGAAAAAGTGGAGCATTAAGAACAAAAACCACAAATTGAAAACACAAATTTTTATTTAATTACAGCATCTGTTCAATGTGCATTCCATTTATGTCAAGCACGTGCTCGAAGCGTGTTATAGCGTGTTCAAGTTCTTCTACAACTGCTCGAACGGTGTCACGTGATTTATCTATCCAGATGGAGCCGTGACTACTCAGAACTGTCGAAAATGGGGTGAGGCAAAACTGAATGTTGTGCATTAACAGTCTCTGCATCCTGATTACATTACTGTATGGGGTGGTTTTACAGGTAAATTTACTCTTGGTCCCTTTTTCTTTGAGGGGAGCACGCTTCGTGACCCTCGAAGGTGTTCGATTACCAGGACCCGCTACTGCGAGCTTCTTCGGAAGCAAGTCCTTCCTGCCCTACAAGAACGATAATGTTTAGAGACTACTGTCTTTATGCAAGATGGTGCACCACCTCACATTGCACGACCACTGACAGCACTACTTCATGCCCACTTTGGAGATGATCGGGTAACTGGATCAACGATGAGTTTGGTGTTGATTATTCACATAGCAATATATTCTGTATTTGTTTTTAAGGTAAGTATTATTACTTTTAATATATTTTATCTCTATTTCTCTGTAAAATAAAAATTTTGGTTGCTTGCTTTTGAGTGTTTTACAATTAATAAAGTATATGTCTGTATTGTCGATTTGCTTCGACGTTGTCTTAGAGATTCTGCTACGACACATGCACCCAAAGTCAAAATTGATTACATAAAATATCAATAGTTTCGTCTTGCTTGTACAAGTATTACTAAAATTTATGCAAAAAATTATCCATATATTCTCTATCGGATTGAGATATGGGCTGTCTACTGGCCAGATCATCACACAGATTTTATGAGATCTAAGTCATGGTTTTGTTAAACGAGAAGTGTGTATCGAAGCGTTGTCCAACTGAAAGGTCCAGTTGGGACCACCTAGGAGTTTACCAAAAGGCAACAAATGCTCACTCAGAGTTTCCTGATACTTTTTTGAATTTTGTTTGCCATTTAGGAAGCAAAGAGAAGTTTGTCTCCATTGTAGCTAAAAGCGCCCCATACCATGAGCGAGCTACCACCTTGGTGATTACTGAATATGCTCCTGGAATCATTCCTCAAGTCACGCGAACAGAATGCGAACCCATCTGGATCATCCAAATTCCACTTTTTTCATCAGAAAATATAACACTAATCCATTCGTCAAGATAATTACAAGTGCTGTTTTGTCCATAAAAGTCTTGCTAGTTTGTGACACTGTTTCAGAAAAGGCTTAAGAACTAATTTTTGTGTTTTGATGAATCGTGATTCTGTTATTCGTCTGCGTATGGTGTCAAGAGATATATTTTTTAACTCGATTTTTTGTCTGATTAAAAGACAAATTGTCAGTTAGAGTCATTTTTTTTTAATTCTTCTATCAGCACAAAATGTGGTTTTTCTCGGCCTCCCTGAGCGATGCCCATTTTTAAATTGTTCTCCACTTTGCAAAACTCCACAAATGCCACGTTTGGACCAGTTTAAAATAAGTGAAATTTGCAAAACGGATTTACCTTCAGCTTTCAGCTTCCAAACTTTCGCAATTTCTTCAGGCGAGAACTGCAGAGATTTCGATATTTTGATACTCGTACAGCGATCTCTACAATTTATAGTTTAGGAAAAAGTCTCATTGATCCTCCACCAATCTCGTTTTAAGAGATATTTACAGAAAATCTCATTTATGCATAAACTTTTGCATTTTTTTTCTGATCTTCGTTACAATGAAATTTTTTTTCAAACTTGAGGCATATACCAATGATCATAGTATTAACCTGCAGTAGATATTTGAAAGCATTCCGTAGCACAATTTTCTTTTTATAAAAATATTTGCGTTGTGTTTAAACTTTTGCGTCGCACTGTAACAACATCTTGAACAAGTTTGGTGTTGTGAATTACAACTTTTAACTAATTTTAGCCATGGGAGGGGCAAATTAATCTACTTCTACTAGAGCCTCTTATGGAGTTTGAAAATCAAAAGTAAAGTGAAGAAAAGAAAAAAATACAGGGTGTTCAACGAAGGACTCTCTGATTTTAAAATTAAATAATTCAAAAACAAAGATAGGTAGAATATTGAAATAAAAATTATAGTTATTTTAAAAGCTGTAAAAATCTAATATTAAATCTCAAAATAAGTTACAAAATAAGTTACAACAGGTGGCAATGTGCACTGTATTTCTTGTAAATAAAGAGTACTTTGAAGCTCGTCGGATTAAAAGTGAAAGGAAGTTAGTATAATAGAAGGAATGATTGCAGAGGACAAATTAATAATCTATTTCTAGGATTTTGTAATTACACTATCATCTGTTGGCAAGACTTGTAACTAATTTTGAAACTTCTGTTTCAGATTTTTACAGCTTTCGAAATAACTATACTTATTGTCTCACTCTTCTATCGATCTTTGTTTTTAAGTTATTTAATTTTAAAATCAGGCAGTCCTGCGCTGGACACCCTGCAAGAGAGGTGTATTGTTAGTTGGTTAATTGTAATTATTTTGTTAGTGATTATTAACTATAAAATACAATAAAACCATGGATGCTTCAAATTTTTAAATTATGTAGTAGTTATTTTGTAACAAATTATTTAGTGTCAATAGTTATTTATTTAGCACTTTTCTCTACTATAAAAATGATTGGCAGTGATTTTTATAATTATTCGGTAGTTAATAACTATTTTGTTTTTAGATTTTTATTTAGTTTGTGTTTTATTTCCTAGTTGTGTAAGCATTAACTTAAAATTTATTAACAAATCTTTGTTTACGTTTTAATTTGCCCATAATTAAGTTGTTATCTCCACAAACTGACAATTATTTTGGGATTTTAATTGCACTGTTCTTAAATTAAGTAAGGAATTTGTATAGTATTAAAAATTCACCACTATTTAATTTTTTTTCTTATAAATATATAATCTAAAAAGAATTATGCAATTGGGCTAAATGTTGGCTTCGATTGATAAAATTGATACGCCATGGAGTGATTGCCTGAGGATAGATAGATGGTATTTTCTGTTTGCTAACTCAAAGATCAAGTATGGTATTCGTCCTCTAAGTTATTTGACTAAAGGTGTTTTTCCAATGATTAATTGAAAAAGAAAAATATAACTGTGATTAAAAAACGTTAAGTAAAATGCTGAGTTTAAACACATATCACTTTCAAAATGACTATTGTTAACATTTTAAAGTTAATAGGGATATGTATAGAATTAAACAGATTAACCACTGACTAATTTTTCTAAAACTCATTTACGTTCGTGCTATCGCGTTATTAGGCATTTAAAAATTTGCATTCGTTTTAACGTTGTCAAATGATTGCGTCATGTAAATAATTATAAAGGTAACGTTGTGATTGCTTTCGTTTTGGTGTGGTAAATGTTTTCTACTTGCCAACACAAAGCTCAAAGTATGCCGTATAATTAAATAAAATATCCAGATTAAGCAGAATGCCAACTTTCACACATGATTATTTTCCAAAAGGCCGACGGCAATATTTTTTAATATTTAAATTTTTTAATAATGCACTATAAAACGTTAGAATTATTATCTTAATCTTTAAGTATTATTAAATCATTTAAGTAAATGTTTAATTATATTTACAATATTTGAATATCCCAAAAGTTAATAAAAATGTTAAATATTTGAGCATTTATCAAAGAGTCTTATTTTTGAAGCTGTGAAATTTAATCAGTATTCTTTGTTTCGTTTCATTCGTTAGCATCCAATTAACTGAATATGTGAAGGAATGTTAAGGTGTAGTACACACTTGAAATAACGCAAAATAGGTCATATCTGGTTTCAGTTACTTTACTTTAAAATAATCTCTAAATGAAATTTTTATAAGATAATGGTATCATCTGAAAGCTAGTGAGTTGTTCTATTAGTTTGAAGAAATATTTTGATAAGAAAATAAATGTGAATTTTTTAATCTTAATATCTAAAGAGTCTTGTTTTCGGCTCTTGAAACTGCATTTTAATAGTGATAAATGTAGAGAATTTAAAGTTTGATATAATCTTTTTGAAAAATGATTTGAGAATTAAAATCTACATTAACTATTAGATGTTTTGACTCTCAGTCAAATTGATTAGAATATATAATGAATTTTGTCAGATTTTAAAGACAGAAGTTTTTAGAAAAATTGCGATATTTTTTATTTTCAATGTTAAAAAAAAAATCTTTTTAAAAACTATATATTCTAGAAACTTTAATGATTGACAAAACATTAAGAATCTTACTTCAAACTGATTTCAACCATAATTTATTTTCTTAACTCTATAAAACTTGAATAATCACTGCTCAGAAATTTGTAATTAACGAGTAACGAGTTAATTGGAATTAGTTTATTAATTTTTGAGTAAAAGTAACCGGTTTTTTTTTCTTCATGTAAACACCATAAGTAATTATGTTCTTTTCATTGCAAAAAAATCATATTTTTAAAATGATAATAATAATAATAATAAAATTAAAAACATTATTCAAGTGTTTATGCTCACATTCCGATCATTATCAAAACTCTTTTCAGTTTCCAACTACGACTAAGAAGCTAACTGTTTATTGCAAAATAAGTAATTGCAACAAGAATGTATAAATACATCCTGTAATTGTTGACATGTCCTTCGAACAATGAGCGCTTTACGAAAACATGGCGTTAGTGTTATGAAAACCTTTCTTTTGCACAATGTCCTTAAAATTTTAGGCAGTGCTGGTTTATTTTTATTTTTTATTATTGAATTAAATTTTCAATATACGTGATGATTGTAGGAAAGTGAATATTGCTAATACAAAGGGGGGGGGGGGGGAGAGAAATTCAAAGTGTTAATAATTAGCGAATGCGCATTTGGAAATTTAGCGTGTTCTCTGGCAAAAACGTTTAGTTTTCATGCATGCATTACTTTCACTCTATAAAGTATTAAATCAATTCAATAATATGAGGTACAATTGTCTGATCCAAACCTGGAAATTTTTTTATGTTTTTTGTGCATCTCCTAATTTTCTAGTTGATACAAACTGAAGTATGTTAGTTTGTTTTGATTGCGCAAAAAGTTATATATTTTACTGGAAAACTGTACAGTAGTCTCAATCTTATGCACAGATGGGTAATAATTCTATGTATTGATAACAACCACTAATTTTCCTTCGCAAATTGATCAGGGCATTGGAAAAACCGCAAATTCGTTGGAACAATATACGAAGAACGAAAATATGTAGTATAAAACCTTTGCAAAGAAAGGCATTGTGCAGGACCAAAGTCAATGCATTATGTTTTGTCAATGCGCTGATATATTTGTGCAGGAAAAATAGTTAGTGCCGCTATCTGAAAATTTCGAAATTTTTTCACTGCAATCTTATTGAGCACTATTGTTTGACATCATCATAATTTCAAGCACATACCCTCAAACAGCAACTGGCGCCCTTAAACCCTTGCGCCTTTAAACTTCAACAAACCAACCAATCAAACAGCAACGTCTGAAATTTCCTTTCTATTAGTTGGGCTGAAACTCCCCAAGGATTATTTTTTTGTGACCACTGCTTATATTTAAAAATGACCAACTAAATGTTTGTTAGGTTACTTAAACTGAACATCCTATATTTATATATTCTTACATTCAATTTAAAAGATGTGTTTTATATTATAGTCCTTTCTAGAAATAAATTGATATAAAAAAAATTTATAGTTATGAACCATACTATATTTTCTTAAAATACGGAATTTCAACTAGACCAACGAGAAGTTTTGCATCGATTATTTACTCTAAGATGCTAATCAAAATATAGTTTTTATTTGTTTTTAAGTACATTATTATTGCACAATTTTTTTAAATTTTTTTTATTTATATTTCTCTGCAAAATAAAAATATTGATCTCCTACTGTTGAAGTGTTTAACAATATGTAAACCCCTTGTCTGGATTGCCGAATTGCTTCAACATTGTTACGAAGATTCTTCTTCAACTTATAAGTCAAAAAACCAAATTTGTCTCATATAATTACACAAGATATCAATAGTTTCGTCTAGTTTCTCCAAATATTACTAAAATTTATGAAATATTAAAAAAAAAATATTTAAAATTTAAGCCCGTTATCATTTTGTACATACACTCAATAAAGTGTATTAAAACTTAACTAATGAGATATTAAAATATTCCCAACAAATAACTTTTTTATTCAACCAACGGAACAAAAAGTTACCGTGGCACATTTTGTGAGATGCATTCCCGAAAGTTTACTCAACCTCGTCAAAACAGCAATTATGGATAGACAAAAATTAACTACATTCATCAAGAGACACCACATAACTTCATGATAAACACACACCTAGTCCAAGATTGTCAATATTGATATTTAATCTTAAATTCCACCTCTTCAATCTTCAGCGCTTGACAGTGACAGAGTGTATTTACACCGTTTTACCAATAGTAATTAATATCTTCCTTTTAACTGTTCTGCCCGAGGTAATCTCGGGCACAGCACTGGTGTTCCAAAATGTCACGCCCGAGTATTACTCGGGGTAATTTTTTTTTTTTGATTGCTTCGTGTTGTTATACCCGAATATATCTCGGGAGGAATTTATTTGCGCTCAATGCAATAGATGGCAGCACTATACTGCAAGTTTCAAAGGTTAGATGCCAAAGGGTAGAGGCCAAAGTTCAAAGTCAAAGTGCGCGGCATTTTTTTGTTGCAAAATGGCATCCCGTAAACGTTATATAGATATTACAAAATTATATATAGATATTATAGTTATATACAAAACTGAACTACTAATAGGTATTCATTTTTGTTTATTTATTTATTTAGAAAATAATTAAATTGATTTTTTTTTTTAATTTTTAGAAAATAATGCTCCACTGGATGCGAACTTTACCACTGCCACGCTGAGTGGCAGCCGCCACAAAACCTTAAAATTTTTATGTATATAATTAAAAATATTAATTTTTAACTGCTAAGTATATTTTATTTTGTATTAAACATTTGTTTTTTGCAATAAAAAAAGTGAACAATTAAGGTACCCAAATCATCTAAATAACTGAACAGCTAAAAGGTTAAACCATCCATTGTGTGTAGTGGCATGCGATGACATTTTTAATTTGGGAAACAACATTATAAATAGCTAAATTTTTCATCTTACAATGTTAGACCCGTAATTACAGTTACATATATATTCGTAAACAAAATATCTTCTAAACATATATCTTCGTTTACTAAAAAGTCATAAAAAATTGCGAAAAATGAATAAAATATAATATAAACGTTTTTTTTTTTTTTTATTCATACAGAAAGTTTAAATTAATTAATGAACATTTAAAGAAGGAGCATTTTGAAGAAACATTATAAAATAAATAAAAAAAAATCTAAATAAATGTCGCAATATTGTTAATTTCTTAATTCTGATGATACTGACATTCCTTTGAAAGCAGTTTTGAATAGGTTTCTCTTTCAACATTACAAATGAGATTTTTTTTTTAACCAGTTTAAAGTAAATATGTACCTTATGTTTAAAAGAACCTTACTCACGATTTAAAAAATGAGATTTCCTTGCATAAGAAATCTCGGAAAAGTGCTGGACGTTTGCTGTTGTACTAGGGTCAATACGGTACCAGAAACAAGTTCCAGAGAAGTTCAATCACAAAGGCTTCGTAGCCACCTGATGGGAGAATTTTCGTGAAAGCGAAAGGTTACAGTTATATCTTGCATCTTATGGAATGTAGGCAATATTATTTTTTGCTGAAAAATGCTGGCTTAGAAGAAAGAAAAAAGAAAAAAAAAAAAGCATTAGCTTTTATTATTTACGCTGAACGTTTCATTTCCCATAATCTTTCATGTATTTAAGGTAAGTAATGTTTACGTTGCTTCTAAGGACCGATAGGTTGTCTGACTATTTGAGGATCTGTTTGCCAGGCACCAATGATTATACGATGCTCATTTACAAGTCTTAGTCATTGCAGAAATGTTACTTATTAAGTCATTTTTGTATATTGAAAGTAAATCATTGAAGGAATAAGAAAAGTGCTGAAAGTTGCATACATACGCTCAGTTATTTACAAAATAGATTTCCTGTGTCTCTCAATGACTTTCGGTAAGTGAACTGACAATTCATATGCAGCATAAACATTCTATATTCTTTCGCTGATTCACTGATTTCTATTTTTATAATTTTTTGAAGCGTGAGTTTCTAATTTTCTAGAATTTCTATGCATACACAATTCAACAATTTTTTTCGAGTTACTAACATTATTTTTAATGATTAAAATTGTGTGTGCTCATAGTTTCAAACGTCTAAAAATTGTACGGATTTCGGCTTATGCTCTTAAGTATGTCTTTTTTTTTTTTTTTTAGAATTTTTGCACTCTATAATTGCTTAGTATTTGTACTTCTGTTCACTGGTTACGAGTGTTAGATCACTGACCTTTCTTTTCCAAAAATAAAGTTTGTTCGAGTTTTTTTTTTTTTTTCCCCAGATTGTCTGGCGCCGTCAGCAACACGAGGGTTTTAATGCTCCGAAACATTCGTCATTTGACAAGCCAACTTACATTTACAAACACCCATGCCATACACGGGACTCGAACCCGCAACCTCGCTGTCTAGAAGCTAGCACGCTAACCACTATACCGTTTGGTCTGCGGTTTGTCTGAGGGAATACAACTGGTCAGTTTTGGCGATTTGTATTGAACCACTGAGAATTTGGGTATAACGTGCTGTCGTCTTTCAAGTGGGTCGCCTTCTATCAAACGCAATAAATTCAAGGGTTTCAAGGGAGGTCTACTTCGGATTTTCAAAAGAAGCGATCTTTTGGCGCCGAGGCGTTGGTCTGGCTTTTATGGTTTTGGACATTTTAACACAATGTGTCTGCGCCAAAATTTATAAATCTAGGAATATTTTCGAGGGGTAAGGGATTTTGACAATTGCACTCTTCACCCAGTTAAATGTTTGAAGCGTACCTGGATTTAGCCACTTAAAATCTAGTAGGATGGGGCTTCAGGAAAATTTGGGCGGAACTTTCTTTGCGATTTGCTACAGTATTTTTGTATAGAAATATAGTTTTTAAAAAGTCCTTGCACGAGAAATTTATTCATTCAGAGAAGGAGTTTTCATTTTATAAAAATGTATACCTTACGGCTTTTTCCCCCGGCTACATGCCGGTGACTGTATTTTGCTTGCTGGGCAATGCGACGGCAAGGCGATTTGAAGATTGTACAGATTGAGTTCGGCCGGGGTTGCATTTTGCTGTGAGCATCCAGACCTAATTATTCAGTCGACCAGTTAAGTTTCTTTAATGCGGGTTTTCAAATAATTTGTGACTTCCAGCTAATCATGTAATAGTGTAAAACGTGCCATTCCAATATCGACGAGTTTTAATTTTATGTGCACTCCCGAGAGTGTAACTATCGAAGAAGAATCTGCGTTTAATTTCAGAGTGTACAGTGCAAAATAATCACATACGAAAATGGATTATTTTTTCGATTATTATTTATTTTAATGAGCCTTCCATGGAGGTGGGTGAGTCAATTTTCTATTATTAGAGAGGAGCAAGCTAGCATTTATAAAATAAGCAAGAATTTAATTAATTAATTTTAAATGTAACAGTTGATTTTAATTATGATTGCATTTTAATAGTATGTCAGATTAAGTTATTTTACTTGAATATTCCATTGCTGTAATATGAAATTGGTATTGACACATTGTGTTTGTCAGTTAAACGTGTTGTCCTCTATTATACTTGGTTATCAGTTATACTTGGGTTATTGCAGTTATTGAATAAAGGGTTACTGCATATTGAGTTTTTACATTTATAGAAGAAAGGATTTATTGCATTTCATTCTATGGTTATTGCATGATACGGTTATTTTTATTGTTATTGCCTATTTATATTTTTACGAATACTACTAATAGTTGCTTAACACAAACGTAATGTATTAACCACCTTATCAAAAGGCATATTCAGTCACCCAACACATAGTTTTTATATTTCCACTTTTTGTTCATCTTCATATGCTCTTAAAGGTAATGATCACCACCATTGTCTTATTTTGAAACCCATCTGTACATGACAAATACACTTTCTGTACATATTATCCAATCAGTTGAAATTTCACTTGGACATATCGCACAATTCCGATTTAATATTCCCTCGATCTTAAAATCAATGCTTGCCAAGTGAATGTTTAAGCAAATACACCATCTTTCCGAATTCAAATGTGTAATAGATTTCGTGTTTAATCAACTTCGTTTCGATAGTTTGCAATAATAATTATCTGTGTACAGACGATATCGCAGAGAATGGACAGTTTGTTACCAAATAGCGATTTCAAATCATAATTAAATTCTAGTTCATTAGATGTTCCAGTAGAATTGTAAATCGCTTTTCTTATTAAATTGAAGCTATGTTAAATTTAGTTATTTATGAAGTAGCCAATTATAAAAGAAGTTTTTGAATTGAAAACAATGCATCTGAGTGTTTGAACTTTTAAAGCTTAATTAACTTCAAATTAAAAACTTTTTAATTGACGCTACTAGATTTGTAATAGAACTAACTATTTAGGAAATTTCAATGGAATGTTTCGTACAAAATATTTTGTCACTGAAAATTATGTATTTTCATGACAAAGTATTCCAGTGCAAGATAAATTTACATAATATTATAGTATTTTATCGTGTGTGGTAAAAGTTATTTCTAGGACATCCATGTTTACATTTTCCAGCGTTTTACTATGGGAGTATGGTACTGCATCAGGAAAGAAATTGTACCTGCCATTTTTTTCGAACCTATTCCATTTGGAACAGATAACATTTAAATATATGAATTTAATTTATTATGTTAATAAATAAGCAGTATCTGAACCATTGATAAACAAAATGAAAATCTGTTTTTACATCTAAGAATAACAAGTTCGTAATAAAATTTCATCACATTTAAACTTTAAAAGGTAACAACATCTTGCACGAGCTCTATCTTGTCAATTAAAACTTTTAACTAATTTAAGCAAGAGGGAGTGACAAATGAATCGACATACGTCCCTCATGGTTTATAAGAAATCAAAAATAAAGTGCAGAAATGTAGTAAAATGCACAGGAAAATGTATAATGTGTGTTTACGAGAAAATTGGTGTAAAACTATTAATTAGACCAGTAATAACTCAATCCACCTTGCAGATTTTTCGCCCCTATAATATGTTCATTTATTATAAGTTGTCACCACTACAAAATTTTCAGTTTTTGTAAATAAAACTTAACTCTAGCATAGTAATATACCATTACAAACAATAAAATTAATCATCAAACCTTATTATATATTTGAGGGAAAGCGAGAATTCTAGTTGGAGACGATAATTACTCGCCATGTTTCATGGCGTATCTCTATGAATTGTGGAACACAGGGCACTCTTTCAAATGACTATATTTACGTCTTATAGTTAAGTGGTACAAAATATATTAAAATTTTGGAAGTGTAGTAGACAATGAAATGCAGCATTCTGTATTTGATTGATAAAATTCACTGACTTATGAGTCCGGTATATGTCAAGCAGTTTGTACTAATTTGGTAATAAATTTTAAATATTCGTCATCAAATGAAGTCTTTTATGAGTTAAATGTTAGTTTTGACACTTGCTAAGAGTGAACTATTAACTCGTTGAGTTCAAAAATTAAAGACAATGTTTACCAATGTATACTGACACTTTAAAATCATCTAGTACATTTATAATAGGATCCATTATTATTGGAGACTAAGGTCAAGATTATCCTTTCTGCTAGACGCCGCAAACAAAGCAACATTCTTGAAAACTTATTTATTTCATTATTCTTTTGCACCTTCAGACCAGTACGCGACAAAGTGATTAAAATTTAGTACCTAACTTAAATCCTCCCGAAATCTTCATTTAATGACAACGAGAAAACTTTTCTAATCTAACAACATATATTTATAAAATATTATGATCACCCAAAACCTTGAATTGTTATTACAAATTTTCTCAAAAATATCAACGAAGACAGTTGTATTCTAATCAAATACATCAACAGGATAGGATTCGGTAGATATTAACTTACAATTCCTCTTTACATAAGTTTAGTTTATAGTAAAGTTAAAGGGATTTACAATACTTTCACAATTTATTGAATTGGGCGTTGACATTTCGGTATTTTAACCAAACATATGATACAGGTTGCAAAATTGATTGCGACATGTCACAATGGACTCATTATTAAACACTATATATAAAAAAACTATAATAACTTAACAGCATATCACTTCAGCATTTTACAAAATTTAGTGGTAAATGCTAAACTAAATGATCTGAATTTAATTTGTTCTTCCAACTTGAAATCGTAATAATAATCACTTCATTCAATTAACATGAGCTGTGCAACTTTCAAATATATAGTAGAAATAGAAATAGTGTGGGTCAACCCACAAATAAGTTGTAATGAAACTGATAAAACGTATTGAAACCTTCCGTGCTTGTTCATAAAATAGAAAAAAAACTCTATATTGGATTAAAATCTCAATGATCTTTCTGATTTAACTTGCAGAAAATTTTAGAAGTTATTATAAAAATTTTGTTTCTTATAATTTATTCAATTATAAGTCTATTTTATACGAAATGTTTAGTAAATAGTAATACGTTCTTAAATTTCGGACTAAAAGCTAATTTTGTTTTCCGGTCATAAAATAACGAGTTATAAAGTAAAGAAAATCTGATACACCCATTTTCAGGCAAAAAGACCAGTTCTAAATTTTCCTCTTATATGTGTAGTAGAGCATAATTGGATTTTAATGATACCCTATTAAAAGCTTCTCTAGCAGTAATTTTTTTTTTTCATAAAACACTTCAATGTACCTTAAGCGATCTACAGAAGCACTTAATCACTGCATGATGCTTCAATTTAAGAAGTAGAGAAAAAAAAAAAAAAACTTTGAATATTAGTATATCACAAAATCATTATCTGAATAGCAATACTTTATTCGGTAAGTAAATCAAAGTATTTCTAAACACCAGTTTTTTTAAAGACTTTTTTTATTTTAAATTATAAATAATCTTGTACATATTTCAAAATGCCAATTTATGATACTTAATATCTGACAGTTCAAGGCAAGCTATGTAATTTTAAATTTTTTTGTTTTTCGGACGTTGAAAGTCCCTGCGGGGCGTAGGAAGTCCAAACAACCCTAAATAGCAAAACCTATATCAAAAAGCATGATAATAAACGTCAGCTTCTTCCCCGTATGTAATGTATTTTTCTCTATTTTATTATATCTCAATATCTTCATAAGTATAGGTTCAAGAAATTGAATTTTTCAAATGTTTTAAACTACACAAAAATATAACAGTTGCAACGTATAATAAAATCATTGAAAGGAAATCTTTGTTGATAACACTAAACAGTTTTCATAAGCTAGTTAATAAAGCATCCATTAAAAAAATAACACTAATTAGGTTTTTTTTAAAGTTTTTTTATGGTCTATTTTTTCTGTTAATATATCTGGTGTAAAAATGCATTTGTTTAAAGCAATACTTCGGCAGATACTGTATCTAAAAATAAAGCATCAAGCTAATGGGACAGACACAGAATTATATTTTAAACTTTTTTTTATTTTTTTAAAATCAAATGCTTATTTATTTTGTTTAATGAAGCAGCATTAAAATCTATTATTGAGAAAGGTGTTAATTGCTTTTATTTTATCTTATCAACATCCATTGACACTCCACCAATCAGATTATTTCAGATGTGGTGGGGGGGGGGGTGAAGACAGAGATGGAATTCGAACGTTGATGAATAGTTATGTAATATGTTTATTAGAATAATTTTAAAACCCATACTTTACATTTTCCATACAAATTTACCCTTTTTCTAAAACTTTACTAAAATCAACGCCAGGGGGTGGAGGGCAAAGACACCCCACTAATTCTTCCTGGAGGTTTCCGAACCATTAACACCACACTTTTAAAAATGCGTTATTATTACTCATCTGTACTCTTCCTAATGTCAAATTAAAACAATTTCCAAATACTTGCTGTGCTTTCTTTCAACAGAACCCATCTTTACTCATGTTTCCCACTGACTAAAATTGAATTTCAGAAATAACAATTCTAGAACATTCTGGACATTCTTAAATGAAACCAAAATTGGTTCTCCTTCTTGAGAACTTTTCCGGAAGTGATAGATGATACCATAGAAAATTCAATGCGACTTGATTTCCAATATTTTCTGAGAGGAAACTTTGCTTTGAAGTGTTATTTTCTCTTCCGGATTCCAGAAGGGACACAAGTTCCTTTAACGTCTGTGTTACGAGATGATCAAATTGAAATGGTTTTAGTGTTTGATCATAAGAATTTAGTTTTCCTCTAGGAAAAGGGATAATGTTAAAAAATATTATATTTACATTGTATATACTGGTAATATAACCTACTAAACAAGTTGTATTTTATGGATTCTATTACATTAAACCCTGTGCTAGAAGTGTGGGTAGACGTGGGGTGACGCGTCCCCTCACTTTTCAAACAAACACCCATGCGTCCCCCCATTTCTAAAAACACTGAAATCCATCACCTCATTTTTAAAAACTCTCAGTTTGTCTAAAAACTACTAAAGAAAATTAACATTAACCTTTAAATGAAGTGACACTGAGAAAAAGTGATTTAAAGTTTTCAAAAGTAAAAAAAACAAACTATTTATGTTGTATATATATCAGACTGTTATAAAAATGTATTATACTACTTTGTATAAAGATAAAAGTATTTTATTAACAAATACTGTTACACTCGGAGAATTCTCTATTAATTTAATTTCATGAAAGTATGCACATTTGGAAGCACTATTTAAATTTAAATAATCAGTTATGTATATAATGTTGAATTATTACTTTATTTTATCTCTTACTTCCAAGTAAAAAAAATTAAGTCGCAGAATATTCATTAAAATAACAATAATTTTTTAATATTTGTTCAAAAATTAGGAAGTTTAAACTATTTCTTTACTAGTTTATATGTTTATTATGAGATACGAAATTACAATAGTTATGGTTGGGAGGGGGGAGGGCACACTTGTCACCAACTTTTAAGCATCCCTCCACTTTTCTTTTCCCACTTCTACCACTGATTAAACCTGGTCCAGATCCAAGCATACGCAGTTTGTCGATATTTAAAGATTGAAATCATCCTCAATTAAAGTTGACGTTATTAAAAACACTTATAGGTTTTTTTTATATACAGAAATGTGGCCAAGTTTATGAAAATCGATGATAAATTGAACAAATACAGTTTAATTAAATATCCATGTATGTTGTATTTACGTGGGAACTGTTTTGGATTGTCCACACTCGGGTGACTTACATGAGGGTTTACCTAGCAATGAACCTTTTAGCGAGCGTAATGAACTAGTTATGGAGCAGCAATGAGCCTGTCAGTGAGCCAAGCGAGGATGTTTTTACGTAGTAATGAACCTTTTAGGGAGAGAAGTGAGCCTGAGCTTGAGTGCTTAGTGAACAAAGCGAGCTTGTTCAGAATATAATATAGAAACAGTATTATCCTAATGATAGATAGAGGGAGCTGAGGAGATCGGAGTACCTAATCTTTCCTGGGATTAGTGAATGCAGCAATTATTTTCTTTAATTAGATTTATGAGAGACAGGCCATCTGTGAAATCGATTTTAAACTGAGCTATAGCACGAGTTAGTGATATTAAGGAGAGAACAATAGGAAGATTAATTTGAAAAGTCATTGAAGTTTAGCTGCAACATATAATTTAACAATGTGATAAACCATATTGCAGCAACTATGGAATGCATGGCTATTGTGTAATTCAAAATTGCAAGTGATAGTAGATTTGGTCATTGGAAAATTAGTATGAATTTTCAAATTGTGATGAACTTCAAATTTGTTTCTGATATTCAGAGTTGCTTTTTATACTCGTTTTGCTGTTTTAAAACTGCTATAATTCCATTCACAGTTATTTATTTCCAAAAATTAATAATTATAAAATTATTATGGGGGATTTAAATAAAAATTAGCGAATTTTTAATTTACTGATATTCTTAAAATTACTAGTTATTACGCATTAATTGTTAAAGCTGATAGCATGGTAACATTTAACCGTTTTAAAAATTTCAAACATCACAAAACTAATTTTGAAATCTTTGAAAAAAAAATCGAAATTAAAATGCAATGCTGAAATAAAGCCTTTTAAGTAGAAAATCATATGGAATTTTATCAATTTTAAAACTTATTTATATAATATTAAAATTTAATTTTATGAAACAATTAAATGAGAAAATCATTGTTTTCCTTTTTACAAAAAAAAAAAAAAAAAAAAAAAAAAAAAAACTAACGTTTATTATGTTTTTTTTAAATAACAAACTACTCTTTTTTATTTTGGTTGCAGAAATTGTATATTTCCCGTTGATCACCCTTACAGTGCAATTGGACAAATTTGTGTGTTTTTGTATTCTCTTCCGTACTGCCCTTTCTTTTAAACTGTGTTTTTGTGCCAATTTTAGATTTTAACAACTTGTATGGATCTTGCGGTCGATGTGATTAATCGATTGTTATAAATAATTACAGTTTATTATTCTAACTGAACATTATGAATGTATGCATTTTAGTATATCTTGATATATTTATATCGAATATTTAATTCTTTACAATTATTTCAAATTTCCTTTAGAAGTTTCTAATAAATTCTCTGTAAATACAATACCTCTTGATAAGGAAAGTGAAATAAGCATAAGACAAATATTTATATTGATTGTTACGTTATACAATTCGTATGTTCTGTACTGACCATGATTATTAATAAATCTTTATTAAAAAGCCCGAAAACCCCATGTTTATTATTTCCTAAAACGGCTTTAAAAAAGAACTTCAAACTATTTGAAAAAAAAATGAACGAAGAAACAATCAGGGACTTAAACAGCAGGCTCTGTGTCCGAACGAGAAAAAAAAAAAAAAAAAAAAAAAAAAAAAACGCTTAAAGAACAAAAAGTTGTTACCCTACTTAGAATTTCCTTAAGCCGAAGCAATTTAATATATGCAGTTGGAAAAAATAGCGATAGGCTGAAATTTTTTATTCAATTTAATGTGAGGGCATTTGAATCAAATTGCAGTGGATGGAGAGAGGCAGATGATAATTCCATTGTGAATACAGTTTTATTTTTTTCATTGCTTCGCAATTGTATGATGCATTCATTATTCAGTCAAAACTGGTATTTATTGCGAGAAGAAATATAATATTTTCTGTGACTCGTATTTTTTAATTTTTTTTTGTTTTGTTTCCGTACAGATTATCCGAGCTTTGAACTAAGAATAATTGATGTTAATATTGTAACGAACTAAACTTTGTAAGCAATTATAAATAATATGAATTTGTAAATTCAAAATCTTTATAATTGTTTCCAACAATTTTACTTTTTCATCTATTTTTAATTATATTTTTTTATATTGTAAACATTTCTAACGGAATTAAAGAGTTCAGTTGGTAGAAATGATTACACCGTGGTTGTATATTCGTTTAGAGCGATGTGAATGACAAATTGGTTTTGTATTTTTAGAAAACTAAGAACTTTTGGTTTCATTGCAGTTGAGTTGGGGAGGACTGAAATAATTCTTACCACTGAAGTGAATCTTCTCTGTTTGGTATTTTTCTTTGTTTATTTGAAGAAATCAGAACATAAAAAGTATGATAGAATGATTAATTATGCATTTTTAGAAACAACTGCCGGGAATTCGGGTTGTTGGTAATGCAATCTTGATAATAAATCAATAATTTAATTACACTATTAACTTGGCTACATTCTATTTCTAAATTAATAAACTAAATCATATTAATGCTAGAGTACAAGTGCCAAGAAACTTCGTGGAGGAGCACTGTGGAAGCATGTCTGGTGCGCAAGAATTTTCGTAGCTGAGTGTAAAACAGAGATGTTTCTTCAACAAGAGAATCAAATTAGAATGAGAAAAAGGCTGTACACTATTGGTTGGTTTGGTACCAAGTGGGGTACGGATCTTTTATGATAGGATAGGAAAAATATCAAGTTGGGCGGTAGGGATGGAACGGATATCCGGCAAATATCCGATATCCGGCATATCCGGCTGCTTTTTCAATATCCGAAACCCCGTCGGATATCCGATTTGAAATACCGGACATCCGATAATTTCATTCGGATATCCGGCTGTATATCCGACCACCATGTATCCACAAGAAATAATTTTTTGAAAAAAATAATGATCTTTTTCGGACAAAGGGAACACCGCATCCTACACTTTTTTTTTCTAATTTTTTTTTCTTGGACATAAATTGCAGTCAAGTTACAAAACAAAAACAGAAAGAGGCGCCGTATTATTGACGCCGAATTGATAAGCATAAACCATTCCTCCAATCTTTTTCCATACACATCCTTCATACGTGTTTTGCAATATGTTCTTTTCATTCCAAGTTTATGATCTGATTAATTCCAGATGTTATATTTGAATGCTTCTCCGTAAAACTCGAACCGAAATACTAATAAATAGTACTTTTTTCCATAACATAAGTGACTTCTTAAGAGTTTTAGTTATTATCACTTCCTCCTTTTTTTCTGACATTTGCTAGCGAGTAAAAAGCAATAAATAGCCAATGCGCAATCCTCAATGCTTTTTTTTGTTCTATCGACGATAATACCCTACCCCTTTATGCTGTGAATGGTATGGTCTAATTTCTGATTTTTCATTGGCAGAAGTTGAAAGCTGGTATATTTTTTCTGACGTAAAATGAAGTATTGTAATTTTTAGGTCTTTAAAGCAGCGCCACAACGTGGAATTATATTTAGCTCTCTAGAATGCATTGAATTTTATTTTTCTCCAATTACAATCCAATTTATAATTTTTAATAATGGCTCATTTAAAATCACCCATTTGGAAGTATTTTAAAATTAATGGAAATGACGAAAGCAAAGCCCTATGTGTTACTTGCTCCACAGAATCGTTTAAAAAATGTGCGCGTCAAAAGCACAAAATCCTTTTCCACAAAACCCTTATGGAACCATTTAATGAGTGTGCATAAGGAAATTCACCGAAGCTTAAAAGACTCACTAAATGCATCAAATATTGATGAACAAGAAAAAACAATTCATCAAAACAAGAAATGCACGCAGGCAACATTGGAATCGAAATTATTTGTACCAAAATTGTGGAGTTTAGATGATCCTAAAACAAAAGACTTAACCGCAGAAATATGTAAGTACTAATTTTGTTTGTTTATATTAAATATATATTTTAAATATGGTATAACATAATGTTGATGAATTTTGGGTTCGAAATTTTTTAAGTTTATATTTAAAGACGGAATATTCCGATAGATCCAATTTAAGTTTTCTACGAGATTTCTTTAAATCCGTAATGTTTTAGGTGCATTGCAAAAAAATATATACTTCAATTTCATAAAATATTTAAAATAAATCTTTTGTTATTAACAAATGCCTCCGGTATAATTTTGTAATCATTTATCAATTATAAACAATGCATGAAGTAAATTGAAAGTAGCTATATTTTGCACTTCAACATTGTAAAAAAAAATTTTAATATAATTTTAGGTGAGTTAATGGCTCTTGATGCTGAACCATTCTCCATTGTGAATAGAGAAGGCTTTGGTCAGTTAATAAAATACCTAGCTCCTCGTTATCCGCTTCCAAGTAGAAATTATTTTCGTGATAAAGCCCTGCCAGAACTATATGAAAAACTAAAAGTATCAATATTACAAGATATAAAATCAGCAACAAAAATCTCTTTCACTCATCAACTAAAGTTTAAATAAAAAAAATAAACTCAGTGCGTGACAGCCCGTGTGGACTAAGGCCTGTTGGGCCCAGCTCAGCTTTCTCGACTGTGGCATTTGTGTGTCACATAGCAGATGTTTCAGTCAGATGGTCATTCTGACGCCGAACCCCAGTGTTTAGTTCCCAAGCATGCATGGTCCTCCTCAGTTTATTTCTTTCAGGTATAAACAGCTAAGTCAACCTGGCCCAGTCCGCGAATCAAACAATGGACCTGTGGCATGCAGCGCGGTGCGCTAACCACTAATTATAATTTACTTAATACTTCATATCATGACCATTTTTTTCGTATAGCATATCGTATAACTATTGCTTTTAGTATATAGACCGAATATCCGGCAGGATATCCGGCGAAATCCGTTTCGGATATCCGTATCCGGTAGACATGGTACCCCGGATATCCGAAATCCGGTATCCGGCAAAACTCACATCCGTTCCATCCCTAATGTGAAGGATTTTGATTCTGTCTTAATATCAAATTAAAACACGTTGCTATAATAACAAACAACGTTTATTTACATTCCTTCGTTAATTTTACAAAATGTTAGGCCTGTGCCTAAACATTTCTCAAGCCAGTAGGCTAAATACAACGTCGCAGCTCTAAGGCATGCGTCTTTCCTCTGATAGGAACCGATGGCGAGTCCTTCTCCCTCTTCCACTAAGGCAAGGCAGTGAAGCGCTTTTCAAGTGATTTGGCCATCTGGTAAATATCCATGACAATGGATGACCTGGAATGGAATGTCTTCTGAGAAAAGGAACTCAAGAAAACACCATATGCTGATGATTGAGATTACCCATTACTATTGCCTTTGTGTGAATGTACCAGAACATGTCCACCACACAACTATACAATTCTCACATTTTTTATATTGAATATCAGTTCAGAAATCCGTCACCAGACGCTTATGTTTTATACAGATCTAAGCTCTATCTATAATTAACAGTTGCTACTTGGATTGAAGATCAGAGAGGGCACTTGTTTAAATAAATGTGCATCTGGCGTAGAAGTAATTGTTTAAGTAGAGTAAAGAAGTTATTCTCATAATATCTAGTGTCATTATTTATCGGGAAGTACATTCGGGTTGGATATACATGTGAAATGAATATTTAAATCATTTATGTCTAGGTAAATAATCTGCAAAATTTTCAACTACATTAAAAAAATTGGAAATAATTTTATCTGTTCTGAAATTAACCTATTGAAAACGCCTTTGAAATAGTTAAAAAAGCAATGACTTTTCATCCTATACCTTGTTTATTTAGATAATTTAAAGTATATTTTGAATTTTTCAGATTTTGTGTGAGTGTGCGGATTATTAATTTTCGATTTTTAAAAAACAATAAGTGAAACCACAATAGCAATTTATTAGCAAAGAAAAAAATAAAATGCTTGATGACACATTTTCTTACCAACCGTCGTGGTTAAATACTTTGAAATGCATGTCTTTTTAGCGGGTGCATAGCTCAAATGGAAAAACATTTAAAGCTTTACTCTAGATGCATCTATTTGTTTAAGAAAAAACACACAAAACGTACTCCTTCAATTCCAGAAATCTGTTTATAGGTATAGTATATATACTTTTTATAGCATAATCTCACCTAAATAATAAAATAGGATATAAAATATCTATGAGAGAGATATCGGTAATATTACTCATAAGTAGAAATTTGAATGTAAATTAATGAATGGATACTGTTTTCATTTTAGTCGATAACTTATGAATGATTAATATATGAATGAACATTTTAAACAGAAACCCCGTCTTTCAAACCATAGAGGGGGAAATAATATATTTAATTACATCTTTTCAATGAGACAGCTTGATTTAGCAAACATATGAACTAAGTAATATGATTTTCTTTTAAAGATACTATAATTTTTTATTTGAATTCTTCGTTTTTTGTAAGTAATTTATGAATTGTTAACATAGAGCGAAAATGTTAATGAAAATGTCGTCTTTTAAGTAAAATAATTAGCATATTATGATAGTTTCTCTAAGACCAATATACTTCATGGATTATTTAACTTAGATTTATTTTAAATAAAAATTTCTTTAAAAAAAAAACAGTTTTATTAAAAATTTATAAAGTGAGAGCTCTTTTGCGTGCTCTCGTGATAATATGATTGTCAAAAACCACAATGAGTTAATCACTCTGCAATATACGGAGGATGCAGTAGTTTAGCAGGTATAATACGAAAAAAGAAATAGTGTTTCTCTGCTGTAAAGTCTCCAAACAACAAAATGCGATTATTAAGAAAGATATTTATTTCAGGCACATTTTCGTTCATACTTAACATGTTTTTAACATTCTAAATCGGTATGTTAAATTAATTTAAAACATATTTACAAATGTGACACTCTCTATGTAAAACTCTCACTGGACTGTACTACTAACACCATCTATGGACTTGATGAAGATGTACTTAGTGTAGATAATTATTCAAATTAACTCCAGCAAAGTGAGGTGAGGAATTCCCCCCAGAATTGTATATGTTCCCAGTATAATTGTATTAATGTTTATTTTGTGGTGTGTGTGAGCTGCAAATAATTAGTTTTTGTTTATATCTCGTTAAAATTTTAACATTACACCGTCGATGGATATTATTTTGAGTCACCCATTCACCATACAAACACATAAAAAAACTAATTTTTCTTGAATCTGACATGCCATTTGTATAAATCAAAAGTACGGAGAAAATGTGAACAATAAAATAAATGGCATATTTTACTGTCGCTTGATGACTTGTAAAAAGTTTGACATACTAATAATTAATTTCCCAGAATTTCAGATGATGCACTCTTTTAAAAATAATTTAACAAAATAAAACACAACTAAGTTATTTTTGTGTAAAACATTTATTTTTATCTTAAATTGTAAAAAAATTTACTAATATATGGTTATTTAATGATGTACGGTTAAATAATAGTTACATTTGGTAACCGCTTACCACTTATACAGTAGCTAGCAAAAGTTTTGAGACGATATTATTTTCTGTCATAACTTTTTCTGTAAAATTCGTAATTTGTAGCTTTAGTCATCTTAGATGGTGCACAACTAATGATACGTGTTAAAATTGTTAGTTTAAAAAATACCAAGCATGAATTTGAAAAGTTGAAAGCAGAAGTTCTGAGACGTTCTGATAAAATTCAAGTTTTTAATACTTTACTTAGATACATGTGATATTGTTAAATACAAAAGGGCTTTGCTTTCTCAGTGGCTAAGCAGAGGAATTTCACGTAGAAGTGGATTCATATACCATCCTTGGCTTTTAAATTGCATTTTAGTTATTTCATTCCTATACGATCTGTATGCAAATGACTTTATAATTTTGATACTTTTGCGCAGATTTGCAAATTAGATGTATTTAGTCATGTTCTCAGAACGGTCTAGATAAAGGTGTGTTCGGTCTTTCAAGATCAGAGGCCCCAAGAAAAACGATTCAAAGTCAAGACGAGTTAACTCTAAGGAAGTCGGGTACAAATATGCAAGGAGATGGCCACCGAACATGGACTCACAGTGAGTAAGGACATCATAAGACGTTGTCTGGATGCTGCCGGATTGTGTGCACAAGTGTCTGCAAAAAAAACTATTATCCAGGAAAAGAATTGAAAAATCCAACTGAAATTTGCTAAGGAGCACGAAACATGGACAACAAAAGAATGGAAGAAGGCCCTTTGAAGGGATGAATCCAAATTCAATTTGTTTGAAAATGATTGCCGACGTTAAATTCGTCGTCCAAAATGCAACAAAAATGGATCCCGGTTCTAACATCCAACAGTGAAGCATGGAAACTGATCAGTAATGGTCTGTGGAGATATCCATTATAATGGCGTTGTCCCCCTCGTGCACATCCATGGGATTATGTATCAAAACTTTTTTTAAAACATTTTAGAAGTTCACATGCTGCCTTATGCTCGTAAAAAGATGCATCGTGAGTGGATATTTCAGCAGGATAATGGACCCAAACACAGCTCCAAAATAGCGACCAATAGGTTTACATCTAAAACAAATTAGCGTTTTAGACTAGCCGAGTCTGACACCTGATATCAATCCAATTGAACACCTTTGGGAGCAATCGGAATGGGCGAAAATCCCTAGGTCCACCATAGAAAGCCTTGTTAATTCCATGAACAGACGGTGAGCCGCTGTACTTAAAGCAAAAGGATATGCAGCTAAATAATTAATACTAGCTGAATACCAGTGCTGCGCTACGAAATTTTACCATTAGCATTTTAGCGATCAAAAGACATTCATGTATTCTACACTTCAGACGTTTGCTACCATTTCGATCCCGACAAATTGATTTATCAAAATAGTAACTTTACTTTGTTGAAATTTTTAACAAAATTTATAATTGTGAATAGTATATTGGAAAGAGACATTTGAATATCCCTCGTTTAGAACGTTTTAACTCCCTTCGGACCCTTTTTAATTACGTAATCGAGATTGCAATAGTTTATTGTGTTTATGTTTGCTCTTAGCTCTAAATTTCAAAGTAGTAGCTGTATTGGAATTTAAACATTAAGATAATCCGCGTATAGTTTCAACGTTCAGTCGACTTTTCCTCCCTTAAAAATTCGTTAATCGTTCTATGTAATTCGTTCTATGTTTATTTTTATTGACATTCATACCAGTTTTCAGAGTTGTGATGAAATGGGAAGTAGGACATTTGAATATCCCTAATTTGGAATGTTTAACCCCTTTTCGACCCCTAAAAGTGTGTTAAACGAGATCGGAATAGTATGGTTTTTCTATGTTTACCATTGTTGGTATTTGTACCAATTTTCAAAATTGTGACCATGTCGGAAGTGGGACCTTCGAATATTCCTCTTTTGGAACGTTTAACCCTTTTTCCACCCCTTAAAGTGGGTTAATCGAGATCGGAATAGCTTACTTTTTCTACGTTTGTCTTTATTGATATTTGCAAAAATTTTTAGAGTTGTGACGAAATGGGAAGTAAGACATTCGAATATCCCTCGTTTGGAACGTTTAGCCCCATTTCGACACCTTAAAGTGGGTTAATCGAGATCGGAATAGCTTACTTTTTCTATGTTTACCATTGTTGGCATTTGTACCGATTTTCAAAATTGTGACCATGTCGGAAGTGGGACATTCGAATTTTCTTTGTTTGGAATATTTAACCCCTTTTCCACCCCTTAAAGTGGGTTAATAGAGATCGGAATAGCTTATTTTTTCTATGTTTACCATTGTTGGCATTTGTACCGATTTTCAAAATTGTGACCATGTCGGAAGTGGGACATTCGAATTTTCTTTGTTTGGAACATTTAACCCCTTTTCCACCCCTTAAAGTGGGTTAATAGAGATCGGAATAGCTTACTTTTTCTACCTTTGTCTTTGCTGATATTTGCACCAGTTTTCAGAGTTGTGATGAAATGGGATGTAGGACATTCGAATATCCCTCGTTTGGAATGTTTAACCCCTTTTCGACCCCTTAAAGTGGGTTAATCGAGATCAGAATAGCATGGTTTTTCTATGTTTATCATTGTTGGTATTTGTACCAATTTTAAAAATTGTGGCCATGTCGGAAGTGGGACTTTCGAATATTCCTCGTTTGGAACGTTTCACCCTTTTTCCATCCCTTAAAGTAGGTTAATCGAGATCGGAATAGCTTACTTTTTCTACGTTTGTCTTTATTAATATTCGCACCAATTTTTAGAGTTGTGACGAAATGGGAAGTAGGATATTCGAATATCCCTCGTTTGGAACGTTTAACCCCTTTTCGACCCCTTAAAGTGGGTTAATCGTTATCGGAATAGCTTACCTTTTCTATGTTTACCATTGTTGATAAATGTACCAATTTTCAGATTTGTGGACATGTGGGAAGTGGGAGAATTAGTGATGAGTGAGTGAATGAGTGAGGGCTTTGCCTTATATATGCAGAGATTGCTGTATTTCCTTACATTAAGATGCTTAATTTGAATAAAAGTTTAGAAAACCTGAATCGTCTCAAAACTTTTGCTTTAGTAATTTGGCGAATTTTTACATTATTTTTAATTCATGCATGTGTCTCAATTGTTCTAATGTTGCATTTTGTTGAGATTTAAAAGGGTATAAGTTAGTAATTTACATCATTAAGAAATTTTGCTCACAGAAAAAGAAGAGAAGAGAAAAATAAATCGTTTCTAACTTCCGCCAGCTACTATAGTTAGCATGTATAATAGTTTTCATTTAAAAATCCGAGTAATTGTTATGCCCTTGAAACTAATCTGTGAAATAAAAACATCATTTGGTTATCTTTTTTCATTTTACATTAACTTGTATTTTTAGATATTAACTGAACGTACGCGGTAATGTTATAAAAGTTACTTAAATATAATAATTACACTTAATAAGCGTGTACTATTTTTGTAGTTATCACTTATAATTATTCTTACCACTTGATAATCGCTTATAACTTGTAATAAAAGTTTTCGCGTGAATGAACGAGTAACTAGTATACTTCCAAAACATTTATTGAAATGGAGGGATAGGATATGTGCTTTTTCCGAAACAAATGTTTTATCTTTGCAAATTTAATTTAGAAAAACAATTTCCTTACCCAATGTGATTGAAATAATGTGTACACTACTTACTTACATTTAATCTTACTTGTTTTATAAATAAAGAATAAACATTAAACTTTAATGCAATAAAAAGACTTTCAATTTTATGCATTTACCTACTTCAATTACTAAGCATTTAAAAAAAAAAAAAAAAAAAAAAAAAAAAAAAAAAATCAGGTTACATTAATTATCGTTCATATTAACGAATGAATCCCGAATCCTCGTGTTTCAAGCCTCATTAAAATCGTTAAGGAATTAAAAATGCGGAATGAAGTCAATTTAAAATTAGTAAAGCTTTTTTTCTTTTTTTGTTCTTCATCTCATACAGAAATGAATTAAGCGAACTTTGAAACGGAATGAAAATATATTTCTTAGAAGCAATTAAAATGTGGCTCAGAATATGATTCTGTATTTAAAAGGATAGTTTTTTTTTTGTTTTGTTTGGCGAAGAAAAAAATGCTTATAATCGGAAGATTATAAAATAACTTCTTGGTATGCCTTCTTATGTTAAAACCTAATAGGGGTCGCCAACCTGTTTTATAATTATTTGCTTTAAAGATGACTTATAAAGTGCATTAAAAACTCAGTGTTATTTTCGTTTTAAGTATATTTACTGACCTTTTATCACTACAATCAAACCCCGTTTACACTAAGCTGATGGGATAGCCGAAATTTGTCACGTTAACCCAATGCTAGAAGTGTGGGTAGACACGGAGTAACGCCCCCCCCCCCCCCACCACACACACTTAAAAAAAAATACCTCTGCGTCCCCCCACTTCTAAAACCACTGAAATCCATCCCCCCACTTTTAAAAACACTCAATACGTCTAAAAACTACTAAAGAAAAATAACATTATCCTCTAAATTTAGTGACATTGATAAAAAGTGATTTAAAGTTTTCAAATGTAAAAAATGTAAATATATATATATATATATATATATATATATATATATATATATATATATATATATTAAAATCGATTATATATATTAAATATATTAAAATCGATTTTACAAAGTTTTTTTTAGTGATGAATTAAAATTAAATATCAAAGGGTCATATAATCGAGTTATGATCAGGAAAAAACTAAATCAACAAATGTTAATTTATAATTTATGTGGAACTGTCAAGCACGATGGAGGAGGCTTTATGGTGTGGGGGTGTATGAGAGCTGCTGGTGTAGGCAATTTACGTTATGTAGAAGGAAATAATTCTAGGTACGTGTATCTTGAAATTCCAACGCAAAATGTCTTAACCAGTGCACATAAATTGTCACTTGGGAATTGTCTTCAATGTTTTTATCAATTCTTAAGACATGTGCGACATCAGGTGCACTTACTCGCGGATTATATTGAACCTTACAATAGTACATTTCTTTTATGCAACCGTTTTAGCTTTGAAGATCTTCCGAATCAAACTCTATCCTCAAAAGTTTGAAGCTCAGGGTGTCTTTCAATAATATATTGTACTATAAACTTCAATATCTTAAAGATTTTGCCAATTTTTTTCATAGATAATCCAACATTTCATAACTGAATCACCAATTCAAGAATAGGTTTAGGAACTCCGTTTTAAAATAATCAGCTACAAGTTAAAATTAAAAAATTGCTGCTATCATGTCTTCATGACAATTGCGTACACTTCAGTTTTAAAAATTTACTGCAAGTCTATTGCGGAAGACGTCAGAATTAATTTTCATAGGACGTACGGAAACTTTTTTGGCATGGCACTTAGCAACATCTCCTAAATATTTCAATTTAAATACTTGTTGCGTTTTGTAAAACCAGACATTTATTATAAACTTATTTTAAATAACTAAATTAAACATATTTCAGTAGTTACTGAAGATATGAAGTAAAAGAGTAGAAATTATGCTAATTCATTTGTAACTTTGGCTTTCGTACGGAAACTTTTTTACCCACTATATATATCTATCCTTCCACTTATAAAAACACTCAATACATCTTAAAACTACTAATGAAAAATAATATTGAACATTAAATGTGGTGACACATTGAGTAAAAGTTATTTATTTTAAATTTGAAAAATGCATATATATATCATACTATTATACAAATGTATTATACTACTTTGTATAAAGATATAGGTATTTTTTATTAACAAATACTGTAACACTTGGCCAACTTTTTACAATAACAACATTGGAGGAACTTTCTTTTAAGTTAAATTTTTATTCTTGTTTCATATAAAGACAAGTTATTTTAAAAAAAAAAATCATTTTAGAGTTCTCTACTAATTTAAATTCACGGAAGTATACACATTAATAAACACTATTTAAATCTAAATAAACAGTTATGTATATAATGTTGAATTATTATTTCACTTTTTGTCTCACTTCTAAGTAAAAAAAAACTAAGTCGCAGAATATTCATTAAAATAACAATAAATATTGGACCCTTGTTCAATGTTAGTGTAAGGAAGTATACATTAGCTTCTAACTAGTTAATATTTTTATTATGAGTTACGAAATTATAAAATGTATCGTTGAAGATGTAGGAGGGGAGGTGCATTTCTCAGGAACTTTTGGGCATCCCCCCTTCTTTTTCTACCACTTCTATCACTGTCTATGAATCACAGAGTTTAAGCAACATCAACTTAGTACTCAAAACTTGGACACTAAAATGTGACATCTTGCATCTCGGTTTAAACAAAATCTAAGTAGAGCACAGAAATCACACTGATAAATGTGACTTATACTTTAAATTCTTCACAAATTCAAGAACAGAAATCATTGTTTTAACTGCTATGTTTTTACAACATTTTTGCACAATGTACATTTTTAAAGTGTACATTATCGTGAGTGGATATTTCAGCAGGATAATGGACCCAAACACAGCTCCAAAATAGCGACCAATAGGTTTACATCTAAAACAAATTAGCGTTTTAGACTAGCCGAGTCTGACACCTGATATCAATCCAATTGAACACCTTTGGGAGCAATCGGAATGGGCGAAAATCCCTAGGTCCACCATAGAAAGCCTTGTTAATTCCATGAACAGACGGTGAGCCGCTGTACTTAAAGCAAAAGGATATGCAGCTAAATAATTAATACTAGCTGAATACCAGTGCTGCGCTACGAAATTTTACCATTAGCATTTTAGCGATCAAAAGACATTCATGTATTCTACACTTCAGACGTTTGCTACCATTTCGATCCCGACAAATTGATTTATCAAAATAGTAACTTTACTTTGTTGAAATTTTTAACAAAATTTATAATTGTGAATAGTATATTGGAAAGAGACATTTGAATATCCCTCGTTTAGAACGTTTTAACTCCCTTCGGACCCTTTTTAATTACGTAATCGAGATTGCAATAGTTTATTGTGTTTATGTTTGCTCTTAGCTCTAAATTTCAAAGTAGTAGCTGTATTGGAATTTAAACATTAAGATAATCCGCGTATAGTTTCAACGTTCAGTCGACTTTTCCTCCCTTAAAAATTCGTTAATCGTTCTATGTAATTCGTTCTATGTTTATTTTTATTGACATTCATACCAGTTTTCAGAGTTGTGATGAAATGGGAAGTAGGACATTTGAATATCCCTAATTTGGAATGTTTAACCCCTTTTCGACCCCTAAAAGTGTGTTAAACGAGATCGGAATAGTATGGTTTTTCTATGTTTACCATTGTTGGTATTTGTACCAATTTTCAAAATTGTGACCATGTCGGAAGTGGGACCTTCGAATATTCCTCTTTTGGAACGTTTAACCCTTTTTCCACCCCTTAAAGTGGGTTAATCGAGATCGGAATAGCTTACTTTTTCTACGTTTGTCTTTATTGATATTTGCAAAAATTTTTAGAGTTGTGACGAAATGGGAAGTAAGACATTCGAATATCCCTCGTTTGGAACGTTTAGCCCCATTTCGACACCTTAAAGTGGGTTAATCGAGATCGGAATAGCTTACTTTTTCTATGTTTACCATTGTTGGCATTTGTACCGATTTTCAAAATTGTGACCATGTCGGAAGTGGGACATTCGAATTTTCTTTGTTTGGAATATTTAACCCCTTTTCCACCCCTTAAAGTGGGTTAATAGAGATCGGAATAGCTTATTTTTTCTATGTTTACCATTGTTGGCATTTGTACCGATTTTCAAAATTGTGACCATGTCGGAAGTGGGACATTCGAATTTTCTTTGTTTGGAACATTTAACCCCTTTTCCACCCCTTAAAGTGGGTTAATAGAGATCGGAATAGCTTACTTTTTCTACCTTTGTCTTTGCTGATATTTGCACCAGTTTTCAGAGTTGTGATGAAATGGGATGTAGGACATTCGAATATCCCTCGTTTGGAATGTTTAACCCCTTTTCGACCCCTTAAAGTGGGTTAATCGAGATCAGAATAGCATGGTTTTTCTATGTTTATCATTGTTGGTATTTGTACCAATTTTAAAAATTGTGGCCATGTCGGAAGTGGGACTTTCGAATATTCCTCGTTTGGAACGTTTCACCCTTTTTCCATCCCTTAAAGTAGGTTAATCGAGATCGGAATAGCTTACTTTTTCTACGTTTGTCTTTATTAATATTCGCACCAATTTTTAGAGTTGTGACGAAATGGGAAGTAGGATATTCGAATATCCCTCGTTTGGAACGTTTAACCCCTTTTCGACCCCTTAAAGTGGGTTAATCGTTATCGGAATAGCTTACCTTTTCTATGTTTACCATTGTTGATAAATGTACCAATTTTCAGATTTGTGGACATGTGGGAAGTGGGAGAATTAGTGATGAGTGAGTGAATGAGTGAGGGCTTTGCCTTATATATGCAGAGATTGCTGTATTTCCTTACATTAAGATGCTTAATTTGAATAAAAGTTTAGAAAACCTGAATCGTCTCAAAACTTTTGCTTTAGTAATTTGGCGAATTTTTACATTATTTTTAATTCATGCATGTGTCTCAATTGTTCTAATGTTGCATTTTGTTGAGATTTAAAAGGGTATAAGTTAGTAATTTACATCATTAAGAAATTTTGCTCACAGAAAAAGAAGAGAAGAGAAAAATAAATCGTTTCTAACTTCCGCCAGCTACTATAGTTAGCATGTATAATAGTTTTCATTTAAAAATCCGAGTAATTGTTATGCCCTTGAAACTAATCTGTGAAATAAAAACATCATTTGGTTATCTTTTTTCATTTTACATTAACTTGTATTTTTAGATATTAACTGAACGTACGCGGTAATGTTATAAAAGTTACTTAAATATAATAATTACACTTAATAAGCGTGTACTATTTTTGTAGTTATCACTTATAATTATTCTTACCACTTGATAATCGCTTATAACTTGTAATAAAAGTTTTCGCGTGAATGAACGAGTAACTAGTATACTTCCAAAACATTTATTGAAATGGAGGGATAGGATATGTGCTTTTTCCGAAACAAATGTTTTATCTTTGCAAATTTAATTTAGAAAAACAATTTCCTTACCCAATGTGATTGAAATAATGTGTACACTACTTACTTACATTTAATCTTACTTGTTTTATAAATAAAGAATAAACATTAAACTTTAATGCAATAAAAAGACTTTCAATTTTATGCATTTACCTACTTCAATTACTAAGCATTTAAAAAAAAAAAAAAAAAAAAAAAAAAAAAAAAAAATCAGGTTACATTAATTATCGTTCATATTAACGAATGAATCCCGAATCCTCGTGTTTCAAGCCTCATTAAAATCGTTAAGGAATTAAAAATGCGGAATGAAGTCAATTTAAAATTAGTAAAGCTTTTTTTCTTTTTTTGTTCTTCATCTCATACAGAAATGAATTAAGCGAACTTTGAAACGGAATGAAAATATATTTCTTAGAAGCAATTAAAATGTGGCTCAGAATATGATTCTGTATTTAAAAGGATAGTTTTTTTTTTGTTTTGTTTGGCGAAGAAAAAAATGCTTATAATCGGAAGATTATAAAATAACTTCTTGGTATGCCTTCTTATGTTAAAACCTAATAGGGGTCGCCAACCTGTTTTATAATTATTTGCTTTAAAGATGACTTATAAAGTGCATTAAAAACTCAGTGTTATTTTCGTTTTAAGTATATTTACTGACCTTTTATCACTACAATCAAACCCCGTTTACACTAAGCTGATGGGATAGCCGAAATTTGTCACGTTAACCCAATGCTAGAAGTGTGGGTAGACACGGAGTAACGCCCCCCCCCCCCACCACACACACTTAAAAAAAAATACCTCTGCGTCCCCCCACTTCTAAAACCACTGAAATCCATCCCCCCACTTTTAAAAACACTCAATACGTCTAAAAACTACTAAAGAAAAATAACATTATCCTCTAAATTTAGTGACATTGATAAAAAGTGATTTAAAGTTTTCAAATGTAAAAAATGTAAATATATATATATATATATATATATATATATATATTAAAATCGATTATATATATTAAATATATTAAAATCGATTTTACAAAGTTTTTTTTAGTGATGAATTAAAATTAAATATCAAAGGGTCATATAATCGAGTTATGATCAGGAAAAAACTAAATCAACAAATGTTAATTTATAATTTATGTGGAACTGTCAAGCACGATGGAGGAGGCTTTATGGTGTGGGGGTGTATGAGAGCTGCTGGTGTAGGCAATTTACGTTATGTAGAAGGAAATAATTCTAGGTACGTGTATCTTGAAATTCCAACGCAAAATGTCTTAACCAGTGCACATAAATTGTCACTTGGGAATTGTCTTCAATGTTTTTATCAATTCTTAAGACATGTGCGACATCAGGTGCACTTACTCGCGGATTATATTGAACCTTACAATAGTACATTTCTTTTATGCAACCGTTTTAGCTTTGAAGATCTTCCGAATCAAACTCTATCCTCAAAAGTTTGAAGCTCAGGGTGTCTTTCAATAATATATTGTACTATAAACTTCAATATCTTAAAGATTTTGCCAATTTTTTTCATAGATAATCCAACATTTCATAACTGAATCACCAATTCAAGAATAGGTTTAGGAACTCCGTTTTAAAATAATCAGCTACAAGTTAAAATTAAAAAATTGCTGCTATCATGTCTTCATGACAATTGCGTACACTTCAGTTTTAAAAATTTACTGCAAGTCTATTGCGGAAGACGTCAGAATTAATTTTCATAGGACGTACGGAAACTTTTTTGGCATGGCACTTAGCAACATCTCCTAAATATTTCAATTTAAATACTTGTTGCGTTTTGTAAAACCAGACATTTATTATAAACTTATTTTAAATAACTAAATTAAACATATTTCAGTAGTTACTGAAGATATGAAGTAAAAGAGTAGAAATTATGCTAATTCATTTGTAACTTTGGCTTTCGTACGGAAACTTTTTTACCCACTATATATATCTATCCTTCCACTTATAAAAACACTCAATACATCTTAAAACTACTAATGAAAAATAATATTGAACATTAAATGTGGTGACACATTGAGTAAAAGTTATTTATTTTAAATTTGAAAAATGCATATATATATCATACTATTATACAAATGTATTATACTACTTTGTATAAAGATATAGGTATTTTTTATTAACAAATACTGTAACACTTGGCCAACTTTTTACAATAACAACATTGGAGGAACTTTCTTTTAAGTTAAATTTTTATTCTTGTTTCATATAAAGACAAGTTATTTTAAAAAAAAAAATCATTTTAGAGTTCTCTACTAATTTAAATTCACGGAAGTATACACATTAATAAACACTATTTAAATCTAAATAAACAGTTATGTATATAATGTTGAATTATTATTTCACTTTTTGTCTCACTTCTAAGTAAAAAAAACTAAGTCGCAGAATATTCATTAAAATAACAATAAATATTGGACCCTTGTTCAATGTTAGTGTAAGGAAGTATACATTAGCTTCTAACTAGTTAATATTTTTATTATGAGTTACGAAATTATAAAATGTATCGTTGAAGATGTAGGAGGGGAGGTGCATTTCTCAGGAACTTTTGGGCATCCCCCCTTCTTTTTCTACCACTTCTATCACTGTCTATGAATCACAGAGTTTAAGCAACATCAACTTAGTACTCAAAACTTGGACACTAAAATGTGACATCTTGCATCTCGGTTTAAACAAAATCTAAGTAGAGCACAGAAATCACACTGATAAATGTGACTTATACTTTAAATTCTTCACAAATTCAAGAACAGAAATCATTGTTTTAACTGCTATGTTTTTACAACATTTTTGCACAATGTACATTTTTAAAATTATATGAAAGGTAAGCATTGTGTTATATGTAGAGCCGAAATTGCTATTAACATAAAAATCTTTTACTTTGCGATTTTAACTTGAAACATTTAGTAAGTTACTTCAGTGATATACTGCAACTGTAGGTTTTATTTGTATCAATCTATCAATGTATGAACAGTAATTGCATAATGTACATGTTTTTGACAAACAAAATCACACCAAATTCAGTGGTTAAGCATTATTAAAGGACTGCATTTTTTTTTTTGCTACCGAAATGATCGGTTAAGTTTGGAAGTAAGTATCATTCCTTTGGCATATTGACGATGAAACTATTTTAGAGTGATTATTCGTCTTTATTTCAAAATATCTGGTTGAAATAAATTGAAAATAAAATATATAATCAAATATTCAACAAAAAACATTTGAACATTCAACAAGAAACAATTGAAACATTTGAAGCAATGCGAACCTTTTTTGGGTAGTCAAGTGGAGTTTTCTTTCTATGTAGAAGTACAGATTGAGTGGTTCTTCCATTCTGACTAATAGACTGAGAGGCGACTGAAATTTTTGGACCCCAATGAACATCATTCTGAATTTTTCATAGAAGTTGGAGAAAAGTGAGTAGATTACGAATCCACTGGTCTGCCGTGGCAAAAATGGCCGAAACTGGTCAAATATCGACTTTTAATAATTTGAACTAAATTCAATCGCCAAATATGCGCCATAACTTGCCAAATAATGAGCATTTTTGTTTTATTTGGTAACCCTCACTCTTTAATTTTCAATTAAGAAGGTTGCAGACGATTCGGATGTGTGGCTTTGGCTTACTTGCATCTTTCACAAATGAACCGAATTGGCAATAAATATTACGTCACTGATGAAAAATTTTGTAATCATTGTGACACTTCGAAACAACATTCTTAAATATTAACCCATTAACGATGGGTGGCAAGAAAATTTACAACATCTGTGATAGACTTCCCTGCTTTAATGTTTCCAACAGCCCTCCTGCGCTCAGAATCTTTCATTCATCTTCTGGAAACCATATAAATAAGTCTAGCTTGAAAATCAATCGTAAGAATTTTCTAAACACATTTCATCTGCATTTACATGCAACTCCTGTAACCCTTCACAATGCCAGCTTATAGGACTTCCTGTTTTGCATATTTCTCGACGCGAAATCGTGATTGTCTGTTACATAGCATATTTGCATATTTCCTTCTAGCTTTTCAGCTAATTTCAGCCTCTTTAATTCAGAATAGCTTATGGAAATTAACATGTTCCTCTTCGTGCTTAACTTTTGGAAGAAAGTGTAAAATTAATATTAGTATCCCACAGTAATCGATATTTATTTCGTATACAAACCTGAATAGCCCAAAAACTTTTTAAACAGTGTGAAATTTTGAAAAGGTTTTTACTAAGTTATCTTTGATGATAAAGATAGCAGAGGCGTTTTACTAACATACGTTAAATTTTTGTTTACAATCAATACAGACTGAAGTTATTCATCAAAAACAAATTCTGTACCAAATATCATAGTTACTTTTGCAATAATATTTTCCGTTAAAGATACGTAATTTTTTATTGACAAATTCTATCTATTTTTGACAAATAATACAATCTTCAAGGTTATCCACAAGTTGGATCCTATTTTTTACGAATATTTGTGTTTCTGATGATAAGATATACTTATATTATGCCGTATAATGTAAACTTTTCCATTTTCCTCGGTGAGTACGTAGCAGTTTTAATGAAAACAGCTGAGTGTTCTTCCTTCACCTGCATTGAATAGGAACGCTAAAAAACGACATCGCTTTTCAAAACTGTGGTGTCAATTTTCAAAATGTGAAATTGTGTGATAAAACTGTGACATAATTTTTAAAAATATGAAATCATTTGATAAAACCGTGCCATTTAACAAATATGAGATCATAAATAAAAATGTGAAATCGCTTTAAAAAAAATATGACGTCACCTAAAAGAAAATAGATATAACTTTTTAATAAATTATAATTTTTCGAAAATATATCATTTTGTAAAAATTTGAACATAATTAAAAAAAAAAATTGATAATCCTATATATATGCCATCATTTATAAAAATGTGAGAAAAAAAAAATTATATCATTATATGAATCTGTTATATCATTTTATAAAACTGTGTCATTATTTTATTTATAAATGAGATCATTGCATAAGAATGTTTGCATATTGGGTCTATATGAATGAAATATGTATGACGGTTCCATCAGTGGAAGAACCGTCTAAAGTCACTCATATTTGTTTTGAGAAAAACGATATACAATGTTTTAATTTAGATTATTAAGACAGTCGGTTGCTTTTGTCATGATTCTTTAAACACCTTTAATTAACATATCTCTAGAGGAATATACCGTATGAAACTTCTTTCAAACGCCAGCAGACGTCACTGTCAGCTGAACTTGAGTACTTGGATGTTTCTTTCCCTCTGGGCTCTTTATACTTTTCCCCTCGTCAGATCATTAAAGTTGTCTGCGAACAAAACCGAGAATGGAATTCTTTTTTCAATATCAATATCACATTCTAGGAAAAAAAGTTGAGCTTTTTTTTTCCTCTTTGCAATAAATATGTTTACATATAAGTATTTTTTCAGCTTTTATGCGAGCATTTCCATTCCGAGTTCAAATATATTTTGTTCTAAATTAAAAAAATTAATGAACTTGGGCTTTCATACATTATTCATATCCTTCATACTATTTTATTATTTTACAGAGATAAAGTTACAAGAATTCGATAAAAAATTAATGTTTGAGGGAAATTTTAGACGTTGAAGTAAGTTCTTTGTCAATTCTGTTGGAATATCTAACAATTTTTATTTAAATGATTATTTTATTTTTTGGTTTTGTATTCATTTTGATTTTCTTTTCATAGATATAAAACTTTGTAAAACCTTTTACCAGCTAATCAAATGTCAGCATTATGATATATATATAAAAAAAAACTATAATGCTTACTAAAGAAAATTTCCAGTGCAAAAGAATTTTTTATATTTGATAAAATGATGTTTCGGAAAATAAAATAATAATTCTTACATTTTGTTAACATAACCTTTTTATGTGATTTTTAAAGAAAGCTCTTTTTAGATCCAGTCAATTAAGCAAAAAATACACTATATATAAAAACTTCACTATATATAAAACAAATTCACTCTAAAGGGGAAAAAAAATACATGAAATACGTGAATACGGGAAATTCATGTATTCGAATTTCAAGTTTGTGAAAACCATCCGATATGTTACTTCAAAGAAATTTTTAATAATTGAACAGACATTTTTAACTAATTCAACATTTCAATAAACATATACTTAAATTTCAAATAAAACTTATAGCAAATTTAAGTATGGAAACAGTTAACCCATAAAAACCGAAGATTTTATAGTAAATAACTTTATTATTCACAGCCGACTTTTATTGACAATTTCAACTTATGTAAGCGATTTGAGCTCAGATTGACTTTTCATAGCGTTTTACCTGAAAGATGAATAGACTCCATGCCATGTACTAATTATGTTTTGCCCCCAGAAATTTCACAAAATGCATTGTCATCGACAACGAGACGTATCTTCCAAGTTTCAGACCGGTGGGATGCTCATATAAGAATAAATCATTTATGAGAGGATCTGAAGTCTTAGAGGGGTGCCCTGATATGCTGGATGAAGCTATTGTGCATATTTGCAGTATTTACCGGTATTAGGGAAATTCTCTGCTGTGCTCATGATATACTTTTTTTACTCTTTTTACTACTCGTAAAAAAATTAGTTGGTGTTTTTTTTTCAGATTATCTGGCACCGTCAGCAACACGAGGGCTATAATGCTCCGAAACATTCGTCATTAGACAAGCCATCATTAGACAAGACTCGAACTCTCAACCTCGCGGTCTAGAAGCTAGCACGCCAACCACTATACCGTTTGGTCGGCCGTAAACAAATTAGAATTCTAATATTATGATGAATCTAGCAGTTAAGATTTCGTTTTATATAATTCTAGTTTGTGGCAAAGTTATATTGAAAAATTATTATTTTAATAAGGTCAACATACATTTATATGCCACCGGGGCACATGATACGTCCGTGTCCCCGTGCATCGATGGATATAAAGGCATATTTGACTTACAAGGGGACCTTACGGTCTCAAGAAATTCAGATCGGGATGGGACTCGGCAGATTGGTAATATATCTTAAGGGTATTCACACAGTAAAGCAATAATACGCACTAGTCTCTAGTGTAGTATTCACCAGAAGATTCCGAGAAAACAGTCTCTTAAGTGCTACGCGCAGCTTATATACTAGTAGAGATTTTAGCTTTGCAACTGCAAATAAAGTATTATCTTTAATTAAAATTTTAATTAGCTGTAACAGTCACTTTATAGATTAGAAAGAAAAAAAAAGAAAAAAAAAAAAAAGAAAAAAAAAAAAAAAAAAAAAAAAAAAATACATCACGAGGTTTTTTTTTTTAGCAGCAAGCTGATTACTTATGATAGCCACCGGGCAGTTACAGAGCAAAAATCTCTTCTAGTACAGGGTGGTTATAATTAAAGTTACCCTGTTTAGAGCCACGTAGAGTCCGTTCTAATAAGCAGATTTTAATGAAACTTGGAATATACACTATATGGACCATGAGGAAAAGAAATCTGCAATAAAAAAAATTGTAGTTCAAATTTTGACCACCAGGTGAAAAAGTGGCGCATAAAGAACAAAAATCACTAATTGAAAACACAAATTTTTATTTAATTACAGCATATGTTCAATGTGCATTCCATTTACGTCAACCACATGCTCGAAGCGTGTTATAGTGTGTTCAACAGTAGCGCGAAGGGTTTCTCGATCAATTGCAGCAACATGACGTGTTATGTTTGCTTTCAATTCAGGCAGAGTCCGTATGCTCCCTCCATACACACGATCTTTCAGAAATCCCCACAACCAGAAATCACAGAGATTTAAGTCCGGAGAACGAGGAGGCCAGGCAGTCGAAAAACTTCTCGAAATTACCCGATCATTTCCAAAGTGGGCACGAAGTAGTGCTGTCACTAGTCGTGCAATGTGAGGGGGTGCACCATCTTGCATAAAGACAGTAGTCTCTAAACATTCTCGTTCTTGTAGGGCAGGAATGACTTGCTGCCGAAGAAGCTCGCAGTAGCAGGTCGCCGTAATCGAACACCTTTGAGGGCCACGAAGCTTACTCTCCTCAAAGAAAAAGGGACCAAGAATAAATTCAGCAGTAAAACCACACCATACAGTAATGTAATCAGAATGTAAAGACTGTTCATGCACAACATTAGGTTTTGCCGTACCCCATATTCGACAGTTCTGAGTATTCACTGCTCCATCTAGTGCAACATGCGCCTCGTCCGACCATAAAATGTTCCAAGGCCATGTTTTATCAACCATTATTCTGGCCAAAAAAATTCTACAAAATTGAGTGCGCTTACCCGAGTCAGCAGGTTTCAGTTGTTGCACAACATGGAGCTTTTATGGATACCATTTTACAATGGATCGAAGAATCTTTCTAACTGTTGACCAAGGGATAGACAAAAAAGGATAGACCCCTTTGGAGATGATCGGGTAATTTCGAGAAGTTTTTCAAATGCCTGGCCTCCTCGTTCTCCGGACTTAAATCCTTGTGATTTCTGGTTGTGGGGATTTCTGAAAGATCGTGTGTATGGAGGGAGCATACGGACTCTGCCTGAATTGAAAGCAAGCATAACACGTCATGTTGCTGCAATTGATCGAGAAACCCTTCGCGCTACTGTCGAACACGCTATAACACTCTTCGAGCACGTGGTTGATGTAAATGGAATGCACATTGAACATATGCTGTAATTTAATAAAAATTTGTGTTTTCAATTTGTGATTTTTGTTCTTTATGCGCCACTTTTTCACCTGGTGGTCAAAATTTGAACTTCAATTTTTTTTATTGCAGATTTCTTTTCCCCATGGTCCATATAGTGTATATTCCAAGTTTCATCAAAATCTGCTCATTAGAACGGACTCTACGTGGCTCTAAACAGGGTAACTTTAATTATAACCACCCTGTATATAAGCTGCGCGTAACACTTTAGAGCCTATTTTCTCGGAATCATCTGGCTAGTGCGCTTTATTGCTTTACTGTGTGAATACCCTTAAGATATACTACCAATCTACCTAGTTTAATCCCGATCTGAATTTCCGAGACCGTAAGGTCCCCTTGTTAGTTAAAGTAATTATTTTTCCGTATAACTCTGTCACCAAGTAATATTATATAAAATAAAAACATAACTATTAGATAAATCTTAATTTTATAATGCTTATTTGTTTAAGACCCATCATCTTAACTGTGTGGTTAGCGCTCTCGCTTCACATGCTAAAGGTGCTGAGTTCGAATCTCGGGTTAGGCATGGATGTTTGTTGTGGTTCTGTATTCACGTTTAGCTGGTCGTTGATAGGTCGTTGAGCGTACAGTCCAACTAACTTTATATGTTTACGAGTAGAAGAAAGAACCAAAATGTCCCGTGCGTCAGCCAGAGTTTTGCTCATTAATTATAACTTTAAAAAAGGGACACAATGTATTGAGGTAGAAAACAAAAATGATGTTTTTAAATTGGATACTGGCTTTGAAGTTAACATATATATCCCAATTTCAATGCTTAATGGGAATGATATTTAAATATAGCAAAAGTAATCTTAGAAGCGTAGAGTGGTTCTAAAATTAAAGCTTTGAGTACTGTTAACCTTAAATGTAAATTAACTAATGAAACTAAAATTTTGGATTTTATTGCTGTTGGAAGTTTCCATTATGAAAATGTAATTCGGCCCCCAAGAAAGATAATCGGATGCTTAAAAGTTAAACAGAAATAAAAATTGGATCTGCTAGTTGGATCAACTAGTGGAGTAATTGCTAAGGTAGATAATCCAGGAGGATGAGTTAGTATTATAGTTTTAGTTGAAAAGTCAAATGGATCGTTAAGGTTGAGTTTGGATTAGCACGATTTAAATAAAGCTATAAAACGTGACCGTGTTCTATTACCAAATGTGGTGGAGTTAATACCTAAGATATATATAATAAATTTGTATTCACTGTTCTTTTTGTTAATGATGGATTTTGCCACACTGAATTGAACGCTAAATTAGGTGAATTATGTAATTTATCGCAACGTAAAGATTACATAAATTTTTACGACTTGTGATTAGTATTCAAAATGTTTCGAAGTACTTTCAGAAAAATAATGATAGTAATTTAACTTTAGACGGGGTTTTTATGTTACATCTAAATATGGAATAAAATTATGAGGTTGTTATTGAATTTTATAAAGTTTGATTTCAATACGTAAATGACACCTTGTGGCAAAAGGAATTATATGCAGTAATTAAAATCCTTCCACGAATTTCAAAGTTACTTATCTTTTTTTTTTTTCATCAATAAAAGTACAAGATATACTAGAAATCGTACGTTTTTTTTTTTTTGTGCATATTGTATCATTTTTCACATGTAAACCAAACACCGCTTATACTAGGGTGGGTCATCGTTATATTGAATTTTTTTACCATCCCAAACAGCAAGAAAAAGGTGCCAAATGATGCTTAACTTACATATAAATTTTTATTAGAATGGGATATCATCTTCTGCCCTCCGAATTGACTTTAGAGAATATATATTTTGAAAAAAAAAAAATCCTTTTTTTTCGAGGAGTTGTTTTAGGAATATTAAAGGAAGTTGAGAAATGTATGAATAACATTTATTTATTACAAGAAAATGTCGATAAAAATGACATTTATATTATTATTATGAATATCAAGTTTATAACTAGAAATCGCACGTAACTTTTTTGTGCGTAGTGTATCATTTTCCCCATTTAAACCTACCTTTTTTTACCTAGATACATTAGGATGGCATTTAACATCCTGATTTTAACAGAAAGCCTGGGAAACGTTACAAGATTAAACAAGATAGAGGAAAATTATATAAAAATTAATATTAAATAGTGGGTACGAAAATTTTTTGTAACTGGAATAGAGTTTTAAACATGCAAAAAATTAATCAACAATTAACTCTAACAGTAAGAATATATTTTCATAATCATTTATCCTAATGTTCAGATATTTTCTAAATAAAACCTGGATTTAAAATGAAATCCCCCAAAGAGTTTAATTTTAATTTGTTTTTATTTGAATGTTGGAAATACGATTTACCTTTTAGATGGAAAGTCGAAACTGTAATCTAAATAATTTTTTTTTTTAATATTGAAACGAAATGTTGAAAAACACAAAAGTTACATCACATGTCAAAATAAAATTATATTAAATAAATTATTTTGAAAAACTTTTAAGGAGGTCTAGAGCCCCACATTTTAATTTCTTTAATATGAGTTGGATCAACACAATTTTTTTATGTAATTGTACAACAGTGAACTAGTCTATAAAATCTATCCCGAAATTTTTAAAAAAATTTATTTGTTTTATTAAAATAATATAATTACTATAAAGCAACGCATTAAATATTTTGATTTAACTTAATAAAAAATATCTTAATAAAACTTAAAAATTATATGTATGTGTTCACAAATATATAACAAAAAAATTTACCAACACACAATTTTTCTATCTACAGAGAATATTAAAATAAAAAATTGTAACTATAAAAGTTAATATTTTTTTTCTTTCATAATTATAAAAATTCATACCTGAAGTAAAACAACAACATTTTAAAATTTTGTTTGGTAAATATCTTTTAAAGAGTTCATACAATACGCAAGGAAAATATTGCGTATGTTACTTAATTACAAATGGAGTTATTTCCAATACTGTAAAAAAAAAAAAAAAGTCAGTGAGAAAAAGCTGTTTAAAGTTCAATCGTTGACCAAGTCAGCGTCAGCTGTCAAATATTAATTTGAAAACTACAAGCTAACGGAAAGGGGTAACATTATAAATGAGGTATCAAAATGATTGTAATTGAACAAATTATTTAAAAAAGAAATTAAAAAAAAAAGGGGGGGGGGGAAGGCCAATTTTGAAAATATTTGGACCCTGAAGACCTTAATTATGTTTTGGTTTAAAAATTCACGATTCAATGATAATAATTATCGAAAACATTTGAAAAATTAAAAGTTAACATATATTTTCATTGAGTTGAACAAATTTCCGCAGTGAAGCGAAACATTGTTTTCAACTAATCATTGCGAAACATTGGAAGCAATGTTGTTAAAAATTAAAACAGTCTGAAGAATAGTAGAACTTTTGAGTTTCGGAAAACTTTTCAAACATTTTCTTTTTATTCGAATATGAATGACAAGAAAATTTAAAGTTAGCATTTCAAAATACCAAAAAGTCCATTTGAGTGAGTGGATTTGTAAATAACAACAATTCTAGATGTTTGTATCAAACATGCAACGTGGATCCTTGTGAGAAAAACCTTACTCTTCTAAAATGCAATACTTATTCAGAACTCTTGTTTTTATACCTTTACTAAGAGTTGGCAATGTCTTAGAAATGTAAAGTACTTATCTTGGGTATTGACCCTTTTTTGGAAAGTGCATGTTTTAAAAAAGAAAAAGCGTAAGAAGCTTTTTAAGCAAGTAAAATATTTACTTAAGAAATATAAAAGTCGATACTTATAAAACAAATTATGCTGTACCGATTCTTTTCTTTTTTTATATATATGTTCAACCATAATCCTCGGGTGAGTTATGTTGCTTGTTACAATCCTGTTTTTCTGTATAACTTCTGCTTTTAATAACAATGACAGTGATATAGATTGGGAAAAAAGGAATAATTAACCCTAAAAAATAATTTTTTAGCACGTTATAAAAAAAAAAATTAAATATTTTTTTAACGTGTATGGCAGGAAAATTAGGTTACTTAGTTGAAAAGCATATAAAATACACACGTCAAAAATTCATTTCTCTATTTTAAATAGTTTCTTTTTCAGATGCTCTGGAAATGTAAATTTTTATATTATTCTGAGAAGAATAAAACCTGCTACATTACGACATTTTCACAGCATATAAAAGGATCCATGCAATAAAAAAAAAAGTAGTTTATTTTTGCGGCAGTAGAAACTAAATTTTTTTTAGATATATTAATTGATAAAATAGATTTTTATTTTTTAAATGGTGAATAGTGAAAAATATTCCAAAATTCTAAATTTGAAGTCTAAATTACTTCAAATTTTAAATATATATTTTAATACTATTTGAAAAATTAAAAATAATTTCTAAAATACATGGTTGTAATATGAGGGAGAAAAAAATAGGAACGTGAAAGTTAAGATTCTTAAATTTCACTTTTATATTTGATTTTCGTTTTACCAAATCGTTTTCCTTTTCAAAACCAAATCAGGAATTCTTTAATTCATCGGTAACTAGGCGAAAAAAAAATCTACATTTAATTAAATATCTTCTTTTTGAAACGAGTTTTTCAAAACATCAGTTTTAATTAATTAGATTACATAGGATATCTTAAAATTACCATTTAACAATATCTTTTTGGAAAACTACATTTTTGTATATCTATTAACATTGCCATAGGAATTTGAAACTCGTTGAGATAAGATTTAAAGTAAGTGACATGTTATTAAATTGTAGAATTAAATTATTGGACGAGAACATGTGCTCCATGGTTTTGCCTTGTTTGACATAATTTCCCTTGCCTTGCGGAGTTTATGAAATAACATTACTGCTAATTAATTAAGGATTAATTGTTTACTAGTGCATAAGTTCTTAGTAATTATATAAAAGCTGGACCGAAGACAGTTTGGTTGGTTGTTTTCAGATTATCTGGCGCCGTCAACAACACGAGGGCTATAATGCGCCGAAACATTCGTCAAAGACAAGCCAACATACATTTACAAACACCCATTCCTAACACGGGACTCGAACCGGCAAACTCGCGGACGAGAAGCTAGAACGCTAACGTCGGCCGGAAGACAATTTATTGCAAAGGTTAAGAAAGATAGTTTAAAAACAAGATTGAGATGTTTCAAAATTGGTGATTCTGTAAATTTACACATTTTTCGATTTACATCGCTGTTCACTTTTTTTTTTAATTGTTTCTTTTTTTTATGATAAACTACAATATCTTTAATATACAATATTATCTATTTAAAATGCATTTAAGTCTCACTGTAATTAAGATAAACATCTTTTTCTTTTATAAACATAACAAGTCCCATACTTTTTTAAATAGTTCAAATTTCCAAAATTTTAAATTTTCATTTGATAATAAAGAGAGCGGCTGACCTCTTATCGTCTAATGTAAACTAATTTTTTGTGTTACCAAGTTGTGTTAAACTTGTGTTAACAAGTTGAAATTTTTATAACAATCAATTCAGGCTGAAATCATTCATCAAAAGCAATTTATACTAAATATCATATCTAATTTCAAACTAATACTTTCCCTTAGAGTTACGTAACTTATTTTTTTGAACAAATACGGCTTGCTTTAGGGTTTTCTTTCAAAAGTTAGGTCCAAAAGATTCTAAATATTTATGTTTCTAATCATAAGACGTATACGATGTGCTCAAATGAAAAGGAGACCTTAACTGTAACTGCGTTGTATCAAATCCCAGTTAGTAAATATGTCGATAGAGGGAGAGGTTGTACTCCTAGTTTCAAATGCGTAATTAACGACTTCTCCTCATTATCAGTATCCTAATTTCTGGATAGTTGTCTACAGGAGCGTTCTGGGGAGTTGTAGCATGATGAGTTTCTCCAAATCAGCACAAAGGGCAGTTATCCAATTTCTTCACTTAGAAGGGGAGCATGCTTCAGATATTTATCACAGAGCACCATATATTGGTGGTGCCAACGTGATGAGTAAAATCAAGCTTAAATATTAAGGACTTGCCACGTCCTGAGCAGACGCATATCGTAACCATCAGTGTCGCAATTTCGGCTGAGGATGAAATAATCCATATATGTTTCACTGCAAAAAAACTCATACTATTAATAAATACATCTCCATTTGGCCTTTTCTAGGTTTATTTGAAGACGAGACAGGAAGACAGGAACATTAATTAATATTTTGAATTACAACGGATCGATGCTGGCCCCCTAAACAGCTCAGGGTCGCATTAAGATCCAATTTACTGTATCTCAAGATTTCGGCACCAGACGCTCCTGTCACATACTAAAAGAGCGCCATCTGCAATTTTAATTTACAACAGAGGACGAGCTCGTATGACATGAATCGTACGCACGGGAAATTGCTGTTGGACTGTCGATAAGCAAAGAAACTGTGCATGACATAATCTATAACTATATATAAAATTATATATATAGATAATTTGATTATGACAAAGTTTGTGCACAGTTGGTGCCCTGGAATCTGAAGCAAGAAAAAGGATCGTTTTCAAAGAAAAAGTAAGTATATTTATAAGATGGCTACAATGGTATGAGCGGTATTGCAACACGTTGTTTAGGTTTGAATAGACTATCAAGAAAAAGCGCATGCTCAAGCACTCGAGTGGAATCGTTCTCCAGGACAACGCTAGACCACATTTTGCCGAGAAGATCCTCGCGTACTTAAAAAAATTTTGATAGGAGGTCTTGCAACGGGCAATCCCATGGGGAGCCCGGATATCTCCCCATGTGATTGCCGTATCTTTGAACTCTTAGAAAAATCTCTGGAAGGTCAGAAGTCCACCTGCGACAAGTGTACAGTGTATCTAGGAAAACTGGATCCATCAACAACCCAGGAGTTTATACACTGAAGCCATCCACTCCCTTTCCACAGATATACATTATGGTTACATCAAAAGACGAACCTTCAAAGCTCAGGCATAATCGTTTTGAGAAATACGATGCACAAAGTTTCAATTTAGATTATTTAGACAGTCATTCACTTTTGACGATTCTTGAAGTACAGTGCGCAAAAAAAAAAAAAAAAAAAAAAAAAAAAAAATCTGAACGATGGCTGTATTTTGTATTCTAATTGACGAAGATTAAGACAAGTACCATTGTAAATCGTAAAAGGTCTTTATTAATTGTATAATTTTTTTTTTTTTATCATGAAGGGTCATCTACATACTAAAATTTGGGAATTTTGTATTTAGGGTAAACTAAGTATTCTAAATCGAATGAAAACATAAAAAATAGGGGTTTGTATTTAAATTTTCAAAGGTAGTGTTAAATCTACTTAGTATACATCCCCCTAAGAAGAAAAATTTACACTAGACGTGTAAGAAATTGTAAACAAAACAGTTTGGTGCAAACCGCAAGATTCTACAAAAATTAGAAGCAAAGATATAGCCATCGTTCGGAATTTTTCTTTTTTAGTACTGTACCATAACTAATTAATACCACCTCTCTCTTTGAGGTAATTTTCGTTATGTCCCCAGATGGATAAAAATGCACCCCCCTCCTCCTATATGAAGCTCTAGTTACGGCCTTGGATGACACTTCAGCTCTACTTAAGAACTTAAATGGTTTTTCCCTCTAGACAATTTATACTTTTTTATCCGTTATATTATTAGGGTTGCCTGCTTATAAAACCGAGGATTGAATTATTTTTCATTATCAATATCGTATCTTAGGGGGAAAAAAAAGTTGATTTTTTTTTCCCTCTCGGGATGCAATAACTATTTTTTACATATAAATTATTTTTTTAGCCTTAATGTGAACAGTTCCATTCAGGAGATAAGTTCAAATAAATATTTTGATCTCAACCAAAAAACCGAATGAAGTTGGTAATTCATACATAATTCATATGCTTATCAAAATACTCTTTTATTATTTTTCTGATATAAAGTAACGAGAATCGATAGAAAAAACCTTTAAGGAAAGAATTCGAGGTTTCTTTGTTCTTTCAATTGGAATATTTGACAAATTTTATTTTGGTAATTCATTTTCCTTTTTCTTTGATGCCAGACATTGATATAAATCTTTGTAAAAACTTTTACTCGAGAATCAGCTCTCAGCATTATGAACTGCACAAAAAATCCCCTATAATGCTTATCAAAGAACATTTCAGGAATAAAAATATTTATTTAGTAAAATGATGTTTTTAAATTTTGTTAACCATCCGTTTTATATGATTTTTAAAGTAAAAGTTTTTTTTTTTACATTGAGTCATTCAAACAAATAAAATACACTATAAAAAAACATCATGAATAAACCAACCGTAAGAAAGAAAATTGCATACAGGAGTTTAAATCTGAAGTTTATGAAATACATACGATCCATGTTGCTTCAAAGAAACTTTAATTTTATATTGCCTCATAGAGATTTTTTATGCAATCACTTTAAATATTGTTAGTATTTTTAGGGAAATAACGAGACTTCAAATTCTTTACACGGCGTATATCCTTTACAATTTTTACTGTACATCCAACATACGGATAATATTTGGTATGAAAACTTACCACACAATTTGATATTTTATTTTTGCCGAAAAAAAAAAAAAAAAAAAAACTTTTATTCCAAAGACTTTCTTTAGCTAGCATAACCCTATCAAACTTATACCTCATACTTTCTGTGTAGCTCATTATTATTCAATTAATCTGTTATGAAATGTAAAATTTCTTGAGTGAAATAATTTAATATGCAGTACACATAGTTACAACATGCATATAAATATTTCTTTGTATTTATTTATTAGTTTAGTTTTTAAAGTAACAAATAACAATTTGTTTGTGATAATACCAACGAGATCTTTTGAACTAATTCAAGATTTCAGTGAACTTCTACTTAAAGTTCAGTAAAGAATTTAGCAATATTAAGTTGTGAAAAAATTAACTCTTAAAAACTAAGCTTTTACTATAAATAACTTCATTGCTCGTACCAACTTTAAGGTACACTTTCAACTTATTTAAGCGATTTTGAACACCGATGGATTTGTCATTGTGTTTGACCACCAAGAAGAATAGATTCAATGTCCTGAACTAATTGAGGACTGGAAAGGGAAAACGTCTTTAGTGCTAAAACAGTCGAAAACCTTATTTTTTTACGGAAAAATTTCCTATAGACCAGGATAAACAAAGTATAAAACACCCAAAGTGCGAACTCCAGTAGCAATAGTTAAAATTCAATCTGATACTTAAGTTCCAGATGCGAGTGTTTTTCATTTTTCAGCTCATCTGAAATTTTTTCTTTTTTTTGGACTTGGGTCGTTTTTCATTTCTAGTCCTCAATTCTTTTGATCCAAAACTTCACAAAATGTATTATCATTGACATCAAGTAGTATCTTTCAAATTTGAATTTGACTGGATGACGGCAATTGGGAAATGAATCCTCCGAAAATGCAATAGAAACTTGTGTGAAAGCGGCCTTTTAGTGACCATCTCCAAAATGTGATAGAATTTATGGTCATCGAAAACGAACCTATCTGGCAAATTTCAACTCGATTGCATGAAAATAAGTTAGTTAAGTAGTCGTCAACAGAAATGGAGACCTACACGCACACATACAAACAAAATAGAAATTATTATAAAGGATATAATACAAGTAAATTAAATTAATAAGATTACAGAGTTTGGCGAGGGGACTTGATGAGATGGGAATTTAACTTGATGAGACGTTTCAGAAATAAGATACATTTAAAATTGACTGTAAATAACAATACAAGAGGCTATGGGTTAGATTTTTTAAAAATTGGATAGGAAGTTCGGATTCGGGTTTGAGAAGAGAGAAAACAATAGTTAGGCATAAAAAATTGTCAAATAGCTCCTTGCAAGATAATTTCCTTTATAGTAATTTCAAACGAACGCATGATTCGAAATCTCTATCATTACAGTACTGTGTACTGTGCAAAAATTGATTTCGCAACGGTATAAAATAATTAGTGTATACTGCACAAACTTAGGCTAAAATGAGATTATCTAAACTTAGAGTTTTCTTAGTTTATTCGAAGACACAAGACAATTACGATAAAAGACAGAAAATTAATTATTTTGTTGCGTGGGTGGGTTCGAAAGATTTGAAGCCAAAGCAGATCAATACTTGCAGAAATTTATTCCAATATAAATCCAGAACTTCTCGTTCTTGTAGACTCAATACAGCTCTTCACACAACAATAGAGCACAAAACAGCAGTTAAAAACTTGATACACAACTGCTACAAATCGCCTCAAAAGACAATGCAATACAGTTCGCTTTAGAACTACTCTGAATGCTCATTAAGAGACAGCTAACTCAGTAACTTAACTCAGTAATTCCACTAACTCAACTCATGGCCGGGCTTATATAGGAAAGTCAATTCTTCGTGAATCTTCTAGAGACAGAAATTTGGAGGACTTTCCAGGTCGTAGTCGAAAAGCCCAATTCATGTACATGGGGACCGAAAATGTAGCCAAATAGTCGCCAAGTTTGGCGACATTTGGCGATTTCTTGCCAAATTTGGGGACAAAAATTAGTCGCCAAAACCGTCTCCAATTTGGCTCTATCTCGCCAATTTGGCGAGATTGCCATTATCTTAACATTAAATGGCCTGCTCCTTATAAAACTCGCTTCCCAGCGTTATCTCTGTAAAACTCGTTTTCAAGCATTAAGGGTCACATTGCAGGAAAGCAAAGTAAGACAAACTTTTGCACTGCCTTATGCGAAATGTACATAAATTTATCTTTTTACATAATTAATGCTACGAAATATTTACAAATATACAGAAATTCGTAACAATTTATTTACTACAAGATCCATGGTGACCCTCTGTTCTGGTTAGGGTAGCATCTTAATCTGCTGAAGGTTTTTTTCGTCACCAGACGCCCATATAAAATATAAAGAGAGCTCCATCTACATTTAAGAGTTACAACTCGGTATACCAAAGCATTTATAGGCAAAATCTTTCAACAGACACATTTTTGGACTTCCAGATTAATGTGACCATTTTAACAGAAAATACAACCAATCGTGTCTAAAACGTCATTCACAAATGCATCCTTTTAACATTAGTAAGGTAAACGCATTTGATTTATATGTAGAGTGTATTTTGATTATAATGTTAATTCAGGAACAAATGTGAGGGTCAACTTGTGTGCAATTTGAAGGTGGACAAACAAACCTTTGAAAATGACTCTTTTAATAATTGCCCTCTTTCTTATGCCTATTAAAAATATTTATATATTTTTTTAATTATATACATTAATAGCTTTACAAGCTGTTTTAAAAGCTACCTCCCAAGTGTCACGCTTTCAAATGTTGCGTAAAACTTTCATGTATGTTTAGAAGGAAGTTCTTTGTTTAATTAGTCCCTTGAGCTTCAGCTGCGTTCAACTTCGAATTGTTTCACAATGAGATTAAAATACATGAGTTGCTTTCTTTATTCATGCAGGAGTGTCCCCCCCCCCCCTTTTTTTTCTTCTTCCCCTCCTTCCCTTTTTTTTAAATACAGATCTATTAAGGTAATTGGAATGGTTCCCGCCAGGTCTAAACCATAACAATGTCGCCTCCGAATTGTCGCTTTACAAAAAACGTTTCTTCTTGGCTGGAGCCGGTAGAGAAACAGCAAAAGTTAACAGGAAAGTATACAATTTGAATTTTCTACTTCCAAAACTGGGAGAAAAAGAAAATCCCTCCTCCCGCTTTTTTTTAAAAAGGAATTGCCAACTTGCCCCTGTCTCAAAGATTTTATGCTTCCTTTTTTAGCCCACAAAATCTGCAAAAATATTTCATCAACCTCTAACCTTAAAACTTATGAAATTCTTTCCCTAATGCCACCGTTTATCACACAAGCTCGTATGGTTATGCGGAGAATGTAAAAAAAAAAAAATATTTACCATTATGAATACAAGAATATTCACAGTATTCCAGGCACAGAAAAGTAGAAAACTACAAACCGGCATGCACTGTAGGAAATGTGAGCTTCCCTTAACGGTTTGAAAAAAATAGTATTGCATTCATAAGGGAAATAAATATTTACCACCATGTTACCCTATACTAATAACGTTAAAATGCCAATTTTCTATGTACCTTTTTTAAGTAACTACAAAACAGATATTTTTGAAATTTTAACATTCTTTTTTAATATGAAGTTAACATTAAGAGAATATGTTAACTTGTTTTTTTTTTTAAAAAACAATCTCAAATGATAAAACCCCAAAAATCTCTGAGAATCGTATTTTTGTAAGGCAAAATAATTTTTTAAAAATAAAAAATAAATAATCAGCATTTTTCTAAAACGTTAACTTTAGATTAATATTTGATACAAAGCAAATATAGGGTAAAAATTTCATAAAGAAGCTAGAAGCCTTTTTTTTTTCAAAAAAGTACATTGATCGAAGTTTGAAAAGTGACATTTTGAAATAAATGTGTTTTTATGCGAAATTGTGACATAGAAAACGTGGGTTTACGTTTTTTTAAAACTAGCTTTTCTCTGGAACTAAAAAGAGTACATGCCAAAACTATATCTTAAAAGAATACTAGTTTGAAATTTAAAGATATGCGAAAATAAATTTGAAGCTTCAACTCTAGGTAATATTGAAAACCGTATTTAATCATTTTATATATATATATATATATATATATATATATATATATATATATATATATATATATATATATATATATATATATATATATATATATATATATATATATATATATATATATATATATATATATATATATATTTTTTTTATTTACAGATCAAACAGTTTATAAATAGCAAATATTTTTAATTTTCATTCACTTCAAATTAAAACTTATAACCTTTGATGAGTATATAGTTTCTTTAAAGCCAATTACGAAACCATTATTACAATTCTCATAGGTAAAGCATCATTTGGGTTTAAAATATCGGATATAATTTTACGTTTAAAATAGGTTAACATCTTCATTAACATCCTTTAATGACATTTCCACAAACAAATCGATAGATGTTACATTCGCTAAAAATAAAAGCATTTACCAAAAAGTAGTCGCCAGGTTTGAGGGTATTAAGGAATATTTTTTACATTTGAAAAAAGTTTCTCTTTTTTTTCTTTTTTGTGTATGTGTGTTCTTCAAATCGTGAAGAGAATTTTTCCTTTCATCATTAAAAAAGAAAATCTTGCTCTTGTGGTGAAACATTATTTTTGTGTTCAGAAGAAAAAATATTTTGCGGTTTCAAAAATAAAGCCCAAACATGTCAAACAATAAGTAACGAAGAAAATAAACATTCTTTTACAAGAATTCATTTTTCGCAACCTACAGTTTAGATCACGTAGTAGTCTACAGTTTTGGGTTAGCTTCCTATATATTTTTATACATGTATTTCGTGACTTAAATATATATGGAGTTATAAATATAGATATTGTTGCTATCCATTTATATCCTTTAATTTTTACCTTTTCGAAATTGCGGTATAAATTCCATTTCTTTGTAAATTGCGCACGAAATGCCATGAATATTTCTAAACTTAGGCAATATATATGGAAATATGGATCCATAGCTTGATCTCAGACAAATTTTCATATTAAAACTTTTTGTAAATTATTTTAATTTTATTGTATTAGATTCTATTTCTCTTTTGATGGAGAATTCATGGAGTTCCTTTCATCCGGGATATTGACGAGGAAGTTTGGAGAAAATATATTTTATGTTTTTTTTAATAATATTTAAATGTTGTTCATTTTATTATTAAACTATGTGTTAATTAATAAGGATATGAAGACGATTTAAATAATCCAAGTATAATGTATTACATTTTAAAACTTTAGATCCATACCTAGTTTTGAGGTGATAATTTTGGGTATGCATATATCCTGGATATTATTTTATTAATCATTAAATTGTAAATACAATAACTTTTAATTTTTTTTTCTGTTGATAAATATTTATTATTGTACAAAATGTCATTGCTAATTAATTATAAGGTTAATCGTGTTCAAGATATTTGATTAATAAAATTAATTTAATTAAAATTGTTGTTGCATAAACGTTTTAATTCATTACACGAAATTAAGAATTTTTCAAAAGGGAAATCTTAAAAAAAGGCGAAATATATTTTTATAAATTCAAATATTACGATCTTACTGAAATAACTCGTTAGAAAATATGCACATGTGAATAAATGTGTATATATCATTTCTCCGTGATGCTTCTACGAAAATTGGAATTTTACAAAAAGCTTATCGGATTCAGTTCAATTCATTCCAAGTAGATTTTTTAATCGTTTCAGCCATTTTTTGTGGAAGACCAGCACATTCATAATATACAGGGTGGCCAGGAAATAACTTTCCCTGTTTGGCGGCATCTGCAGCTAAAACTAATGTACGAAATGAAACCATATTTTATATGCAGGTTAAGGAAGGCATGGGGAGATGAATTCCACCAAAAAAAAAAAAAAAATTAGTTCCAAAAGTTGCCGATAGCGGGAAATGTGGCGCTATCGGAACCGAAACACATGAATAACTACAATGAAAGCATGGAAATTTGATTTTTCAGAATGTCAATACTATACAGTTATGAATAAATTATTGGAACACATAAAATAAGATTTTAGTCATTAACATTTGGGTCCCCTGGACGCCGCGTAACATTTTCAATATGCTGACCTTCCCGGTGTACAACATATTGCATCCGGTGAATAACGTTCTCTACAGCTGCGTGCAAACTGTCTGTTTGGATGTTCGCAACGGCCCGTCTTATGCTCTGCTTCAAGACATGCAAGTTTGGAATGTCATCAGCATACACAACGGATTTAAGGTATCCCCATAGCCAAAAGTCACATGGGGTGATGTCCGGGGAACTGGGTGGCCATTCCGTCTGAAAATATTGACTGATGACTCTGTCATTACCAAAATTCTGGAGTAAAAGGCGCTGCACTGAACGATGAATATGTGGCCGAGCTCCATCTTGCATAAAAATGATTGAGTTTAAGCATTGTCTTTGCTGCAATTGCCGAATAACGAAAGTTTGGAGAATTTCCCCATATTTTTCGCCGTTGATTTAGCAGGTAATAGGTCCTGCCTTAGTTATGTTCTTAAAAAAGTATGGTCCTATTATAAAATTTACCGTGAAACCGCACCACACGGTTACCTTTGGGGAATGCAATGGCATTTCTAGCATCACTGTGGGTCGCTCACATGCCCAAATACGGCAGTTCTGAGTATTAGCAGATCCATTCAGATGAAAATGAGCCTCATTTCCCTACAATATTTTCCAAGCCCAATCATTGTCGATCTCCATTCGGGCAAGAAATGTTAAAGCAAAAGTTAGGCGCTTATCGTAATCTGTTATTTTTAATTCTTGCACACAACTGATTTTATACGGATAGAAATGCAGCATTTTAAGCAAGATTTTCCATACAGTAGAATAAGGCATATCGGTTTGACGAGCAATTGCACGAGCACTTGGACCACTGCTGGTTCCTGTGTTGTCGAACACAGCTGTAGCAACATCTGTTACTGCATCTTCTGATACTGCTTTTCGTCCTCTGCCAGCTCTAAGTCCAAGCGATCCAGTTTCCTCGAATTTTTTAATCATCGCTCTTACTGTTGCAGCAGATACAGGGGTGTAGTGGAGCGGGAACGCGTGGGAACGGCGATCCTTTACCTTTTCAGAAAGCGGAACGGCGTTCCCTCTCCTAATTTTCCGAATTTTTTTTTTTTTTTTATTTTTATTTAAAAACGTATTATTTATAAAACGAAAAGGTGACATTAAACGCAAAGTCAAAAAAGAAAACGAAAAGGTTCTTTTGTAAGAACTACGCTGTCGTTTTCGATCTGCACCTGCAGAGCTGAACAAGCAAGTTCAAGTATTTGCAAACACTTAAAAGAGGCGAGGCAATCCACGCATAATTCCATTCCATCAACAATCCGACACATGCATTCGACTCCCCCTCCCCCTGTCTCCTACATGGTGTTGAAATATATTAAGTAGTCTCTCAATGTTTGAATGCTCCTTCATTCGAACTATGATTCATCCAATGCAGATTATCGTCTTCGTCATCTGTATTTGTGGATGAATTCCAGACGTCAAAGTTGTCACAAATTGGAGCCATCTCTCTCCATTTATAAAGGACAAAACTGCGGTCTTGCTTCGCTTGCGCCCTTTCCTTGAATAATGTTTCTCTTCTAATTTTAACGGGAACGCTAATCGATTTCTCAACAAAAGTGATGTAACTTTTTTTTTTTTAATTTTTTATATCACCCACGTGCTTTTAAATCACGGAATTATGCATTTATATTGTCTTGCCAGATATTGGGAAAATCAAACTGATACGTTGTTTGAACATGACAAAATATCTTCAAAACTGTATAGATTTTATAACTCGTGCTTACTTTCACTCAATACATAAAAGTAACAGAAATGGGTGGCCTCAGGAAGGGGCATGGGAGGATGCTTTCATTCCCCTTCCTGATAGTTACTTAAATTTTTTTTAAAGTGGAAAAAAGGGCAAAATTCACCGGAAAAAATAAACTGTGAACTATTTAAAAATATATTTTATATTTGTCATTGTGAGAAGGGAACTAGTTTTGAAAAATCTAGGTTAGGACAAAAAAAAAAAAAATTCCTTTCAACCTGCAAAGAATGATGCCGAAACTCATGCTAATGAATCTATTCTTTTCCAAAAAGTTAAGGTATTTGTATTTGCTTTGAGGTAATATATTTCACTTTCCTTAATATAAAACTGCTAATGGTTTTGCAAATGGGTATAATACATCGAAGTCGGGCTGTGAAATTGTAAGAAAGCAGTTGAAATGTATTTTAAAATTCAAAAGTAAATTGCTTTTCGGTGTGAGAATGAGAAAGTTTACAATTACAGTTATTTCAGAGTTTATTCCAAAAATATAGCAACAGTTCTTTAAAAAAAAAAAAAAAAAAAAAAAAAAAAAAAAAAATCTTTCCTCCCCCCAAGTTTAAAAAAAAAATCAACATTAAATACAGTGGTGGCGGTAAAGGGAGGAAATTACCCCCGATATTTTTCAAATTGCAGTGATTTTGATGACAATATCAATATTATTTAAAGAAACCAGGAATGTTCCAAGCAAATCTATACATCTATCAAGTCTACATTTAGTTGGTTGTTTGTACGCTTAACGGCTTACTTTTATGTACAATGAAGGCTAATCGGGACGGGACCTAAAGCTTAAATTGGATTCCGAATCATAACGAAAACCTATGTCTAGCACGGGATTCGTACGAGGCACCTTTGGAATGCGAGGCTAGAGCTCTAACCACACAGCCATCAGGTCTGAATCGAAACTCGGTCTCTTATGGAAATTTTTCTGAATGAAAATTGTTTAAGAAATCATGTAAATAATCTGTTTAAAATGAATTGTAGATAATCTGTTTAAAAATTGTTTCAAAAAAGCAATTTAAAAATTTGTGTCAATAATATATTAGAAAATATCTTCTAATCCATTTATAAAGTGTCAAACAATCTGTTAAAATGGCTTGTGCAAAGCAAATTGTTAAAAAATCCAGGTAACTTAAGAGTTTTAAAAAGATATTTAAATAAAAAAAGTCTAAACACACATGTTTTTCTTTTCAATTTTGAGGAGCTCATTGTCTGTTTTGGGATTATTAAAGTAAAATTAAGAAAGTTATTTATTCTTAGTTGTAATTTTTTTGGGAAAATCAAACTGATACGTTGTTTGAACATGACAAAATATCTTCAAAACTGTATAGATTTTATAACTCGTGCTTACTTTCACTCAATACATAAAAGTAACAGAAATGGGTGGCCTCAGGAAGGGGCATGGGAGGATGCTTTCATTCCCCTTCCTGATAGTTACTTAAATTTTTTTTAAAGTGGAAAAAAGGGCAAAATTCACCGGAAAAAATAAACTGTGAACTATTTAAAAATATATTTTATATTTGTCATTGTGAGAAGGGAACTAGTTTTGAAAAATCTAGGTTAGGACAAAAAAAAAAAAAATTCCTTTCAACCTGCAAAGAATGATGCCGAAACTCATGCTAATGAATCTATTCTTTTCCAAAAAGTTAAGGTATTTGTATTTGCTTTGAGGTAATATATTTCACTTTCCTTAATATAAAACTGCTAATGGTTTTGCAAATGGGTATAATACATCGAAGTCGGGCTGTGAAATTGTAAGAAAGCAGTTGAAATGTATTTTAAAATTCAAAAGTAAATTGCTTTTCGGTGTGAGAATGAGAAAGTTTACAATTACAGTTATTTCAGAGTTTATTCCAAAAATATAGCAACAGTTCTTTAAAAAAAAAAAAAAAAAAAAAAAAAAAAAAAAAAATCTTTCCTCCCCCCAAGTTTAAAAAAAAAATCAACATTAAATACAGTGGTGGCGGTAAAGGGAGGAAATTACCCCCGATATTTTTCAAATTGCAGTGATTTTGATGACAATATCAATATTATTTAAAGAAACCAGGAATGTTCCAAGCAAATCTATACATCTATCAAGTCTACATTTAGTTGGTTGTTTGTACGCTTAACGGCTTACTTTTATGTACAATGAAGGCTAATCGGGACGGGACCTAAAGCTTAAATTGGATTCCGAATCATAACGAAAACCTATGTCTAGCACGGGATTCGTACGAGGCACCTTTGGAATGCGAGGCTAGAGCTCTAACCACACAGCCATCAGGTCTGAATCGAAACTCGGTCTCTTATGGAAATTTTTCTGAATGAAAATTGTTTAAGAAATCATGTAAATAATCTGTTTAAAATGAATTGTAGATAATCTGTTTAAAAATTGTTTCAAAAAAGCAATTTAAAAATTTGTGTCAATAATATATTAGAAAATATCTTCTAATCCATTTATAAAGTGTCAAACAATCTGTTAAAATGGCTTGTGCAAAGCAAATTGTTAAAAAATCCAGGTAACTTAAGAGTTTTAAAAAGATATTTAAATAAAAAAAGTCTAAACACACATGTTTTTCTTTTCAATTTTGAGGAGCTCATTGTCTGTTTTGGGATTATTAAAGTAAAATTAAGAAAGTTATTTATTCTTAGTTGTAATTTTTTTGGGAAAATCAAACTGATACGTTGTTTGAACATGACAAAATATCTTCAAAACTGTATAGATTTTATAACTCGTGCTTACTTTCACTCAATACATAAAAGTAACAGAAATGGGTGGCCTCAGGAAGGGGCATGGGAGGATGCTTTCATTCCCCTTCCTGATAGTTACTTAAATTTTTTTTAAAGTGGAAAAAAGGGCAAAATTCACCGGAAAAAATAAACTGTGTACTATTTAAAAATATATTTTATATTTGTCATTGTGAGAAGGGAACTAGTTTTGAAAAATCTAGGTTAGGACAAAAAAAAAAAATTCCTTTCAACCTACAAAGAATGATGCCGAAACTCATGCTAATGAATCTATTCTTTTCCAAAAAGTTAAGGTATTTCTTCTAAAATATCTTCTAATCCATTTATAAAGTGTCAAACAATCTGTTAAAATGGCTTGTGCAAAACAAATTGTTAAAAAATCCAGGTAACTTAAGAGTTTTAAAAAGATATTTAAATAAAAAAAGTCTAAACACACATGTTTTTCTTTTCAATTTTGAGGAGCTCATTGTCTGTTTTGGGATTATTAAAGTAAAATTAAGAAAGTTATTTATTCTTAGTTGTAATTTTCAGTCCCCCCCCCCCCCACAGAAAAAAAACAAAAGTATACGTTTGTAACGACGCGACATACCGTTCCCATTCCTTTTTATTTTACACTACACCACTGAGCAGACATTGGACCTTTACGCAGGTTATGAAGTCTTCGAAATTCCCGCAGAGCCACCACAGCATTACATTGTCTAGTGTAGTACAGTTTCACTAGCAAAGCACGTTGAGGTAAGGTAGGTCGCATATCACCAACAGTCAATGAAAGAATCGCTGTTTGGACGTTCGCTCTTTTCTTTTTAAAGGGAATGCGTTACGCTGCTGTCATGTACGCATTAGAATTTTGCATAATTGCTATCTCGATATGTAAATTACCTCAAACGTACGAACAAGTAGCGCCAAAATCTCACCTAGCGGCAACTTTTGGAACTATTTTTTTTTTTTTTTTTTTTTTTTTTTTTTTTTTTTTTTGGTATTCATCTCCCCATGCCTTCAACAGTCTGTACATAAAATATGGTTTCATTTCATTCATTAGTTTTAGCTGCAGATGCCGCCAAACAGGGAAAGTTATTTCCTGGCCACCCTGTACTAAGCATTCTCAACAGTCTTACAAATATCATAGAAAAAAAATCGTGGTTGTATTTGTTTCATTTCAACTTACCAATACGTAGGTTACGAACAGTCGTTCATGAAACATTTTTTAAAACTAGGAATTTGAATAAATATCGATTATCCAATCCCAATTCAGAGTCCAACTCTTGACGTAACCATTTTGGAAATCATGACGTAATCTCTTTTGTGAAGTCATGAAAACGGAAATGAAATATATCCGTTTACCCAAGCAGTGAAAAGATTCTGTTGAATAGAAAAGTTTTCCATGTTACTTTAAGCATTGCATCTGGACCATTATACCCATTGAATTTTTTTTAGGAATGGTTGCCAAATTTCTTTTAGAAACTTTTAATATTACTTTTTAAAATTCAAAACGTGCTATTACACATGAGTGCTCCTTTTTGTATCAAATCGACCATAAAAAAAGGCTTTTGTTTTGATTTAAAGTAATTCGAAAATGTTGCAACAAAAGGCTTTATAATTTTTTATTGCGGCTAAAATAATAAAGATATTGAATTTAAATCAATTAATAAACATTTTATGATACTTTATAAAATAAAAAATTCAGGGGAACACTGTAATAAGTAGGGCAAAATCCAACGATGGTAAATTTTTGAAAAAATGCAGTAAGACATTTTAACAAAATGTAATGTAACAAGGGCTTGGATTTGGTAATATCGATGATTTTTGATAATAATAAAAAAATTTAGGCAAGCTTAAATAAATATATACTTTTTAAAATGACATTGTGTCAAATTGCATCAAATCACTGCCAGTCCAACAAAGGGAAATTTTGAGTCCAAAACTATCTCACTTCCCCATTTCCTAACAAACAAGAGAAAACCGACTCTGCTGGATTAGCTACATCGACTACTATTTATTCTAAGTTGTTCTGGCATCTTTAAACAAAACAGTATTATATGGTAAATCTGGTTTTCAATTTATTCTACACCAATGTTGGAAGAACTGTGGGTAATAATTACTGTAATAAACTGTGGGTAACCCATTAAAAACCTACGAGGATAAATTTTAATAGGAAAGAAGCAAGGTGAATTTCAACTGTTTTATTGCTAAGAGTTTGGAGAGCTCCCTGGCGATAGAAGTGTAATTTCGCCACTAAAAACGCTTCCTCTTGTTCCAAGGTGCTTATGTGTGCTGTTTCTGGCTGAAATTCTTAACTTAATTTGTAATTAAACCATTTAATGAACCATTTAATTTCACTTTCTATCTTTTTTTCTGTATCGGACCTTTAATAAATTATGTTTCACACATTTTCATCTGTCACCTTTTATTTCTGCCTGAATAATACAAACTTTTTACTTTTATTTAATTTAATGAGTGCAAATTCAAAACTTTTCTTCACCTTATACCAGAATGAAGGGTTAGACATTTTTTACTAAATCTTATTACACTAACTTGTAATTTACCTGTTTATTTTCTTGATAATCGTGCATTCATTCTAATCATAGAGTTCCTTATATTGATTTGTTAAAATAGTATTGGTGAACAGTTACAGATTTTGAAATCGTGTCAATCAAAACAAACTTATTTTTAATAATCTGAAAAACAATTAACAAACAGAATTTTTTACCCTAATATAAAGCAATAGAAAACATGAATCGCAATTCATTTTTGAAGAAACACATTTTTAAATGAAAATTTAATTTTTGCGTTTAGAACAATTTATTACATTATAAATCGGCAACAAGGATAAAATGAGCTAACAGATGTAAAAAATATAACAATGTATTCAATAAATAAGGTTTTTTTAAAAATAAAACCCAATCTGAGACCAAAGATAAATGTTAAACTATTACCCATTTTAATACCAATAGATTATTAATAATAATAATAAAAAAATATTTGTTAATTTTTTCAATTGAAAATTTGTGGTAAATTGTTTTATACTTTGAAGGAATATATAATGTGTTTTTAATTGTTATTTAAATGCTATTCAAAGACAATGATTAAATATATAATGTTCTTTGTGCTTCATACTTATAAACTTCATTTAGCTACAATAGAGCCCTGAACTTTTTACAGTTCATGAACTTTCTGCAAGGCAAATGATTTATATTTATTTTCAACAAATATTTAACTATTACTAAATATTTCAGTCCTTTACAAAGCGTGCTTTAATTTTTAGTTCAAATATTTCAAAAGGAAAAGAAAAAAAATTAATATAAAACTGTGGTTCGCATGAGAGAATGATGTAACTCAAAATTCTAATGACAAATTTAGCTATCTGGAATAAAAATCATAATATTTATTTTTTCGATATGTATTTAAAAAATTAAAGCTTAAAATAAATTATAATATGAATATAACCGTTTCAGAAACGTGTCAAGAATGAATACAATTCGTCATAACTAAAGGTACGTTTATAATGGATATAAATGACATTATTCACTCTAGTTCTATGAGGAGATGAAAATGTAATGAAAATGCTAGTTTAAAAATAATTGAAATGCCTCATTGAAAAGGTATTAGTGTCTTAAATGTGAATTTAAATCTCAAAATATTTCTGTTTTTATTCTTTGGATGTTAACAAACTACTTTTTTATTCTGATCTGTGAAGCATAATCTGAAAGTTGAAACTTAAAATCAATCCCCGGCGTAACTTTAATTTCATTTAAATTTTTACAAACTGTAAATAACGTATTTGTAGAAATTGTTCGTTAAAAAAATAGCATATTGTAAGTAGTTTAAAAAAAAAAAAAAAACTAAGTACAGTTTTTTTTATATATAAATTGATATCACATAAAATTCAAAAAAATACTGATCTACAAAAAAATGAAGAGATATAGCCAGAGTATATCTCATAAAAATGGTGTATCCTATCCAAATGTCCAAAATGCGAACCTGACAAAAACACCTTTAAAAATATATAAAATTTGTGTCACAATACATTTTTCAGCTCCGAGCCTTCCAGATATATAAGACATTTTCTTGTCATGATTTTTTTCTTTCTCACATATGAATTTTTTTTCAGATATAGATGAGCTTTTAGCAGATAACCTTACAAGAGCAGATATTTAAAAATGCGTGAAAAACACAAAAAGCTTCTACAATTACAAATAAATTTAATTGTAGTTATCATATGATTACAAATGATTTATAATTGTTTCAAGTTAAGTGTGGCAAACAACATGGTATACAAAGTATATCATTGTGTCTGTAGTTCTTTTTTAGACGATAAACATATTACACTTAAAACATTTACTGAATTTATAAATCTTTTCATGCACTAATTAAATATTTTTTTGTTAAAAATATAGATGGTAGTGCAGTTTTAAATGGTTTATGTGGGGCTATTTAAGGTACGTTTCATTTTAGTATTTGTGAATATTCTTGACTTTTTGTCTATCCGTTTAAATGCGTATTGACTTGAATGTGATTGATATATATTAATTGCATTTCAGAAACGCATCCATTAAAATCCCGACAGGGTTCAAGCCCCCTGCCGTAGAAACTCAGTCGGGATTTAAAATTTTCAAATATTTTTAAGATTGTTATTTTAATATCTACTTTTGTGTGTGTGTGTGTGTGTGTTTAAGGTCTAACTTTGGCTCTTAATTTTTAGTATATTTGTAGGATTAGAGTTTTTTTTAAATATTCAATAGAAGAGAAATTTAATGCATGACTATAATTAAAATTTTATCAATACATCCAACTGAAGAAGCAAGGTTTAAACTAAAAATGCCTTGCCTCTCCTTGGAGGCTACCTGCAAACCCCTGAAAATAATTCTGTCAGTACCCATATTTCTGAAGTACAGACATATTATATATTGCGTGTGGCTCTCAGATTTCTTACTTTGACCTATTTTCAAAACTCCTTAGGATTCCGTAAAAGTGCATATATATGCTAGAATGAGAAAATATTTTGATTTACTGCCAACCTCAAAAATTCTGGACTCCATCCAAAAGCACTCGCTTAAATGGTACCTCAGCGAGTAGAATGTAATATAATAAAGGCTATTGCAGAAGAACGTTTATCTTCCAGTTAAAGATATTGCCGCCATTACATTTATGGCGAATGACTTCAGACGTCGGTCTGTTCGCCAACAATAGTTATTTTCAATTTCGATAATTGTTAGGTGTGTAGATGGCAGAAGTTTCGGGTGCTAAATTCGTCTTGTAATTTTGCTAATGTCAATCTAAAATGTGATTTGTATAGCTGTAATGTTCTATTCTGTCTAATCAGACTGTCACGTTTCAAAGTGCAGAATCGGAATGTCTGCTGATAGTGTCTTCGAAGTAATTGCATATGGTGTTTTTGTTTTGCTTGAAAATGGCGGGGAAGAATGAGATTTAACCGTTGATGGTATATGTTTTAAGGTTCAGCTAAAACTAATTTAGTAAAATGTTAAATGAAACAGTATTAGTATTAAAATTTAAACTTTTAATTATTATTTGAAATAACGTCCCGATCTATTTGTGTATTTAGTAGGCGAGTTTTATTTTCTAACTCTCCATCGCAGATTTATTAGAAATATTGTATATATTTTAAGTTCAAATGGCAGTATAATATTGTTTTTATAATATGAACCATTTACGTGTTATTATGTGATTCTAAAAATAAAAAGAAGTTGCAGGTATTTCAAGTGCAGAAGTGCTACAAAATTAATATGAAAGGTGTATTAAAAAACCATTTGAAAGGGGAATTATTTTGAAGCATTCTTTCCGAGAATTGTTTATATCCAGTAAAATAACAAATATTACCTATTTTGCTAACAAGCGATTACAAGATGCATAATGACTCAAAGACGAATTGCCTATAAATTTGTGGATCATGGTTAGTGAAATGTTAAATAGAATTTTTACAATTCAATATGTAACCTTTACACACCATTAGTACCGGGCAAAACAAAGCGTATACAATTTTAAGCTGATTCCTGTTAAAAAGAATTTTTCAGAATTTCAATTGGCTGTAATTTTTTTTTAAAGTTGCATTATAAGATAATCTCTATTTAAAATCCAAAGCCTTAACTTACTCATCACTAATTATCTTCCATTTTTTAAAAATTAATGAAAACCTTAAAACGGCAAAATACAAAAATGAGTGGCAAATTTAAATACAGGGACTAGTATTAATTGTAATCGAAAGTTGTGCGGTGCTTATCACCACTACTTTTTTAAAGTTGTTTATAGAGGGTGATCCCTAATTAAATGTCAAGTCAATTCTCTTATTCACTCATCTCTAATTATCCCACTCCCAAAGTAGTCACAACTCTAAAATTTGGTATACATATAGACAAGGGGGAATCGTAAGCTACTTCGATCGCAACAAATTTTTAGTCTAAACGCCCCAAAAGTGAAATATCCCAATGTCCCATTTCCAATGTTTTCTGAAATTTGGTTGGTTGGTTGTATTCAGATTATCTGGCGCCGTCAGCAACACGACGGCTATAATGCGCCGAAACATTTCGTCATTTAACAAACCAACATACATTTATTAACATCCATGCCAACACGGGACTCGAACCCTCAACCTCGCGGTCTAGAAGCCAGCACGCTAACCACTATACCGTTTGGTCGGCTCTGAAAACAAGGGTTAGTCCGATCTCAACGGACTAATTTTAGATATTAAAAATAAGATAAATGAAACTCGTTACCACTTTCTGAGATATCTTGTATACGTTACCCGAAAAGAAGGTTTGGTTGAATGTTTATAATATAGAGTCAATATTTTGGACTGATCTTGAGTTTAACCTTGTCAAGATTTTGGTCTTTCGGTCCAGAATCTATCAGTTGAACCTAACAATGTCGTGATTGTAGTTTGTTGGTTTTACGATCTTGCCAACATTTTGGTCTTGTCAGAATTAGACTTGACGCGATTGTGAAATCTTGTGAATCAGAGATATCCTCGATAACTGATACTTAGTTGTAGGAACTATCAAAAATCCAAAATCGATTTCAAAAGTAATTCTTTGTTCATTTAATATTTTTATCTAATAATAATGTCAGTATGTGAGTTTTTTATTATCCTGCTACAAAGCAATCGATTTGAAGTTAGGAATAGTTTTTAACTTTCATGATTATTTTATTTTCGATTTTTACAAAATATATTATTTGATTCATCGTTGTTTCAAAAATTTAAACTATTGTTGTGTGTTTATATTTAAATAGACATCAGCATTTTCCATAAAATTCATTTTTAAATGTAAATACTAAAAATTATGCATGGATAGAATTTGAAAGTAGATATCTGTGTCCTTTATTAAGGGTGAAAAAGACTTCTAAAGTTTCTATTTAACGTTGGTCTCTATTAGAAGCTGCAAAGTTTTTCCCTTCTTTTGTAAAATTTTGATTGTGTCAGAAATTTGCTTTCAACATCAACTGATTCATTTGTATTAAAATCAAGTTATTTACGTGTTTTCTTAAAACTTTCAAGGAAAAAAATATAGAAAATGAAACCCAAAAATTAATTATTGAAATTTCCAGAAGTTAATCACAGTTCTAGAAGAATCTTAATAGTTGGACTGTAATAAAAATAGTTAATTATCTTGCTAATTCCTCGTGCAGAATCGATGAACATTTTTCAAATAATACTCTTTTTCGCAATTTAAATGCAAATAGTTAATTACTAATTAATTGCCAAAGTAACAACTAATCCCAGTAATAATCTTATACCAGAACATAACATAATTCTTTCTCCTAAAATTAATATCCAAACCATTTTTATTCGACATCAAAGAAGTCCTCTCGTTAAAGAACCTCAATTTAATCCAGAACGTGCATAATTCCTCGGCGGGATTATTGAAAAGACCAACATCGTCCCTCCGGAAAAGAATCCACAAAACTATCGGCGTAGTTCAGCACACAACAACTCAACTCTAAAAACTAAAGGAAAAGAAAACCTTTGCTTCATTAATAAACTCTAGTCGTCCATTCCACATAATCCTCCATCTCCCACCCCAACACTCTGTTTCCAGAAGCTTTATTTCTTGCGTTACTTAATTTTAACAAGACCCTAAGCCTTATTTTCAGGAACACCAGATATTGATTTCGATTTGATGTCTCTTACACGGTCCTAATGATATGGAGGTTGTCATTTTTTTTATTCCGACACTTAAAGTGAATATTAAGCACGCATTGGCGTTGGATGTTCGGCCTGGAATGATCCTGTTAGGAATGAGTTTTCCTTCATTATTTTTCCGATGATGGTACTTATAACGAATGAATGGCAACTTGGTTTTGTTGCCGTTGTTTTCTAAAGGTTCATTTCAAAGGGAAAAAAGTCAGGTTAAAATGAAGGAACGTCTTGTCATACAGAGTGTCCACAAAATGACTGGCCCAAGTTGAACTTAAATTATAAAGATAAAAAAAAAATACTAGGCAAGCTTTTGTATTTTTCAATACTTTACTGGTTTTGTTTTCTAGTTCCAATGCATAAAACGGTACATTCTTATCTCCGATCGCATGTTAATAATTCAAGTTACAAAATATAATAGGGGTCAGTTATTTATTGGACACCCTGTACAAGTTGCTGGACATTTTGTAAGGATTTAGAGGAATGTTTTACATGACGCCAGAATAAAATGAATATAAAAAACTATCTAAAAAAAAATAAAAAAATTCAGCATTAAAAAGATTTGCAACTTATAGTGGTATCCAATTAACATTTTCTCCCTAATATGTAAAAACAGAATTCATTTGGCACTGTATTTCATTTAATATTTTCAGTCCTAGAAATAATCAATATTTGTGTATATTAAATGAACACAATGAGAACTTTATTTCAAATAAATTCTAGTTGTTGTTTTTTTTTGTTACAATCTTAAAGTCGACTAATGCACTCAAAAACTTTATTTATTAAAAAGTTATCTTTTTTTGTTATCTTACTTTATTGATAAAATACACCATTAAAATTTTATATGGGGGCGTTTTTCTCTTCTCTTTTGCTCAATAATTAAGCAAAAATTCACCAAATAAAATTAACCATTTGCGATTTCTTCGAATTCTAAACTTAAAAAAGTATAAATATCAATGGTTTTCAAAGATTTACGGATTTGTTTTGGTCGATGTCTTTCTTTTCCTCATATAATCGTATCGATCTGATTGATATGATATCTTATTATATAATATATGATGATCGATAGAATAACTAATGTCGAAAAAATTTCTAAATGGTTGTTAAGATACTTTTAAAGATTTAAATTATAAGTTTAAATAGCTAAGACGAGATATGGAATGCGCAATGTAAAAAATTGATTTTATATTTGCCAGCAAAAATGTATCACCCTAGATTAGTTCAAAATTTTACTATTTTCGCTGAACGCAATTCCAATAAAAACCTTATTGTGTCCCAAACCAAGAAGCCGTCCTCTTCTTATCCTGCAAGAGATTTCAAAAATCAGACATCCATAGCATAAGCGAACTCGAGAACAATCTGTCCGTATCCCCATGTGACGCCTGGATCCCTATATCTCCTTTCCCCTGTCCATCTGACCGTAAATATCACCATGGCAATGCCAAACCATTAAACGAATCCCGTCAGTCTGCCTATGCGTGGTGCCAGAAGAATGTATGTTCTTCTTAGAGGATGGATGGTTTGGATAACTGCGGTGGGTGTCGTGTAAACACACAGATTTTTTTCTTTCTGATTTTTATCGATATATGTTAGTAGGGGGATCGGTGGGGGGATATAAGCATAGTGGGTTGGAATGGATCGAATTGGGTTACTTTTTCCAGGTTACTTTGATTAAAGACTGAAAAATCCTAACTCACGATAACAGCAAAGCTTCGAATAAATCACCCTAACCAAATACCTTATCAAAGTTAGCAAGTTTGTTCAAAGAGACTGGTCAAGAAATGAAACACAACATCTTTTCCTACCCTTATGCGTATTTCATGTAGCTGATTGAACCTCATCGAACATCGTTTTGAATTTTTTATAGAATGTCGAGTAATGTTAGTAGATCATGAAGCCACTGGTCTTCCGTGGCAAAAATGGCCGAAACTGTTAAATAAACGACTTTGAATGGGTTGAACTCAGTCTGATTTTCAAATATGTTGCGACTTGCCAAACAATGAACATTCTTTTTGGTTTGGTAACCCATCACACTTTAATTTTCAATTTAGAAGGTTGCAGTCAATTTGTTTTTCCTGCCGAGAAGATCTTTCATCATTTAAAAGTCAGCCAAGTTCGCAATAAATATTAGGTCATCAGTGACATAACATTTATCACAACTTGGCTCACTTTTAAAATATGGAAGGATTTTTTGTCAGAGAATAAATTATCGCCTGCCCTCTCCGTCACTAAAAATTAAAGAACAGTGCTTTACCACTTGAAAAATAATACTCATTATTTAAAAAGTTATGACTTATTTGGCAATCGAATTTAGTTCTACTCATTAAAATTTCGGGCATTTTTATCCTGTCACTCCATTGTATTCATGGTCTACTAACATTTCTGTACATTGTATGCAAAAATCAAAATGATGTTCAATGGGGTTTTTGAATAAACTGGTTGTCGTCTGTTTGACAGTTTATTGGAATTGACTATTATGGCAACGATGGAATTCATTCAATGAAATATGACTTCATTTGCCTTCTAACATAAAGTTAGGTGGATGCATGTGATTATAATTTGAGGGAAAAGTTACCAATATTTTTAATTTCTTTTAACTTTCAAATAATAAGTTTCATCTTTAAAAATTGGACCAAAATAAATCTCTAAAAATCGTAGTGATTTGGTCAGTAAAGTACATTAAATTCAATTTCAATATACACATATAATTGAAATTCCTAGCGTTATTCATTAAATGACGGTCGGCAATGTGAACATAATGCTATATTACGCATGTCTATAGTTTTGTTAAGGTATCTAAAATAAGTTTTTTAATAATATTTCTAAATTTCAACTTTAATAAGTCCTCAACGTTTCGTCACAAAGTCGAAGTGCACCTTTCTATAGTTTAACTCACAGAGTTTTGAAGAAATACAAAATTTTAACGAAAATGATGCCAAAAGCATTAGATGTTTTTTTTAAAAAAAAGGTGAAGGAGGGGGGGGGGGGGGGCTACTGCCTCTCAACATAATCTCTACCACAGTAAATATTATCTCATAGAGACATCACAAAGAGCACTAAAGGTGGGAAGCAAACACAAACTGCAAATTTAAGAACTTAGTAGACCGCCACTGTAACTACGCAAAAACAAATTGTATCACTATCGAAAGGTGCCCCAATTTTGGAGAAGGTTTTCACAAATCCTTCTCTTTCAATTCTTTTACTTGATTATTTCACTGACTATTTTAAGTGTTGAGTTTACTTTACTTTTGCATAATTTTTACCAAATTCCAACATAACATTCTGCCAATTCTGTTCAGACTAATATTAAATTATAACAAAATTGTATAATTTGCTGAACTAAAACAAAATGTCGTTTCCTACATAATTTTATTTCCATTCCAATTATTTAGAAAGTAAAATCCAAAATTTAAAATCCTCCAAAACCCCCTACACTTATGCCATAATTAGCCTACAGCAATCGTAGTCATACATACTTAACAGCCAACGTAGTAATGTCTTAACAGCCTTCCATTTTCACGGTACTAATTTGAGATTAGGTGCGTTCTTCTCAACCTAAGTGGCCCAATTAAGATTTCCAACCCAATGGGGAGAGTCGAATGTTGATATTTCATTCTGCCCCTCTTGTTTGTGGACAAGGGATCTTTTACACTCGAAATTATTTTCTACAACGTCCTCGACGCATTTAAAGATGCTCTCTTACCAGCCGAGGATTAAAATGGGTAAATTGGTTGTTCCAAATTGTTGTTTGTGTAGTCCTTCCCAACGGACCCGTTAAACAGCTGCAATATTTTTAGTAGATGTATTAGAAAAGCATAAAGTTAAATGCAACACACTGAATATCTGCTTGTGAATTATTAAACTGACCCATATGGCTTTTCACTAAAACAGACACATTACACAAATATTACTATACAGATATCCAGGGATTATTAAAAAATAACGGAGAAACTTGAGCACGATTCATTTCCGTTCATTACCCGGGCAAATATCTTGTAGGATCATTAGCTTGCATCTACTCATAGATCTAATTTGTTCGTTCCCAATGTTTGTCGAAATATTGCTTTAAGAGGGAATGCCAGCATGTCCTTTCCAATGGACCTAATGCTCCATTTTAAAGATTACAATACCTGCCAAAGTATTGCTTTAGAGTCTATAAATTGCTATATCAACATCAATTAATGATAATTAACTACATTTGAAGCGAAAATAAGTAGGTTTTATTTTATTACACTTTACAGTGTTTTAAAAAGCTAACTTATAAATAATTAATAACACAACACACTAGGTATTCTACCGTCAAATTTTGCTAATAAAATGAGCTTTAAGTATTGCAGTTACACTTGTTAAAATATTTTACGTGTATAAAACAGCACTTTGGAAGGTTTGTTGTTCATTAAGTAAGCCATTAGCATTTGTGGGAAGAAAAACGACTACAGTAATTATTTTAAATACAAGCGGATTATTTAAGTGGTTAATGCCAGTAACGATTAATGAAAGTAAAAAAAGTTGTGTTTTTTATGACTTTTAAGTAAGAAGCTAATTATACAGATTTTCAAAAGTGTAATAAAAAATACTTTAGTTTAATATTTTATTACAGTGTGTGTTGACCCCTAGGTATAATAAAAAGAGCACACAGTATTTTCCCTTCGTATTTTGTTAATTGGCATTTATTATAAATTTCATACCAGGAGAAAAAAAATTATACATTTTTAAGGAATACTTTGGTATAAATTGTGACTTGGGGGAAAATATAGCTTTAGGCCAATGAGAGTATCCTTTAAAATTTATTAGTGATAATATTTTTTTCATTAGCACCGGCAGGTTTATTTGCAAGATGGTACCTGTAGAAGGGGTGCAAGGATGATAAAATTTGGGATCAAATCTTTAAGTTTTAAAAGTTATTGTATGACTTACTGTGATATTAGTTAATAATTATGCATTAATTCAATGTTCAAATGAAAACTTTAACCCCAAATTATATTTATGGATTTTTTTTTTTGTGTGCCTATTTTCACACAACTGATTTTCAAGTATCCCTTGATGGAACTAATGTTGTGGGATTTTTAAAATTAAAGTTTCGGTGACTTTTTCAATATGAATATTTTACCATTGTAATTGCAAATACATAAAAAAAAAAAAAAAAAAAAAAAAGATTCCTCTAAGCATGAAAACTATCTATACTAATGATGCAGCATCGTTTTAAATTTGGATATGCTTTGTTGTGAAGAAACATGCATTATAATTGGAGTGGGGAGTGAATATTCAAGTACAATTTCCTTGTGTGTTTCCATTGAAATATATTTCGATTCCATTTCTTTACTTTTTTTACCCTGATATACTTATTACATCTCGGAAAATCAGAATTTCGTGCTTTTAAACATTAAATTGATTCTTTTTTTAAAAAAAAAATTAAAAAAAAAAAAAAAAAATGAAATACACTGTCTAAAAAGACAAATTTGATCTTTCATTTTTAAATAATTCATAATAGGGAAGTTGATGAAATTTTTTTTGAAAAATGCAAATACTGGGATTAGCTTATTGTTTAAATGCGCGTTATTTCACGCATTAATCTTAACATTCAATTAACGATTTAAAGGAGATTCAATTACTGAAGTTCAATAATATATGTATTACCTTATCTGTATACTTCCGTCGAATCTGCCAACCTCATTTGGCAAAAGCTTAAATTATGTATTTGCGTAATTATTCGCTGATGGTATGTTTGTCTATCATTATACTTTGGATGGAATTAGACGGCCAATTTTAGAAATTGATAAACTGATCTACGGACTTTATAACAATTTTCCCTGCAAAAATTATGGTTTATTTAAAAAAAAAAAATTGTTTTATGTTATACAACGCTTGCTTGTCAGATGTAACAAATTATTTTACTTTCTAGTAGGGATATTTCAAAAGGATAACGGTTAATTAAATATGTTTTGGAACTTAAGTTTCTGTACCTTGTTCGAAGAAATAATACAGAATGCTAATAACGTTAGTTTGGTTCTCCATTTTCAAATTAAAAGTCAGACATTTTAATAACCATGTGTTGCTTTATTACTTTATATTATTTTAAAGGTGTGTTTAACACTAAACCACACTTTATTCGGATTTTCATAAGTTTGATGAATGTTCGGAAGTCAACAGAAAGAAAAATTATACCCTTATGTCCTCCTTTTTTCTTCTTATTAACCATTACTGAGGGAATTCCGACTAAGACTTGGGTCAGCGAACTCGTGTTCGATTCCCATCTTCCGTACCCTGTAAGCTCTAAGAAATAGTTAAACATAGAGCAATAATGAAGGATTCGAGTCAAAGACATTCTTTTTCATGTTTGCTTCAAAGATAATCTATTTGGAGTTTCCAGATATTTTGTTTCATTGCAAAACTGATATGCAAGGCATTTCTTCTTGGAAGATATCTTTCAGAGAGGGCGCCACTGATCTCTTAACTGCAACTTCTGAATAGTACATTCTTGGTTATTGACTTGAAGCCCTAGAAGGCTTCACGACCAACATAGTGATCTATACTAGCAACTTCCCTCCAAACTAGTTGCAATGTGTATGTAACCATGGCAACCTATTTCATAGCATTATGGGGAGAAGTATTCAATTGGCTTCATCTGATTGCAGAGCAGAAACCGTTTATAAACTATCCAGAAATTATAGGCGCACATAAATTATAGGAGTATCTGCAGACCGTGACATGGAATGGGGAGAGTAGTCGCTTACGTGACGTAACAATTCAACTTTGAAGAAAAAAATTAACACACTTTTTTTTTTTTTTTTCAATTAAAGTTTAAAAAAAATATATATATATCTTCAAAATTTCTTTGCCGAAAATTTTATTAATTAAAGCCATTTGCACATAAGTTGACTTTACATTATCTGAGTCAATTTCAAAACTGCCAATAACATGAATGTCCATTTTTTTTAAATTTAATTTTTTAAACGCAGGACGATCGTAAAATTGATTTATGTATGTCTCCTATGTTTTTTTATGGCAATACAGTTCTCTTGCAAATTTTCTATCGCGGCTAATAAACCAAATTACCACCAACATAGCGTAACTGCGAATTTAACGAAAAATATCATACCCACTCATAAAAAAGGAGAGAAAAAAAAAAGTCCTAACTAAAACTAGCAACACCCTGTCGCCACACCTCATCTACAAAAGAACCTTCATATTCATAAAAAGTGTGTTAAACAGATTGGGTTTGAAAGCAGAATGTCACGATTTCGAACGAACAAGGAAACGTGATTTATAGCACCCTTTTGACATATTCTCTTCATTTATAGTCGGCTAATACCGTCATCAAAGAATATTTCTCTACCCCATTGTTCCCGTTTATCTAGTTTGTTTGAAGTTTTTTCCTTGACACTTTTTTGTGTTTCGTTCCAAATTAAATTCTTTTCATTTTAGAACCCTTAAGTTCAGATAGTTAAAAAAATTTGCAAATAGCGATTCAAAGACAACAATTTAATGGCAAACACATAAAAACTTAATTTGTTTGATAGACTACTTTACAATTTCTTTGTATGCTGCTCGTCACATTTCTACCTAGTGGCGAAATTTTGAACTGATGTTTTTTTTTTTTTTTTTTTTTTTTTTTCCTTCCGATATTATTTTCGTATAATAGGGGTAATACATAAAAATTTTGTAAGGTTACATATAAAGTTTAAAAAAGTAATTTACTGTTTAAAAAATGTATGCTATATAGGAAAATTGGATCGGAAGAAAAAAAAATAAACACCAGTTCAAATTTTCGCCACCAGGTGTGAAGCGTTAATGCATATAAGCAAGTTAACTTTACAAGCATAGGGTAAAGTTGTAAATGAATCTATTAAAAAAATTAAGTTTTTGTTATTTGTCATTTAATTGTTATTTTTGAAGTGGTATTTGCAAATATTTTACTTAAACTATATCTGTAATTCTTGGTTAATTGATTTTATTGATGGGCAAATATTTGAACTGTTTTGCAACGTTATATTATAGTTTAATTGTTTAGTTAATCTATCTGTTATGCCGCTGTTGAAGCACCATTTGTAGAAATTGTAACTGTTTTACTATAATTATTTTATTTTTAAGTAAATTTATCTCTCTCATAAACACTATAGTAGAAATCATTAACATCATTTTAGGAATTTCTCAAATTTTTGGCATTTATCTATTTTCAATTTGAAATATATCTATTTTCAATTTGAAATATATCTATCTGTCCTATTATTGTAATATAAAAGCTTGTTCATTATAATCTTCTGCTGAGGAATTTATTTGTTGGTACTGTGTATTTTGCAAAACATTCCTACTGCATTGAATTGTACTGTACTTGAGTTTTCATTGCGCAAAGTCAACAAGATTTTTGTACTGGGCTTAATCATCGTTAAAACCATGTTGTTGGGTTTTTTCTCCAAGTGGCCGCAAAGTAAAAGTATTGGAATGAAATGACATTGATCCGTAAAATTTTCACTTTTGAAGTAGACAGTGAACAAAATCTGCATCCTCAAAATTTACGTATTTTCTTTATTAGTATACATTGATAGGTCTCCGTCGTAAGTTAGTTTTAAATCCTTTTAGCATATTTGTGGAGAGCAAATTAACCCACTTACTGTCATCCGATCGATATGAAACCTGCAGATAGACTCGCTCTCGATGACAATTCTATCAAGTTTTGGAGCAAAACAGTGTTACTATATGGCATGGAATCTGTGGTTTCCTTTGTAGTAGTCAAGCACTAGAAAAAGTTGATCTGAGCTCAAAATCGCTTAAAAGTTGCATTTGTACCTAAAAGTTGTCATTGCATAAACAAGGATTTATATTAAATACTTTATTCATATGGGTTAATTTCTTATGCTAATAAAAATATTATAAACTAAATATATACTTTACTTTACACTTGCATTGTATATTTGAAGTTATTACCCACTCTTGAATACAAGCTGATTCACCCAACGAAGCAAAATCTGAAGTTATGGAAACCTTTATTTATCTTTAAAAGCTATTTCGTTCAGAGTGATCGAAGAAACAAATATTTATTTAAACAACTATGTTCATGTTTGACCAGTAAATTGCATTCATGTGCATTTCCCCTATTCCTGAGCTATCGCTAGGCTTAAAGGATGTCTATCTATACATCAATTTGATGTTTCTAAACATTTCTCGATTTACATACATGGATGAGCTTGTTGTTTAAAAATGCATAAACTTACGTTGCTATATATAGCCATCGATTGTCTAGTTAGAGGGTTTGGATTCAGTATGAACTTGTTTTTCGTAAACACCAGAGCAAAGGCGCCTTTGTGTTTCGATTATTTTATCGATGAAATTCGAGGGAATTACATATCGATTAGCGGTTAAGACTCTGAGGAGTTGAGAAGACCATTTATTTTGAAGTTTAGAAAAAAATGTTTATGTACAGTGCGTGTTTTTGAAAATTCTTCAAAAGGTATTTAGCTTAATGTTACTCGTTTTGATCATTTTTGTGATTAGTTTTCGGTTCTTGTGTGAAATTAGTTAGTATTTAATGGATATTATACTATTTTCAACGAAATTTAAATTTTTCAAATACTTGCATTTAATTGTTTTATGCCAATTATTTTGAGGTTGTGAAAAATGTATTTATGAATGTTGAATTTTTCCACATTTGTTAAATATTTACCTTTCTCGATAGAAAAAAAGGTATATTTTAAGTAATTATCTTTTAATTTAAAGAAACATTTTAGTTTTTGGAAATTACACTATTTTTATATAATATTCCTGCAATTTATACTTAATGGAGTCGATTAAAAATTCATATGTTTTATTGTAACAGTATTACATCGAAATCAAACTGATATTTTGTAAGATTATAGTTAGCTTGTGCGTACGTAACTAAAATGTAACCAAATGAGTTTTGAATAAAGGTTTTACTTGAATAAATATTAATTTTTAAATATAAACTAATTACTCACATAGATTACAATTTTTTAATGAATCATTTGAAATCATTGGCTAGAACATCTGAGATTAAAATCTATATCTTAGATTAGTGGGTAAAGCATTCCAGATCAAAGTACAGAACATTGTAGATCAACGTAAAGAACATTAGAAGTCAACGTTTGTAACATTTAAGGCATAGAGCCTTTGAAATAAAAGTCTAGAACGCAGGGAAATCAACGTTTAGAGAAATGGTGTAAAACGTCTAATCCAAAGAACGAAAAATTCCAGTTTTAAAAATGCCTTTTGACTTATGTCGTCTGAATTCTGACACTTACCTCGGTATTCTAGAGAGTTCAATAATATATACTTTGAATGATGAAAAAGGTTTATTACGTGCAAAAGAATTGAAGAGTAAAAACTTTAAAGGCCAGAATCACAAAATTTACTTCATGACACTTCATCTCTAAATATCTCAAGCATGTGGTGATCGAGTTTGGGCTACTTTCTAATAATTAGTTTTGGTAGAAGATGTATTTTCATAACATCGGTAGGAAAAAAAAAATTATATTCCAAACACGAAATAAGAGAAGAGAAATAAATTTTAAAGCTAAACGTTTAAGTTGGTTGCTTGGAGTTCTCTGGATCAAAACTTGTGATATGGGCAGAACAACACCGTAACATTGGAACACCAACAACGTCATCTACAATACTAAAATGGACAATTCTCGCATTTTTTAAAAGCGAGTGAAATTAGTTTATATTTATGAAGAATATCTTTCTAATTCCAAATATTTAAACAAAAGTTCATAAAAAAAATAGTTTTTTTTATATATTAAGAAAAAAAATTGCCTCAAAATCGAGCCAAAACCAACCCGATCAAAACACTCAGCAAAATCCGTGACATCAAGGGTTTTTACAGTTTCTATGGTTATCGTGAGGTTTCTGCCAAATAGTTGGTGTTGGTAGACCATTGCCACATTCCGTACAGGTTGGCGTGATTTGCGAGAAACTAGCAAATCTGGTTTCCGCTGCTGTTTTTCAAGCCAATATATTCGCAAAGCCGTGACGTCACATTCAATGCCAGCGGAATGAATCGCTTTCTCATCAACGTTTAGCAAGGAAACTTTAATCGCAAATTAAAAAAAGAGTTGATTGATTAAATTGAGCAGAAATTTTTGTGTTTAAGTCCTTTTCGAAACATTTAGAATTGAATAAAAAACTAATGAAAAAAAAAATTAAAAAAATGGGGGAATTGTCCATTACGATTCTGAGAAATTAGTTATATAACGCGACTCCGACAACTGAGCCAAGGCCGAACTGGATTGAACCAGGCCGTGACAACTAATAGTAAATAGTGGAAACAGCCGCAGTGGACTAGTGGCGCTGCATTCCAACCAAAACAGTAGTATGTGTTTTCTTTGCTTGGTCAAATATGAAAACCAATACGTTACTAAGAGAACAAAATTACTTTATTTTTAAAATGCAAAAAGAACACGGCGAATATTGCCAAACGATAATATTAACGAATGAAATAAATTTATACACAGTTCACTCGCGACAATTTATTATTCATATTTCATGCAAATATGATGTCAGAAGCCACACTACACTATCATTCATTTTAAAAATGTTTACTCTTTGTTGATTATTACGCATCAAATATGAGACTTTGATATCTATTTTTAGAATTAAGTTGTTTATTTAAAATAAGGCCTATTTTTGAATTTTATTTTCATTACTCTTTATGGAAACAGAGTTTGGAATTCTTTGTCGTATTTTTAAAAAATATTAGAAATTAGAAATATTAAATTAAAAAGTCGTCGTTGGCAATTCTCGTGATTTCAGAGTTGGCCACCATGGATATTTTTATTTTAGCTGGCATTCTAAAAAAATTTCATCGCAGTATTTGATTTAATTTTTAATATTTTTTGCAAATAGAATTGATGTCATCCTCATAGATTTACATTTATTAATTAATTTGATTATTATTTAAAACCAAAACATGGTGAATTGTTGCGTACCACACTGTACTTCATATTCTGGAAAGAGAGCCGATGTTAAATTTCACGAATTCCCCTTGGATCCGGATCTACGACAACGAATCTGCCTTATCGACAACGAATCTGCCTTATCGACAACGAATCTGCCTTATCGACAACGAATCTGCCTTATCGACAACGAATCTGCCTTATCGACAACGAATCTGACTGTCAATTTTCAGCGCGATTGGATGACTGCAAGTTGGTTTTTTAGTATACTGAAGATAGAAGCGTGTGTAAAAGCGCCTTTTTATTGACAGTGACACCTCCCAAAACATGATATAATGCAACTTTAACGACAACGAATCTACCTGTTAAATTTCAGGGCGATTGGATGACGGTAAGATGTTTTTTTCAGTATCTGAAGATACAAGCGTAAGTAAAAGCGACCTTTTAGTGACAGTGAAAGTTGATAGAATACCCTCAAAATTTGATAGAATGCATTATCTTTCACATCAAATCTATCTGCCAAATTTCAGCCTGATTGATTTACGGCAAGTGAGTTAATATCACTATATTGCAGTTTCAAATCTGGTTGGATTGCAGCGTCCCCTTGTTTTGTGGGAGAAAATGGAACTAACAACTTGTTTCCTTCGCACCCATAGACTTTTGAAAATTGCCACGGCCTGGAGAGTGCCTTAGCGCTCGTTACAATCCAGTTCGGCCTTGACTGAGCTAGCAGATATATAGCACACCAACGAGAGGACATTAAAAACAGGACTAATTTTATTTGTAGCAATCAACATTAACTAAACACGTCTGACGGTTATAAGTTCGAATTCTCAACTCACCTAACCACTGAGAGCTTTTACACTTTAAGAGGACTTGGTACCCCTTGATTTCACAAAAAAATAATAAAAATATAATTTTTCTAATTTTTGCATTTTTATAATCTTTGAAACCTTTTCCTTATTCTGACAAGTTTTGAGCTGACCCGATAACTGCAATTGTAGAAAAATTATATTTTTCTGGAGAATTTAGCATTGTTGCAATAGCTCCTTTGATGTTTAGTACGAATTTTTATCTGTTCGTGATTTTTGAAATTCCCACCTTACTCAAAATGTTAAAACTTCAGCAAATATGAATGAAATGAATTGAATTTTTTTTTTGTGTATGTGTGTGTCATTCTTAATATCTATTTGATAAAAATAGGCATGGATTATAGAATAAAATAAAAACTTTTTTTTTACAAATTTAAATATTGAAAAATACCCGTTTTTTATGCTTTTTTTACCTATATCGATACAGTAATCATCGTTTTTCGCGAACACTATTTTACTTATTAAGAATCCGATGCCTAAAAAGTTAGGGTATATTACTTAGATTTATTTATTTATTTTTTTTAATCAGTGGAAAAAAAGAAAAAAATGAAAAGGAGATATAATTTGAAATTTGATAAATTTGTTTTAAATTTTAAATTTTGAAAATTTTGATCACTATGGGAATTTTTTTTTTTTTAAATAAAATTTAGTTTTTACTTAGTTAATACTTCCAAATATGTAGAAGTTATAATTTTAAAGGCTTAAATAAAAAAATAAGTTTGAAGGATACCAAGTTCCCTTAAAGATATTAAAATCGATTTTAAATGGCATATACGACATTTGTTATAATAAAGCCACTAACCTAACTTAACAATGATGTAAAAATTACATTATTTGAAAAATGTTAGTATATGTATCCACTTTGTTTTTAAAAATCCTTTAGTAAAGGAGCATTTTAGTATATTAATCTAGAAGTGGCCGTAGTGGTCGAAATACATTACATCGGCTAAGTCTCTTTACTTAATTCTTATTTATACCTCTACTAAGTACACTTTACCATTAGTAATAAATCCAGCGAGACGTTGTCAAAGCTCATTGTGCCAAGTAAAACTGCATTTCTCCGAAGGACAAAAACACTTACGGAGCCACTTATTAAATTAGTTTTTGTATTAGAGACTCTAAGTAGAAAGAAAGCAAAAGAAACTCTTACTCGCATTCAAAGACTAATTAGTAAAATACAATAAAATGTTCTGGTTTTTCCTCGAAGTTGAAACACTAATCATATTTTTTTTTTTTTTTTTTTTTGAAAATAAAAAGTAGAGGGAAGGAGATATAAATTTCCAATATACTTTTAGTTTTATTCAGTTTCCTACTTGCGTTTTATACCGTCGACCGTTAGCGAACATTTTGCAGTGGCCACCGGGTTCGAACCACTTGTCCTTCTTGGTAGTTCGCCTCGACTCTGACCAGCGTCGAGGCTTTCACTTAACTGCGAGTTGGACCAGGCATCATTACGGAGCGACTGTTTTGATGTACTAAGGTAATCTGTTTGTCGAACTTTTTTCTCGCCAACAGTCGATGGGATAATATGTAAGTATCAACAACCAACGAAAATTTAAAACAAGTACCATACCATTTGTTACGAAATAAACAGTCATAATTCAATTAGAGTCTTGTGGGTTTTTATGAGAAATAGTTTCACTGTATTATTGACCCAATGCTACTGAAATTCGAAAATTGAGGGTATTGTCTGTGAGAAAACTATTAAATGGGAACGAGAAATCGAAAACGAATGATAATTGTTAAATTTTTGGAATTACATTAAACATTTGGCTATGCATAAGGATGTCGAATTCAAATTAAAATGTACATTAGAGCGATTCTTATTATTTCGAGTTACAGTGGACATATTTGTATTTGTTATCTTTGATTAGCAAAAGAAATTGGAACTATTTCTTCTAAGTAGAAATGCTGCATTGAATTTGTAAATGCATATTAATCAAACTAAAGTTTCCACTACTATTCCGTTAGCCGGTTACCAGGAAAAAAAATCGCCAGATTGCAAACCTACCTCATTCAAAATAACAACCTTCAAGCAATTTATAATTCCTACAACAAACCATAAATTTTTAGACTTGCCGGTACATTTATGCGTCATTTAAACGTGTAAATATTTAGATCGGCAACTGGTTCGCTGCTGAAGGAAGATTATTAATAAAATAAAATTCAAGAAAATGGTACACGTATTCAGTTATATAAAAGTATTTGCTATTTTTTTTTTTTTTTTAATACACAAGATCTTTGTTGCATTTAGAGAAAAAAAAATTCCAATTAAAGCGAATCGTTTGTCTGTCCTTGTCTCATAGACGTATAAGTAGCTGCAGAATCATTTATTTTATGTAAATTCCTTTACGTAGAAAATTAAAAAAAAAAAAAAAAATCAGAAAAATTCAAACTGTAGTCCCTCTGAACATCCAGAAAAAACAAAGTCGGCATTAGAACACCTTAAAAGGCATTAGCACAGCGATTTTGATCAAAATAGTTGGAGCTGTTTTTTAGCAATCAATGAAAAACATGATTTTTTCTATGGCAGCTACCTTATGTGCATTCGCTATTTTGACGAAAACCTTAATGGTAGGTCCCATGGCCACCAGCAACCCGCATACCAAATTTGAACATAGTAGGTCTAATTGTTTGGGAGTTATGCTGACCACAGACACACATACATGCATACATACACACAGACATAAATTTTTTCTAGATCACTTTGTTTAAATCAGTGTGTTCCAAAACATGGAGAAATGCAAAAAAACGATTTTTTTTTTTTTTTTAACCGAAGGCTATGCTTTTATTACCCTATGTATAATACATATGGGTAATTGAATGTAAAAAAGCATGTCACGCTAAAAATCAACTTGATAGAGAGATACTACATGATGTATAGTTTGGTATTTCTGGTTCAATAGTATAAAATTTGTGAGGTTCTGCTTTGTTTAACAAGGGAGTGAAATACTCTCGTAGGTTCGTATTGAACATCGTGTCTGTTGAATGAGGCTCTAATGTTGTTTTCGTTTTGATATTAAGAAACAAAAAACTATCATCCATTTGCTTTAAGATCAACTTTTCAATCCTAAAGGACAAGAGCACTTCAAAGGAAGGGATTTTAAGGACAAAACTATCTCTATGACAACCAATATCCATTAAATTGTGTTATGTATAAATAAGAAACCATTGAAATTCGTTAATAATTTCAAAAGAGTAAGATTTTAATTTATCATCATTCAGGCAGACAGAGCCTTCTTTATCGCACTAAGGAAGCTAATAGTTCAAAGGACTTTGAAATAAATAATAAATTTTTAACTCTCATAGCATCAAAATGTTGTTATGTTGGTTAATTAGGTCTAGCATAAAACTGTCGTTTAAATAGTGGAAAATAATCTGTATGTTTTCGTTTTCCAAATATTGTATTTCAGTGCTATTGTGTGCTGGTCTTTAAATGGCAAGCTCCATTTAATAAATCCAGTCTGGTAATGGTGCTCGTTCATCCGACTAAAAATATATCTGCCACTAACTAACAGCAAAAAGTTAAGTTTAAAAAAGTTGGTTAAAGTTAAGTTACATCCTAAAAGTTCAGAAAACAATGTCTTGAAAAACGCGAGGCTAAAGAAATTTTTTCACAAATATTTAATTATCGAATGATGATGAAAGGTCGTATGTTAAAAAAATAACAGTCCTCAGAAAATTGTCTTATGCTTCAATATAATAATAATAATAATATAATTTTTATTATGGATATAAAGTATTTTTCAAACCTACCCACCCTAAAGGAATCACCGATACAGATTAGCTTAATGGGCTTGTACACGAGGCGAGTAAAACGGTGAGTAGGACCTTGACAGTAATATTCGACAAGGATTTTTATTGTGAATTTTACTGTCAAGTCCTACTCACGATTTTACTCGCCTCGTGTATAAGCCCCTTTATTAAAACTGATGTTTTGTTTTTTAATATACTAAGAAGAAAACCATAAATTATTGTTATGAAGTTTATCTATTTTGACATTAATTAAGACATCAGTGCGAATTCAAAATATATATATATAAAAAAAAATTGAAAAAAAAAAAAATTATGATAAAAAGATAGTTTGATTTTCGTAGGTTATTTATTTTAAAAGTTGCAACATTTTAATTGATACGCATACCCTTCAGATGAAAATTTTAATTACAAACATGTTCCTGAAGTTGAAATCACGTTAAGAAAAGTTGGTACCCTCTATACCGGTAATGTTAATTTGGCATATTTCATGTATCTTTTCCTCAGAAAGTGATTGACATAGAAGCCTAATTTGTTTTCAGTACATTTAGGAGACACGTGTTATTCTACTGAAGTTAGCATTTGATTGTAATTCATTGACTTATTTTTCTAAATGAATTTTTGCGAAAGTCACTCAAATTTGTTAAAAATTACAAGTTTTTTTTTGCCGAAATAAGCCAAAACGAAAAAATATTTTTTAAATAACAAAATCTCACTTTAGTATAAATAATTACATAAAAGGGATATGTGTTAAAAAATATAGGAAGATAATTTGGGCACGTTCTGAAAAAGACGTGCATGAATAATGAAAAATGTAATTTCGAGAAAAACGCATTTTAAAGAAAACTTTACCTATACTAATAGTTACCAAATTTTTCTTCAACAATATTAAAAATACTTTTAGTTGAGGTATTATTACAAATGAGGTATCCTTTTAAAGAGAATAATTAAAATTTTCATAAACAATAATAAACTCAAAATCAATTATTTATAAAATTTAGGGTAAACTTCCCTTAAAAAATTAAATCCTATTTTTAAAATTAACCGCATTCTAATGATTTGTAAACAAAATAGCCCTTATTTTTATTTAAAAAAAGTTTCCAAATTGCCACTGCATTTGGCCGAAAATTCGGGACTTAACCATTCTATCACAACGTTGTCATGTTTACAGATTTTCCAAATTAAGATATTGAAGAGCTTAAGCAGGGAATTGAACAGGAGTCCGCAAGTATCCATGTCCGCCTGCGTTATTTTTATCTATCCATGAGTTCGGTATATATTTTTGATACAAATTTATGCACATAACCTTATACAATTGTTTTTACATTAAATAATGCTCTAAGTTAATGAAATACATAAATATTAAAATGTATATACAGAGAGTAGTTGTTTCATTTATAATTGTTAATGAATATATAGAGTTATTCAAAATGAAGGAACGAATCTTAAATATTTATTTCCATCGAACGGCATTTGATTGTGCCCCATACTTCACATCAATGGATAGAGGAGAGTTCAAAATAATTTTGTGTATTCAACGTGCATACCATTTGTTAACCGATAATCATTGAATTGGTGCTATATTTTTTGTCACATATGTTATTGCTCCATCTACAGAGTGGTCATAAAAAAAACTTTGTCGCTGTATGGACCTTTAGCTTCCGTTCCGTTCAACCGATTGAGATGAGATTTCAGGTATAGTTATTCAGAGGTATGAGCTCGAGATTCTGTGAATGGTAATACAATGGCGCTCACTGTTACGGTTATAGTTACTCTGAAACTCAAAATTTTCAAATGGCAACACCTACTTTTTCCTGTCGCAAAATGCTCAGCTCATGCGAAAACCCTAAAGAGCGTTGGAACGGTGCGTGTATCACAAAAAATTTACTCATTACACCCACACGAAAAAACGGCTCTGCGAACGGCCAACGAAGACCCAATAGGGGAACACGTTGAAAATATGCATATGACTGAGGCCAAAGTTCACGTGGGTGTCATCACAGGCAATATTATCTGCTTTCTACACTGAAAATCAAGTGAACGACCTCTGTGTGTCCCGATCGTGTTTCTGTTGGCTTTTCGCAGAGCTGTTTTTTGTTCGGGCATAACGTGTCCGTTTTTTGTGATACACGTACTTTTCCAAAGCTCTTGAATGTTTTCGCATGCGCTGAGCATTTTGCAATAGGAAAAAGTAGGTGTTGCCATCCGAAAATTTTGAGTTTCTGTAACTATACCAGTAAACGTGAGCGCATTTTGTTGTCATTCACAGAATCCCGAGTTCATACCTCTGAATATCTGTACCTGAAATCTCATCTCGAGCGGCTGAAAGGAATGGAAACTAGAGGTTCATATATTGGGAAAGTTACTTTATGACCATCTTGTATTTCAATAACCTAGTATTTAGTAAAGTTTAAAATGTAGAATTGAATTATTTTAAATAAATATATTTAACTAAATTAGTGGTAGTTTGTATGATTTTTCTTTTACCTATTATATATTTTTCAGTAAAATATATTTCGATTTAGTACACTGCTGTGGGTACTGAAAACTAACAGTTTATTGGAAAACTCTTGGGTTGCATGTTTGCTTCTGTCACAAGTGAGCTGATGGTTCCTTCCTGTTAAAACCATTTACTGGTCATCTATTATCACCATCCAACGCATTAAATTAAAATCCTCTATCACGTAAACCCTACGCCTATCTTTGCATTTGCACCATGTCTCCGGTACAGCAAATGCAATATGAGAAAATGATTGGTCTTCATTTACTTAATACACATTAGCGTCTGTGGACAGTAATAAATATGTAATGGGTTTAATACTCCCACGTGGGCTTCGAATGACATAGACATGTGTCCAAACTCGGTGGTTAATTCCCAGGAGTCAGTGGCGAAATAGTTTGATAAATATACTCTCCCTGATGACTGAAGTAAGTGAAACGGGCACTCATCTGTTTCCCTAACGCATGTAATGGTTTTCGAAGCGTGCTTAAATTTATGAAGGCTTCAGGGAGCAGATTTCAAAGGTACATTAAGGCTCAAAGTTTAATCGAGATAAATTTTCAGTTTTCTAATAACTAAAAGATTAGGCATGACTACTTTTAGAGCAATGGATAACCTGTTCCTGCATCATAGATATACTATTTTGAGGTATTTTTGATTAACGATATCCACCGATATATTACTTTAAAGCATATGAATTTTTATATTTGGTACAATAACAGAGTTAGAATTACCAAAATGTGAGAGGAAGAAAAGCTCGTTGTTCATGATCTTTCATTATTGTTGTTAGATCTGTATTAAAATTTCCTATGGTTAGCAGCCGACCAAATCAGCTTGCTAGCTTCTAGACCGCGAGGTTGTGGGTTCGAGTCCCGTGTTAGGCATGGGTGTTTGTAAATGTATGTTGGCTTGTCTAATGACGAATGTTTCGGCGTATTATAGCCCTCGTGTTGCTGACGACGCCAGATAATCTGAAAAAACCAACCTATGGTTAGCAATACTTTGCTGACATTGAGGGTAAAAAATATACATCGTTAGATGTTAGAGGAAGGGAGTGACTGACGATCCATTAAAATATATTTGCAATTGATTTCTAAGTAACACATTTACTATTAAAATTTTAAACTCTGTTTTTTCATCAGGATCAGGGATATTTTTAACAATGATGAGGATTTTAATAAAGCTTGCCAAATTTTCAAGGATAATTTAATTAAAAATAATTTTCCTAAAAACTTTTGTGGATTTAATATTTTGTGATTTTGTATTAATTAGAGCGATATTGAAGTTTTATTAAGTCGCCCTAGTAAATGAAATTTTTTTATATTTTTTTAATTTTCTAATTGATTTTATTCTTTTGAATGTTCAATTTCTATTTTGTTTTATAGATTGCGCCATTAAATTTTACATTTTGGAATAAGGTGATTATTTTTCTGCGGGATTGTTCTTGCTGCGGGACAATTTTGGAGGTGTTGTTGTAAACTAAAAAAAAATTTCTACTGTATTATTCAAACTGTTTTCTACTGTATTATTTTTTCAAAGGGGTAAGTTCTCTGGACTATTTTGCATTTACTCATTTCATTGCATTGTATATATTTTTTACTGTATTTCTTTTATTTCCTCATTGTTCTGGTGTGGAGTCGTCGGGGTTCAAGTGTTACATTTAGTGCTTTTTGGCCGTACTCTTTCAAGATATGCCTCCTGGAGGTTTCCGTCTGGTTGAACCCCCTGGTGAGAAACCAGTCATGACCTCCGGTTCCATATTTAATATTTTACTTTTTGTAATTTCCACTTATAAGTATTGTATTTTTTAAATCCTTTTTATTAACTTCGAATTTGTGTCTATGTCGATGGCATTAATACCTGCTTACGCCTAATTAACCCCCTTGCTATCCTCCAATTGGGCTGAAATTTGGCAGATAGGTTCGATATCGATGACAATGCATTCTATAAAATTTTGGAGCTGTTACTAATAAAATCGCGTTATAATATCATTGAATCCATCATTGTTGAAACTCTTTCCTGTTGCTAACATTTTTAATAAATAATAAAATTACTTTAATCATAATAAATAAATGATATTTGGATGTCAGAGCCTAAATTCACGTTCATTTTTAATAAATAAATTTTGAAACATACTTTGCCGCGCATTTTCTGGTAGAAATGTCTTTGATATTGACCCTGGATTAATGAATATAAAAATAGACAATGCAGCGAAAGGTTTTTTAAAAAATCTGTTTTATGTGTTAAAATGAACGTATAAATGCATGAATTTGGTAGCAATTTTTACAAAAAAATATCAAAAACTCTAAGTTTCACATTTAAAAAATACATATACGTATTTAATTTTATAAAAAAATTCGGAATTCAATTTGAAAGTGTGAAAACTTAATGTTAGTGAATAGGAGGTAGATGTAAGCACACATATCACTAAACATGTCCTTCAGTCGAAAACCATTTTTCTTAAATACACACCCGAGGAAATTAGCAGCGGCTTTTACTTTTGGAAAAAACACTGACAATTAAATAACAAATTCTGCAGTAATGGCAGAGCGTTTTGAAGTCGAATAAGTAGCGAACATCAAAATGACAAGAAAACGGCAATAAACAACAGAGATGCATTTGACAGAAAACAGATCTATTGATTAGCATTTAATACAATATTGCAATACTTATCATTTTTTCATTGAGATAATCATTAAAATTTAAACGGGCGCGTTTAAATTTCTCGAAACCATTACGAAAAAAAAAAGGTTGGAATCCAGAGGAACTTTAGTTACTTAAAATGTCTGGTCTGAAGAAGGGAATGTGCAAGGCGACGCTTGTGGAAAATCTTTCAGCAGATGTGTGAGAAATTGGCTAGGAATGGTCTGGGAATTCCTCTCCAATCGCGTCTGGGTGGCTCAGAGGGGCTGCACCAGGATCTCAGTGAGGTAACTCCTCCGTCCGACATCGTAGCCACCAAGGGTCAGGGACTTAAATTAATTATCTCCAGGCAGGTCAAGGATCACGATGGTTAAACAGGCAGGAAACCCATCATGATGAAGATGATACTTTGACCCCCCCCCCCCCCCCCTTCTGAATCCCATTCTTTTACTCTCCTTGAAGGTTCGCCCTCCATCCATAAAAACTCTAATGCTCTGTGATTCCAGGAACGCGTATGGTATTCATTAGTTGTATTCAATACATGTCTGTGCCGACCAAACGGTATAGTGGTTAGCGTGCTAGTCTCTAGTCCGCGAGGTTGCGGGTTCGAGTCCCGTGTTAGGCATGGGTGTTTGTAAATGTATGTTTGCTTGTTTAATGACGAATGTTTCGGCGCATTATAGCCCTCGTGTTGCTGACGGCGCCAGATAATCTGAAAACAACCAACCAATACATGTCTGCATTGGCTCAAATACAGCCGTGTGAAAATGCCTCTTCGGGAGTATGCAAGTGTGTGTGCATAGAAATATTTAGAAAGTAGGCGTGTAGGAATTGTTCATTGCAACACATATAGGACTTATCAAAATACATGTCATATCACCTTATGACATTTGTCTGCGTTCTAACTCAATATGCTAGATGGTATTCGATTATTAAAGTAAATTCTGCTTTTTCAAGATCAATATCAAAACATACAGTAGAATCTCGATTAACCGACCTAATTCGGAGCAAAGGTAGGTCGGTTAAGCGAAAATTCCGGATAAAAGAGAGTTATAAAAAGCAATAAAAGTAAATGATTTTCGTTTATTGAATGCAGGACTTTTAATGTTTTTTTTTATGACATAATTGTTGGAAATGAGTTTTTGTTGCAATAATCTTGATAATCTTGTTTCGCTGCTCTATCCCGGAGCATTTTTGAAGGCAATAGTTCAGTTTGATCTGCATCCGAAGATTGCTCTAACCATGTCAGTTCTTTAGAAAAACAGTCAAAAGCCTCACCATTACTTATGTAACTTTAGAGCAAGGGAAAAGATTAAGGCTTAAAAAGGAACAAATGATTTATTACTCATTTGGGAGATTTTTGATGTCGACTAAATGATTGCCGGTTAACAGAGAGTTCCGGATAAAAGAGGGACGGTTAATCGAGGTTCTACTATTTAAATCTTAAAAAAAATATTTAAATACTTGAAAAGTAAATATTTTAAAACACATGAAGTATTAGTTATTTTATAGATGTGGAGTTTATTTATTGATTATCGGATAAATCACTGTAAATCATTAAACGCAAGATAAACTGAACAGAAGAGGAATAGTAGAGTAGAAACGAAATCAAATATATTCCCAATTTAAACACTTTACATAAAGAACTTAAATCAGGGCTTAAGCAAATGGGAAATATTCAGATTTATGTAAGGAAAAAAAAAAATACTTACGTCTCACCTTTTATATCTTTATAAATAAAAATGCAAATAAGGTAAAATCCAAAAATGTATGAGTGTGATGCAAAAAATAACATAAATGAAATCAATAAAAAAAAAAGTAAAAATACAATTTAAAACGTGCGAACAAGTATAACGAGGTTAAAAAATAAAAATGAAAGTATGTTTAAAAAATATTAAGTATTTCTTTAAGCTAGTGACAAGCTGTCAAAATCTTTTTGAATTCCCTAAGGATGAATTATAGAGAGCTTAGTGCGTCAAAAAAGAGAGCATTAATTCTTTCTTCCTTTCTGAAGACACTTTCCTCTCCAAATGTTTTCATTTATATTTGAAGAATAAAAAGTATAAGTCAAAATTTTAATTTTGACTTTTAAATGAGTTTTTTTTTTTTTTTTCTTAAATTACTATCTATAATAATAGTTTGTTTTAGGTCCAACGCATTTGGGTGGATTTTTTTAGCAGGCCAAAAGCTGTCGCCACCACTATAAATATACTAAATCGTATATTCAGAATATATTTTTTCATAATCACCTAAAGTGCAATGTTGTTTTTCATTATTTTGTTTCACATAAAATAATATTTTTTCCCTCATTTTTATTTTAAATGCAGTAGAGTAGTGAAATATCATTTGGATGACGTGTTGCCGTATAGAAAACTCATTTTTGAGCTACTTTTTTAGATAGTTTGATGCTATTAAGACCTTAGAAAATTATATTATTTTAGCATAATTATAAATAAAAAAAAATTAGTGTGTTTTATTATAACATTTTTCAGTTAAAATATGCATTATTTGGCCATTTTATTCGTCGTTTCCAAATTTTCTGTGAATTGAATAACACTGATTGCTGAACGTCCGAAATGGCTTTAGAATGCTATGTTAACTCGTAAACGATATTTTTCGTGCACTTTAGAACTTTCTTATCAATAGTTGAGAATATTATTCTGAAGCTGAAATCCGTTGCGTTGAAAATTGGTATTGAAAGGAAAATAGTGAGGGATTCAAGCAAAACCTGTTAATCAACCGACGCCTTGTTTTCAAAAAATATTAATAGAGTGCAAGTTTCCTATTTTTTATTCTTATTATCTTCATGCTAATTAAGTATAATTTAAAAAAAAAATTGCAAGGCTTTGTAACTCCCAAGAAGCTTTTGTTTACGTTTTATCATTTGGCCGACGCATCGTCTGGCAAACGCCTCAAGAATTTTTTGCTGAAAAGTTTATAAATAAAGTACCAGATAACCATTTATTATTAATTATGTTGATTTTATAGAGTTTTTACAAAAATTAAAAACATTGCACTTTTTTTCGACAAAAATCGATTATATTTTTTTATTTTACTTTTCTAGTAAAAATGTATATATTATTTCTTTCATATATTTTACAGTGAAACCTTGTTAGCGAGAAGTCGATGGGGCAGAATTTTGTATTCAGAATCGCTTCACAGGAAGGGGTGTATCGGAACACTCATTGCAATTTATGACTGTTTCAATTTAAACATTTACAAGATGAGAAAAAAGAAAGAAAAAAAAAAAGAAGGGGGAAAAAAAAAAAAGTAATAAGGCATTAGAGTGAAACGTAACACGATTATCATTAAAAAAAAAAAAAAACATCCTTTAATTTGGGAAACAATTGTTTTTATCAAAATAACTGTCAAAACAAACTAAGATAATATAAAACAAGATCATGCAAATAGTTTTTAAAACTAATCATATTTATTAATCTACTTCATGCGTTTGAGACGTAATACTACAACTTCATTAAAATATTTTGAGGAAGGAGCAAAGCACCGTATTCTGTTTCAAACGATCTTTTTTAATGTTTTTTGAAAAACACGTCTACATACCCATATTCCTGTGGGTGTAAAACTTTGTTAAATTAGATTCTGCATATGATTTGCGTTTTCCCATTTAACTTAAAGATAACAAAATCATCTCGTATAATTGGTACAAGAGAAAAATCTTTTAGTATAACTGGGTTTTCTTCAACATTGAAACTATGCTTCTCTTTTGATCTTTTTTATTGAAGAATGAGCTCTTAATCACTGTCGTAAAGGGAATAATTAGACTCTTTTCCAGTCAACGAATCTTGTGTGGAACATAATCTTGTCAAAAACCACTTTTTAAAGCCACTTTTTTTGTCTGATTCATCAAATTTAACGAGGAAAAATTTTCAAAATTAAAACGAGGTAAAATCTAAAAATTCATAAAATGAAAAGTTTTTAAAGCTAAGTTAAATAAAATATGGCATGTTGTTGTGGGTTACTGTACTTAACAAAAAATATATAAGGGTATAATAAATATATGTTATTATTTAAGGGAAAAGTTTTGGAGAGGTTAAAATTCACTGGGTTAAAATGCACGAACTTCTTTATTTATATAAATGAGTAATTTCTTTGTAATTTTATGAAGTTATGTTCAGCTTCACTCCTTTTTACGATATCGCAGCACATTTTATTTTATTTAGGATTTTCTAATTCCTTTTCACATTTGTATTGATTATTGAATAAATATAGAAGTAGTTTCAATCCCTTAGGATTAACGGTTTTTAAAATAAAGTTTTTAAAAAGGTTTTAAGACATCCTGTACCATTATGCATTAGCTGATCTGATAATTTTTATTTGGAGTGTTTGAATTGTTAGTATTTTGTACTGGTTCAAAAGAATGCTACCCTTACAGTGCAGGATAAGAGCAGTACTTGCCCTACCATTTTTGTAAGATAAATTGGGAAATCAATCTGCAAACAACAGTATTTTCAAGTGAATTTAAATAACAGAGTAAACAATTCATCTTTTTTCCATTGAGTACTTAATAAATCATTATTTTAAAGTTTCATACCCTCGTAAAACTTTTTATCGTAACCTTATTTTTCTAAGGTTATAGAACAAAGCCGTAATTAATTTCGGGGGGAGGGGGGAGGGTTTAAAAAATACTCTAGCCAATCGCTCAAAACTGGAAAAGCTTGTGAAAAATCAACTATTCAATTATTCAATTCCCAATAAACTATATTTATGTTATACTTGTTTCTTTATTTAATGTATTTAATTCAATGTATAATATATTGTGGACAATATTTGGGGGGGGGGGAGGGCGAGAGAGAGTAACCATATTCCCTGGAAGATGTGATTGTCTTAACTTAGTTTTTTATTTGTATAGACTATCTAAATTCTGATATTGACTTAAAAGGAGAAATTTTAAATATTTGCATTGGTTTTAGACTTGACAATTCTCTTACAGCATCGGTATTCAAGTATTCTTTAATAAATTGTATTCGTAGTGGATTAATCGGATTCCCTTAGTAATTTGTACTAATACAATTGAAATTATTACATGTTATCTAGATTTAAAAAAAAGTAGTAGTAGAGGTTATCAACTATGTCAGTATGTATCAGCAGAATAATTAATTTAAATATTTAATTAATATGCATAAAATTCTAACAATTTCTGATCATATGAAGCTAACCTAAATGATCTTGGTTCAAAATGTGTACCTTTCAACTTTCTCAAATTCTTATGATCTACCATAATTCCTGTTCAACCAATTACGAATCAACTGTTTTGCTAATTTTGTTGCGCATAATGCAGAAACCTTCTTGATAATAAACTTGAACACAAAATTTCCACGCAATATCTCTACATTTTAATAAATAATCTATCGCAAGATTTTGGTCTTTTTAACCTTGTTTTAAAATGTTCATAAAACTTTTCTTAAAGTATTCATTAGGTCTAAATGAGGCAGCTAAACGTAGAAAGTAGCATAAAGTACGCTGGACAAGCAGTAATGGATATTTGCTAATTAGAGTCACAGTTATCATAGTAAATAGTTATAAATATAGAATTTTAATTGATAAAGCCAATTTTCTTATTAAAACTCCTCCTACCGAGAATTTTTAAGGCACAATTTATGTTGATTTTATATTTTCGTTACTTCCAGGTGGTATAAATGTTTTAAAAGCAGGAGTAGTATATAATATGGATGATGTTCAACTCATTTGGTTGGTTGTTTTCAGATTATCTGGCGCCGTCAGCAACACGAGGGCTATAATGCGCCGAAACATTCGTCATTAGACAAGCCAACATACATTTACAAACATCCATGCCAAACACGGGACTCGAACCCGCAACCTCGCGGTCTAGAGGCTAGTATGCTAACCACTATACAGTTTGGGCGGCGGACTCATTTGGAAGCAATTAAAATATCAGTATTCCTTTTGCAACGTAGAGTATATTTTATAGAGAGTATTTTATTGTCTTATGATGACAGTGTAACATTCTAAAAAATGAATTGTGCATACGTTTAAAAAGCACAAGCTCTTGAAAAGAATTAACCTAAATACATTTTAACTTTAAGCACATTAGACTTATTTAGTGGTTACTGTAATTGGTAATCAATTATAAGTATTATATAACTATCGTAGCTAAATCTGATATTGGTGACATTTATTATAATTGTTTTAAATTAAAATTCAATTATAAAAAGTGAATTTAAAATTTAGAAAAATGATTATTAATGTAATGTATTAGTATTGTTCACAGTAGGATGTCATTGAATACTTTCCTAAATCTAAAAATTTAGGTTAAATTAAGAATTGATAAGTTATGTTTATTGGACATATTACATTATAAAGATATGTTGAATGTTTTAAATATAAGGTAGAATGTTGACGATTAGGAAACAATAAAAAATTATAATTGCTTATGTAAATCAGACTTTAATTCGTTCAGGTAATTAGATAAGATCTGATTTCCAACAGTAAAAACATGTATAAATTCTTTTTGCTACCTAAACATATTTTGTAAAACTTTTATTGAAAAATCTATAATTCGGAGTACGTGCTTCAATAAATAATCAGCTTTAATTTGTTTTGATGGTGTAATTTAAATTAGACGGAATTTAATGGAATTTAATGATAAACTATTAGACGGAAAGATTTTTAGCCGGGGAAAAAAAACTTATTTTATTCCAATCCAAATCTTCTGACTGATTTGTTAAATTGATTCTCTTAAACTAACACGAAGAACAAAAAAATGTGTGTTGTGCTTCGGCAAAGAAGCGAAAACAAATACTCCCTTTTTCCAGAATACATCAGCAATCATTGTTAGACTAATTTACATTGTACGTGTAAAAGTCTTAATTTTGATAGGATTGCTCTTCGCATGCGGAAGTGACAGGTTAAAGGATACTTTTTAAATGGTAATTTTTTTTAAATGTATAGGGGAGTGTGTTAATTTGGTTTAATAGAGTAGCTTAAAAAAATCTTAAACTATAAGAATGCCATTTTTATAAATTTTAACTTTTTCTCAACTTTTACATTTTCTAGAATGATGTTTCACAATAAATTTCATTGCTTTTTTTTTTAAAGAAACAAATATGTAGCATCATTAAACTACAAAAAAAAGAAAACATAATTAGTTTAAGTTTCTAACTCAATTTTTGTAGTCCATTTTTCAAGTTTTATTGTAATTAAAAAAAAAATTAAAAAATGGAATAAAAGTAGTTGTGGCATTTAAAATATAAATGTTTTTACCTGTTAAATTAAAAACATACTGCAAACATACATTTTAGAGAAACAATTTTTTAAATGTTATAAAAATGGTTTAGAATATTAAATGTTATTACTAAAAATAACAAAAAAATGAACAACGCACTTATCCGAATGCAGGATTTTTTTTACAATTGAAAGTTAATCCTTGAAGTGTTTTAAGATACAATTTTAGACCTTTTATTTATTTTCAAGTATAACAAACACTTATTAAGCAGCACTCTTGAACCCATCAATAACATATTACGGATTTTTCTTTCAAGTCGTAATCAAAGTAAGTAGGAAATGATGTTCAACACAGCAACTCTTTATTTTAAATATATAAAAAAGACTGACTTTTCATTCACTAATTACCATCGAATGTAAAGCCTAATGAGAAAGTGACTACTTTTTATCCAGATAATTATTGCTTAATGTCTTTCAGTAAGATTCTCAAGCTACTTAACTTTTTAAAAAAATTGGTTTTGATTAAGTTTGTATACTACTCTTTGTCATTAGTAATGCTTTTTAATCGCTTTTTAATAACAAAAAAGAATCTTTGGATTTTGTATGTAAATATTTTTTTAAACGAAACCAACAGTTTTGTTTGCATTGCAAAATCAAAAAGTAATTTTCAAGTACAAAAGTAAGAAAGTTAAGTTTTGCTAGCAATTTCTTGACAGAAGTTTCATTACGTTATTCATTTATTATTTTCATTCATTACGTTATTCGTTCATTATTGTTATTCATTAAAATATATTAAATATGCATTAAAACTTGGTGTTTCGGGTATGGTTAATGAGGACAGTGTTTTTTTTTTTTTTTTTTTTTTAACACGTCATGAATTTATCTAACTTTACTAGAAGTACTTTAGAATGTGACTTTTTAAAAAACTCCTCGATTCGTAGCAAATGCATTTTTGAAATAATAGGACTAATTATAAATTCTTGAGGGTGAAATAGCGTATGAATACTTAAAATTCAAAAAACTAGAAAAATATGTGTAATTTAAAGCAATTAAACGAATATAAGTATTCAATTATTTATAAGACATAAACTTCATTTGTAGAAGCTTAAAAGTCTATAAATTTTATGAAATAAAACACTTTTACATCACGTCATGTTTCGAAGGGTTGTGAGTCTACGCAAACAAGGTGTAAAGTAGCCTTGATTTTTCAAAAATATTTTATATGGTATTCTAATAAATATTTAATGCTGGTATGCTGATAAGGAATTCATATTCTTACTCAAAAAAATATTTCACAACATTACTTTAAAAGGAATACCACTGATTTGCACCACTTGTTACTTTCAATTACCCATATGTATACGTTGGGTAATAAATTTAATATAATCTGCAAAATAATAATAATGATAATCGTTTTGTTTTTTGTTTCCCCACGTTTGGGAGCATTCTCATTTCAAAAAAGTTGCCTGGAAAAAATATCTGTGTGTACGTGGTCATCTTTACTCTTGTAAAAATTGACCTCGAAAGTTCAAATTTAGTGTGCGGGTTTGGTTGACCATGTGCCCTACCAATAAGATTTTCGCCAAATTCGCTCATTCCCATAAGGTTGCTGCTATTGAAAAAAATCTTACTTTTCAATGATTGCTACAAAACGACTCAAACGATTTTGATCAAAATGCGGTGAAAATGCCTCTTAAGGTGTTTTAAACATCCCCACTTCCGAAATTCCCTTAAAAATGCTTTAATGGTGTAAAAAGTTGAAAAACGAATGCCTTTAACACAGAGTTAAATTTCCTTGATCATACCTCATCAACGATCGTTTTTTCTTCTCTCCTCAGTTTCACTTATAAGAAGGGATAATATAAGAATTATCGAAAAGTAAATCGGCAAAATCATCATTTTGACGGAGTGTTTTTTTTTTTTTTTTTTTTTTTTTTTTTTTTTTAAAGACCCATACAAAAATTATCGCAAAAAATGTCGCCTGAACTGGCCATTTATGCTAAATGAATGATGAAAATATAGAAACGGTAAGTGACACAAATCACCTTCAGTATTATAGTGTAATTTCAAGCTGTGCGATGTTCCACACTTTTTTCCGCATTTCTTCACGTTTCGGAACATCCTGATTTCAAAAATGTGATCTAGAAAAAATGTCTGTCTGTGTTTACGTAGCCAGCATAATTCCCAAACAAATTGACCTACGATGCTCAAATTTAATCTACGGGTTAGTGGTGGTCACAGGCTTTTCGTCAAAAATTATGCATATGGTTGAAATTATCAAAATCATGTTTTTCAGCAATTGCTAAAAAACAGCCTGCACGATTTTGATAAAAATCGCTGCGTGTAAAATAAAAGAAGAACTGATCTGTTAGAAAAACTAAGAAATGGTACTCCGATTGCGCCATGTTGTTTCTGGAAATGGTGGTTATTTTAAAAATTTCGTTTTGTAGCTTTGCAAAATGTTTAATCAACCTCCTTTGCTTAGCTTCTTCATCCAACAGATACACTTGTTCAGGGGTGCCTACAGGGTGGTTTCGTAAAGCAAACTGCGTCATTAAAATTTTAAGGGGGGGGGGGGGAGGGTGATAAGAAAATGGAAAATTTTAGGATTTATTGTAAAAAAATAAGATTAATGAAACAAAACCATAATATTGTTACGAATTTTTGTATGTTTGTAAATATTTCGTAGTGTTAATTTTGTATTTAGGAAAATGTATATACATTTTGCATAAGACAGTGCAATAGTTCGTCTTAAGTTGGCTTTCCGGCAATATGGGTCTTAACGCTTGATAACTAGTTTTACAGAGATAACGCTGGGAAGCGAGTTTTACAAGGAGCAGGGCATTTAACATTATGGCAATGGCAATATCGCCAAATTGGCGAGATAGAGCCAAGTTGGCGATGGTTTGGGCGACTAATTTTTGTCGCCAAATTTGGCTAGAAATCGCCAAATGCTGCCAAACTTGGCGACCATTTGGCGACATTTTCAGTCCCCATGTACATGTATAGGACTTTTTAACTACGATCTGGAAAGTTCTCCAAATATCTACCTCTAGAAATTTCACGTATGTTCGCCTCCCCTATAAAAACTCAAGAGAGCGGGTGATGGTGTTAGTTGTTGATTTTGAGTCACTGAGTTAGTTGACTGAGTGGAGTCACTGAGTTAGTTGACTGAGTGGAGTCACTGAGTTGGTTGAGTCCGTTAGTTAACTGGAATTACTGAGTCTCAGTGAACATTCCGAGTAGTTCTAAAGCGAACTGTATTGCATTGTCTTTTGCGGCGTTTTTAGCAGTTGTGTTGTCAAGTTTTTAACTGCTGTTTTGTGCTCTATTGTTGTGAAAAGAGCTGTATTGAGTCTACTAGTTCTGGAGTTGTAAGAGAATCTGTGAAGAGTTATATTGGAATAAATTTCTGCAAGTTTTGATCTGCTTTGGCTTCAAATCTTTCGAACCCGTCCACGCAACAATATTTTGTAAATGAGGGGGCATTTATTACCATTTAGTATGTGACACTATCTTTAAAACCTGGGGGGGGAGAGGGGGGATCCTACTATTACTATGTAATAGTATCTTTAAAAATGGGGGGGGGGGGACAATTTAGTATGTAACAGTTTCTTTAAAGTTCTATTTTTTTCGGTGGGAGGGGGGAAGTGGTCTACCTTTTAGTGCAATAGCATAGTATAATTGAGGTCTGGGGTGGGTGTGTGGATTTGTGTCGCAAAGGCAACACGAGGGCCATTCTGCGCAGGTCTGGGGTGGGAGTTATTTAATTACGGGTTGTTCAAATATTACGTAAGCATGTTTTTGGTAATTTTTGACCCCCTCCCCCCCCCCTTGTCAGCAAAAATAAGCAAATCACATAACCCCCTCTATAATTACGTAAGCATATTACCCCCCCCCCCCGCTCCTAATTATTATTTTATTTATTTTTTTAACGTTACTAATCTAAAAAAAAGTTAGGATTCAATGCAGATAATGAACTTTAACTCGCCTTAAAAGGGAAAAAATATATATATATTAAATTTTTTTTAAATCTTAAGTTTATCACAATTTTAATGGCACATAAATGTAATTTTCATAATCAATTAAGTCTATCTAGTCAGATGTTATCCAGGGTTGCTCTAGCCAGTTTTTAATGTCTGAAATTATAGGGTTTCTGACATCTGATGTTATTGCTTCATCACTTGTTTCGCACAAGGAATCTGGGCAAACTTCCTCTTCGCTTATCCACTCGGTATCTTCCATGCCTTCTACATAATTGATGACGCACATCAGTTCATTTGCTCGACGAGCAGCAATTCTCATAGGCCGAACTAGGCAGGCTCTCTGGCTATTTCGCCATGAACAATTTTCTTATGACGAATTGTCGATTTTAGTGAAGCGTGGTACAAACCACATTTCCCACAAGTCCTTGCAGACAATTGTGATTTGATGGACGGACAAAAATAGTCATATGGCATTTTTAAAAATCCCCCCAGGGGGACATGCAGGTTCAAGCTTAGCCGGAGACTTAATTCCAGGAATTCCCCTTCCTCACTTGTTATTAAATCGTTTGGTGTTTGGGCCATTTTGAAAGGTGGAGGTATAAAGCGTTCTTTTAAAATGCGAAATAATCCACTACGAGCAAGAGAGAAACACTGTTTTTCTTCGCATTTTACAATTTGTAGAAAGTATGGACTCTCTTGCAAGTGCTTCGAATACCAGTTCATATCATAGGGTTTTTCTAGAAATAAAGGGATTATTAAATGCTTACGTAAGCATCACTCATACCCCCTCCCCCCCCCCTTGTCAGCAAAAATAAGCAAATCGCTAACTCCCTCCCCCCCCCCCCCTAGGTGCTTACGTAATACTTGAACGGCCCCTTATGTAACAGTGTCTTTAAAAAATAGGGGGGGGGGGAGGTCTAGCAATTAGTATGTAACAGTAACAGTGTGGTCAGTAGGGGTGGGAGTCCTACATTTTGTCAGGTAGAAATATATTTAAAGTCTGATCCTTAAATCATAGTACCCTCTCCATTCTCAAAGTCAATTATCGCACTGAAAAGTATGTGATATGAAATGCAAAGGTTAATTGGTTGATACCTCTCTAAGTATCACAATTTAGTAAGAGGGACATTAGCCTACTTAGTGCATTACTTTTTTTTTTCAAACTCTACCCGTCTACCCTCCTAAAGTAAACAAAGACATAAAAATTAAAGAATTCGAAAAGTATCAAATTGAGGCTGTGGTCTTTGGAAGGGGAGAAAAATACGATAATTAATTTTTTTAGTCTAATAAGTCCTACTAATTACATGATTCCATGAACGTCGGAAGGGGGGTGGGGGGAGGTAATGTGAACTTTTAAATCGCTGCCAACTACTTTTGAATCTTGAGGCAATTAAAATTCTAGCCGTAACCAGGGGTGTAACGGAGGAGGATCGGCGTTCGCCCTCTTTACTGGAAACTTCACGCGGCCTTATCTATCAACAGCTCAATATATATTACACATAAATCAGACCCCATCTCTCCTCCTCGCTAAAGTATTAGTCCAGGGAATAGATACATTTTGCCTTGCAAAAGGTTATGTAGTTCTGATTTTTTAATATATTATAAAGGTCGGCCCCGTGGTTTATAAACCAAGTTTTCGACCTCCTAACCCTTGTGCGTTCTCCGTGGTGCACCAAAAACTGAGCCGTTTTTCAGTTTATACGTCATAACTCTTTGCCAATACATCTTAGAAACAAACATTATATTCAAAAGTTGTAGAATATTAAATTATCTACAACTTTTGTATACTAAGTTTTTTTGTAGACCTATTATGTAAATAGTTATGTCGCATCAAAGTCAAAACTTTTTCGTAAAAATGCTACTTTTTAAGATTTGTGTCAAGTTTTTTTTATTATATCTTCATAATGGTACGTTTTAGAGAAAAAGTTTGTGAATAAAAGTTGTAGAGCAATAAATTTTCTACAAGTTTTCTGTGTAAACTTTTTATCTAGGACTAATAACAAAGGAGTTACTCTGCTTTGTGTATTTTCCGTGGTGCACCACAAAAAATACGTTTTTCAGTTTATGATCATAACTCTTTCACAATGCATTTTAAAATCAAACATTAAATTTAAAAGTTGTAGAATATTAAATTTTCTACAACTTTTGCGCACAATTTGCTTTTGTAAAGCTATTATGTAAAGAGTTACGTAGCATCAAAGTAAAAACTTTTTCTTAAAAATGTTGCTTTTTTAAGTTTTTTGCCGAGTTTTTCAATTATATCTTCATAACAATAAGTCTCAGGGAAAAATATATTGAGCAAAAGTTGTAGATCTATAAATTTGCTATAAGTTTTATTCAAAAAGTTACCATCTGGACTAATAACTAAGGATCTACTCTTCTTTGAAGGTTTACGAGATGATAACCTATAATATATTATGTATAAGTAGAGGTTTAAAAATAGCTTCTTACTGCATAGTCTGACTATTTTAATAAAAAAATATATACTGTAAAATAAAAAGTGGAAATATATTAAATAATGTTTATATCTATATACAATAACGGTAATATCAATTTACCATTTTCGCCATGGTGCACCAAAAACCTTCTGAATGCTGAAATTTTGAATTTTTTTCAGTATACCGATCATTTTTCCATTGCATTTTATAGAGAAAAAAAATTATATTTTAGGTTGTAGAGTATTAAATTTTCAACCAGTAATGTATGTGCAAAATTTGTTTTGTAGAACTATTGTATGAAAAACAAATTGTATGAAAAGCATCAAAGCAAAAACTCTTTCGTAAAATTACTATCTTAAGATTCTTGTCAAGTTTTTAGATGATATCCATAAAAGTATACCATAAAAATTGTAGAACCCTAAATTTGCTACGTTTTATATACAAAGTTATTTTATAGAACTAACAACAAAAGAGCTACTTGGTAAGATCTAATATTAAAAAGTTTCTTACTGCAAAGCCTGACAAGTTTGATAAAAAATAAAACAATATAGGTATTAAAATAATAGTATTATTGTGGAGATAGGGGGCGCACCACTAGAGAACCCCTCATGGCGACTCCTAGCGGCAGAGGGAGGTATTCCTCATTCTGATTAGAGAGACAGATCACTGAACATTCTCGATGTAAATATACGTAAGAAAGGCGCTTATGCCTAATGTAGTATGAGATAAGAGGCAATAAGGATTCATTAAAGCTGGATTCTACACTCAGCAAGTGTCCTTTCTCTGATCGTCTACTCCCACATGGGGGCTCGGCATCACGAACTGAGTAGGCGTCAGAACGTTACGTTAAGAACCAAACGGCAGAACGTGTAAGGGCAAACCAGAAGTACGAGATACGAGTACAAATGAAACCGAACAGCACCGTAGTCACCCAGCAGTGAACCGGGGATCGGAGTATAAGCCGTCGTATCACCTAGCAGTGTAAACGACATAACAGCGCAGTGACCGGAAAGGGAAACCACGTCTCACCGGAAAGCGAAACTACCACGTCGGAAAAGCGAAGTCAGCGCCGACGAAGAGGATTGCCTAGCGGAAACAACAAGCATTGGAACACCGCTAACGAAGCCAAGAAACTGCTCATCGAATAAAAGAAGTCGACATCACTGAGAAGTGGAGCAGCTAGCACAGTGACCGGAAAGTGAAATCACGTCTCATCGGAAAGCGAAACCACCACGTCGGAAAAGCGAAGTCAGCGCCGACGAAGAGGATTGTTTAGCGGAAACAACAAGCATTGGAACACCGCCGTCGAAGCCAAGAAACTTCGCGTCAAATACAAGAGGTCAGCATCATTAAGGAGGGGACCAGCAAGCACTGGGAGACCATAACGAAACATAGGCACTGACTGTCACAAGTCGAGGTAACAAGTCAACAGAAAAACTGTGAGTACAATTTTCGATTATACTAACATGGCGTTTCTTGCCAGAGCACGAAAGAATGACTTACTCGCTTTAATAGATGAACTGGGATTGGAACAACCCATTAACCCAAAAATCGCTCAATTATGTAAATTAATAACAGAACACGCCGATTATGATGAAAACTTTGTTAAAAATATGTTAAACACAATTGTAAATGACCGTGAAAATGAAGAATCATTAGCAAAAGATAGGGAAGCGAAAGAATTCGAGTTAGCGAAACTGCGCATGGAAGCAGAAGTTCGCCAACATGGCGCTACTGTAACAAACGCACGGGAAAACGAAGTAAGCAGAAGCCCAAATATATTACAGTATATGAAACCGTTTGACGGTAGTGACATAAGCATCTACTTGACACTATTTGAGAGACAAATTAGTCGTCTAGAAATATCGAAAGATACTTGGGTAAATTATTTAATTACATTGCTTCCACTTGACATAGCAAGCTTAATAACACGTGAGCCGGAAACACTAGCGAATAATTACGACCACATTAAGAGCATTTTGCTGAGACGATACCGACTTAGCCCAGAACAGTTCAGAATACAATTCTCCTTCCATAAAAAAGAACAATGTCAGACATGGAGAGACTTTGCTTTTGAACTAAACAATTATCTAACCGAATGGTTGAGCGGACTTGATGTCACAACATTTGAAGATTTAAAAGAATTAATGCTAGTAGATCAAATAAAAAGAAAATTACCCAAAGAAATTCGAGAACACTTTATGGACGAACTTCCGAAAATAAAAAATAGGGACATTTTGGTCAACAAACTCGATGACTTTGATTCAACTAGAAATAATTTTAAAAAGAATACGGTATTTCGCGAAAATAAATATGAAGAAAAAAACAGGAAGCACTGGCAGTCTAGAGAAAATATACAGGAACGTCCATTCGTTCGTGCTCAAACCAGTACTAACCATTTTTATAAGGTAAGAAATAATAGTATTGTTGATAATACAGAGTGGCCTAATGAATATAACCAGTTTGAAGTTAAAAATCAAGGTATTAAATGCTTTAATTGTAATGAAATCGGGCACATTCAGGCCTGTTGTCCAAAAAAGAAGGCAAATAGAGCTGTAATTAGTAATTTTCCTAATTATAAAAGTAATGTGTGTCCCGAAAATGAAAGTAATAATAATCCAATTGATAAAATTAATAGTTACACTGACAATAAAAGCACCACAAAGGTAATAATATTCGATCATGAAATAGTTGCTCTGAATGATACAGGAGCCAAGTCACCTTCATTTCTGAGGACTTGTATATAAAAATAGGATCACCCCAATTAATGACAAATGACATATTACTAAAAGGGTTAGGTAATATAGAAGTACAACCATTAGGATATTTCCATACTGACATTAAAATCGACACTCATTCAGTCAATGCAAAAATATACGTCATCAAAGACCACACAAATGAATTAATAATTGGAATGGACGTTATAGGAAAATTCGAAAACCCATCCTTTTACAGACAGCTTCGAGATCCAAGCCGAGAGGATCCACGTGTTTTTTATTTACAAATTATCAGGCGCCAGTCTGGCGAGGCCAAAGAAGAAAATAAAAGCGAAGAGCTCCGCAAGATGTCAATCAAATCTATTCTGACAGTTGAGAAGAAGATCGACGGCCGCGGCAGCCAATCAGGAAGCAGAGCAGAGGAGAAATTTGTAGCTCCGCCTTCCGAATGCAGAAGCGCTAGTCATCTTACTGGTGTGACCCGAGAAAGATTAGACCTTGGCGGCGAAAAGAAGAGAGAAGATTCCGTAGCAGATGCGAAATTATTTGGCGAAAAGCGTAGGATTGCTTCATGTTTACTTACAGAATGTACGCCTTTTAAAGAAAAACTTCCTGAAGTAGAAGCGAAAAAAGCTGTACCAAGAGGAGATGAAGATTTCAAGAGAGAAATGGAAGAATTCAATTGCAAACTGAACGAAGCTCAAAGCAAAATAAAAGAATGTGAAGATGAAATCTTACAGTTGCATACAGAAGGTGCTACTTTCAAAGTACAGTACTCTAAACTGGAAGTTAAGAATGATGCATTACAAGCTAAACTTGAAGAAATAGAATCGGAAAATTTAAAGGAACTGGCAGAAACCACTGAAATTCTTGAAAAATACAAAGAAGACATTGCAGGTTGTGAAATGGAAATTGGATCTGCTAAAGAAGAAATTATCTATCTTAAAAATGAATTGAAAATAGCCAAGTTACTACAAGAACAGTTAGATCAACGATGCCAAACTCTTGGAAAATGTGAGTTGAGTGCCACTAATAAAGTCAAGCTCTTGCAACCCTCAGTCTTAAGTTTAGAAGAAGGAGCAAACTTAAAAAGACAGCTAAAGGAGAAAAATCACAGCATTGAAGTGAAGAGAGAATTATGTTCCAGACAAAAAGAAGTAAAAGAAATGGATGTGAAGATAACTAAACAAGTTAGAGCAATGAAGGAAGATTCTATTCTCGTTGAACATATTCAGCATGGAAAGAAACTTCAAAATGCAGAAATTTCAAAGATTGAAATGAACCTTCAACAAGATGAAACCAAAAAAGAACAGAAGGATGTCAAGGAAAAACATAAAAAGAAGAGATCATTATCAGATGCAAATAAGAAGACTGAAGAAACCTCAATGAATAAGGAGAGCCTCAAACAGTTTAAGAAAAGACGCAAAAAACCCAGAACATTTAAAGTTTACACTCAGCGAGCAAAATTTTTTGGCCATTACAAAGAGACACCAATCAAAAACAATCATAGATGTGACAATCATAGTATCTGTGCATATTGCTTTCCTTGTGTTTTTCTATTTCAGATAACTTCAGATATAAACTATGAGGACATAGTTCGCCAAGATGACCGAGTGTGGAGATAGGGGGCGCACCACTAGAGAACCCCTCGTGGCGACTCCTAGCGGCAGAGGGAGGTATTCCTCATTCTGATTAGAGAGACAGATCACTGAACATTCTCGATGTAAATATACGTAAGAAAGGCGCTTATGCCTAATGTAGTATGAGATAAGAGGCAATAAGGATTCATTAAAGCTGGATTCTACACTCAGCAAGTGTCCCTTCTCTGATCGTCTACTCCCACATTATAAATCAAAAATTATAAATAATATAAAAATTTATATATTTATATATAATAATAGTAATATCAATAAAACTTACTATTTAGAAAACTTATAAATTCTTAAATTTAGTTTCGTTTAGCCACGAAGGCTCGGCTAGTTCCTCCGCTACTTCTTGAATTAAGAGTTCTGTTAGGTCGTCTTCATCGTTAACATCAATTATAATGTTCTCTAATTGTCACAGGTTTGTCCATGACAGTTTTTACATATTATGGAGTACTTGAGACCGGCCTTTCTACAACCGCAGGCCTTAGTGCATCCTATGTTGCGCTGGCAGAAAATGTAGGTCAGAATTAATTGAGGAGCTGAATCCCTGGTGGTTGTAATAGGAAGAAGTACTTTACTGTCCTTCTTCCACCCCCAGACCAAAGGATTTTTCATTTGGCCCATCCATGTCTTTACTTGATAATATGTGCGAAAGACATGGTATGTAGCAGCTTCTTGGGTCAGTGGTAGATTTGACAGATTTAACTTGCTGCCAGTTGTTGATTTGAAAATTGCTTATAACGCAAAGCATTTAAAGTTCTTGCCCTGTCACCACCAAAGAGAGCAACAAGAATTCTTGATACTGCTTCGGTGATGCTTGAAACACTGGCATTAGGATCTAGGAAGATCTTTGCAAATTCCTGTAATATTGGATATGATGAAGCAGCCATCATTACTACGCATGTATTCCAATACTAAGTAACTACACTGAGTGGTTGATATTCTGTAGGTATGGTTAGTGGTGGGGAGGGTTGAGAATGGTTTTTCGGTTCTTCTAATCTTCTACCCTGAATTCGGCAGTGGCAAATCTCAATCAACAGTATATAGTGTTTTCGTGGGAACTTAGTCCTTAAAAGAATTCCTTTACATACCACTTAATGCCACCCGACTTGTGATTTTTCTATTCTATCTCAAAAGATCTGTACCCCACGTAGTTTAGAATCAGCCACTTGAATGCAGTCTATTTCTCATTTTTATTTCCGAATGCAGAAATTTTCGTTGCATCACGGCAAAATGGTAAATTTTATATTACTATTATTATCTATAGATATATACATTATTTAATATATTTCCACTTTTTATTTTACATTATCATTAGTATTATATATATATTGTTTTATTCTTTTTTAAAAATTGTCAGACTATGCAGTAAGAAGCTATTTTTAAACCCCTACTTATATCTCGTAAACCTTCAAAGAAGAGTAGCTTCTTAGTTATTAGTCCTAGATAGTAACTTTTTTGTATAAAACTTGTAGCAAATTTATAGATCTACAACTTTTGTATAATATATTCTTCCCTACGACTTACTGTTATGAAGATATAATTGAAAAACTCGGCAAAAAACTTAAAAAAGCAGCATTTTTAAGAAAAAGTTTTTATTTTGATGCTACATAACTCTTTACATAATAGCTTTACAAAAGCAAATTGTTCACAAAAGTTGTAGAAAATTTAATATTCTACAACTTTTAAATTTAATGTTTGATTTTAAAATGCATTGTGAAAGAGTTATGATCTATAAACTGAAAAACGTATTTTTTGTGGTGCACCACGGAAAATACACAAAGCAGAGTAACTCCTTTGTTATTAGTCCTAGAAAATAAGTTTATATAGAAAACTTGTAGGAAATTTATTGCTCTACAACTTTTATTCACAAACTTTTTCTCTAAAACGTACCATTATGAAGATATAATAAACAAACTTGAAAAACTTAAAAAAGTAGCATTTTTACGAAAAAGTTTTGACTTTGATGCGACATAACTATTTACATAATAGGTCTACAAAAAAACTTAGTATACAAAAGTTGTCGATAATTTAATATTCTACAACTTTTGAATATAATGTTTGTTTCTAAGATGCATTGGCAAAGAGTTATGACGTATAAACTGAAAAACAGCTCAGTTTTTGGTGCACCACGGAAAACGCACAAGGGTTAGGAGGTCGAAAACTTGGTTTATAAACCGCGGGACCTATCTTTATAACATATTAAAAAATCAGAACTACATAACCTTTTGCAAGGTAACACCCCTTTTTCGGTCTCTATTCCCCGGACTATATAACTAAAGACAAAATAAAATAAAGAGTGGCTTCTTCTTTATTACGCTTCCTTTATTAGAATTGAACTGATACGAGCTTGTGCAACGGAACCGAAACCCTCGTAAATAAAATTTTTGAAAAACAAAAATTGTTTGCTGGCACTTTCAATTCTTTCTATTTTGCTTGTAATTTTTATGACACCAATTGAAAGGATCTGAGTGTGAGCATCTCGCCTTACTAAGATGAGAATGAGTATAGAAATTTCGGTTTTTAAACAATCAGAAAAAGGCAAACAAGCAATCGATTCCGATACAAAAAAATTGGCTGGTGCTGGGACTCTCAAAATGTTAGGTAAAAACGTTGATTAACTCTTTTAAGTTGCTTGAAGATCACCAAATTTTACACTTATATTAGCTTGCCAGATGCCTGGAAAGCCAAACTAAAGCATGACTTATTTGAACTTGACAAAATATATTCAAAGCAGCATTGCTTCCTCGATATGTAAATATAATAATCAAGGGTGCTTAGTGATTAAGGGTGCCCGGCGAAGACGAATAAAGAAAATACGCATGACCCCCCCCCCCCTCTCATCTATTAAAACAATTTAATTATTGAAGAAAAGCGAAGAAACTCACTGGATATAAGAAACTTTATGCCTAATATATGTAATAGATTTTAAATTGGTCGTTGTGTGAACAGAAAAATATTTTGGAAAATTAAAGGTTTCAATATAAACTCTTGGTGTTGGTACTACCTCATTGGTATATAATACTTTCTCTTTTAAGAAAGTCGTTTAGAGTATGAATCCCCTTAAGATTATTTTCAATGGACTACGTAATTTTTTTTTCTTTTTAATTTAGTTTTTTTTTTTTTTTTAATGTTAGTAAATATTTCATGAGGAAATCTAATTAACAGTTATTTAATAATTTTATATCCTGATAAATAGTTCAAAATCCGTATAAAATGGCACGTGAATCCTTTTTTGTAGAGAATTTTACCCAAAATCGTCTAAGTTATATGCATTTTATTAAAAAATTTATTTTGTTAAAATCATTTAGGATTTCGACACAGTCGTAGAATTTCATGATTCTAAGCTCAGAAAAATACATACTTCAAATTTAGAAATGGTCTTTACAAACTTTTTTATAATTATATTTAACCAAACGTAGAGTGAGTAAATTCTCATTATCATATCTTAAGAGAAAATTCATTATCATACATGTATATTTCGTATATAACTTTCAGAACTTTGTTTTATACAAAAAAGTCAATTTTTTTTATTATTTTCATTTCTTTGGAAAAAATTAATAAAGTGATGAACATTACTTTAAAATAGATTTGATAGAAAATAAAATAGGGGGTATAAAAAGAACAAAAAAACACTAATCCACATTTTTCTATCTTTTTGTTATAAATTTTAATACAATACATTGTTTTAAATCTTTTTCTAACAATATATGTTAAACTTTATACTTTCTACATTTATTGAAATTTTAAACCGCAAACAAGACAGTTTAATTCAGTCCAGATGTAATTTTAAATTTAAGACTTTGTTTCAGAAATTTGGATAGTGACTTTTTCGACTTTCAAAATGTTGTCGAAAGAATTCAAAATTAACAAAGTATATAATAAAGTCTTCCGCTCATCATTACTTTTCATTTTGATAACCAATATAATATAATGATTACATCTTTTAGTAACAAAAATTTAGAAATATTAGAATCCATCAAATTCCAAAATGGGGGGGGGGGGGGGTGATTTTCGGTATTAGGAGAAGGGTGCATCAAGGACCTTGAAAGGGATGGTTACTACTGATTTGTTAGTTAACTTTGTAGCTAGTTTTGAAAAATTGATGAGATACAATTCTCTAGTTTCCCCACTGACGACTGTGTGGTTAGTGAAATGCGCCGAATAATGTCCTAACAATCTGAAATCATGACAATGTAATTAATAACATTGATCCAAACGCAACACAGTCTCGACGTCAAGTGGTACCGGTAACAGGAACGGAAGGTCACGGCAAGTATGCACTTCAAGTCACCATCGAAAGGAACAAGGTTTATTTGATGTATCCATTCTAGCAAACGGTGATGAAATTATTTTTCCTCAGGACTGAATTTGTACAAGTCTCTCTGTCCTCAAATTCCGAAGCTACCGGGTTCGAATCCCAACCTAGTCATGGATGGCTCTTGTGGTTCATAAACTTCGTTAAATTGTAGGTACCTGACAGATTAGCCCTTTTTGTACATAAAAACTGGACATTGAGCGTACCAACCAACCTAAGTAGAATTCAACAAACGGCACGTTTCTATCATGTTTCATCCCTTTTTAATTTAAATTCATTTTTTAAATGTGGTAGTCATTTTTGGAACACCCTGTACTATGTAGAACTAATATCGAACAATATTATTGCACGCATTTATAATCTAAAGGTTCATACGTATGTATAAAAATATTTCCCAAAACAATGCGTCTTATCTTAAGAGCATCTGGATAGGAAATTAGAAAAATCAGTTGTAGAAAACAAAATGTTTACTGAATTAATTTATTTATCATTTTTGAAAGTAGAAAAATATTATAAAATATTTTGTAGATAGGAGAAAACCTGAAATATATTGTTACGAATTTCTGTATATTTGTAAATATTTCGAAGAATTAATTATGTGTAAAGATAAATTTATGTACATTTCGCTTAAGGCAGTGCAATAGCTTGTCTTACTTCGCTTTCCTGCAATGTGTCTCATACTGCTTGAAATCGAGTTTTACAGAGATTACGCTGGGAAGCGAGTTTTACAAAGAGAAGGACATTTAGCATTATGTTTAATGGCAATCTGTCCAAGTTGGCGATGGTTTTGGCAACTAATTTCTGTCGCCTAACTTGGAGACCATTTGGCGACATTTTCGGTCCCCATGTACATGTATAGGACTTTTCGACTACGATCTGGGAAATTCTCTAAATTTCTATCTCTGGAAGATTCGCGAAAGGATTAACTTTCCTATATAAGCCCAAGAGAGCAAGTGATGGAGTTAGTTGAGTTGAGTTACTGAGTTAGTTGTCTCTCAACGAGCATTCAGAGTGTTCCGAAAGTGAACTATATTGCATTGTCTTTTGCGGCGATTTTTAGCAGTTGTTTATCAAGTTTTTAACTGCTGTTTTGTGCTCTATTGTTGTGTGAAGATCTGTATTGAGTCTACTAGAACGAGAAGTTCTGGAGTTATATCGGAATAAATTTCTACAAGTTTCGAGCTGCTTTGGCTTCAAGTCTTTCGAACCCATCCACGCAACAATATTTCAATATCCGCAATGACTATATTTGACTTTGCCACCACGTACAACCAACAGTAAAAATTTGCCAGTAGGAATACTTTTACTTTATTCAGTATTTTGAAACTCGTCTTCGGATGTATGAGAAATGTAAATTCTGCTTTGAAATAAAGGAACATTTTGTCACCCTCTTGAACAAGTCTAGAATACTTGAACTTTTATTCATGGCTGTATTTCTTCTTGAATGATTTATGCGGCTGCTGCCTTGCGGCTAGAAGTCAAAACGACTCTTTAGGGGAATGTATGAAATTTACATTTTTCGATAGATCATCTCAAAAGGGCCAGTATTTCTGGATTTGTGAATGGATAAAAGAAACTGGTAAGAATTTGATGATACTGTATGAGTTTTAGTTTAACATTTAGATACAAAATATTAAAAGTCGGCTTTATTATAAGCAAACTTTTGAATTGAATACGTCGGTTGAATGTTTGGGGATATTGCTTACTACAACGCAAACAACAAAAGTTTTCAGGTTTATTTTATATTTATTTTTAAGTATTTGTAAAAGTAAAAATTTTAACAAATGTTTTAATTTATATAATTCCTGTTAAATGTTTAAAGTACAACCCCTTTTTGAGAATTTTTAAAAATATTCTGTGCATAATAATTTTCATTAATATACTAACCAAAAATTTTTAAAATGCGAGAGTGTTTATGTATATATATAGTTTAAATATATAATTTTTTTAGTGAAATATTACTCTAGAAAACGTTTTAAATGGTGTGGAAAAAGTTTATATATATATATATATATATATATATATATATATATATATATATATATATATATATATATATATATATATATATATATATATATATATATATATATATATATATAAACTTTTTCCACACCATTTAAAACGTTTTCTAGAGTAATATTTCACTAAAAAAATTTCATAGCTTTTTAAAGTAACGAATCTATAATTTTGATCTGTTCGTTTGAAATACAGGCTGGTTATAATTAAAGTTATCCTGTTTAGAGCCACGTAGACTCCGTTCTCATGAGCAGATTTTGATGAAACTTGGCATATACACTATATGGACAATGGGGGGAAAAAAATCTGCAATAAAAAAATTGTAGTTCAAATTTTTACCACCAGGTGAAAAAGTAACGCATAACGAACAAAAACCACAAATTGAAAACACAAATTTTTATTTAATTACAGCATATGTTTAATGTGCATTCCATTTATATCAACCACATGCTCGAAGCGTGTTTAAGTTCTTCTACAAGTGCTCGAGCGGTGTCACGTGATTTGTCTATCCCTTGGTATACAGTTAGAAAGATTCTTCGATCCATTGTAAAATGGTATCCATATAAGATCCATGTTGTGCAACAACTGAAACCTGCTGACTCTGGTAAGCGCATTCAATTTTGTAGAATTTTTTTGGTCAGAATAATCGTTGATAATGCATGGCCTTGGAACATTTTATGGTCAGACGAGGTGCATTTTACACAAGATGGAGCCGTGAATACTCAGAACTGTTGAATATGGGTTGCGGCAACCAGCAAAACTGAATGTTGTGCATTAACAGTCTCCGCATCCTGATTACATTACTGTATGGTGTGGTTTTAGGGCTGAATTTACTCTTGGTCCCTTTTTCTTTGAGGGGGGCACGCTTCATGGCCCTCGAAGGTGTTCGATTACGGGGACCCGCTACTGCGAGCTTCTTCGGCAGTAAGTCCTTCCTGCCCTACAAGAACGAGAATGTTTAGAGACTACTGTCTTTATGCAAGATGGTGCACCACCTCACATTGCACGACCAGTGACAGCACTACTTCGTGCCCACTTTGGAGATGATCGGGTAATTTCGAGAAGTTTTTCGACTGCCTGGCCTCCTCGTTCTCCGGACTTAAATCCCTATGATTTCTGGTTGTGGGGATTTCTGAAAGATCGTGTGTATGGAGAGAGCATATGGACTCTTAATGAAATGAAAGCAAGCATAACACTTCATTTTGCTGCAAATGACCGAGAAACCCTTTGCACTACTGTTGAACATGCTATAATACGCTTCGAGCATGTGGTTGACATAAATTGAATGCACATTGAACATATGCTGTAATTAAATAAAAATTTGTGTTTTTATCTGCGTTTTTTGTTCTGTATGCGCCACTTTTTCACCTGTTGGTAAAAATTTGAACTACAATTTTTTTTATTGCAGATTACTTTTCCCCATGGTCCATATAGTGTATATGCCAAGTTTCATCAAAATCTGCTCATTAGAACGGACTCTACGTGGCTCTAAACAGGGTAACTTTAATTATAACCACCCTGTATATAATGTTGTCATGTAAGAGATTAATTAAAAAGATACTGGAAGCGTTCATTTTTGCAGATAAATTTATTAAATATTAAATATATGGTTTAAATATTAAAAGTTATTAAATAAAAAAATTACCACGTACCTAAGCGAATACTGAAATTTCCTTACACTGCTTTATTTTTAAGTTTATAAAACGTAATGACTTTTCATTTTGTTTCATTACCGTGAAATACTGTATGTGTACAGTTTAATGATTTATAAAGTGACGACTGTTTCCCCAAATAATAATTGCTGTATGTATTTGAGTCGGATTCTCAGGCACTCAACTTTTTTTTTTTTTTTTTTTTTTTTTTTTTTTTGTAAAGAAATTAGGTTTGGATTCAGTTTGCATACTACGCTATGTCATTAGTGATGCTTCTTAATCCCGTTTCATCATAACAAAACATTTTTTTTTGGGGGGGGATTTTTCAAGCAAATATTTTTTAAGTTTGCATCTTTTGCAACATTATATATTTAAAAAAAATTTATTATGATATTCATTCTAAATTTTTTTATTATTATTATTATTATTATTATTTAAAAGATATTAAATACGTATTAAAACGTTTTAGGTATGGTTTATAAGAACAATGCTTATTGTTATATGACGCGTCATGAATTTATACTTTCTTCATTAGATGCAACGATTTTATATCATTTTTTAAATGCCTATTTTTTAGAGGTCGGAAATATCGATCAAATTAAATATCGATACTATATTGTTGCACAGAAAAAAATATCGATAAAATATCGATACATGAATTTTTATATATATATATATATATATATATATATATATATATATTTAATTTGATTTTCAATTTTGTCAGAAACAAAGTTTTTCGGGGCAAATTTCTACTTTTCATGAATTCATGCCAAAATTGTTTTAATAAATTAATTATAAAAATTGTTTCCATAAATAAATTATAAAAATTGTTTTAAAAATAAATTATAAAAATTGTTTTCATAAATAAATTATAAAATTTGTTTTTATAAATAAATTATATTACCAATCAGAATAGATAAAATACATTTGGATGCCAATGCATAAATTCACATTTATTTTTAAAGAAGAAATTTTGAAAAGTAGTTTACCGCATATTTTGCAGATAGAGATGTTTTTAATATTTAAAATTAGATGCAAATTCCAGGCACACGTTGGTAACAGAAACTGCGCTGTGTTAAAGACTACTAATAAATGATCTTATCTTTAAATTACATTATGTTTTCTTTTTGGTTAGGGTGTCATTTTAACTGTCTCTCAGCCAAGTCCAAACTTTAGTTATGAAGTTTTTGAAAAGGAAGTAAAGAAAATCAAAAAACACATGGAACTACAAAACAATCATCAAAAAACTAAAAATGTTTTTAAATATCGATATATCGGTGACTAATATCGATATTTTTACTTTCGATATTTAAAAAAAAATATATAGATAAAAATATCGTAGTATCGATATATCGCCGACCTCGAATATTGTTACACTCTGATTCGTAGAAAATGTGTCTTTATTCTATAAAAAGCGTCTTAGTCCGACAAAAATGGTGATTTATAGAAATATTGGAATTAAAACTAAATTCCTGTGGATTTAAGATGGTAGTGTGAAGTGTATACATATTTAAAGCAGACAAAAATATATCTATATAAGTATTTAATTACTTATGAGTCATAAATATCATTTCTAGTATTTGAAAGTTTATGCTGCTCATCAATTAAAACTCTACTCAACCATGACAAGTTTTGAAGGGTTGTGCTGAGTTTATATCCTTGATTTTATAAAAATTGTTTATTGCATATTCTAATAAAATATTCATTGCTGGTAATTAATTTCTTTTTTAATCAAATACACTTTTTTGAATACGGATTTTTTAAATCTCTGATTGTAACCACTTTATTTTAATTAATAAATTTTATATTAAATTTCCCTATAGCCTATGTAGGACAGTGCAACTCTTAAAATATAGAATTTAATGATGGTCCTGTTCCATAAAGCGGCTAACTGAAACTTGTATGTGAGTGGCGTATTAAGCTTAAATTCATTAAAAGTAATTGAAATTGTTTAATACCCCTTAGCAAAAGCAATTCGGCTTTGGTACCGACATCTTCTCTTGCAATAGAAGGTCACCGACACTCAACTATGCGAAACCTGTAAAGAGAGTTCCTACGTTAACGCTCGAAGAATTCAAACGTCAGTTTAAGCGCTTCCTTATTAACTGTGGGTTCATAACTGATTATTCGAACGTTATCCCTCTCACGTGGTAGAGATGAGTACTTTTCTCAAGTAATGTGATAGGGAGTTTATTAAAATTTATAGTCATTTGATGTTGTCTGTTGCACACGTAGAGGCTGGACGACAATTATGTCGTCCAGTGAAAGAATTTTGTCGCCTTAGAAGTTGGAAACCAGTCAGTAGTAGTTGCGATTTCTCAAGATTCGAAAAGAACATTCGAAATCAGGAAAATGGCTATTTTGAAATTAAAATTGTAAACAGACAGTAGAAAATATAGATACTGAACATTATTGGGTATAAAATTTGTATTTTAATTAAAACCAGATTGTTTTCTGTGGTTAAGTGTGAGTAAAATGTTTTTGAATATTTTGTATTATTTATGTACGATTTCTCTTATCAATGAGAGTGTAGTAAATATATTTTTTTCTTTGTAGGTTTTAATATCATTCAATTGGCGCATTTGCACCCTCCTGAAATTAATAAAGGTGGAGTTCACAGAAAAAAGAAACCAACTACCGTTTAATATATATTTGAAATTATGCATAACTATTTATTAATATTTCTTTAAAAAAATCCAATTAAGTTTTTATGAAAATCAAGTTTGAAACCGAAAGTTTAAGTTTCTTTGTGTCTCCTTTTGTAGGTTCTGCATCCCCATGTAAATAATTTTGCCGCCGTCCAAGATGTTATCCCCCCCCCCCCCCTACGCAGCAAAGATAAGGTTCTAATGAGGAGAGTCCAACAAAGATAAAATTGTAACTGTTATTTGCACATTTGGCTCCTTTCTTTCACAGCACTCCAACTGTTTGGTTGATATCAACAACATCTTAACAATTATTGAACTTTCCAAATGTTATAATGTAAAATAAAGTTAAAACATATAAAAAAATTAGGGAGCATTTTGCTGATTTTTTTTTCTCCCTTTTCTGTGGTTTTTTCTCCTTTCTGTCACTCCTCCCTTCCCAACGACAGTTTATCAAAGTTTGGGCAAATGTGAGCTGACAAAAAAAAAATTATTGAAAAATTATATGCTGATGTTTGTGAAGTTTGTTAGTGACAATTTAAATGAGTGGGCATGGTACTGAATGCATTTCAATTTTTAATGCACATTGCATTTTTCGCGAATATCTTTTCTGACAGAAAACATCAATACGAGCCAACGTAATATAGAAACGTATACGAAGCACACCAAAAAAATTCCTTAAATTAACTTGCAACACCACTTAAATTTTAAGATATTACTTTATTTGAAAATTATTATTTATCTCTTGTACATGAACCTATTTGTTACACTTAGTGTCAATCCATTATAGATCAGCCAATCAAACGGTATAGTGGTTAGCGTTCTAGCTTCTAGACCGACGTTGCGTTCTCGAGTCCCATGTAAGGATGGGTGTTTGTAAATGTATGTTGGCTTGTCGAATGTTTCGGCACATGATAGCCCTCTTGTTGCTGACGGCGCCATATAATCTGAAAACAACCAACCATTAAAGATCAATCATTACTCACGCCCTTGTCTCAAAACTTCCACTCTGTTATTCATTTTGCCAAGATGTTCTCACTGCTATTTTAATTTCTCCCTTTCCTTTCAGCTATTTTAGGATCCTTTAAACTATGAAAATCCATTTTAAGTTATGGTATTCTCACGCTGATATCCCGGAAATTGAACGCCTCTTCCGCGTGTAGGAATTCCGTCCATCCCCAAAGTAGTAGTAGTAGTATAAACTGTATTTTGTGGATTTTACTCCCTATCTATTCTTAAAAGGCAATGAAGATTTGCTTGTGAATACACATCAATGTCATCCAGTAAATTAGGAGTGAGCTGTTTTCAGGTTACAGGCAACTATCAAACCTCCCCCCCCCCCCCTTCCAACTGTTATATAGCAATGTGTGGCAACGGTGAAATTCTTCTAAAATGAAAATATTAGCTCCAGTGGCAGACAGGTTGATTCACGTGGAGGATTGTTAGATTATTTTTCATTTTTAGTTCTCATGTTGTGATAGTATGTATATTAAACAAATAACGATTAAGAAAGTTCAAAAATAATATAAATACAAAATAAGTTTTATTTAAATGAATATTTTCCGATACAGTTTAAATGAATTGATTATTCCTATTTGTCACTACTTTCATACGATCCCCTACTTACTCTCAATCTCTTATATATAGCCCCTGCTCAGGCGTTCAGCGTTTTCTTTTCTTTTATTTCCTTATAGCAGCGTTCGCCACGAACTTTTAGAGGCGGGCACTATGACTTATGTAGGAGCTTTTTACGGGCCACAGATTTCTACCGGATATACAAATATATTTATATTTATAATATATAAACAAAAACCAAATCTACCACTTACTTGATTTACCTTCCTTCTTTCTAACTTCTTTTTCTGTACTGTAATGATATCGATACGATGATATTTGTATTGATTTTTTTTAAATATCGATTTAAAAAATATCGATGAAAATCACCGATATATCGATATTTTCAAACATTATTAGTTTTTTGAAGATTTTTTTGTAGTTCAATGTGTTTTTTCGATTTTCTTTATTCCCTTTTAAAAAACTTCGAAACTGAAGTTTGGACTAGTCTGAGAGGTAGTTAAAATGGAACCAATATCCAATATTTTACCATACACTTCATAACCATGGGCGCCACCAGGAGGACACAAGGGGGTGCACTTGAACCTCCCTGGCTTTTGAAAATTAAAATAAAAGTGGAAAAAACTGGTTAATTCTAAGTAAATAAAAGCACAAATGCCATTTTGAAACTCCAGCTATATGTTACACTGCGTATTTATTATTATTATTATTTTACGCCTATTGTTTATTTCCTAAACTCGTTTTCTGATAGCTGATTTATTGCAATTGATAAGTGGTTTTCAGGCACCACTTATCTTAGTATTAATTTATTCTTTTTTGTATAATCATTTATATGTTCTCCGAATTCCTGAAAAATATTTTCAATGGTCGTTTTACCTCCTCTTCACAGTTTCACTTATAATAAAGGATAAGAGAGTATATGAATTATCGAAAAGTAAATCGCCAAAAACACCATTTTGGCAAATTATTATTATTATTATTATTTTTTTTTTTATAGACCCATATAAGAATCATCGCAAAAGATGTCGTCAAACAGGCCATTTTTTCTAAGTGAACGAGGAAAATATAAAAACGATAAATGACACAAATCTACATAAGTAATTTAGTGTAATTGATTTTTTTTTTTTTTGTAATAGATCCATTTTAGTTGGAAAAGTAGTCACCTTACAAAAAGCAATTATGATAAGTAAAAATTTGCCCAGAAAAATTTCGTTTCTGATAAAATTGAAAATCAAATAAAAAAAAAATCTGTATCGACATATTGATATTTTTCTCTATGCAACGATATAATATCGATATTTATTTTGATCGGTATTTCCGACCTCTAGAATTATCATAATTTATGAAAGCCAATATCTTTTAAAACTCTATCAAAATTACGTAATGAAAGAGGAAAGAAAAAACTACCACTTTTTAAATTTAATAATGTTAAATATAATGTATTTTGATTCCGAATAATAGACTTCAACTTCTTTAGCCGACTAATCCAGAAAAGCTTTTCCGTTTGAAATAGCATTTATTATCAAAAAATAGAAGTCATCACCTACAATTGATAAAACATCACGAATGTTGCAATTATTTTTTTTTCTAACACATGCACCTGAGTACCACAGATTCGACAAAAAGTAACTTAAGCGGTTTCTGAAGTATTCGAAAGGTTACTTTTAAAATAATAAAGAATTATTAGGTAAATATATACAATGCGCCTGGCCAAATATAGTGTTTTGTGATATTAATGTTATGAATGATAGAATTTACTATTTCAGAAATGCTCACAGTCAAAATCTGTGGGAAATATCTACTGTCTTGAAAAATGTGGCCGACACTTATTTTTCCCTAATAATTTTTTTATCGAATGATCATAAGAAAAATAAAGGTTAAAACAATATTCACATGAAATTATCTAATTCTATAACGTATCGAACATAAACTATATTTTCAATCTTCCTTCAGTCGAATATTAGTTTGTGGCGGACATGTTCTGGTGCATTCACACAAAGGCAATAGCAATGGGAAATCTCAATCAGCAGCATATGGTGTTTTCTTGAGTTCCTTTCTCAGAAGACATTCCATTCCAGGTCATCCATACCACCCAACTTGAGATTTTTCCCATCCTATTATAAAAGATCCGTATCCCACGTGGTACCAAACCAACCAATGGTGTACAGCCTTTTCCTCATTCTAAATTGATTCTTGTTAAAGTAACATCTCTGTTTTACACTCGGCTACGAAAATTCATGAGCACCAGACATGCGGCCTCATTGCTCCTCTACGAAGTTTCTGATCACTTGTACATAATATGATTTAGTTTATTAGAAATAGAATGTAGCCACGTAAATAGTGTGATTAAATTGTTTTGTTATCAAGATCCAGCCCATGATTTATCCAATATTTCATAACAAGAAAACAACCTTCTGATAGTCATTTTTCCGGGGATCTTGTTACGTATCACTTACATTACCAACACGCAAGACCCCGGCAAGTTTCTCGCGGTTACTTAATAGCTCAAGTCTATTGTGATAGAAAACAATATTCTATTTCGTTTTCAATAAACCGGAAAACCATAAATGGTTTTTAGTGATATAAAAAATAAAGACATATTGAAAATTAAAAACATTCTTTTTTTTAAAAAAAGGTAAGGAATCAAATAGATTGTTAGATTTTCATAAGAAAATTATTTTGAAAGTTACAGTACTTTAATTTCTTTACCTAGCAGATAAAAATACCAATTACAAACGTCATCCTGAGGTGAAATCCCGTTTAAAAATTAATATCCTATTTTTAAAAATAAATTATTCTAATTATTTTAAAGTATGTGGACCGTATCTTTATTTAAATTAGTTGTCAAACTGCCTCCGTGATTACTCAGAAACACGAGAAAACTTTTTCAGTCAACCTGACACTAGATGAGTTTACTCAACTTTTTCCCCAACTAACAACAAAGAAGATTGTTAATAATAATCTTTAAACTACAGCAGAATTAAGTTTTTTTGGAATAAATAATATGATATATCCAAAGGTTTCATAGAATATGGTCGCGGTTGGATACATCACATCGCGTAATTCACCTTAAAGATAATTTGCATTTATATATGATTAATATTCGACGGAAAGTATTGAGTGGAGATTAATATAATAATTCTCTACCTTTTTTTCATCTATATCCTTAAATTTTAATATATATATATATATATAAATTAAAAGGGTAATTTTCAGAATACGGTTGAACAGGAAGTTTATTTTAAATTTATTTTCCTCTGTTAAGGGTTCATCCACAACTTCATAGCCAAAATGGCGTTTTAACTCTCTGGCTCCAATTTCATTTTCGCCAAATAATTCTGTACTACATTTAAGATATTCAGTCTCATTGGCAACAATTTTCATCTGTTCATAGCCAGATAATCTATAAATCTGATAAACTTATTGTTATAAATTTTAATTGCTTTGAGATTGAATTTATTTCAATTAAAATATCATACTAAGGAATTACACCATACATAAACTTGTTATGTTTCATACTTTTTGAGAATTCACCTGCTCTAACTTTTATTTCCGCGTCTACTTTGAAGTAATCCACTGAATAATGCAACATAGATTTCGCAAAGTTGGAATCCTTAAAGTTTTAACGCATATACTCTACTTGAGTCTTCAACTAGTAGAACTCAATGGTTTTAAAGTTAATTGTGAAACATATTCTTAGCACTTACCAACGCTTTGTCGAACCAGAAAAAAAAAATATAAAGTTCTTGTGCAATAGAGATAAGTGCTTTTTTCTGTAGAAGAAGACGTTGCATCATTCGCCACTAAAAACGACATGCACAGAGCACATAAAAAAACCCCATTCATATTTTCAATTATTCTATTCAGTACATCCCTTCGTATTGGCTTCGTTAACATAGCCTTGTCCTCTAAGCAATTTTCACTCAAAAACCTAACTTTTCCAAATAGGTAAGAATAATTTGTGTTCAACCTTCTAAAGTTAATTTTTCAATTTAATATTTTTTTGGAATGGAGTTAAAAGCGACAAATCTTATTGTTAATGATATCTAATCAATTTCACTTACAACTGGGTGCAGTTGTAAATTATTAAAAAATATTTATCAATTTTCGTTATTTCAATAATTTTGCTTAAAATTACGTTTCCCATGAAATGAATCAAATCATCTGGTATATTATTGCTTAGATAAACTTCCAACGACATAGACATGAGTTCAACCTCAGTGGTTAATTCCCAGGAGTCAGTAGTGAAATAGTTTGATAAGTATATTCTCCCTGATGACTGAGGCAAGTGGAATGAGAAATTGAGAAATTAATCTGTTTTCCTAACGTGTGTAATGATTTTCCAAGTGTTTATGAAGACTTTAGGGAGCAGGCTTAAAGGGGACATTCGGGCTGAAAATTTATTCGATTTTTTTTTATTTATTTTTTTTAATTTCTACAGGGTGACCACAAAATTTAGGTAAAAAAGCTCCCTGATAATTCCCTGATTTCCCAGACAGATTTCTATAACATTCCCTAATTTTAGGACAACCTTTTTTTCCAAATTTCCCCATCTCTTCCTGATGTGAAGACACCCTTGATCAAATAGAACATGTATGCGAAAGAGATCATATTCCAATTTTTAAAAAATAGTTTTGGCGGTAATGAATTTTTTTTTTTTTTTTTTTTTTTTTTTTTGTAACATCAAACTTCGAACGATTACCACCACAATTCTCCCAGTAAATGGAGCCAAATTACAGATGAACAGATAAACGTATCTTCAGAACAATGAAAATTTTCCTGATTTTTGTGAAATTTAAAACAATTACAGATATATTTCAGATTTGTTCTGTTGTCAATCTGTTCTAATATGTCGAACATTAAGAATGACTACTTGTAGGCGGACAACAGCCTTTTCCTATACTTAAGATCCAATGTTTCGGGGGATTTGGGGGGACAATAACTTCTCAAGTATACTTTAAAAACATGAAATATAGTGTAGTAACAATGAAAACAGCATTAACAAAATGTGTAAGGAAAATAACTGGGTATTTTGTTATTACAAATTGCTATTTGTTGGTTTGATCATCCCTCATAAAAATTTTATTCCGTAATTTCTGAATTATATATCTGAGTAATAAAAAAGCCGATACTTGCAAGCATATGGTGCACATAAGAGAAATAATTAATTTTTCTACATATAATTTTTCTTAAAATCGTTATTTGAAAACGTTTCAACTTTTAAGTAGCATACACTGATACAATTAGACAAATAGTTTCAGCAGGAATTTATATAAATATATCATATTTTATAATTAACCTTTACCATACTTTTGAAAATAATTATTAATTTCTTTTTAAACTTCATTAAAATTCATTGTTTGATAATGGACCAATTTCACAAAACTGTATTTTTGTTCACAGATAAGAGATGGGATAATTTGATTTTAATAAAATGGGAGGTAATTATATGTATAATAAATGGCACAATTATCATCAAACTTGCCCTTCATTCGAAAATCATTTTCATAAATGGGCGGCTTACTATCAAAATTATATTATGCCCATGTAGCTAATGTACTTGTTGCATTAAGACAATCGACATTACAATTTAATTTTCTGTTTGCGAAATGTAGTGCCTTTTTCTTCCAGTCATGAATGAGGCTTGAATTCTAGAAAAAAAAGTTGGTGTGTGGAACATAGCACAACTTTCAATTACACTATATTACTGATGTGGATTTGTGTCATTTACCGTTTTTATATTTACATCATTCGCTTAGAAAAAAATGGCCTGTTTGGCGATATTTTTTGTGATAATTGTAATATGAAACTTCAAAAAAAAAAAAAAAAAAAAAAAAAAAGCTATATATTTGGCTATATATTTCACCATAACCGTAATATTCCTTTATTATAAATGAAACTGGCTAGATAAGAAAAAACGACTAATAATGAGGTAAGCTCGAAGACAATTCGTTTTGAACAAAATCGTTAGAGCCGTTGCTTAGCAATTACTGAAAAACATGATTTTTTCAAAGGCTGCTACCTTATGCGCATGCGCGATTTTGAGGAAAACCTTAATGGTAGGTCCCAAGGCCGCCACTAACCCTCATACCAAATTTGAACATTGTAGGTCAATTTGTTCGGGAGTTACGCTGACCACAGACACACATACACGCACACACAGAGACAGACATTTTTTATAGATCACTTTTTTGGGATCAGGATGTTCCAAATATGGAGAAATGCAATAAAATCGAATTTTTTTTTTGACTGAATCCTATACTTTTATTACCCTATGTATTATTATGCACAACTATGTATGTATGTATCACACACTCTATGTATTATTATACATGGGTAATTGAAAGTAAAAATTTTAATTTGTTTGACATTTTAAAGCAAATAAAATATTATTTATTTAAAACATGTGAAGTTGATTTATAGATTATATAATCAGTAAATGTATGATAAAACGAACGGAATAAAAATAGTCTGAGTAAAAATTGGAATTAGTTTTATTTCCAATTTTAACACTTTGCACAAAGAACATGAATAAGGGATTAAGCAGGTGGGAAATATTCAGTTTTGTGACAGTAAAAATACTTTTTTTTTTCGCTGACCTTTTATATCTATCCATACAAATAAAGGCTAGTAAGGTAAAATCCAATGATCTTGAGCGTGACGGAAAACGTAACGTATAAAAGAAATCAATAAAAAATTAAGTAAAAGACAATTTAAAACGTGCGAAAACGGATAATAAGGTTATGAAAAATCCTGGTATAAAAACGTAAGACTGTATAAAAATAACTTAAAGTACTTTTTAAAGCTGATGACATCCTGTCAAAATCTTTTTTTATTCTCTTAAGATGAATTATAGAGAGTGCTGTGTTCTAGAAAGAAGGCAGTAATACATGTCTCTCTTCTTTGCACAACCCTCCAACCTTTAATTTTTTCATTTGATATTCATAAAAATTTTCTAAGAAATAATATAGGCAAAAATTGATGCTATGGACGCATAGGCTGAAATTTAAAATATTTAATATCCCGTTACCCTAGAAAAAAGTTCTGAGCAGAATTTCTCCAATTCTAAGAAAAAAGACTTTAGGAAACTTTGTTAGTCAGCCAAATAAAATTGAACTTGTAATAAAATGTTATATTGTAGAGGGTGGAAAACGAAACACATATTGAATTTTCGGTTCCGAAAGTACTCTAAAATGGAGTGATCGAAACACTTTTCAACTTTCAATGAAAAAATCGGTTGAAATAAGATCCTTAACGAATATACTTGTGACATTGAAACTTGGGTTTCACCTTCTCCTTTGAGGATCGGCCCCAAAAATGTTGAAAACACCATGACTTGCATTTATTTTGATTTTTTAGTGGTGTTCCCATTCACCCCGCAGAAAGGAATGAATCGGAACACTCGTTGCAATTTATGTCTGATCTTATTGAAACATTTACAGGGTGAAAAAATAAGTAATAATGCTTTGTGGTGAGTAAGAGCACAAAATTATCATGTAAAAATCCTTTAATATGACAGAGGAAAAAAATTTATCAAAATTATTATCAAAACAAACCATATGCTAGAAAGTGTTTCAATTCTTCTCCTAACCTAATGCAAAACCAGGTCATCCAATTGGTCTTTAAAGCTAAAAATATTTTTCTATTTACTTTATGTTTGCATGTCATATAACTGTAAATTTCTTAAAATGTATTGAGGAAGGAGAAAGGCATCCTCATTTATTTCAGAAAATCTCTACATTCCTGGGTGCTTTTTATGAAACGCGCTAATATAGCCATAATTTTGTTGGTGTAAAACTTAGCTCAAATATAGTCTTCAGACACTTGCATTGCGTTTTTCCTTATACCTTAAAGATAACGAAGTCATCTATCATTCTCTGAAAAATGCATAAAAGCTTGTCGCAGCAATTTTTTCACCACTAGATAAGTTGAATATTTCTATTAACCATGGAATATATTTTAATGCAAACAAACCTCCTCACAACAAGTAATACAAATTTTAAAATATTGTTTTATAATAAAAAAAAATACGTCCACGAACTTGATTTGTGATGTCTGTGAACTGTCTGAACTTCAGGGTTGTTTGCTTCATCAGTATTTTAAATTCTCTTCATATTTCCTTGAAGTCCATATTTATTTTTAACTATAAGGAATGTTAAGCAATATTATGCCTGCGTATAAAGCTTTCATAATTAGTAATTTCATTACAATTAATGTAATACCTGTTATTGCAAGGCTGACGCGTTTTTAGTTGTTTAAAATCCCACTAAGTGGCACAAGTCAATTGTGATATTGAAAAGAAGTGCAATGTAAACATTTGGGTTTCAATACACATCGTTTATGCTATTTTCAATACAAGAATCATATTTTATTATCTACACGTGGAATAGATGCAACTGTAAAGATCCTACCGTCCTGTCCGCGGTCAAGATAAAATTAGTTAAGAATAATTACAAATTTATTATTAATTACTTTTTTGATAGTATTAGTTGTACAGATTTCAATTCACTAATCTCATGTTTATAAACCTACAGCTCCATTCACAACTAAACAATAACAAGGAAATCGTTATGTCCGTGGACGTCAATTAATGGAATAACTATTGACGATCTCTAAATATTTTCAGACGATCTCTGGCAATCTCATAATTGGATAGTAATTTATAAGTTCTAATGGAGACAACATTTTCGAAGCCTTTAATGATTTAAAATTTTGTTTTACTCTTTCTGCTGAAATAGTGCGTTCCTTGACTCTTATATTAATTACTAGTGACCCTTATATTAATTACTAGCTGAATACCCGTGCTGCGCTACGAAATTTGGCCATTAGCATTTTAGCGATCAAAAGACATTCATGTATTCTACACTTCAGACGTTTGCTCCCATTTCGATCCCGACAAATTGATCTATCAAAATAGGAATTTTCCTTTTGTTGACATTTTGAACAAAATTTATAATTGTGAATAGTAAATTGGAATAGTTTATTGTGTTTATGTTTTCTATTACCTCTAAATTTCAAAGTAGTAGCTGTATTGGAATTGAGACATTAAGTTAATCCTCGTATAGCTTCAATGTTACGTCGACTTTTCATCCCTTAAAAATTCGTTAATCGATATTGGAATTACTTATTTTTTTTTAACATTAGCCCTTTTAACATTTGCACCAAATATCAGAAATATGACTACATTGGAAGAGGAACATTCGGATATCCCTCGTTTGGAACATTTAACCCCTTAGAGTTGGTTAATCGAGAACGGAATAGCTTACATTTTCTATGTTTAATCTTTTTGGACATTTGTGCCAATTTTCCGAGTTGTGACCAAATGGGAAGTGGGGCATTCGAATATTCCAAGTTTGGAACGTTTAACCCTTTTTGTAAACCTTAAGTGGGTTAATCGAGATCGGAATGGCTTACTTTTTCTACGTTTATCTTTATTGACATTCCTACCAATTTTCAGAGTTGTGACTATATATGGGAAGTGGGATATTCGAGTTTGGAATGCTTGACCCCTTTTCCACCCTTTAAAGTGGGTTAATCAAGCTCGGAATAGCTTAACTTTTCTATGTTTGTCTATATCTATGTTTTTTATGTTGATATTCTTACCAATTTTTAGAGTTGTGACCATATGGGAAGTGGTAGATTCGAATATTCCTCGTTTTTAACATTTAACCCCTTTTCCACCCCTTGATTCACCCGAGATCGGAATATCTTACTTTTTCTGCGTTTGTCTTTATTGATATTCACACCAATTTTCAGAGTTGTGACGATATGAGAAGTAGGACATTCGAATATATCGCTCGTTTGGAACGTTTAACCCCTTTTTGACATTTTAAAGTGGGTTAATTGATATCGGAATAGCTTACTTTTTCTATATTTACCTATGTCGACATTTGTAAAAAATTTTAGAGTTGTGACCATATGGGAAGTGGTACATTCGAATATCCCTCGTTTGGAACGTTTAACCCCTTTTAGACTCCTTAGAGTTGGTTAATAGATATCGGAATAGCTTACTTTTTTTAAGTTTGTTTTTGTTGATACTTGCACCAGTTTTCAGAGTTGTGACGAAATGGGAAGTAGGACATTCGAATATCCCTCGTTTGGAAAGTTTAACCCTTTTTCGACCTCTTAAAGGGGATTAATCGAGATCGGAATAGCTTAATTTTTCTATGTTTGCCTATGTCGACATTTGCACCAATTTTCAGAGTTGTGGACAAGTGGGAAGTGGTACATTCGAATATCCCTCGTTTGGAACGTTTAACCCCTTTTCGACCCCTTAAAGTGGGTTACCCGAGATCGGATTAGCATGCTTTTTCTATGTTTAACGTTGTTGGTATTTAAGCCAATTTTCAAAATTGTGGCCATGTCGGAAGTGGGACATTCGAATATTCCACTTTTGGAACGTTTAACCCCTTTTCCACCCCTTAAAGTGGGTTAACCGAGATCGGAATAGCTTACTTTTTCTTCGCTTGTCTTTATTGATATTCGCACCAATTTTTAGAGTTGTGACCAAATGGGAAGTAGGATATTCGAATGTCCCTCGTTTGGAACGTTTAACCCCTTTTCGACCCCTTAAAGTGGGTTAATCGAGATCGGAATAGCTTACTTTTTCTATTTTTACCATTGTTGATATGTGTGCCGATTTTCAGAGTTGTGGACATGTGGGAAGTGGGAGAATTAGTGATGAGTAAGTGAGTGAGTGAGTCAGTGAATGAATGAGGGCTTTGCCTTATATATTGTTGCACAAATTGTCTGTATATATTGTAAATAGTGACGTATTATTTCAAAATTCTATTGTAATTTATTTTTATCCAATTTTATTTAGTAATTAATAGCGATTATACAAGTTAGAAAAAGGTGGCAACACCTGAAGTAATCGAGACGTTTCGAGAAATTTCTTTCCGATGAATTGGCTGGAAATTTCGAGAATGTCTCACGCGCTTGTTTATAAAAAGACTGGAGAACTGGAAAGTTTTCAGATTGACTTCGGAGTTCGTTGAAAGCTGATCGCTTTGTTTACATATTGGAGTGAGCTTGTATAATCGCCGAATTCGAAGTTATTTTTGTTGAAGCTTGTGTTGAAGCTTGAGAGTAATTAAACTGTTGCCTGTGAATAAATTTTGTGAGTTTTCTGAAGAGAGAATAAATATTTTTAAACTGTGAAAAATGTGCCATCATTGCCTTAGTGGAAAAATTCATAACAGTGGTGTCAGAAGTGGGGTCTCGTAATTTTGAATGCCGACAACTAGAGGAATGATGGAAGACCAAATGAAGCAGTTGATGGAAATGATTGCTGGAATGAAGGCCCAACAAGAATCCACTGCCGCCGAAATAAAATCCAAAATGAAAGCCTGCCAAGAAACCGCCGCAGCCGAAATGAAAGCCTGCCAAGAAACCACCGCAGCCGAAATGAAAGCCTGCCAAGAAACCACGAAATGAAAGCCGAACTTTTCGCTACGATTGCCGCCGGACAAGCCCGCCAAGAAACGACTAAAGCCGAACTTGCCGCCGCAATCGCCGCCAGCCAAGAAGCAACATCATCGGATATTAAAGCTTTAGCCGCCAAGTGTGAAACAACATCTGCAGCAGTGAATGAAATCAAAGAAGAAATGAAGATAGAGCTAGCCTCAATGGTGGAATCAACCATAATAGAAACTACCTCAAATGTTCTGCAATCCGTGAAAGAAGAAGTATTCAATGCAGTGAGAAAGGAAGTTGATGAAAAGTTTGAGGAGTTCAACGGAAAAGTGAACAACTTAGGTGACAAAGTTTCCACCATGAAAGAGAAGCAGGAAAAGTTTCAAGACGCTGTTGAAGAAAGGTTTGAAAAGTTTCATAATGCTGTAGAAGAAAGACTACGGGAAGTGGAAACTCGCGAAGCTGCGACCATTGCAACTCCTAAATGGGATAATGTTCCCACTCCCTTCATTGCGCCACGTTCCAACATCAAAGTGGCCACTTTTGATGGGAGGTCGTCTTGGCGCGTTTATCAAACGCAGTTTGAAATTATTGCTTCTGCGAATGGTTGGGACGATACTTCGAAGGCATTCCATCTCGCAGCATCTCTTCGAGGTGAAGCTGCTGACATTTTACAGACACAACCTGAAGAGAAGCGGGGAGAATTCGTGGCGCTGGCAAGTGCGTTGGAGTTAAGGTTTGGGGAGCAGCATCTAAAGGATTACAACAGACTGCAACTGAAAGTGAGACAGCAGAAGGCCAATGAAACTCTTCAAGAATTGGCATCGGATATAGAAAGACTGTCGCTCCTCGCTTTCCCTGACTGTTCCCCGGATGTACGAGACGATCTTTCTCTGCAGTATTTCATCGACGCTATTCAAGATCCCGATGTGCAGCAGGCGGTAAGGTTATCCCAAAACAATAACCTGAAGTCGGCCCTCGTGTACGCCATGAGAGTAGAAGCCGCGCAGCTAGCTTCTGGAAAAGACCGACGATATGTGCGTGGTGCATTAGCCGAGGATTCTTCTGACTTTGTCACCAGTAAGCTTCGAGAACTGGAGAGCAAAATTGATAGAATGATGAGAAGCTATCCCGGAGCCAGGGATCGAAGGACCAGAGTCGTTTGCTGGCACTGCAAACGGGAAGGGCATCTACGACGAAACTGCCTTGATTTGAAAAAGAGAAGGGATAACACTACCACGGATTCTCCACAACTGAATCTAAGAAGATGTCATCTCGCAGGGCAGAAGCTGCAATGTAGAACAGGTGAAGCCCCGACCAGTCGTTTCCACGTTTCATCCCGACAAGGAGGAAACCAGAGTTTATTCGTGAAGGGGGAGATCAACGGAACTCCGTGTCGTCTAATCGTCGATTCGGGAGCGAACGTAACGATCGTAAGGACGGACGTGGCTCGTCGCCTGAACAGCCGACTCCTCTACACAGCGCCCTCTGTTTCTCTACAAACTGTGTCTGGTGGTAATATCTCTGTTCATGGGAAATTGCAAGTGGACATTGCCCTTGGATTTAACACCTACAAGCACACCGTTTATGTTGCCGAAATTGTAGATCCGTGCATTCTCGGACTAGACTTTTTGAAGAAAAATGGAATTACGCTGAATTTTGAGAAAAGCCAGCTGCAAACATGGAGAGGCGAAGTTCCTTTGCACGATCTAGACATGAAAGAGCTGTGCGTATATCGGATTGTAGCTCATGAAGACAATGTCATAGAGAATGCTGAAGAGTCCACATCTATGGAAAGTACCTCTCCAGCCTCGGAGAGAGAACCGAAGAAAGCGACGTTGATGAAACCCTCCCAGGAAGTGGTTCATGTGGAAATGGACAAAGTTAGTGACGAGGGAATCGACATCCGTACTCCTGTTACAAGCATCGAACGGAGGTCCCGGGATCTATCAGCTGCACCCGCGGATGATTCGGACGCAATCTCAAAATCATATAACCAGCAAGATGGAGATCAGAAACTTTCACCGCTTCTGTTGGCATACGGGAGTGCAACTCACGAGACCACCGGATTTTCTCCATCTCTAACGATGTGTGGAAGAGACCTTAGGCTCCCCAGCAACCTCCTCTTTGGACAACCACAGGACACTCCTTCCTCGCCTGTCCAGTATCTAGATGATCTGCAGGCACGTTTGGAAGCCGTATATCGGTTCGCCAGAGAGAGAAACAACATCAGGACGGAGCGCATGAAGATCCGGTACTATGCCAAGGCCATGGACCGTTCATTCCAGGAAGGTGACAAACGTCGGAAAGGACTCTCCCCTAAGCTCCAGACGAACTGGGAAGGGCCGTATGGGATCCTTAAGAAGATCAACGACGTGGTGGTGAGAATTCAACGGACACCTTCCTGTAAACCTAGAGTTGTACACTACAATAGGCTAGCCCCATATTATGGTAGAAGTCATTGAATGGCTTAAGGACTTCACTGCCCGGGACGTGCAGTCTTTAAGAAGGGGGAAATGTTGCACAAATTGTCTGTATATATTGTAAATAGTGACGTATTATTTCAAAATTCTATTGTAATTTATTTTTATCCAATTTTATTTAGTAATTAATAGCGATTATACAAGTTAGAAAAAGGTGGCAACACCTGAAGTAATCGAGACGTTTCGAGAAATTTCTTTCCGATGAATTGGCTGGAAATTTCGAGAATGTCTCACGCGCTTGTTTATAAAAAGACTGGAGAACTGGAAAGTTTTCAGATTGACTTCGGAGTTCGTTGAAAGCTGATCGCTTTGTTTACCTATTGGAGTGAGCTTGTATAATCGCGGAATTCGAAGTTATTTTTGTTGAAGCTTGTGTTGAAGCTTGAGAGTAATTAAACTGTTGCCTGTGAATAAATTTTGTGAGTTTTCTGAAGAGAGAATAAATATTTTTAAACCGTGAAAACTGTGCCATCATTGCCTTAGTGGAAAAATTCATAACAATATAGAGAGAGATAAAAACTTCAGTGAAAGTATCGATACATGAGCTAACCCGATACTTGCCATTACATATTTCCAAAGGGTATTTTTTAAAACTAAAGCAAAATATATATATATATTTTTTTTTTTTTTACAAAATCAATAACTACAACAATAACACAAGTGCATGATCTCGATTTCTCGTATTAGAGCGGAAATATTTTTTTTAAATGCGTACTAAAAAAATTTGATGGTTATGAACCTTAAACTATATAATAACACTTTTCTGTCCGGTGTCATCATGCTGGTTGGTGTACTGCAAAAACTATCGGGAAAATGCGTGTGGCAACTCGAAAACAATAGGTAAAATGCAGACGATGCGGCAAACATTTATCAAGCAAATGGGGGCGAAGTAAAACTTGACGACTTGAGAGCCAAAAAACTTTGAAAAATCATCGGCGATTGGCGAAATGAAATAAACTTCTAAACCAGTTCTACCAAAGCAAAAAAAAAAAAAAAAAAAAAAAAAAAAAAAAAAAACACGATTAGACCAACACCTCCTTTATAAGAAAGCCTCTGCACGGGTTGCCACTTTTAAATATGACGTCATTAAAATAGTCAAACTTGAAAACTACGAACTTCTTCTATACAGGGTGCCATTTAGAAGAAGATATCTTTTCGATTTGGCAAATAAATAGTTTGTGATTTGTGAAGATATGGTTTGGCGAAGTCTTGCGTGCTTGTGATTCGTCAAGATCAATTTTGGCGCATAACTCTGGCGTACTACGGACGATAGCAAAAACCAACATCGCCATTTGGTTTACCGAATACGTTAAGTGTGCTGCATTTTCTTTTTCAAACACATATAGTTTGCAGTATTTTCTATTCCGAAAACGTATAGACTACTGCATTAAGAATACTATAAATTATATTAAATGCCATTTCAATGCTCTGTGGTAAACTGCAAAGGAATTTTTAAAAATGGGCCAAGAGTTCCTGTATTTATATTTCCCACAGATCAAGAACTTAAAAGAAGATGGATAACTGCTGTTTCGATAAAAGTTTTAGTAGTTACTACTATTTCAAAGGCAAGCTGAGAGATGGAGTGGTTCCTTCTATTTTTGAAAGCTATCCTAGCTACATGTCTAAATCAACAGTTTAAAGACCCAACTCCTGCCGAAAAGATGGTTATATCGAATGAACAAAATATCAGCAAAGCTATCCAACGGACTCTAAAGGATTGAAATGTGCCATTCACTGATTTAAAAGAATGTGGTCGATTTAAAAAAGTCGACATATCTTGTTTTAAAGAAATTACACTTTCCGAAGAAGATTTTATTGCCATTACTAATTTATTGTGCTGGTTATTGTGACCATTCCATTGTGAAATTCAGCAAATGTTCTAGCTCTAAAAATATTTGAAAACATCTATGATGCTTTTGATTTTCTTAACAATGATAAGAATAGTTATATTTTGAATCTGGATAAATATGGTTTATGCTATCCAAAACTTGAGGTTTTGAATGTTATTTTGTATTTATATGTTGTAATTCAAAAGTTCATTTATGTAGTATATGAGAAGTTGTTTTAGAAATTTTGAAGGTCAGAGATTACTTTCAACAAGTTTAACTTTAGATATTGTTCATGGTAAAGAAATATATAATATTCCGCATGAATGTAAAGAACATTATATTAAATTTATTGCAGAAAGTATTCTAAAGGATGCTGCAAACATATATCGAAATAAATATTGTAGGCAGCAAAATGGCTACCCATCAGCGGAATTTTTTTTTTTTTTGAAGCAAAAGAATGTTGAAAAGAAAAAAGAAAACTTCTAATATTAAAGTAATTTTGAAGTTAATGCGTAAGCTAGCATTCACGGGCGACGGGCCTCGATCCAGGGACCATTGTGTCTCGAGACAGATGCATTACCGCTGTGCAAAAGAGTACTCCAGTGCACAGAAATTTTATCTGTTATTTGATGTCGCCACATATAGCCCCCTCCCAGTGACGAAAGAGCGATACTGTTGATCAACGTCTGATCGTAGTTGGAGGTTTGGGATGCTTGTTGCATCGTTGTGTCCGCTTGCTAGAATTTCACATAACTCCTCATCAGTGCCTTGTAACAAACACCGTAATTAATAGATAAAGGAAAAGTGATGGTAGAAATTCTAAACTTTTTGACTGATTGTCAACTCGGATGATGTCTTACATTTTATGTTCCTGTTGTCGGTTGTCAATTGCCTTACAGAATCCAACTTCCTTAATATATCTTAAAATTTTAAAAATTTCTCTTCCTGTAAAGCAAAACTATTCATCATAAATTTGAAGGACTATTTATCTTATTTTGAAATAATAACAATGTTAATCGGACTACTGAAGAGCAAATTATAAGCCTCACCCGCCATCTAGTTGCAGGGCAGGCTCACTTTGAATTTATTATAAAGAAAGTTATGCAACTATTGAATAACTTAACTGGAACTGAAAAAAAATCAGCGTTTGTAAGTAAAACTAGAATACGTGAGACATAGAAGCAAAGGGGTCTAAGGGAGTTTTCTTAACTTTTGAGAAAATACACCTAAAAGTTTCTTATTTATATTAAATTCTATGACAGTTATTTATAGTTCAAATATTGACCTGTGAAATAAAGATATCAATAGCTGGTTTAACATTCGCCTATTGCGAATAATTAATTTTTTACTTCCAATCATTAAAATTTTCATTTAGACCCTGTTGCTTATCAGATCCTCCTACCAAATATGACGTACCTTTTTATAAGTGATATACGAGTGTAATTACCCTGCATAGAAGTTTAAAAGAAGAATTTATTTAGCACTGTTTGAATTATTTAGTGGTGACTTTGTTTCTATATTATCTAAGGAGTTTATGAAAAATATTTAATTATACATTATTAAATTAATCGTAATAAATTTGATCAAGATAACATCTATACTTATACTGTCTTAATTTCTAATTTGGAAAAAAAAATCAAAAAATCTGTAATCTAAAACACAAGCAAAAGTAGTTTTTGAATTATTGATTTATCTTATATTCTAAGTAGTATTTTACTTCTGTTTAATTTTTTAAAACTAGTCATATATTAAGGAGAAAATTACTTAAATAATTATTATCTAAAAACTTATCTAAGTGTGACCTGGTGGAAAAGTTTGTTAAGTGGTGCCTTACCACTGACACAACTCTGTTTCCTCTCGAAGAATCAGCTCTATACATAGAGTTAAAACTGTCAGCTTACCTGATCCTATGTCATAGAATTAACCGGTTTCCCTTCATAATCTGTACTCTCATACAATTTAAACTAACAAAAGTTATCTAGATTCTATCAGAAGGGCCGCTGAGGTTATCAACTTTATCGGCAAGTATAAGCAAATAATTAATTTAAATCATTAATTAGAAATATATGCATAAAATTCTATGAATTTTATAGCATACGAAGTTAACCTAGATTCATTTTTCTTCAAAATATTCATATTTCAACTCTCTCAAATTCTTTTAATCTACCATAATTACTTTTAAACCAATTAGGAGACAACTTTTTTTGTTTATCTCGTTACGCATAATGCAGAGGAGTCCTCGTTAATCAACTTGAAACTGAAATTTTCACCAGTATCCTTTTAATAAAAATTCTACCGGAAGATTTACCTCAGTTCAAACTTGTTTAAAAATAATAAATCTGCAGGTTAAGTATTCATTAAAACTAAATGCGGCGGCTAATCGGAAAAGAACGCTTGACGAGAAGTAATGGATATTAGCTGATAACAGTCACATTTACCGTAATAAATGGTTATGGAATATTAATAGATAAAAGTAATTTTCCCATGAAAGTTTCTCTCCTTGCAAATTTTCAAGTGACATTTGATTTGATTTTTTTTTTTTTTTTTAATTTGTTGTTTCTAGGAATTATAAAAGTATCAAAAACAAGAGATGAAGATGATGGATCTAGTTGAGTGAAATTGTTCAATCTGTATTTCTTTTGAAATGTGATCTAATAAATGATATTGTATGTTTGTGTCTTATAAAAGTACAATACTTTAATAAATGAATTGTGCATAGATTTTCAATTTTCATGTTAAATTTTTTTAACAAGAGGTATTAGACTGAGAGGCGACTGCAATTTTTGGACCCCATCGAACATCATTCTGAATTTTTTATAGAATTTGGAGAAAATTGAGTAGATTACGAATCCACTGGTCTGCCGTGGCAAAAATGGCCGAAACTGGTCAAAAATCGACTTTTAATAAGTTGAACTAAATCCAATTGCCAAATGCGCCATAACTTGCCAAATAATGAGCATTTTTTTTTCTTTTTTTGGTAACCCTCACTCTTTAATTTTTAATTAAGAAGGTTGCAGACGATTCGGATGTATGGCTATGGCTTACTTGCATCTTTCACAAATGAGCCAAATTGGCAATAAACATTACGTCACTGATGACGTGACTGATGTCGCCAATTTGGCTTACTTTTAAAAAATACAAGTTTTCCGAGCCAGGTATCGGAAATCGTTTGCTCTTTTTCTCATTGAAAATCAAAATACAGTGGGTTGCCAGACGAAAAAGGGTGTTCTCTTTTTGGCAAGTTATGACATATTTGGAAATCGGATTTTGGCTTACTTTTAAAAAATACAAGTTTTCCGAGCCAGGTATCGGAAATCGTTTGCTCTTTTTCTCATTGAAAATCAAAATACAGTGGGTTGCCAGACGAAAAAGGGTGTTCTCTTTTTGGCAAGTTATGACATATTTGGAAATCGGATTTTAGTTCAACCCATTCCAAGTCGATTTTTGACCAGTTTCGGCCATTTTTGCCACGGCAGACCAGTGGATTCGTAATCTACTCACTTTTCTCCAATTTCTATAAAAAATTTAGAATAAAAAATTAGGAAATGAGGTCCAAAAATTACAGTCGCCTCTCGGACTATATTGATTCACCTTATTTTAAGTAAGATAAATTAAATCTTTTCAGTGGTCATTTTCCATGATAATTTGATATACATATTACCTAACAAAACACCTAAAATAATATTAGTGGGATTTAAAGTAATTGTGTAATTTTTACTTGTGCAACAAAGCGTATTCTTTTTAAATTTGATCAAAATGTTTCATTAAAAATAAAGAATTTACTTGTGAGAAAAATGAGAACCTAGTATTATTTTATATGTAAAAAGTTAGCATTTCCCAAATAAATGGGTAATTGTATAATTACCTCAATCCAACAATTTCACCCCATTTCGGAAATTATAAATTGCGTTTATTGGACACATTACATGATAATGATACGTCTAATGTTTGAAATATCGTATACTATGTTGAGGAATAATAAACATTTAATAATAATTACATTTTTGGATTAGACACAGTTCAAGTTGTTCTTGGATAGCCAACATCTTTTGGAACAGAAAAAATATATTATTTGGAATACATGTTTCAATAAACAATCATCTCTAGCTTATTTTAATGAGTTAATTTAATTAGACGTTGAATTTAATGAAATTTTATGATACCCCATTCGACGGAAATTTTTCATGCAGAGAAAATAACATTTTTCATTCCAATTGAAATCTCTTCAGATTTATTTGATAAATTGAGTCTGTTAAACAAGCTCGAAGTATAAAAAATTGTCTTTAATGTTGTTTCAACAAGAAGAAAACAATTGTTTCCTTTTTCCGGAAAACGTCAGCAAACATTTTTAGACTAATTTACAATGTACGAGTCTCTTTTAATAAAATTGCTCGTCGTATATGGCAGTGACAGTTTAAAGGATTTGGAAACCTATGAATGTGTGTGTTGAGGATATCTTTTATGTTTATGTTATGATGTTTAATTTATATGCAACTTTGTTGAATTACTTTTAAGTATTTTTGAAAACACAAAACTTCTGTTACAACTGTTGTTTTCTCATGTAAAATAAATTTTACGTTTGTAATTTTGTCAATTTCTTTTAAGGCTTATCTAAAAAAATTAGTTCCAAAAATTGCCAATAGGGGTGATTTTGGTGCTGTTTTACATTCGTATGACAAAATTTGAATATCGAGATCGCAATTATGAAAAACATGACAGCAGCACAACGCATTTTCCTTAAAAAGAAAAGAGCGATCATGCAGACAGCAATTCCTTCATTGACTGTTGGTAATATGCGACATACGTAACTTCAACGTGCTTTGCTGGTAAAACTGTACTGCACTAGACAGTGTAATCCTGTGGTGGCTCTGCGATAATTTCGAAAGCTTCTTAACCTGCGTCATTAGATTAAAAAATATGAGGAAACTGCATTTTCATCCATAAAATTGATAGACTATTATTTCTGTAGAATTGTTATATCGTTATGCTTTTTTTTTCACTCGATTCAGCGTCAAAAAATACTTCACACACATGTGTCACATGCCTGGGTTATACCAAAATTCATTTTTTGTTTCTAAAGCTTTAAAACTAATTACTATTGTATAAAATAAAAACTTAACTAGTAGACTCATCATAAACATGCAATTCTAGTCTGCTTACTTGTAGGAAAAAAGCACGCAATGTCCCTTAAGTAAGTCCTGGAAAATTGCCCTTTAAATAATTTTAAAAATAGCGTACAAATTTACCTAATTTAGCCCTTATATTTACGTCATGCATATGTATTGCGTAATTTTCTCATCCATTATATTTCCTCTTCTTGACAATTGTGCTGCAATTTTAACACTGCTTTTGCAAAACCAATATTTAAAAAGTGAAATTATTAGAGCTCAGCGCGAAGGGATAATAAAAAGACAATACATTAGTTTAAACGAGTTTTTCATATTCTAAGCTTTTTTCCATCCCATAATACAATGCTCTATTGAAAACATAACTATTTCAAGTATTGTTTTGAACTTGAACACCACTTTTGGAATGATGATCGTCGTTAGGAAACCATGATCTCAACAACTGATAGGTACTGTACATTTGTCAGATTGTTGTCAATTTACCAAAAATGGAATGGTTGTCAATCCCTCTTAGTTGCTGTCATTGACCTTGTGAACAAGTTAACAAAGAGTATATGAACTTTGTCAACGATAAGCAATACAAATTCAAAAATATACTTTAATCCTTACATCATGTCACTTCGCCTACTTGGATAATTTACAGCCGCGCTATTAACTCAAGTTTCCATTACCAATCAATCAATATCAAGTTTGCATGTCTTTTTCAGTGATTGGCAGATGAGTCGGCTGATAATTTCCGGTGTCATCAGACATTACTTGGTGGAAAAATTATAAGTCTGGAACACACGTTTAATCTTTGGGCGGAACCCTTTTCAATCTCCGAATTCGATGGAGAACATTTGTCATGAAGAGAAATCGGTGGAAATTGATTTTCAATAGTTCGGAATAGTGCTTTCTCTGAATGATAATTTAGTATTATGTGAAAAGAAAGAACACAAAATTAAATTTTTGCCCTTATTATACAGGGCGTTTCATAATTAGAGTAAAAACACGTCTAAAGTGATCAGGAGTAGCCATGGCACAACTTTCAAAAAACTGTAAAAAAGGAAAAAAAAAAACTTGTAACCTAAATTATACACAAAAAGGAGAAAAGTACTAAGTTGGAATAAAAAAAGAATTGTTCGAAATAAATTTTAATCCCATACCATTTCCCTTTTTTTCGAGTATATACAAGTAGAATATCATGCAAATCTGACCAGTAAGGGTTTTTAAATAAGGTTTTTTTTTTTTTTAATTTTAATTAAAGGCACCCTCTGCAATCAAATGAATTATGCAGTACAGTTCGTTCAACCGGAAGACTGAAAATTCTTTGTTTCCTTCGTTTTAGTATAAAAGAATAAAGATACTTGAATTACTGAAGATTGCCTTAGAAAGTATTTTAAGAATACTTAAAATATAATAGAAGTGTCATTGAAACAATTATCATGTGTTGTGATGTATTTATTAATCCCAAACCAATTAAGATATATTGTAGGTTACTTTTGAAGGGGAGTTGGTACCTTCTAGACCGGTATTGTTAATTTTGCATTTTTCATATACCTTTTTCTCTGAAAGTACTTGACATAGAAGCCTAATTTTTTTCAGGGCATTTAGCTAACACTTGTTATTCTACTGAACTTAGCTTATGATTGTGATTTATTTACTTTTTTTAAAAATGAATTTTCGAGAAAGTCACTCAAAATTTTAAAAAATCCCAAGTTTTTTTGTTTTGTTTTTTGCCGGAAAAAGCCAAAACAAAAAATATTTTCGAAGTAACAACAAAATCTCACTTCAGTATATATGGATATTTAAAAAGGAATGTGTGGTAAAAATTTCAAGAAGATAGTTTGCGCAGTTTCCGAGAAAAATATACATGAATTATTAGAAACGTAGTTTTGAGAAAAACGCATTGTAAAGAAAACTTTACTACACTAATAGTTACCAATTTTGTTTTCAAAAAATTATTAAAAATGCTTCGAGTTGATGTATTGTTACAAGTGAGGTATCCTTTTAAAGGGAAGAATTTAAATCTTGATAAACAATAATAATACATTTAGTGGGATTTCATATTTAGCGGATTATATATTGCATTATGTTACCATATTATATTATTTAAAAATTTTAAATAATGTGGTAGGAAGTGTTAAAATTCACAGAAAAATAAAGAATTATTTGAATTGAAATTACTCAGTTGAATAGAAAATAAATACATTAATTAACATTTCAGTATTTTCTACAGAAGTGTTGAAAAAAATCAAGGTTTGAAGACAAGTTTTTAATCTTTGGCACCCCCTTGAATTCGATCTGCAGCGGCTTGCAAATAATCCTTCCAGCTCTCATGTTAACTTCACTATTATTATTATTAACAGAAAATAGATTGATTAATGTTTCGAAATTTGAAAGAACCCGAAATAACAATCTTAACACGTTGAGCGCCGCGTCATTCATCAGTGACTGACACTGAACTTTCCGTTTAGACAGCGTGGCTGACAGTGTAAAATGTGATATAATATGATATGATATATATGATATAAAAAATTACTTTGTTTTAAGCAATTACTGAAAATTTATTTAATATTTATTTATTACTGGATAGTACCATTAACACGTTGAGTGCCGCGTCAGCCATCGGTGTCTGATAGTACGCAGTGGTTTTTTCCACACCTAAATGTTGATAGAGTGCCTTTCTTAGTACTTTTTAAAACGTAGGAAGTCTTAGTTTTTGAAGTACTATTGATATTTCAATAGATAAAAATATTATTAAGTATACTATATCCAAAATGCCCTTGTGAAATATTGGCTACCTAAGAATTTTAAGTCCGAGGTCTAGCAACGCTGCGTAAACGTGTGGAATGAATGTCTATAAGCATTTCATTTTAAGCGTAAATATCTTCTACTGCGATAAGAAACAATGGCCCTAATATATTTACTCAACTGTATCGTGTAAATCTTAATCTGTTGGCAGCGATGCGCTGGTATTGAGGTATAGCAAGGCGAAGCGCACTACTTCGTGTGGCCTGAAGGAGATTTCTTCAAGAATTCAAGTGACGCCCAACGTGTTAATAGCTATTAGTACCATATCGAAAATGGTTTTAAGTCAATATAAATGTAAAACCAGAAAAGAAAGTTGTATATGCTTAAAAGAAAGGTGTTTTACCTGGCTTCATGAAATATAAATACTGATCTACTCAATTTTGTAAATTGCTTTGGCGAAAAAGAATACCTTTCTACGAGAGTCTATAAGTAAGAGGGGGAACATTCGCATTGAACATTTTTTAATACATAGGTTTAAGTACTTATTTACTTATATGATATTAGTGATATTTTATATTATACATTTCTGAGATCGTGTCAGATAGTATAATATTGTTTATCGGACTGCTTCAATTGAGACGTTAATGTGGATCAATTTCGCAGTAAAATTCCGCTTGGGAAGAGTAATTCTCCTTAACAAAGATAATGACCTAGCAATGTTACAATGAATTTCTTGAGACAATCTTAATATAACCAACCACTAGAGGAATGAAACAAGTTATAGGTTTATTGGAAAAGTAGTAAAAACCTTGATTGAAAAAATTTCGAAATTATATACAAATTTCACCAATAGAAGGTGCTCTACGTGATAGTCTTGGTAAAGATCTCTATCAAGACAACTTTGAATTAAGGTTCTGCTGTGAAAATAATCTTGGTGCACACAACTTTTTAGGTTTTAACAACAGAACAATGATTTATAGCAATCTCTATAATACTGCGACTACAGTGTACAGTTCCATTTGTCGACAATATTTGATACCAATTGTTAAACAATTGCAATAGTATTTTTGTGTTTTTCCCTCCAGTAACCGTATCACTTGTTTATATTTTTCTATCGATTATCATTTATCGTTTCTATTGATTCCGAGTGATTTCATTTCAAATTTATGTTCCCTTATGAAGCACAATAGGGAAAGCTCGAAGATAGTAAAAAAATCAAAATATATAAAACTAAATATTCAAACAAGTTCAACTCATCAAAATAAGAAGTAAAACCGTGAGTGGACGCTTTTTTGGCAATAAGAACACACATTAACCCGACATCTTAAGAAACAGAAACCAAAGTTTGAAAAACACATTCATTTTAACAGCACTGCGTCTTCAAAAAGCACCTCTATCTAGATACACATACAACTTCCCCGTCTTATCTTTCCCTTCCTTGTACCAGGAACTCCCTCGCTACTTAGTTTTAATATTTGATGAGACTCACAGTCCCAGAATGTTACCCCTAATTCGCACACACGCCTATTGATTCTCTCTTTCACTTCTACTTTTACTGTTCTTTTTCACACGGTTCCTTTTTGAGATGCGGGTTAACCTTTTGAGAACAAAGTTTTTGATGAGTCATATTTCTTTCCGAAATTTAATGCGACAGTCTTGGGAAATAAAAAAAATATATAATAAGACGAGACATACCCTAAAGGGTTGAAGAGGAGGCTTGATTGAATTTTCTTTTCCAATTTGGCTGCGACTGACAATTCAATGTCTGGCCGCGACTTCAGAGGGGTTTAATTTTTAAATAAATGGCTGAATATTTTGAGTCTGGAAAAGATCGTGTGTTAATATTTTGTCTGATTCAAAAGATATATTACAGACACTTTTTAGCTAATTGATTAACTGTGTTAGATTTTTCATAGCGAAGTTGAGGACTATACTTTATGAGCTCAATACAAAACAAAATGAAATATAATTTTTATTTACACGATCTAATTCGTTATTAGATTATAAATGTTCTCTTTAAAATACAATTAATTTGTCTTTCAATTAATAAACTTAAAACCTTATTAAATTATTTGCATTTATTAACCTATACCATTTATGAAAGCGGTGAAAGACGACGAAAAAATATATACTCAACAAACTTTCATTGTTGCCACAACTTTAAACACAACCACGTATTACTGACTACATCCAGAATTACTGAAATACTATAACGTTGTCAAAAGGAAATATCAAATGAAGTATCCATTGAATACAGGAGCAATGTCTAATTTTTATAGATTTGAGATTTGAATGCCATCTAGTAAAATACGAAAACAAATTACCAGTTTGTAGTTTAATTTTGCGATTACATGCGTTGTATCAAGGAAAATAGAATGAAAGAATTGGCTGAGAGAAATAATTTGAATGAATTGTTTTTACTGCTTCTGACAATGCACCATCACCCCTTTAAATGTTATCATTGCTGCTTGATATGGAAAGATTGTACATTTTCATGGCAGGTATGAGGCAATGACTAGCAAGATAGCCCTTCAGAAAATGAATTGAAAGGTGCGGACATATTTTAGTAACATATCGGATTTCGTTTAATAATTAGATAAAAGTGTTTTTTATTCAATAAGTATACTGCCCCACTACCATAAATACGTTGGTTGGTGGGTTGGTTGGTGGGTTGGTTGGTTGGTTGGTTGGTTGGTTGGTTGGTTGGTTGGTTGGTTGGTTGGTTGGTTGGTTGGTTGGTTGGTTGGTTGGTTGGTTGGTTGGTTGGTTGGTTGGTTGGTTGGTTGGTTGGTTGTATTCAGATTATCTGGCGCCGTCAGCAACACGAGGGCTATAATGCGCCGAACATTTCGTCATTAGACAAGCCAACATACATTTACAAACACCCATGCCAACACGGGACTCGAACCCGCAACCTACCATAAATACGATTTCTAATATAGCTCAACACTATCCAATCCCGACTTGGACAGTTGATGACTAACTGTTGCTACAGGTCTTGGTCAATCACTCTCAGTGCTGGGTAAAATATACACAAATTTTGAAATTTCGATGCAAAGCTTTAAAATTGAAATATATTTTTATAAGAAATGACAGAGCGGTAAAAAAATATGTTTTGTGATGGTTTTGACACATTTTTTTTTTTTTTTTTTAATTTAAAAAAAAAAAATCAGAAAATAGTGTATTTTGGAACGATGCTCGAGTTTCGGAATGAATCGTCCAATCTTCCCAAATTCCCTATGCTACCTGTATATCTTCTTCTTCTTCTTATCAAGGACTATGGGGACTAAGACACCTCTGCTTAAGCATTTTGTACCAACCCCATATCCCGTACAGATCGGTAGTGGGCAGTACTGCACAGGATGTAAGCGCACACTCGCGAGAGGGAGTGAGCAAGTCTACCTATAGCCACCGAAGAGTTCATTTCTACCTCTTTCGGTAGCTACCCGGTAGATGGCAGCACTACCGACCGTATGTGGACCTTCTTAATTTGGAGGCAATACCAAGCAGAAGATTCCACCAGAAGACTTGGCTTTGCCACCCCCAGAGATATTGATTTGTATGGTAGCTTGGAGGACTTTGCGACCATGACTGATTTAACTTGCTTCAGTCACCATTAGCGAACACGGCGTTCTTTAGTCAGTCCCAGGCCCGAACTCTCAACCTCAGGGCTCGCAACCTTCTAATTGCGAGAACGATACTCTCCCGACTGGGCTACTTGGCCCCAAAACACCTTTTGACACGTTTATTTTATTTTTTTTAGAAGATAGTGTATTTTGGAACGATGCTCGAGTTTCGGCATGAATTGGCCAATCTTCCCAATACCCCTATGCTACCTGTATACAATGTCATATTACCTTTATAGATATAGATAATATAAAACACAATATTTTAAACTTTGCGTGCTTGTATTCTCAGGTCTTCAATTTTATCTAAATAATATTGAATAGATATATTTAAAGTTGTTGTGACTTTTAGGTACACGTGTTTTCAAAACTTAGTTTTTACTTGCATTTTCAGAATTTTTTCGAATGAACGTTGAATTTAAAAGTTGAAACACACTAGGTAAAAAAATATATAGTTAAAAGAATTAGTGATATTATACTTAGTTGAATATCCAACGATAGGTACATAAGTTCATACTTTTTTTTCACGAAAAACAAAAACAATTTTCCCTCTTGTAAAAGAATATGAAAAGCACATTTATATATATATATAAAAAAAAAATACCTATTTGCATTTGATTCATTTCGTGTTCATACAAACACGTGTACCAAAGTGCAAAATATAAGAGATTTTAAAATTACATAGTTTGAAATGTCTTTTCATCTTGATACATATAAATAATTATATAAAAATGTAAATTCTTGCGATACACATTATTTGGCCGAAATTCCTTTTGCACAAACATTATCAAGGCTATTCCATTCTTAAAACTTAAATAAAAAAATAATAGAAACAATTGCTTTGAAATATTTGCTATAAGTAGTCATTAACTTCTGAAACTAAAATAAATTTAATTTTATAAGTCTCTCAAAACTCAAGTACAATCTTTTATCTTTGAATTTACAAGCATTCCTTATACGGGTGAATCTGAAACTAATCATTCCAATTAACCCCCGGCACTTTTTCGAAAAAGGCTTTAAAGACACTTCAAACTAATCCAAACGCTTGGATTGCAAATGTTTGATTTTGTGAACTGCGTAATTCAATCGCTAGGTGGTTGAATGAATTCTTTTTAAGAGAAAGTGGTGCATGAATGAACTTGAATTCAACCCAAAGACAGTTTTAGTCTTTGAAGTTAAACTACTTGGGATTTCAAAATAAAGGAGTAAGTTTAGTAATTAGCAAATAAAATAATACGACGTTTAAGTGTTGATGTCTTATATATAAATACAACTCGGAAAATGTGCCTTTTGATGCATTCATTCACCGTAATATATTTCAAATATCAAAACATTTTATATGGGGTAAACATTTTAGTTTAGTTTTCATGGTACTGACTGCATACTTCTGCCACTATGAAGTACTTATCACAGCTAAATACGCCTCGTAATTTTAAACAAAGATATAAAGTACGAGATCCAAGCCTTATCTCTCTAACTTCTATCTCCAATCCCACCCACAACAAGTTCTATTTAATGTGTACTAGCCACCACTATTTTACACACCACGATTCGGCGAGGCGAGGACCTAACACTCGATCACTCGGTGAAGCTCGGAGTACCCGGAGCTGTGAAGGTGTGGTGGGGTTGGAGAGAGGGGTTTACATTAGAAGATTTCGATCCCGTTATTCTAGATGCTCAAAATTACGAGATGTATTTGGCTGTGTTAAGCACTTTATAAGTGGCAGAAGTAGACAGTCGGTAGTTCCAAAAAAAAAGTATTCCCTATTTAAAACGTATTGATTTAATAGTTGCGATGATGCAAGAATAAATATATCCAAGATGAGTACATTTCTTTTGGATAAGAGTTCCGGTTAAACCAGACTTTTCGGAAAAGTTATCTGCTGGAACATGTTTCGGAAGTCGCCGGGTTGCATCCAGCGGTAAATCGCCAACTTTCAAAAAGTAGCTAAGAGGCATTGTGCAGTAAATCTGAACCTATATTCATTTCTAATCAGTGCAAATTCAGCTATTACGAATTGAAAACTATCAAAATAACGAATAAAACCACCCACTTAACATCAAAATCTCATATGAAATTTAAAAAAAACTGTTGCCGAAATAGGGCTAATTTTCTTGCCAAATTTGATTTTCAAAAAATTCCGGTTGATTGAATGCCTGGCCTTTCACTGTTTTATTTTATTTTCTAAGTATCGCAAAAAAGATAATGCAAACATATGATTGCTTCGTTAGGAAATTTCGATAAGCAACTTTAATTATTTTGGCGCTTCATATGAAACCTGCCCGTAATTTTAAATTGTTCACTGAAATAACCGATCTTTTTTAAATATGTATACGATACTGTTTATTTTTGTTGTTTTCCAAGAACTTTTTACTGCGTTGCCACACTGTCCCTGCTTAACTCTTCTCAACAGCAATAGGATAATGACGCGTCAAGTATTTTAGCTCTTCATAAATAACAAAACGTTTTCAGTTTCATGACTTTATGCAGTTGAAATAGATTTTTTATAGGGCACATTTTAAATGCTTCACTTTAAGACGAGCAAAGCGAGCCAAGAAGATTGCATAGCAATTCAGAGGGTTGGCGAGTAAAACGAGCAGGGGGAAGAGCCCCCAAGTAGTCATTATATCAAGTACATATTAGTTGAAACATACAGAGCACCGTAATAGTATTCAACAGATTTTCAATTTAAATAGTAAAGCAAGTAATCGGCGTGCGAGAATGCGATTTGCACTAAAATGAATCTCACAATGAAAAGGTTTTTTAAGGAAATAAAAGAAAAATAGTTTAACATTTTGCTCATACATGATACTGTATCTTTAAAATAACAAACAATGCATCACAAACTCAAGACGATCTTATATTTGGTTGATATTAGATTCAAATGCTGACTTCTTACACTGCTTGCGACCGATCGTCTTCGATTTTTTAATTCATTGTTTGTTGTCTTTCAGGTTCAACGCCATCTATATGCAACATTTGGAACTATTTTATTTATTTGCTTACAAAAACTTTTAATCATGAGAAGCATTTAAGTGTAAATCGCACTACCGTATGGTGAGCTCCAGAGGCCCGATTTTAAAAAGATCCGAGCTCATGACCGATAGATCGTGGGTCCAGGCCTGGCGACCGACCAAACAGTATAGTGGTTAGCGTGCTAGCTTCTAGACCACGAGGTTGCGGGTTCGAGTCCCGTGTTAGGCATGGGTGTCTGTAAATGTATGTTGGCTTGTCTAATGACGAATGTTTCGACGCATTATAGCCCTCGTGTTGCTGACGGCGCCAGATAATCTGAAAATAACCAACCAACCAGTTCTGGCCTTGCCGAATGCTGATGTGTATGATGATGGATGTCGTGGGCTTAATATCCTCTCGATTGTGTGATGGAATTGGTGAGAGAAATATGCGCGATAAGGATTCAATCTCATAATCTTATCGTAATTCAAAATTACGGGTAGTATTTGGTTGTGATAATCACTTGATAAAGGCAGAAATATACAGCCGGAATAATTTAATCTAAACTATCGTTCACCGATTATTTCATTTTTTTTTTTTTTTAATTATAACTTAAAATTTGTCGAGAACTTTTGGGACACTTTGTACTACATTTCAAGAAATATTGATGCCTTAAAATCTGCAAAAGATTTTTAGACATCAGTTTATCATTGAAGTAAGATTTTCGAAGAGAAAGCAATTTATTGTAATATAATTTAATTCATTGTCCCAATGGGAAATAAATATTTAATTTTACAAGTATTTTCGTTTTTAATGTTTCAACCATGTGAACTTAAATTACGAGTAATTTCCTAGGAATCGAAATTCGATATCATACTAATCCTTTTATCTGTAATGGATGTGAAAGAATTTAAAATCAGCCCCTTGTAATTGTTAACAATTCTTTTGATCTTTTTCAATCGATATTATTAAGTTGATAATGCCCTTAAGATACAAAGTACTCTTTTGACATTCTATTAATCCGACGCAAATTTTCTTTTTTAATGCTTGAATAAACGATTTTCAAACGCATCTACTTGAATTATCGATGAAATGTTTGGCAACGACAAAACATGAAGTTTATTTACGGTTCTACATGTTTGATTTTACAGAAAGTGTGATAATTTGTATCAATTTTTTTTAATATTACTGGCTACATGTAGTTGCATGGTATTTTATTGTGCCAATTTAATTATATTGTAAAAAGTGGATATGCTAATACATTCAATTCGAACTACTTTTCAAAGTATAAGGGATAATAAATTACAAATATATTTTAGATAGTTATTATTTGTGTATGCAGTTTTAATTTATAAAATCCGAAATCATCATATGAATGTATTGAAAAATTCTTCAATAGTTTTGATTAAATAGTTATGTTGTGATTAATGATACAATCTAGATAATTATTGTACACGTGTCTTGAAAACCAATAAAGGAAAAGTGTTAAGCATAAAATTATTAAAAAAAAAAAATCAATAATTATCTCAGATTTGATAAACAAGAATTATTATCAGTGGCATAAATGTTCTCGTTTACATAAATTCCCTGTTATATAAAATCTGTTAGCTTGGCACATGATTTGTCAGTTATGTTTTTTGACCATTTGGTAAAAGAAAATGTATTACTTTTTAGAGGTTTTAGAAGTCAACTCAAAGTTGTTTTTTTATTTTTATTTTTCATTAATATTTTTAGTTTTATTCTAAGCAAGGTTTTTAAAATTGTCTAAGGTAATATCTAAAAACTCATTTTTCTAAGACTCATTTTTCTGTACAATGAGCATGAAACTTTAACAAGAAAAAATCACCAGAAATAGCTATTTTAATGCTTGGCTGTTTTTATAAAACAACTCACGTATTTCTCAAATCTAAGATAAAAATAAAGACAGATTTCAAGGCTGCCTGGCAACAACGTGCGACATCACCAAGAATCGATGCTAAATGCCTTTGACGTATCAGTCGGGACATTTACGACGGAAATAGAATTATTATAGCTCCCATATACACTCCTACGCTGTCCACTGATAGAAGAAATATCCACAGCCACCCATCATAAGCTATGGGATAAGAAACCTTTCATTGACCATTACAGTGGACATGCGAAGAAGCAAACCTTGTTAGCAGGAGTATTGGTTGTCGCATTGAGTTGCATTACTCTTGAGTCAGAAACGAGATATGTAGACTTAGTGTCTCGTTGAAAGGAATTATTGATAATTTGTTGCTTTACAGTTATAGCAAATGTTTGTTTAATTAATTGCATATCAATCAATATTTTTACTTTCAATTACCCGTATGTTACACAGAGTAGTGAAAGTATTGTTTTCGGTCGGGGGGGGGGGGGGGAGATATATTTTCTTTTCTATCTCTGTTTTGCTTTTCTCAATCCTGAATTCAAAAAAGTAGTATAAATAAACGTCTGTCTGTGTGTCGAAGTGTTTGTGCATACGTGGTCAGCATAAGTTTTGAACGAAATGACCTACAATGTTCAAAATTGGTGTATGAGTTAGTGATGGCCATGAGACTTACCATTGAGATTTTCCTCAATGTTGCACATTCCCACAAGGTAGCTGACATTGAAAAAATCATGTTTTTCAGTAATTGCTAAAAAACGGATTTAAAGATTTTGATCAAAATTGCTGTGGTAATGCTTCTTAAAGTGTTCCAAAGATCCCTGCCTCCGAAAATTCTTTAAAAGAGTAGAAGGGCGTAAAAAATTAAAAAAATCAATGTCATCAACACAAAGTTTTCTTCCCTTGAGAACAGCTCATCAACGCTTGTTTTTCTCCTCTCCTCTGCTTCACTTACAAGAGAGAACATGTAAGAATTACCGAAAGGTATATATCCAAAATAGAAATTTTGGTAGCGTTTTCTTTAAGTCCCATGCAAGAATTATTGCCAAAAATATCGCCAAATTGGTCATTTTTTTAAATGAATGATGAAAATGTAAAAATGGTAAATATCACCAAATTCACGTCTGTATAATAAATACTGTATTGAAAGTTGTTCTATGTCCCACATCCCTAGTTTATTTAATCTTTTGGGGCAATCTTTTGCAATCTCAGCAATCTTTTTTTTGTATCGTTTTTGCTTTTAGAATAAATCAATACTTCAAAAAGACATAATGCATCTACTGTAGCTCGTGGCCTCGTGCAAGACTCTATAATTCTAATAAGCACTTTGTTTAAAATAGTTTTACAACTTTCAAAGTTTATACATCAATAATAAACTGTGTAGTGTTTGCCTGATAGGTTGAAAATTATTACGTCATCGCAGCTAATACTAGAAGACACGCAGGAGAGGGGAGGGAGGAGACTAAGTTAGTGCTCGCACTAAGTAACGTAAAAGGGAGCATATCAGGTGATCATGTTAACATTCTTGTACATATATTTTCTAGTAGACAATAATTTTGATACTGATCTTATATATAAATTAATTATTTGTTTATTGAAGTGGTGATTTTAAATAACTTTCAGTTATCGTTTTTATCCACTTATATTACTCTTAAAGAACATTTAAAGCATTGCAGATACGAAGGGCAAGATGCATCGAATCAAAAAATCGTTTTTGGCCATCCGAATTTTGAATCTGCAGAAATTCTACAAGTTTGTATTTTATGTTGAGTTCTTTCTCTCTCAAAATAATCAAAGAATGATACCAACCATGGAAAAATCAATGAACGGAAAACTTTTTAAACGCGTTTTTCTGACAATCACCTTTTGTTTAGTTCTACCTTCATATTCGCTACGCCTCATTTGTATCCTTGCATTATAATCTACTGTATAAGGAACCTTTTATAAGCATACGAGATGGTACTTAGATTTAAAGTGAATACGATAATAGTTTTCTAAAAAAAAAAATATATATAGTTTTCTAAGTATTTTAGGCCGTATTGAATTAAATCCAAATTTAGCAGTCGGTAAAGGCCGATTCTTTGCTGGATTTCTTTGGCCCTACCCTGAAAAAAATAATTTTAAAGTATTTACACTGTAAAAAAAATAGAATTTTCTTTTGACATATTCTAAAAATTCGATCACCAGATCCATCTACTTTATTTCAACCTTTCCAACTGTTTCATTTCAACCAGTGAACTTTTGTGACGCCCATCCAATCAGCGAAGGAAGCTTCTTTTTTTTTTTTTTTATCGTATGATAATGTTGTGCGTAAGGTTGTCGGATTCATTTTGGATAGTGTCAGTCTGCGATTGATTCTTCCAGGCATGCCGTTAAACAAAAAGCAAAAAAATGGGTAACACTAGGTTTTCTCGTTGATAAGACTGGTGTATTCGGTTTATTCATCAGGAACGAATTCTTATCGACAAATTCGGTTCCCAAAAAAGTAACGGTACGCGGTACCGGCCACACTACACCCCTGCCAAACAACCAAAAATGTCTACTTACTTTGTTGCGAAATTGAGTACTAAGCGACATTTTTCGTTTAAAAGATTCTAAATTGGTTCCTTTAAAAAAAAAAAGTGACACAGCTTTAAGTAGTATTTTCTACTTATATTTTGATCAAACACCTCAATTATATGTGTTATGGTTAATTTGATTATTTTGGATAGTATACATAATAACTGGTTATTTCACAAAATAATTATCTCTATTGTTTAATATGAGAAATTATTATCAGTTTCTTAATATTTATAATAATAACCACTTATTATGGCTCATAAAAAGCATCTTGTCCATCTGCCTCAAATTAATCACATTAACCAGCAATTATGTATAATAATTGTTAGTCCGTGGTTGTCCGTGGTACGAGACTGTACGAATTGCATAAATACTGGATTCTGTGTAGCCCTATTGTTTACGTTTTCCTCTCTGCTATGCTTCAGCATCTGTTTAGTGATAAAGCTGCCTTGGGATTCTTATTTTTAAGTTTTGTTTGTCATCTAATTTTAGTTAAACCTACAGTTTTACTTTTTCTTGTGATGATCAATACGGATATTATTTATTCTTCGAAGTAGAAAGGAAATTTACTGAATGGTAATAAAACTGATTGTAATTCATTGAATATAAACACATTACGCAACTTTTTAAGACACACAATGAAAGAAACATTACAAATTGGAATAGTCGAAATGTTTACCGATTGGTTGCCTTTTAAATTTATTATACATTTAACAAAATATGAAGTTTCCGTCTTTATTCGCATTAATTAAACGTTCGACATTAATCAAGCTTGTTATTTAAGATATTTAACTATCGTCACCAAGAGTTGAAATAAACTATTTTTATTTAAACACAAAAGTAGGCAAAATACATGAATCGATAAAATATTTAGCAAAGTCATAACATTATATTTTACTCTAACAAAAATAGTAATTATACAGCCCCTTTTAATAATAAAGATGCGTCCAATAATATTCGATACTTATTTATGTAGCGAGCCCGGTGCCGAACAATGTATATTAAAACCCCCTTCTCCATTTCCTCAGAATGGATACATAAACTAGCGACCGTTCCATCTCCTACTGCCAACAGTTAACGGTATCCCAAAATTCATTTTATGCCACTCAGAATTTGATCGAAATTGAAGTCTTCATTTCCTGCAATTCGGACGTTCCAGAAATAGCCAAGTAACCCGCTCCGCCAGCGAGATTTGACATGAAATATACTTTGTGTCCAAACGATGCCTTACCATGGATAGATATCTACTATCCTCGTTGATGGTGTAAAGGCAATGATAGCAAACTGAAGGCCGTCTCATAACTTTCTTACCACCTGGATTTCTATCTCATCCTTAGTAATGCTTATGAAGGGGATTTTGGTATTAAGTTGTATGTTGAGTGAGAATGAAACAGTTGTGTTTAACTTATTTAAACTTAGGATATAATAGTATATTAAGGTAAGGGGGGATGATTACACTGCATACGTAATATACCATAAGAAGTATGCAATCAATAGATCTCATAACACACGTTGCACTTGCTACTGGGATTAAAAGGATAGAAAATTAAATTAATCTGAACATTTTCATCAAGTATTTACTGGTTGGTTAAACCTTTTCAGTATGTTTCCTAAAAATTTAGACCAGTCCAGGATTCGGCAGAACGCGTGGATATTTGCTGCTCTTCCAATTCTAATAACTCAAGAATGAGCAATAAATGGTAATACATTTGTTCTTTGTTTAAGTTAACCCATTATAACTTACTGAGTAATCTCAAATTCTATAGAAATAAAGAAAATGCGACAAAACGACTGGTAGCAATGTTCTCAAATACCAACTTCAAATCATTGTCCACAGAGTCGTCTGGCATGTTCTCAGATAAGGTATGGAACAATCAGAATCAGCAATAAGAGATAGTCCATCATGCATCACATAAGGGGCGTACTGGTACATAAAATCGGCCCGATTATTTTAGATTTAAGAAGGCCCAAATTTTCGATACAATCGTTGATTAAATTTTAATAATTAATGTATTTTATAATTTAAATATTTACATTTAATGATCAATGTCAATGATTAAATGATTTTATTTATTTATTTATTTATTTATTTATTTATTTATTTATTTATTTATTTATTTATTTATTTATTTATTTATTTATTTATTTATTTATTTATTTATTTATTTATTTATTTATTTGTTTGTTTGTTTGTTTGTTTGTTTGTTTGTTTGTTTGTGTGGGTATGTGGGTGGATTGATTGATTGATATATCTATCTGTCTGTCTATCTATCTGTTTGTTTGTTTGTTTGTTTATTTGTGTGGGTATGTGTGTGGATTGATTGATCTATCTATCTATCTATCTATCTATCTATCTATCTATCTATCTATTTATTTATTTATTTATTTATTTAATTATTTTTGTAATTGAATTGTTTTAATAAAAAGTTTAATTAAATCAAATTTTCTCTGACTCAACTATAGTTATACTTCCTTTGAGTAAACTTGGTTTCAACAAAACAGTTGGTTGAGAGAAAAAAAAACGAAATCTAGATTGCGAAGTAAAGAAAATCCAGGTATAAAACTAGTACTTTTAATAAAAAATGACAACCGAAATTATAGTATGCAGGCTGTTTACATTTAAAGTTCAAATTTCGAAGAGATACAAAAAGACACTGTTCAGACTGGGACGAAGCAAATACAAATTTGATATACTCGAAACAGTGAAAAGCGGTAAGGTATGATAATATTAATAAAAAAAAACTGTTTTGAAGTAATTTTCTTTTGCCATGCCATCGCTTTCTAGAAGCCATGATTTGGCATGAGAAATAATGCCATTTGAAATCATGCTTTTTGAGAGTTTATTTTTAACAGCTTTTTGAAACTTTGACAATTGAATATAATCACAGCGGAGTGATTATAATTAAACATGTCAAAATTCCTAAAATTTTATTTAAGTATACGTGAAAATTGTGCAAGTTATATGTGATAAAAAACAAAATTGTTTGAAATATTGTTTATGCCATGAAGTTTGCCCTTTCTTTGAGTATATATTCAAGTAAAATTTCAATTCGTATTCTGACCAGTGTGTTTTTACAGTTTTTTAAAAGCTAAACATCAATTGTGGGCACTTTATTTATTTAACCTTAAAAAAGTTATAATAAAGTAAGTAAAAAGTCGTAATACAATAGTGAAGAGTAGGGGTTGACCAAACGCGGGTCCGGAGCCGCAAGGTGCTCTTCTCGTGAATATTTGCGGCTCTTTAAGTTCTAATTAATTCAACCTAAGACTAAACTGATTAAGCTATATACGGTAAATAAATGTGTGTTTTGTACTTGAGAAATAAGGAAAGCGCGACGAAACACAGAGAGTAGAGTGGACTTTTAAAACTTTTATCAAATACCAATTTAAAATCAGCGTCCACAGTGCTCCCAGGTATCTTCTCAGATGAAATACCGAACACCGAGCAATCAGAATGCGCAAAATAGTGCGTCACTAGTCTCAGTTGCATCGAGGTTTTGTTGACGTTCGTTGTTTTCTCATCTCTAACTATAGTACATGTCATTTGCTTGTCGTAAGCAAGAATATTTAAGAAAGTAACATTTTTCTAAAGAAAGGGACACATTTAAAACCAGGAGTGATGGAGGATATATTTCGCTGATCAGGACGGACCTCTTGAATTTAAAAGGGAACTTCTGCAGTCTTATCCAAAACTCTTTTTTTTTTTTTCCCCTTGAAAGATTTTATAAAGGTAGACCCAGCGTTTATTGTTAATTAGAGGTTTCTTTGAACTTTAATGTATCTGTTATGGTAAATTAAACTTTGCGAGTAGGTAAGAGATATTGTGTCCTTTCCAATGTAACTTAAGAACATTTATTGTTCACATCGTTATTTTTTTGGTAAGAGATTAAAATATTTTAACATGGAATAGTATACTGTAAATATATTTAAGATAAAAGGATAATGAATTTCAATAACTTCACTGTAACAAAACAATAGACCTCACTTTGAATTAGATTTGCGGAACTTTCTCTAGCGGACCAAATGGTATTCTTTTTCCTGTTTCGAAGCATAAATTACGTTTGAGAAATACTGCGGAAAAAACCGAGGATGTAAATACATTCCAAGAGAACACCTGCCTGTCTTTCTTACAAAAGATCCCAAATTACCCACTAATTTCAAGTAAACGAAATAAAATTCATTATTTCACCTTTTTGCATTATTTTACTCGCTTTAATTTTACTAAAAACTGGAAAACAATGAAATTTGAAATTATATTTTATTTTAGTTTTAAGCTGGGAATTTACTCGAATTTAATAATTTATAGTTTTATTGATATTCCAAGGATTTATATATATATATATATATATATATATATATATATATATATATATATATATATATATATATATATATATATATATATATATATATATATATATATATATATATATATATATATATATATATATATATATATATATATATATATATATTTAATTTCGTATCATTAATCCGCTTGGTAATATAAGAAGACTTCTTTTCTTCAAAATTTAAATTTAATGACTTGCCAAAATAAAAAGCAAAATTTGCACTCGGAAATATTTTAGTTTTTTACTGTGAAAAAAAACGAGGTATCACGGATCCTAATGTTGATGTGGTTTATTGCCCTCCAGCTTTTTTTCCCCTTCCTGTGAAATTTTAAAATTGTCAGAAGTCTCCTTTTAAAATCGATCCATTCATATGGACGAAATTGCCGAATTATGACCTCATATAAGGCAGAACAAAAATGTATGAGGCTGCTTTTTCTTTTACCTTCTAGCCTTTGTGTTTCAGGCAGAGAATTCGTAGAAGCGTAGATCAATTTCCCATTTCCAGAGAACTGGAATGCCATAACTTTTGAATCCGGACGGGATTAGAATTTCGATATGAGATCCTGATATGAACAGCTACGACACGGTAATTTAATTTATTGGCTCTTTGTATGGCTCCGATTGTATTAAGATAGGCTATAGAATATTGGAAGAGGTTTGAGTTATGCTTTTCACGTACAAAATTGGGCTGTTAAATGCTGTATCTCTATCTACGAAATTGGACCAATATTCAAATTGAAGATTTTTCAGGCCAAGGGATAAATTTACTTGATAACATATTGTAGGTTAATAGCAGTAACTGTATGTGCTTGTAATTTATTATTTATAAATTACAACCATTTATTTCTAGAAGTAAATATATCAATTTATTCATTTGAATTCATTGAAAACACTGACTGATAAATATATCGATTCTTCATCAGAAAAAGATATATGCATAAAATCTATACATTAAGCATTATCAATTATAAAAGCAATATTAGCAGTATTGCATTTTTATAGCATAATTTATGTATAGCATAATATATTGGATTTTTAAAGTAACTTAAGGACTATAAATAAGTCCAAAGTTCGTAAAATCCTTTTAAATTTAACTGTGTGTGAATTAGATGTCAGGGATATATCGATACGACGATATTTTTCTCAAAATATCGATATTAAAAATGTCGATACAAGTCACTGATATATCGATATTTTTAAACATTTTTAGTTTTTTGATGATCGTTTTGTAGTTCCATGTGTTTTTGATTTTCTTTATTCCCTTTTCAAAACCTTCAAAACTAAAGTTTGGACTTAACTGCGAGACAGTTAAAATGGCACCCTAACTAAAAAGAAAACATAACGTAATGGAAAGATAAGATCATTTATTAGTAGTCATTAACACAGCGCCATTTCTGTTGCCAACGTGTGCCTGGAATTCACATCTAATTTTGATTATTAAAAAAATCTCTATCAGCAAAATAGGCGGTAAACTACTTTTCAAAATTACTTCTTTAAGAATAAATGGGAATTTATGCATTGACATCCAAATGTATTTTTTATTTTTTATTCTGATTGATAATATAATTTATTTATTAAAACAATTTATAATTTATCTATTAAAACAATTTTTATAATTTATTTATTAAAACAATTTTGGCATGAATTCATGAAAAGTAGAAATTAACCCCGAAAAACTTCGTTTCTGGCAAAATTGAAAATTAAATTTAAAAAAAAAAAAAAAAAAAATCATGTATTCGATATATCGATATTTTTTCGATATTTTTTTCTATGCAACGATATAGCATCGATATTTATTTTGATCAATATTTCCTACCTCTAGTATGAATAGGGTGAAAATTTGAACTTTCATACAGACAGAATAGCATCAAGAACCAGCACGTCTACCAAATTTCGATAGCATATATTACCGAAAAACGTATTGAGTATTGAGAGTGGGTGTAAAATGAAACCCGTTAAATATTTGGTATTGTTGAAAGGTTGATTTTCTACTTAATCCATTAAAAATCATTCTTATGTTAAAGAGGAAAATTGAAGATATATTATTTGTGAAAAATACGTGTAATGGTTTAATAACAATAGTTTCTATCAACAATGTTCACTTCATTCTCAATTTATTTTCATATCACAGTCATTCCAGCTTTCCCACATATTTGATGTCTTATTAATTTTTCCTACTCTCATCAACATACGCTGACTTGTCAATTAATTCGTTTCATTAAACTACGTATGGTTGAAACAAGAGGAAAAATCGCATTATAAACGGTTATCAGCATTTTATGCTGATGGGAGACTTAAGAATCAAAAATCGTTTAAGACAAATTACTGTTTTTGAAAGTGGATACATATTATTTGGTAAGAAACTCGATACTTGATGGCGAAATTACTTGGAATAAATTAGACCATCTTTTAATTACGTTCAAGGAAATAATTTTGACATACAACTTAACTAAGCATAATATATGCATATACGAACGTTTATAATTTCCCTTTGGGAATTAAGGAATTTGGCGAAAATTTTATTTTAAGAAAGTAAATAAATATTTATAAAGCGAAGGAAATTTCAAATTAACCATCTTCTCTCTTCATGTTAAAATTAGCCAGATATTAATGCTGGGTTGTTTCAAAATATTAATTTATTAAGTTCATGACCCGCAGAATATTATTGTCGTTTTAGATGAAACATTTTAGTGAGAGATATTTTCTATTTAAGGCATCTGATATAATCTATTGTAAATTAGAGTTACTGTTCTAAAAAGTTGCCCGTCTCCTAGACTCATAAAGCAGGATTTACACGCTACCAGTTGGGCCTCCAGTTTAGATAGCCAGTTCTGTGACGTCAGCAGAATGACCGTTGCGCCGTCTATCGGTGATCACGAGAGAGCGCACGTGACTGGTTGATCGGAGTCGCCGGAGCTAGTAAACAGAAAATGTTTGGTTTAGTGGAATCAGTAGCCTGATGACGTCACATGACGTCACTGACTGGAAATCTAAATAGAACCTCGACTGGTTCCGTGTAAATCCGGCTTAAGATTTGATAAATATTTTTTAGCGTAATAAAATTGTTGCAAACGATTTTGCTAAGTTTCAAGTAGCAATTAAAAAAAAATAATTATGTAAATAATATTTACAATTTTGAAAGTTTTAGTTAGTACCATTTAAAAATATTTGGTCACTGTGTATTTTGTATTTTGTTCTTGCATAATTAAAAATGGGATGGATTAAAATATAAACGTTTAGTGTAACTAATTTCACTTGCTACAACTATCTGATTCATTTTTAGAACTCATCATGGATGGTTGCAAAGTTTACAATTCCACCCGGGAATACGTTATACAATTCCTCGTCCCACAATTTCTTTGAAAGTTGGTAATAGGGAAACAATATTATTTGGTATTGTTTGGTTTGACGGTGTTTATTAACAGGTAAAAATGACAAATATTTTGGTTTAATATACATGGTTCAGCGTTTTGTAGTTATTGAAAGACAAGAGTCTAAATTAAAATTTCCTGTATTATACAATGGGGATTGGAATAGTTGAGCTATATGAAAAGGATATTCTGATTATGAAGGTACATAAGACCTAGGAGAGATAAAATTTGGATTATACAGATTGATATTAGAATAATGTGTAAAATATTTTTAAGAAATTTTCCTATTCAACGTATAGAAAATATATAAATAGACAGCTTATACAAATACCAGGTGAGGAAAGAGCGAATGTTTTCGGGCAATTGAGGCGGAGGGTATTTCGTAGGAAAGGGTTTTGTGAAAAGCCATGTAACTATTTTGAAAACAAATAATTAATTAAATCGAATAAAAACACACCAGATAATTAGATTTACATGAGTTGAATCTAGCGCGGTACCTAAAACTCAAATTCCATTATAACGTCTTTTTGTTGTATTACTGATTTGTTTTCGCAATTTTGCTTCGAAGATATTTTATCATTCTCACAAGAAACCATTACTTAACGCAACATTTTATTAGGTAGATACTTGCGGTGAAAGGCCCTTTTCACTTATATTGTACAGTTACAAACGCAGTTACGTTTAATACGATAGTAATAACAGTTAAACAACGTATACAACATATTTTACTCTAAATATTTGATGGTCTATTATTACCTCACATATGGTCTCATGTGCTAAGTTAAAGATGAACGCTGAATTTTCAAAACATATTCATATTAACACAGCTAATTTGCATGTATGAGTTCGCAATTTTTAGTGTTTACAATGTAAATAATATTTTACAATATTCGAAATTCTTATTCTGATATTTGGTTTGTATTTCACTTCTTGTTCCATTACTATATTAAAAAATGAACAGGATAATATCATTACAACATTTTTTCTTTAAGACAATGTGAATGTATTAAAAAGACTTACCTAAATCATCGATTGTTGGTGACATGGTCAAGGAAACGGCGATCAGCACGACGGACATTGCCAAGATGAAGATGGAGACCGATCCAATTATCCAGATGATGATCTTTCTGTGCCTCGGTGGGATTCCACCCATTTCCAGCTCCTCCCTCTCGTCGATATCATCCTTGTGATGCTTGTGGAGATAGGATCCTCTACGATCCAAATCATCTACATCCACAGCGGTCGACCCACGGTGATCCAGACTGGATCTCGATCCGCGGTGATAGTGGTGGTGGTGCGGGTGGTGAAGATACGACTCATCATCCGAGTCGAAGTGAGAAGAGCGACGACTGCAATTGCTCGACCTACGACTGCCATGACTAGGGCTGGATCTATGGCTAGCAGTGCTTGACCTGCGACTGCTGTTGCTTGACCTGCGGCTACAGTTGCTGGACCTCCTCTTGTGGTGGTGGAGGCTGCAGTTGGAAGATCTTCTGGAGTGGCAGACGCTAGCGTTGCTGGACCTTCGACTTGAGAATGAAGTCGGAGTGAGGCGATCTTTGGTGATGTCCAGCTCTGATCTTCTGTGACTACAGCAGCTTCCTCTTCGACTGGACTTATCAGGGCTGAGTCTCAGCTCCGTATCAGGGCAAGAAGCCTTCCTTTCTGGATGGTACTGCTTGTTCTTGTCGGTTCTGTCCTGGAGTGAGTATCTCCTGTTGGCACTCAGTGCATCTTGTGGGAGTGGTAGAAGATAGTACTCTGAAAGAGGATGTTGGGCGATGGATCCGTTTGGTGATCTTTGGCTCTCGCTGTCGCTTGTGATCAATAGTATGATGCCATCGTGCAGCTGTTGTTGAGCTGCTATGCTGGCTTTGCGTATGTCAATCACTGGAGGAGATTCAGGACTGTCCGCATATGGTATGGATCCGCTTTCTTCATCAGGTGTAGTTGTTTCGTGTTTAATTACTGGAATTTTAATGTTACTTGGACCTGGTTGTGGCTCATCCATAATAGCTTTTAGATTATTATATCAGGAAAACTTTTAATTATAATTTACTAACTTGAGTAATGGAATTATCGAGTGACGATTATCATTAGGGAATCCTTAAGTTTTGTACAGTTATGTTTATAGTAAGGAAACAATTATTTTCTGTGTGACTAGATAATATGGTAGGAAGTTTCAAATATTTTAAGGTTAAAATGTATTATTTGTATATATATATCTTCTTGGTTCACAGAAAAAACTGTTAGATACTTTGATATTTTGTATGCAGGCTGGAATAACAATTATTTACTTTCAATAACAGTATATGCTAAAATAATTATTCAAGCTTCTAAAGTATTTGTTTTGACAATCTTGATGTTCTTTGTTATTCAGAATAATTTGACAAACAATAATTTGCGGTGGAAAAGGACAGGAATGTATAGTGGTGAAAATATTTTCAATTTTATTTAGCAGTTCCTCAAAATAGAGATGAAATTTGTTTTTGCTTTATACTTCAACAACAGATATTTGCATCATAAGCTCGTAACTAGCTTTATTTGAGTTACAAAATGTTCCATATGTATATAACAAGCTGCAATATTATCTCTTTAGGAAGATAAAACTTTCAAATGAGTGTTATTAATGAACACTCTTAAAATCCGCAGAAAAGGCAGTCTTCAAAAATAGTCATCTCCAAGGTTTCAATTTTCAGGATATGTATAGGATTTGGCACTCATAAATATGTCTCAGGCTTAACAATTATGATATTGTTTTCACAAACATAGAATATATATAATCTCCAATCAGTATACCTCTATGGTTATGCTGTCTACTTTATATTATTGCTATTACACAAGGTACCCAATAAGCTTTGGCGTGCGTAGAATTAATATGCTAAATCTAAAAGCTAGTTCTAATATTAAGTAATCAGTCTATATTCTTCTATTAACTTTACTACTCGTCCTAAAATATGCTACACATTATACGATTTTTATAATTTATTAAACGACATGGCTTCCTGTATTCATTTTAAATAATGCTTGGAATTATCTATATTATATCAGTTTACAAAATAAAGAAGGATTATTGTTGCCTTATATCAAATTAATCAACAATTCACAAGAATTATATTCTTGTAAAAAAAAGCAGTTTCTTTTACTTCTTCAAGTAATTTTTCAAATCGATAAGCCATAAGGATATAGAGGTTTGTATAAACAATGATTGATCACTATAACTATGAACCTACTTGATATTGAACAGACAGTTTATGAGCACAAATTAAATTATCTTGACTTTACTCTTCGATGCTTTCTCAAGAAGACATCACTTTCTAAAAATATGTCAGTGCTCAAACTCAAATTAGTGAAAAGTATACATTTAATTAAAAATAGGCGTAAAATGGCTTTATAATAGTGTAACTGTTGTTCATATTCCACAATGAAATTTGATGACTTTAATAAACCATCGATTTCACCAACATACAGCAATATATAAGACTCATCAATGTTGTATTCAAATGTATTATTTTATTTTAAATGAAGCAAATAGCTTAGATATCATTCGTTCCTTTAAGTAAAAGCAAATTTGAAAATCAAGTGTCACAAACACTACCAAATTGCAATACGCTTCGACTATTTTTATATTGTATTTACAAATATATTTATGTAATGACGAGGTATGTAAATACTTCGACAATTTTTTTAACTTTTCAAATATACCTATATTTTTTCTGTCAAACACAGAAAACTAGCTCTTAAGATATATGTATAATTCATTATTTCCAGAAGTTATTAAGATTTTCAAAAGTGATGAAGTGAATGTGTTCATTTTAACACAAGGTGCAATATACTTTGTTTTAAATATTATTTTATTTAAAGAGAATATTATTACTATCAGATAATATTGTTGGAAAACTTTTTTTATATAAATATCAAACTGCAACAATCTGTTCAAATTCTTACCTTTTTAATTGTATCAACGTAGTAAATGGTACACGCGTTGTTGCTATCCTACATTAAGGATAAGCTCAGGTGCAATATATGTTGCTGAAATCCTCCTATTGGGACACTACTATTAAATATAAGTATTAAAAATTTGGCATCGCAGAAATATTCAGCTATTATAAGCGAACCTGAGTCAAGTATGTCGATTATTTCTTAATCCTTAATATAATCCGAATCCATCTATTTTCTAATAAGTGATATTCGAATATTACTTATTAGAAAGAAAAGTATGAAATATCTTGCTTTAAAATGAAATTAAATTTAGACACTCAGAATATTCGTTTGAGGAGTTGATCATGAGCTACTGTTGTATCATTCTTGAACATCGTGATTATGAGTTAAAAACCCAAATGGTTTGGAAAAATGTTACCACTATAAATATTTGACTTTTATAATATTTAAAAAAAAAATCATTTTCAAAGCAAATTTACAAAATTATCCAAAGTTAAAATATATATTATTGAGAAGCTAACTTCAAAAGTAAACTATGGATATTTCCTAAGAGTCCGAGCGAAATTCAGATTGTTTCATATTTGTATAACTCCTACTTTGAACGCAAAAGGAAACTTTAATCACAAGTCAAATTTTCAAATCTCACTTAATATTTTCACACCGTACATGTTGCGTAATTCACAGAGCGCTCTTCAAAACACGTGCTATATAAACACACGCCATCTGTTTACGTATGAAAATATCGACCGGTATCACAGCGCCGAATACACACTTCAAAATTATCGTTTACTCCAAGTTCGGAGTGGACAATATAATTATTCTTTACACATTCCGAACAACTTTTCGTTTGAAAAACAAACCAAAAAACAGCTGTTTCCACGAGTCTTGGAATTTATGTTCCCGCACCACACACCGGAATTAAGAGAAACAAATTGGCAACAATCATTCCACCGTTTGTAATTCTTTCTCAATTATTCCACAAGTTGCTTGTCATTGCGGATGATATATCAAAGTCTCATCCCTTCTCTGACATTTCGAGAAACCGCGTGGTTAATCCTCTCGGCAACCGCTGACCACGTCGCCTCACTTTTGGAAATACCCACTGGCTTCTGGCGGGCAGTTGCCGAGATCGTCTCCGCTAGTGGAGTCGGAAAGTGGAACTGAGCATGCGCGTACACTTACACTTCGGCGACGAATGAGATGTTGAGTTGAATTGTTTTTGTTCTCGTCTTCTTTTCATGTCTGTTGGGGTGTTCGAAAGGAGTGACTTTGAAAGAAGGGATTTTAATAGAATTTATTTATTCTGAAAACGAGTGCTTCTGAATTAATTCTGTCGGGGGAATAAGGGCTGATATCCAAAATTTCCTTTTTATAAACACAAATTGACAATAACTTATCAATTACTTAGAATTTGAAGAAATTGTACCTAAAATGAATACTGTCCTAAAGAGATATTCTGAACTAAATGACTTAGTTTTAGTAATCGTTATTATTTGATGTTCATTCGAAATCCAAGCTTTTATTTTTTACAACATATAAGTTTGACTATTAGCTTGGCTCTTAGATCTTGGGGTTTAATAAAAGAATTCGGTAAAAAAATCTTGATTTTCTCATTTTTATAAAAAAATCAAAGTTACATTTTCTACAAATTTTGACCGTTTTTCAGTTAATCCTATTTTAATTCGTACATAAAAATACGTTTTAAGTAAAATATGTTCAGAGATTTAGTCCACGTTTTTAAGAATAACCACTTTACTCAAGTTATTAACGCTCAGAAATCCTTATAAAATTACTTGAATGTGTTTGTACTATCCTAAAGGTATAATTGATAGTAATAAATTGATTTTTAAAAAGTTAAAACATTCAGATTAATCATAAGTCCTTTCTGATTCTATGAATTTGTTTATCAGTGCATTACCAGTTCACTATATGTACAACTTGTATGTGGCCATGATTAATAAGTTTCAAGACTTCCCTCACCTATTATCCGATTTAAAATGTTGATAGCCGATTAAATTATTTCCTGTGTAGGTATAATAGAGTGTATGAAATCATCTTTCAACCTTTACACAACCTGTCTCTCCTCTTCACCTGTGTCGATATTCTTCAGAAATAAATTGTACTGAGCTGTAACCAATTAGCAAAGTACTTTGACAACACGAAAGAAATTATTTAATGATTTTGTATTTTTCCTCTCAAGCCAATGACAAATCATTTATTTATTAAAATAAAGTTTAAGTACTTGTTTTCAAAAATTTATTTCATGTTATGAGTTTTCATTTCATTTGCAGGGTTTGTGATCGTTTATCGCAATAAACCAGTAAATAGAAATGTGTTTCAATCTATCTGAAAACTATTCAATTCTATTCAGCACACACACACACACACAAAAATAGATATCGCATTCGACCATTATCGAGATATTTTTTTAGGAGGGGGGAGGGGAGTGGTAATTTATCCCTCCCTCCATTAGAAAGTTTCCCAGTATAAAATTTGGGGTTTCTTCTGAACTTGTATTCAACTGCCAATACGATTTTATAACCACACTTAAACAAATTTTGTTTTTCAATCGCTTACTTTTGGTCTACTTTAGCGGTACTTCCATGTACAGAACGCAAGCAAAAAAATAAAATAATAATAATAATAATCCAAACGATGGCTTAATATTCGCTTCTAATTATCATTGAATCTTGTGGTTGCACCCAAATGTTTTTTTTTTTTTTTTTTCAATTTTCTATACGTCTGGTGCGATATTTTTTTCTTTTTTTTTCTCTTATGGTGATTGTTTATTAAGTAAATTTAGCTGTAACTCTGAAATCTAGTATACAATCCCTAAAAGGAAGCCTTTTTTTTTCTTTCTACATTTTTGCTAAAATATTGAAAACCAAACGTCAAAATAGAAAGGAAAAAAATTCACCAGGGAGGTTTTTGACCATGATAATTCCAATAAAATTAAAAAAAAAAATAATTAAAAAAAAAAAAAAAAAAAAAAAATTACAATTTTTTAATTTGTTTTATTAATTATTAAAAATCTGTTCAATGCAAAAGATGCATGATACTTATATTTGGCCAGGTACAAATTATCGTTTCAAACAAGAAATACGAAAATATATATATTATTTAGCAATTATGGTTAAAAATACAAGTTTTCATTTTAACATAAGTTAGACATTTTTTTATAGTTTTATAAATTACTAACCATTGATCGAATTCTTTACAACGTAAGCTAAAGGCAGTACTAACACGAAAAAAAAACTGGTGGTTTATAAAATTTATTTATATATAAAAAGTTTCTATATAGCTGCACTGATTCGGCTTTCTTTTCAAATATTTTTTAACTTTAATCTTACTTTTATCGCAAGTTGTTCCGCTTAAATAGAGCATTTTACTGAGATAACTAAAAGATGTATCCCTCTGGAAATTCGGATGAAATTTTTGTGGACGACGAAACAAGATAAAATAAAACGCTGCCCTTCTATTTGTAATAAGTTCCTAGTATAGTATTTCGGTAGCTCTAACATTTTATGATTGGTGAAAAAATCTTCTACTTATAACCACCAATATCCTATCTGAAATTCATCTCTTTTCTATTACCTTGTCGAAAGTATAACATTTTTAAGGGATATTTCTTCGGGCAACTTCTTTTTGTTCGACATTTTATGTGTGCCTAAAAATGGCATAGAAATGTTTTTATATATGTATTAAAAGTTCAATTTCATCTTATGATTGACTAGGGGGATTTGACGTTTCTGCTTCACGTACATCGTAGTTGTTTAGGATTTTTTTTTTTTTTTTTTTTTTATATTTACTTTTGGACAACGATTTATGTTTCAACATCGCTACAAAACTATTTGAGGTTATTTCAGTTTTCGTTAATACAAAGCTATCTAAAAATATTCAAGTATACATAGAGTTGTTCAAGGCAAGTAACTGGGAGTTGAAACAAATAATCTATCACTGTTTGTCTTTAGAAAGTTTTTTTTTTTTTTTTTTTTTAATTTTTCTTTGGGCTTTGCGCCCTTGTGAACATTAAGACTGTACTGATTTCTTGGTGTGACATACAATGTGTACAACATGTACAGTAGCGTGGTTCAAAAACATATGGTAATTTTTTTTTTAACTTGAGATCAGGACACCCTCTATTTTTTTTACATCTCTCCATACAAATGTTCTCTAAAAATTTCAGAATCTTACTCCAAATAAAAGATGGTGCTCAATGAGCAATAAAATTTCATATTTTGTGTATTTTTGGGTATTTGTAATGGATTTGCCAATAAGTTTAATTTAAAACAGTTTTCTCAAAGAAATTTTTTATTTATACAATAATTAGAAATGTTTAATAAGTTGGTAAAAGTTTACGAAATAATTAAATATTAAAAAGTTCCACTAGCGCTCCCCCGTACTACTTCATTAAACTTTGGAAATTCTGATAAAATTGCCCCTATAAATTATAGAGTATAAAATCGTGAAAAGCACTTAAAATAAGCGGTTAGTAACTCTAAATACTATATTACTAAGTAGTGTGGTGTTTTTGTGCTTTTTATCTCGTCATTTAACCGAACATTAAAGTACCACTTGGCGACATTTTTTTGTATTCTCAAAATGGTCGATCGGAAAATAAATAATTCGGATCGGAAAATACATTTTCAAACGACACTCATTCTCCTAGTTAGAACAATTAATTGAAATCAAGGACCTTCCTTCAAAGGATACCTTGATTGTAAGAATCGGTTGAGCAGTTTAGAAGTAGTGACTGTGACAAAAATAAGTCTTGCCTACTAAATATATAGATACAGCTTTATAAATATATACTTCCTTTTCTGAAAGACAAATTAACTATAGATTGTTTGGTTGTCTCTCTAGATATTGTCTTTCAGTTTGCTTCAAAAAATTGTAAAAGAAACTGCTTATCATCCTTAACATGTGTAAGTATGTTATTAAATTCTTGCATTACCTGTACACCTCTTTCAGCATTATCGTAAACCACTATAAGATCTTTAACTTTGTTCCTCATTTGTGTAAGGGATATTATTATCCCATTCTTCAGGTGAAATGGATACAAAAGAGTCACTATTATTCAAACGAGACAAAATTTCAAGAGTTCTTTTTGTCACAAAATCGCCAAGACTGACATCTTTCAACATTTTTAATAGCTCCCATCTTATATTTCTGGAATCCTTTGAGTTATTCATATCTGCAATACTTTTAATTTTTTTTTTTTTTTCGCGGTAATTCTGTGTAAAATATGGTCAAACCAAACAATTCATCTGAAAGATACCATATGAGATTTTTCAAAACTTTTCTAGCTTCAATTTCAATTTTATAGTCGATTACCCTATACCTTTTAATTTTTTTCCTCAAGTTCAGGTCACCTCCAGAATCTTTAAAAGCAAGTGGGAATTCTATCCATGTTTTACTATGCAAAAGAGCACCAAGCTGTCTAAATTCACTGGAATTACATTTCTCATCTCTATTAGTTCTTCGAAAAATGTCTTGCTGGTCTCTGAACAAAAAGATTTTTAAATATATAGGAGTTTAGCCATCCACCGGGCGTGATAAATGGATGAAACTGCTGTCCAATTGATTTTCTCTGGTATATGGCCCAAAACGATTACTGTCAACTCAATTACTTCTTTATAATCATCTCTAATTATCATAGATTTATCCATAGATGAAAGAAAGGCTACAGTTGGAACTTTAAAATTTTTAGCGTCTTCTTTCAGCTCTAAACCCTGGAAGTTTATTGGTACAATTCTTTTTCAAACGGTTTTAAGTCTGTTGTAGAGGGAAATCACTGTGGAACATGAAGGCCCATAGCACAACTGAAATAATTTGCCAATATTAATTCCTTCACATGGTGCCTGCAGGCTAGCCTCCATAGTTCAGGTCCAATTTATTTTCTCCACATTAATGTATACTTCTTATACACAACCAATAGTTACACTCGTAGTATCAAAACTTCAAGTCTTAATTCTATTCTTAAATTCCCATTGCTTTACTAACATAAAAACTGTTTTCGAAATACTTTTTGCTGTCCTTCCACCACTCAACTTTGGGACACTAAGAAGTTTTTCGACACCATCTCCAGAAACATACATAACAGGCAAACGATCAGTCTCTCTTAATGCAAAAGATTTTTTATCGAAGTTTGCCTTACCAATGAAGGTATATAGCACAGTCAGGTTTGAATTTACACATTGATGACTCTGCATATTCTTTTATGGCTTTTGTCTTGATTTTTGGCCCCTGTAAAAAGAGGAAGCGTTTGAGGATTATATCCCAAAGATGCGACTACTGGAACTATCAAACGAAGTGCTTCATGATCAGATATTTTGTTAATGGTGCTTTTATAATGTTGATGTTTCCAGATATTCTTATCAGCGTAAAACTCGAAAATATTGCGAAAGTACAAAAGAGTGTAAAAATGAATGGTCATTGAGCGCTACCTTCTTGGAGGAGTAGGAAGCTGAAAATTTTGGAGAGTAATACTATAAGTAAATGTAAAAAAAAAAAAAAAAAAAAAAAAAAAAAAAAAATTAGGAAGAGTCTGGATCTTAAGCAGAAAAAAAAAAAAAATTTAACCACCCTAATGTACAGTGTACATTTTCAAAGTTAGTAATGATAGAACAGCACTATTTATTATGTTTTGGAAATTTTGATAGCAGTAATTTTTTAACCGAACCATATTCGTTTAATCATTTGGCTGTTTTTCTTTCATTTCTTCTTGTATTTTAGTGTTTTAGTTGGTTTGTTTTTTAATTTTCTTTGTGATTATAGTTTTTATAGTTTATTATTTATGTAATAGGTTTTATGTACTAGTTGATATTACTTCGCATTTGAAGCCATTTCGATAAATCTTTCTTACCACAAATTACACATACTAAATATTTGAGTTTCTTGACAACTATTATTAATGCTATGCATAATTTTTATTTACAACCAACACAATAATATTTTATGTATGTTTTTAAGTATGTTACTTCGTACTTGAGTTCATTTTAAATTCAATATTGATTTCAGGGCCTTAAAAACCTTATTTTTTTTACTTCCTTGCGGTACATTACATGTGTTATGATTTGTGGTGTTTCATTACTTTTCCAGAGACAGTTCAGTACAAGTAATAAAAGCTGATTATATTAATTTGTTATAAAGTTGTTTGAAAAGCTTATCCTGGAATCATTTAATTAAAAACAATATTTTATAACAAGAACCAAAGTACCTCTACTTAATGAGCTTAATTAACTTAATTTTTTTAAGTAAGAAAACATGAAAAGTGTGAAGAATTTATGAAACCTATCTCCACATCCAACTAGCATGTACAGCGGCTTCCAAAAAAGTTCGTATACTTGCAAATTTCATTCAAATCCTACATTATCCATTGCAAAAAACTTTACTTCAGAAACGGAAGTTTTTTGTAATACCTCTAATTTCAATAAAAGTCCGTAAAAATTGTTTAATTTGAACAGTGTTCTAGTGCTATAAATATTCTTACCGATATGCAAGCTTCCCGATCGTTGTGATAACCTCAACTGTACCTGGATTTGTTTAACATAAATCCTCAAATAATTAATGAATCAATGTTCCTCCATTCCTGGATCACAGCTGTTTTCAGCAACGATTTATGTTGGCTTTTCTTTTCGATTTCGTGTTTTTTTTAGTCTGACCCCTAACTCTCCTCAAATTTAATCGATTGGGTTTAACTTTTAAATGCATGAATTTTATTTTGAATAAATAAAATTTGTAGCTAATGAGAAAAAAGAAATTAATTTTGCATATTGATGTATTTTTACATCACAAAAAAAGCTACATTTTTCTTCCATAAATTTTATCAGTATATGCAAAAATATAAATATTATTCGTTAATCTTACCTTGTTTCTATCTGAAAATAAATTTTTCATGTATGTTTTTATTACTTTTAATATAAATTATCTCAATGAAATTGTACTCTGCCAACAGCGCTCCCAACAGTAAAAATTTTCACTGATAGAGAAATAAGTTGTCAAAAATTACAGTTGCATTCGGAAACGATAAAACAGTTTTGGTAAAATTAAAATTAAAAAAAAAAAAAATTTAAAAAAAACTCTGCAAAGCTTGCTTCATAAAGAGATATGAGGTTTTAAACATACGATGCAGATCTACATCGCTATGTAATTGTAATTAAGGAATGTAGACAATTGGCAACAAATGAATTTAAGGGAATCGTACATATACATTAGGAATCGGCAAAAATTTGACTCAAGTCTTCGTTTTTGTTTTTTGGCAAATTTTGGTTTGATAATTTTTAATTGTCATTCAAAATATTGAAATGGAATTTATGATTCATTATTCCATCAATAAATACCTAATTACCGAGTCCTAATGCTCAGGTGTACCCTCTCAAAAGGATACCTACGCCGCCATGCTTTATTGTTACAACTTAGTTTTTGGGATTAAGTTCATCATTTTATGCGTCCAGCGGAAGCAATCATGTTTGATTTGCTGTCACCTTCAAAAAACACAAGCTTCTAGTACTTTACAGGCTTGTTTATGACTTCGCAAAGAAAATCGGAAGTTTTTCACTTCAGCAATTACGAAAAATTTCCTCGCTCATGTAGTTAAGATAAACAGTTTCAAGTGAAATTGAAGTCGAAAATTGTCCTTATAATCTGTAGAAATTTTTTTAATACTCGAATTTGTATTTTCCAAAAATCCGATAAATCTCTGATCGTTTTCAGATAATTATGTCAGGCGACATTTTCTCGCTTGTAAAAAATTCCGGATTATATTCGACGGGTGTACCTAAATTTGAAGTCGTCAGTCGACATTTTTAATAATGTTGTCTATAAAATTTCAAGCTCAGTTTAAAACTTCCATTGTCAATCATTATTCACCGGTCAATCATTATTAAAACTGTCAGATCCCTTTGTCAATCCTACCTTTGTCAATCAATATGACGGTCAGATTACTTTCTTTAAGTACAGTTATGTTGATACCATATCCAGATTTTAATGTTTTCTTACAGCTTTCGCAAAATTTATATTAACTGACATTACAAATTTAAATAGACAAAATGTTTAGCTGGAAGTAATAGATATTCTATGGTTGTTGTTGTTTTTTATCTGCTGCATGTATCGAGATAGAATTTAGTTGTATATGATCCCGCCGTCTACAAACATGTACAAATAACAAACTATGGTAATTAAAATTTACTACAAGCATAAAATTTTTAAAAAAGAAAAAAAAAATCCCCTTTGAGGCAGCATTTTTATTCAACCCTAATAAAATACCAATGGCTTTCTTTCCACGCAAAACCTTTGAATGAAGGAAAGCAAAAGTATTTTCAAATTATTTCGACGAACGTGGCTTTAATATTAATGTTTTCTTAATGAGAAATATTTCGTCTAGGAAAAATGAGCCCTGTTGCTGGATTCTAAGAAATATGTCTGCGTCGTTGGTTTTCCTGTGTATATCATTAGGATAAAAAAGTTTTTGATTAAAGAGCATGTTTTGGAAGCTTTGGTTTTCATCGGCAATAATAAAGCCCGATATTAGGTTGTGTCATTACAAAAGCTGTACGAATAAGAAAATAGAGTTTCTTTTCTTGTATTCGTTTGTTCCTTTTTTCCATGGTTGTTGCATTTTTTAAAAGATAAAATAATAATCTAATTTAATTAGATCTGCCCTGAAATACAACAATAATTTCAAAATAGTAAAATGATATATTATTAAAAGCTATTCTACAAATTTTTGTAGTTTATTTAAAATACTACGTCCTAAGTATGCTCTTTAGAGCTAGATGCTTAATACTATAATATTAAGTATTAAGCTTCATCATAACAAATACAAAAAAGCAAATTATCATACAAATACAAAATTTGTTTTTTCATATTCGTTAAATAATTCATTTATTTATATATTCAGAGGACGTAGAATTCTGGAATAATTCCTTTGTTTAATTAAGGCCTTTTATTATCAGTTTCTATAAGTAACAGGTAGGTAAATTGAGTTTATGAAATGTATCATTAACTTACTTTAAATCAATAGAATCTTTAATTATGACATATATAATTAACCACCGGAGATGGGGGGGGGGGGGGGAAGGGATGTCTGACATTTAATATAATTGAAGGGGATTTGCAGAGCAAGTAATTTGGGAGGGATTTGATGAAGGGATTAATCAAACGGTAATAATTAGTTTTTCCTCATATAATAATCTTGAATTTGTAATTAAAAGTACTGTGTAGCTGTATTAAATATTTTAAAATTGATTTCAAAGTTGCGGTAAAATATTTTATAAATATGACCAGATATTCAAATACTTTAATACTAGTTATTCGGAAATAGTGTGCTATATATTTACAGGTCAAACCAGCTTCCAAGACAAACTAGTTAAACTATGAATTGCATAACCTAGATAGCTAATCTTAAAATCGCTGTTACTATGTAACTAATCATTCGACTCGTGGACTACGTATTAAACACTAATGTATTTTTATATGTCCTGTATTTATTTCAAACATATTAGTGTATCTTAAGAGATGCATTATAATGTTTTAATTAATAAACAGAAGTATCGAAAAATTACCGTTTTGGTGAATGAGAAGGAGTTAGTGCTATAAGAACTTCTGTAATAACCTAAACTGCAAGTGAATTAGAATTAGATAATAGACGAATGTTTAATAATCAAGGATTATATATATATATATATATATATATATATATATATATATATATATATATATATATATATATATATATATATATATATATATATATATATATATATATATATATATATATATATATATAGGTACGTTTTAGCGTCACTATGCTTTCCTTCTCTTTTCGATGGTTTATTAAAACATCCTTGCTAAATCAGCGTTTCCCCCTCTGACAGATTTTGTTAGATCAAACTGCTCTCTGTTCGATAATAGTACGCATTCCATTCCATTTCCTATCATCATGTAGTTAAGACGTAACGTTTCACGCTCTCTCTCTCTCCGTGCTATTTTAATAAATGTAATAGATTGTTCAAAATGACTCTTCACTGTTCCACGACCACACTGCAAAAGTTTAATTAAAATGTGAGAACATTACACACACGTGTGTGTGTGTGTGTGTGTGTGTGTGTGTGTGTGTGTGTGTGTGTGTGTGTGTGTGTGTGTGTGTGTGTGTGTGTGTGTGTGTGTGTGTGTGTGTGTGTGTGTGTGTGTGTGTGTGTGTGTGTGTGTGTGTGTGTGTGTGTGTGTGTAAGATGCATCAAATTCTAAATAATGTTGGAAATTTGCTGTTTACAAAAACAAAATAAAGCTAGGGCAACTTTTACATTTTTTTCATTATCTACATAAACCGCTAACTGGTCAAAAATTGGAAAGAAATTTATAGAATTTATTTTAATAAATATAGCTTATAATAATAAAAGGGCTAATATCTTTTAAATAGGTTTTGTGATTTATTCAATCATGAGCTTAATAATAAAAAGTGTCACGTGGGTGTTCAAATACTTTTAATAATAACTCAGGTAGCACAGCGGTATTGACCAATGTTGAAAACAGGGTTTTTGGAAGATTGGACAATTCTGGCCGAAACTCGAAGATTACTCCAAAATACATGACTTTAAAAAAAAAAAAAATAAGCAAGTCAAAACCATCACAAAAAGCATATTCACAAATGCATATACCCTCTGTTCTTTCTTATCAAATATATTTCAGTTTTAAAACTGTGCCACAATATTTCAAAACTTTCAGTATATTTTGTCCGTCATTTGGCAAGATTGGCCAAAATCCGTAATAACGACCAGTCTACAAAGGTCCACATCGCAACTGGCCAATGTCAAGCAATAATGTCCAGCGTATATGTGCTACTGGAGAAGAGATAGGGATTAATATCAGTAAAAATGTGTACTAAAGTTTTACAAAACCAAGTGTTATTAAACGGTTTGGTACGTATTAAGCCCTGGTAAATTATGACAATTTTTATGTTTGAGTACTGATATCTAACTGAATATGCTGGATAGTGCATGTTTTTCTTTTGACTTCAATCCGAAGTAGTCTTTTATCACCAAACAAGTTTTACATTAAGAAAGCTCCCCAAAAGAGTTAGCGTATGTTGATCACCAAGACATAGCATTGGATGGGGGCTCATATGAGAGTTATTCCATTGACAATATTGATACTTAGAATGTAGAAATCACTTTTTAGTTATGCAGAAGTTTTAGATCAGTGTTGGACACTTGCTCAGTAAAACTATCCTCATACCTTTGTTGGGGTGTAGGAACGAAGTTTCCACACTCTCTTCATCCCAAATTCTAACCCAAAAATTATATTTATGTAGATTGTTCTTTTAACTTCTGACTTGCTGCTTCCTTATCATACCTTACTTAATATCAAAAACTGCAGAAACATTACACAAATCTCAGAACCATTCCTTCATTTACAATGCTGACGATAGATCGAGTGGGGAGGATTTGTGAGACCTAAATTTGAATGTTTCACCATATGTTCATGTGCTGGTATGTCTATTCTATCAGAAGAATAGTTCCTGCCGGTTAGTCTGACAATTTGATGTTACTATAGAAACAAAACTCGCCGATTTATAATAACGGAGTGCACGAATTGACATTTAATTCCTATAATGTCTTTTCTCGGGAATTCACGTGGAAAATTGGTCTATTTGTTTCCACAGTAAAAGGCAACGTGAGACAAGCTGGTGGAGACTACTCTTGAGATAGATAGACAGCAGTTGCTACTTCCGAATATTTATACATTTTCCAGATATAAATGGTGCCTCAAAATCGACATATTCGTTATTGAAAACCATTTCTAAATATCCGATAGTGACAGCGAGTTTATTTTTTTGTCAAAGTGCACCATTTAATTTCTTGTATCTCATCAGACTAAGTTTTTTTTTTCTTATTTTAGGATATTTATTTGGATGTTTATTTTGTAGTTGGATTTGTGAATTGTTTTGAAATTTCTTTATGTCAGAAATATTATTTTATCCATCTGGTTAGCTCTTATTTCATAAAAAAAAATATATTTTTGTTCCAGCACTGTTAATTTTTTCTAAACAGCTGCTACATTAACTTGCTTCTCGTTTAAGGGAGAGGGGTGGGTAGTATCAGTGTGCTTACAAATTTTGTGTTTCCTTTCTATTTTTATGGGTTTTTTTGGTTTTTTTTTTTCTTTTCCTTAAAAACGCTGAAAAATGTCCTCTTTGCGTAATATTTTACATTGGTAAAACACATTTCTACACATTTTTGGAAGCGTTTGTCCTCTCTGTTAAATGAGCATGGGGTTGATCTCCCCCCTTTTCCTCCGTGTTGTTGGTTCCGCTGTTTGTTGCATTATGGATTCCTCCAGATCAGCACAAAGAGCAGTTATCCAACTTTATCGCGCAAAAGAGGAGCATGCTTCAGAAATGTATCGTAGGAGGAGAGATATGTTTAGAGAGCAATACTTCTCACCGTGTACGATATTCCGGTGATATCTGAAAATCTCTGAAAGGTCAGAGGTTCATCTGTGACAATAGGACACCGTGGAAAACTGGATTCTTCAACAAACCAGGAGTTCGTATACTAAGCTATCTGCTCCTTTCCTAAGCGATGGGATCAGTGTTTACAATGTCAATGACATTGCTTATAGTTGTACTGCTCTACATGATTCTACATATTCTACATATTCATTCATAGAGAGATATAAACTGCAAGCAATTATCAATTTACATTTGCTTGCAACGATATCGAAGTGTTGCCATTTTGAATATTTTATGAAATAGTTTACATCTGCTTACCTCGTCGAAGGACTTTCCTTTTCAATCTTTAGGTTGTAGAAATTCGTATGCTTCTTGAAATATTTTGATAGATGTTCTTTACTTTATCATTGGAAGAAATAAAAATTGACATCCTCCTATACAAATTCCCCAACTCACTGAAAGGCATCCATTTAGAAAAACCAATCAAAATTATCGATGCTTTGCTGTATTGTACACTCAATCTGATAAATTTTGTCACAAAATATTAATTTGTTTAGCCATTCTAATTAAAGGGGGATGTAGGATACTAAATTTGCAAAATTTTCCAATTTTTTTTTTTTTTTTTTGTTGTTGCGTAAGAAATAATATAGATAGATCTGAGTTGAATGAAATCAAAAGTTTATCTATAGCTGAATTACAAATTTTAATATTGAGTAATTAGCACCATAGTAGATATTTTCTAACCATTCTATTCCAAAACTTTTAGGTATGGTGGTTAGCGTGCTAGCTTCTAGACCGCGAGGTTGCGGGTTCGAGTCCCGTGTTAGGCATGGGTGTTTGTAAGTGTATGGTGGCTTGTCTAATGACGAATGTTTCGGCGCATTATAGCCCTCGTGTCGTGTTGCTGACTGCGCAAGATAATCTGAATGCAACCAAAACTTTTAAGTTCAGTTTTCTAGGTGATATTATATTCCCTTCTTCTGAAGTGTGAATCAATGTAACTCTAGAACTGAATGTAAAAAATGCATGGACATTTTTACATGCATTTTTTTTATTTTTTTTATTTATATTTCTTTTATTTGACTTTTTGAATTTCTGATAAGATACATTTTTTTTTTCAGAAATCTAAGAAAAAATTGATGAAATATTATTTAAATTTAGGTGTTAAACTTTTTTTTTTTTTTTAAATTCTAATAATGTTTACAAAAAATGAAAAACGCAATTTGTTCTATGGTTCATTGTGAGTAATTTAGTATTAAAAAATTGTATGTTGGCAATATCAAAAATTAAAAAAGTCAAAGTTTTATATTGATTTAAAATTTTCGAAAACATTAAAAAGCTGTATTTTAATATAAAAAATCTGATTGAAATACATTAATTAAAATAAACCTTCTAAAAAAATGCATGCTTTATACAAATTACTATTGTTAAATAATATACCAAATTAAAGGGTAAGAACTTGGCTTCTGATGAATAGTTTATTTAGAGTTATACATTGTGTGATTTACTTGAAAATAGTAATATTTTTTTATATATTTGTTTCTATGAGATTTGATTCTACGAAAAGGATGCGTCGACTAGGCCCGGTAATGATTCCTTCCTCTCCCGTCGAACTTTAAACTACAATAAATAAATGTAGTACTGTTTAAAATGGGGAGTTCTTCGATTTAAATAAGTATCTTCATTATTTGTTGATAAATAGAGCTCAAATGTTTTAAAAGTTCCATTGGATAATTTATGTTGGTTATACAGTTATATCGTTTTTAATATATATACAAACAATCCATCTAAACGCAAGCTGTGCCGTTCCGAGTTCTGCTTTCCAAATCAAATTATATTAAATTTCTCAGCAATAGAACACAATATCTAACTCTGTTCTACCAAAAATATTTACCGAAGAAGTCATTTTTTTAAGCAATCTAAAATGCACAGGCTACGCTCGGGTTTGCTAGTTTTCCTAATATGAAAAGTTCTAAGAGGGTTAAATAAAATAGGTTAAATGGCGGATATTATTTCATTTTTAATGCATACATGCAAGTCAAAAGCCAAAAATAAATAGAGTTTGATTACGAAGTTTTAACTGTATATTCAATATACTTATTGTCCTAATGAAATAAAGAAATCGGAAAAAAAAAAATTATTGGTTGTCTGTAACATTTTGAGGATTGAATGTTGTAACATTTTGAGTGAAATTTGTGTTATGATTTAAGATTATCATGTAATGTATGTTTAATCTGTATCAACTGTATTTTCCCATTCATTTTATTATCTTAACAATGAACTATTTACTAAAATGTGTGTAAAAAGTATATTTCTAATGCATTATTTTACAGTTGCTTAAGATCTATATATAATTATTTTGTACATTTGTGCAGTGCGATTTGTAGAGTATTTAAGTTTAACTACTGATTTGTGTGAGGACATGAAATTTGACTATAATGTAGTTTTTTTAATTAATTTTTTTAGAATAAAGATGATCACTGTAAAAAGCGACATTTTCTGTGTACAGAAATGAAGTATTGATTTCTATTTTCAAGCGTAAAAAAAAACAATTTAAGTTTAAAAATTTTTACTTAACAACTTGAATTATTAATAAAGTTTTTAAAGAAAATAAAAACAATACAAATCAGGGCAGAAACACTAGATACTTGTATTTTTCACTTTAATATTAAAAAAACGTCGCTATAGTTATTATTTTTAGATAAAAATAGTTGTGCATTAACATACATGATTCATATAAAAAATCAAATACACCTTTTTAATAAAACTTTTAGTTTGTAATAAAAGGGTAGTCAAAGATCTAATAATATGAAAGGTTCATACGATGTATTTTTTATTCACCAAGTGAAACCGAAAATAGAGGTACACATTTCAAGGCCCTGCAAAGAAGTCTTGTGGACCAAAACATGGAAGAGCTGTGATCAGTCGAGTTCGTATTACTTCTATGGACTTAGCTTAAATAATGTGTTTATTAATAGGGTGATGACCCAGAGGCCTTTACTCCTTCATCTGGTTGGTTACAATGTAGAATCAGAGCATATGATTTACAACGCAGAAATACAACGTAAAAAATAAGGTCTCAATTGCAACAGAGCTGTGGGACGTCATTAACTGGGTATTGCTGCAATGCTCTTAAGCGTTAGACCACTCAAATATATATTTTAAAAATTAGAAATGTATAAATAAAAATTAGATATTTATAGAAGTGGTAGATTAGAATTTTACAGCAACCAATTGAAATAAAATTTTAGACGGTTTGTTATTGTTTTTTTTTTTTTTTTTAAACTCATAGGTTAAATTATTAAAAAAAAAAAAAAAAAAAAAAAAAAAAAAATTAAAGTCATACTACATGTTTCCCCAAAAAGTTAACAACGCAATTCTTTTCCTTAAGAATAAAATGTAGGATTTTAAGGAATGCAATGTATTTCATCCAGACAAAACTTTTTCTTTTTTTTTACAATTCTGAAAACTTTAACACAAGCTATATTTGAAAATGTATTGTTTATTTTTCATCATAACTGTTCGCTTCTTTTTCAATACGAATAACTCGGAAGCAAAAGGTTTATATTTATTGGAAGAAATGCCAGGTGTTTTTTATGGGAATCATATGTAAATTCTCCGAATCTTGATACGAAAATCTACATCTATGTTTTGAAATAAAAATAGCTAGTCTCAATATTTCCAGTTTGTTTTGAGAAACAAGCTAGATAAAATGTAACCCTAATATGGGTATTTTGTGTACGTAAAATAAAAAAGCAAGATTTTAAATTGAGTTTTAGATATTATCCTGTAAACCGTTGGCGAAGTTTTTGTTAACTATAAAGAATTCGAACCATCTAGCCTCCTTGGTAGTCCGGTTTGAATCCGAGCAGTGGCAGGGCCTTCCTATTAAATACCTCAGCTGTGAGGCGGACCTGGCATTGCATACGTCCTGATAGACTGTTTCGAAGGAGTATGTGAATACATTGGACTGTTCTTCTAAAGCATCTGTTTCATTCAAAATATCAATATCCAAATCAATAACTTAAATCAACCCACCAAGTTTCAATATACTTTCCCAAATTGCACTATTTTAATCTAACAAATTTTTCCTATTCTCGCAATTTCACTATTCAATTCCAAATCTAACCCAAGCTATTTTTACTTGGCAATAATATTATTTTACATGATCGAAACCATTTAAAAAGATAATGTAAAGAAAATAATGCATATGCAATCTTTTTTCAATAAATTTCAAACAAATAAGCTTTCTTACCATGCACTAATTCAAAAACTGTCTAAAAAAAAAAAAAAAAAAAAAAAAAAAAAAAAAAAATTAGAACCGTGATTATAAAAATTTTCAAAGGGAATAATTTTGTAAAAAGATTAAAAGCCTTTGATATCCATTTTATTTGTGTAATAATTAAAAGATACAAAAACTAAGCTTCTTGAGCAAATTATTTAACAAAAAAAAGTAAATCTGTTTGCAATAAAAAAAAAAAAAAAAAAAAACTATCGAAATAAAGCTTTTAATATGATTGCAAATAAATGCATACAAATTTACTAAGATAATTATCTGCAGAATACTGAAAGAATTTTTTTAGATTAAGTGCAATTTTAAACTAATGAGTATAAGTTTAATAGTAACAACTACCTTTACCTTTTATTTCTCTCCAAACACAAGGATACATAGTAAAAAAAGTTGGGGCTATTTAGTAAGCCTATCTGATTGCTATTGGACGTTAATTGTTTGGTCGCGGGAAGAAAATTAAGGAAAAACATCTATCAATTACTTATAATCGAATAAACTACTCTTAAAACAATCCAATTACGCCTTTGAAGTTTCCTGCAATTACTAACTATTGATTACTCTTTGTAACAAAGGATTGCTTTGGACTCTTAACAATAGAATGAGGATTTTAAGGTAGATCGAAACTTTCGAATTAAATATCCAAACTTAGGTTTCGCCCTTATAACAGTGTAAATGTAATGATGAAGAACCCTCTCAGAAATTAAATTAAATTCTGAAAGAACCCCCTCAAATTCATTTGGACAAATTAGTGTTTAGTATCATCAAGAAACTTCTCTATACATGGAAATGAGAAAATAGGCTCTTTAATGTAGATTCCGAATGCAACGGCCTACCAAACTGTACAGTGGTTAGAGTGCTAGCTTCTGGACCGCGAGGTTGCGGGTTCGAGTCCCGTGTAAGGCATGGGTGTTTGTAAATGTATGTTGGCTTGTCAAATTAAGAATGTTTCGACGCATTATTGCCCTCGTGTTGCTGACGCAGCCAGATAATCTGAAAACAACCGACCAAAGCCATTCTCTAGAACTCCTGTGCCTTTCATCGAATACCAGTCGTTTTTAGGTAAATTATGAGACAATTACTATTTCACACACTTCCTAGACATTTTGTAGATAGGCCAAATAGAGAAACCGGAAAATCTGGATTGATCCGGAATCTGGATCATTGATCACAATGTGTTTTTTAAACCTACACATCGATATGCATCAATATAGATGTAAACATGAATTTACTTCTTTAAATTGTTTTCCTGATTTATCTCTTGATAGGAATTGCGCCTGTAGCGCTTCTTATAATATTGTTTTACAATGAGCCAGTTAAAAGTTATTTTAAATGAACTATTTTAAAGTTGCTTTGAATATAGCAGTTCTACCAAGGTCATCGAATGCCAGTCGTTTTTAGGTAAATTATGAGACAATTACTATTTCACACATATCCTAGACATTCTGTAGATAGGCCAAATAGAGAAACCGGAAAATCCGGATTGATCCGGAATCTGGATCATTGATCACAATGTGTTTTTTAAACCTACACATCGATATGCATCAATATAGATGTAAACATTAATTTACTTCTTTAAATTGTTTTCTGGATTTATCTCTTGACAAGAATTGCGCGTGTAGCACTTCTTATAAAATTGTTTTAAAATGAACCAGTTAAAAGTTATTTTAAATGAACTAGTTTAAAGTTGCTTTGGAAATCTCAGTTCTACCAAGGGTGCTTTCTTTCTGAAGTTCCACTAAAGTTAATACGTCTTACAATGGATTCTACACGTTATTAGAAGATAGTTTCGTCATGAAAATTATGGGTCGTTCGAGTTTTAAGAAATTTATTAAAAATTGCCGCATTATAAAGTATTGATATTATTTTGTATGTCATTGATTTCAAAGTACCACTATTTTAATTTTTGCAGAACTTAATTTGCATTGATCATACTCATGTTCTTCACTTTATATTATTATCCTTTAAATTTTAATAATGATCCCTTAAATCAACGATTAAGTTCCGTATATGAAGAAAATCTTTAAATGTAACTTACTCAGGTACGTTTCATGATTAGGTTTTTTTTTTTTTTTTTTTTTTTTTTTTTTTTTTTTTTTTTTTACATGGTAATAATAGGATGGTTACTACGATCAAGGCCGATACGATCGATACGATCGTGACAATTTTCAAAAGTCTATGGGTGGGAAGGAAATAAATTGTTAGTTCCATTTTCTCCCACAAAACAAGGGGGCGCTGCAATCCAACCAGATTTGAAACTGCAATATAGTGATATTAACACACTTGCCGTAAATCAATAGGTCTGAAATTGGCAGATATATTTGATGTCAATGACAGTGCATTCTATCAAATTTTGGAGGCATTCCATCAAATTTCACTGTCACTAAAAGGTCGCTTTTACTTACGCTTGTATCTTCAGATACTAAAAAAAAACATCTTGCCGTCATCCAATCGCCCTGAAATTTAACAGGTAGATTCGTTGTCGATAAAGTTGAATTATATCATGTTTCGGGAGGTGTCACTGTCACTCAAAGGTAGCTTTTACACTCGCTTCTATCTTCAGTATACTAAAAAACCAAATTGCAGTCATCCAATTGCGCTAAAATTTGACAGGCAAATTCGTTGTAGATAAGGCAGATTCGTTGTCGTAGATCCGGATCCAAGGGGAATTCGTGAAATTTAACATCGGCTCTCTTTCCAGAATATGAAGTACAGTGTGGTACGCAACAATTCACTATGTTTGGTTTTAAATGATAATGAAATTAATTAATAAATGTAAATCTATGAGGATGACATCAATTCTATTTGCAAAAAATATTAGAAATTAAAAAAATTAAATAAAAAACTGCGATGAAATTTTTTTAGAACGTCAGCTAAAATAAAAATATCCATGGCTGCCAACTCTGAAATCACGACAATTGCCAACGACGACTTTTTAATTTAATTTTTAAAATTTCTAATATTTTTTTAAAAATACGACAAAAAATTCCAAACTATGTTTCCATAAAGAGTAATGAAAATAAAATTCAAAAATATGCCTTATTTTAAATAAACAACTTAATTCTAAAAATATATATCAAAGTCTCATATTTGATGCGTAATAATCAACAAAAAGCAAAGAATTTTAAAATAAATAATAGTGTAGTGTGGCTTCTGACATCATATTTGTATGAAATATGAATAATAAATTGTCACGAGTGAACTGTATATAAATTTATTTCATTCGTTAATATTACTGTTTGGCAATATTCGCCGTGTTCTTTTTGCATTTTAAAAAGAAAGTAATGTTGTCCTCTTAGTAACGTATTGGTTTTCGTATTTGACCAAGCAAAGAAAACGCATGCTACTGTTTTGGTTGGAATGCAGCGCCACTAGTCCACTGCGGCTGTTTCCACTCTTTACTATTAGTTGTCACGGCCTGGTTCAATCCAGTTCGGCCTTGATACGATGGTAAAAATCCTTTTTAGCCGGACATTTAATTAATAAATAACGCAAAGTGAAAGTGTTTTTTCTAATATTTGATATTCTATAATAATTTAATGATTTTTTTTTAATTTTTTTTTTTTTTGCAAATTAGATTCCTTAACATGGTTAAAATTGCTACGCAATCACAATTTTAAAGATTACGCAGTTTATTTGCTTCAAAAGACCATCATCTTCACCATCTTTTCCTTCAAAGATATCTATACGAAAAAATCGTCTAGCTAGTGGGAAAGGAATGATCTACAAAAGTTTGAGTGTGGGAGGATTTGAATTTCACTGAAAAAATTTATGTTCCCCAAAAATACAAAATATCCTTTTCAACAAATAGATGGTGCTAAAGTCAAATGAATTTTTGCACACAAGTGTTGATTAAAAAACTATTTTTTTTAATAGGAGTTTTAATGTTTTTCTCTTGAGAATTTCTGTGAAATTGCACAACTTAACTTTCAAATGTTTTTCAACTAATTGTATTACAAATATTTATTCCTTTTGTATCACCCACAATGAAATGTGTAAATAAGACAAACTAATACTGAAAACTGAAATTATTAGAGTAATTAACTCAAACTTTTAAATTAAAATAGAAAAGATGTTCCAAAAACGTTTATGTTTTATAGTGTACTTTTTTTTTTTTTTTCTTCTTTTTTTTTTGGAATGGAACATATTTTTTTTTAAATTCCCTTTTATTGGTTTATAAAATAGCTTTTATTAAGTAAGATAACAACCTTATATTTTCATGAGGTATAATATCATTCTGTAAAACATAAAAAGTAATGAATCAGATCATTATTGTAGCTCCTAATAATAGTACATTTTCAAAAGCCAATTATTTTCTAAATATTTAAAAGAAATATGATAATTATTTTATTAAAATTTTTTTTAATATATTTGTAAAGGACTATATGACTTTTTATCCATAGTTACTTAGCAAACTACTTTGCAAATGATAATGACACAATTTTCGAAGAATTGATAATTGTTACAGACAGTACAATGATTCATAAATCACACACAAATTAATTACTAATGAAGTATAACTTTGATAAAACAACTTGCTTTGAAATTGGAAAATAATTACAACCTTTAAATTTGAAAAAATATATAGTATCTGCTTGTTTTGAATTACACTTAGAAAACATACTTTGTTTACCGCATACTACCTCTCTTATAATAAGGACTGTATCATTCAGTACCACTAGTAAATGAAGCAAAATAAGAATTACCACGATTAATGCTACTAATTAGGAATGCCATGAAATTGCATCTCTGAGGAATTGCTGCGGATTGTCGATAGGGGAATGGTCTGGGTTTGATAAATTACAAGCAATAAAAGCTTCCATCCTAAAACATCACACAGTAAACCACTTGGGATATACAGAGACATCTGGTTGTAATGAAAATAAATAGGAATGATGGGGGTTTTAATATAAAAGGTTACTAACAAGACGAAGCTAACGATTTAAATTTTGCGGTTACCTAATTGGTAAGTTATAGTTGCTAGTTAAAGGAAGAGAAATGCTTTAAGAAGATGTTGGGATGAAATTACAAAGGAATATATTTGCATAAAAAATCTTTTCTTTTTTTTCATTCTTAGCCTAAAAAAGATATCTTATAATGCTATGTCGAAATAGACTACGAACTATCTTTTCCTGAGATATATTGATAGGATGAATAAAAAAAATCACAAATTTATAATTTATTGTGATATTAAAGTAGTATTTAAATAATGAAAATAGTCTCCGAATTGGCATTAATTTTGGCGATGAAATTTGCTGCCTCTCTGGCATTACTCTGTATTCAATACATAAGAAGTTCTTGAAAAATACATCGCGGCAAAATTAAATTGTAAAACAACATATTTATCCAACTAAACTTTTTTTTTTTTCGAATTGCTAAATAACTCGCTAGCCGTCATCCAATCGCGCTGAAATTTGGTAGATAGATTAGTAACCGATGTCATTGCATGGTTTTAGAATTTGAAGCTGTCACTAAAATTCCGTTGCTATAAGCGCTACAATAACGTTTCAAAAGACTAATAAATCTAACCCGCTTTCCGCCATCCATTCGAGCTGAAACTGGACTGCTAGACTCGTTCTCGATTACGATGCATTCTATCCAGTTTTTTGGAGAAAAAAAAGAGTTAGTCCATATCACTGATTCGAGAGTTTTCTCTGTAGTGGTCAAATACAACGAAAACTGAAAACTTGCTTTGATCTTAAAATTAAGTGACAGTTGTACATGATTGTTGGCGATGCAAAAAAAATATTTATAATAAAACTTGGGTTGGTTGGGATGGTTTAATTTTTTTTATACATTTATTTCTTAGTTCTACAGACATATGGGGAAAAAAAATTATTTAACATTTATAAATAAATTCAATTGTTTAAATGAATATTTTGTATGCATTCAAGCATAAATGTTACTTTCGTTGAGAGAAGAAAAATAATATAATTTTTCATTTGTGTTTATAATTATAATACATTATAATTTTTCATTAATAAATTACCCAATTTATGCTTTTATCATATGTGTTCAATTATAAAAACCGGATAAATAGAAATTTCCCGTTGAACAAAATGTTTCAAAAGCAATTGTTATGCTTATAGTTTAGAAGAAATTGATTTATTAACTTACAATTTTCTTAAAAAACTTTTTTTATATTCATAGGTCTATAGTTAAGGCTTTATTTCATTGCAATTTATTTCAAATGTACACTTTAAACGTTTTATTTATAAAAAATATATAAATAAATTTGGATTAACATTAAGTAACTAGAGTCAGTATTTAATTTCCTAGAGAATATAGTTAAGTATTTGATGGATTTCCCGTCTATTTGTAATTACATAATAAAGCAACAGATGGCAATACCAGCATGCGCTGTAGTTGGGATAAAATTGTATACGCAGAAAGAATTCCGTTTTAGACAACGTGTCAGACAACGCCTGACAGACAACGTGTCAATATTAGCAAACGTACGTTGTTTTCTGGGGTCAAAGGAAGCAAAATCACAAATCTGAAATGTGGCAAATATTTGCTCAGTATTACATTATATATAAAAAGTTCATAATTATTTTGAAAAGAAATTAAATTAAAGTAGTGCTCTTTTAAACATGCGAGAAAGAAGGACAATCCAACGAAAAGGAAAAAAAAAGTGGACATAGCTCAAAAACGTATTTATACCCTTCCTGGTATTCCTAAGAGAAATAAATTTTAAAATCTGCAAAGAACTTGAATTGTTCAAGAAATATTATGTCGAAATTAACTGTGCATCACAAAAAGATTATTGTAACACAAATTACTTTTATGAAATCCGCAATGTAAAGTTACATTTTTCAATTAAAAAAATTTCAACTTGGATGGCCTAGATGTTATTAATTGTTGGAGGGATCTCCCGAAAGAAGCTAAATCAAAACCAATCAAAAATTATGGCTGCTGAATTGCGATGGTTTGAACTGCGATTTATCATAATGGAAAGAGTGAAATTGTTTTTTAATATGTTGACAGATCTCATTCGAACACAGATTACATTTAGGAAATCCGCAGTGTATACGTTTACTTGCAAAATTACGGATTTGATTTGATTTTTGTGCAAGACAATGCATGGATTCATACCGAAAGTAAAATGGAATGTTGGTTTGAGTAAAAGGATATTAATCTTTTAGATGATCAGGCTAACAGTTGTGAATAGAATCCTAACGAAAAGTTGAGAACGACTTGTTCAATTGATTTATAGAGATGGGACGAAGGATATTCCATAGAGATGGGACGTATGACATTTTATAGAGTTGGGACGAATGTAGCAGAATTAAAACTTTATATCAATTAATATAACCAATGTTCAATTGATTTATAGAGACGGGACGAAAGACATTTATAGAGAGAGGACTAAAGTAGAAACATTGAAACTTTCTATCAGGAAAAACTGCAGATCAATTGTTCAAAAAGTTTGTTTCAAAATTTTTCTATTTAGGAAAGATAGAAATAGACAAGAATAAATGAAGGAATTATTAATTAAAGAAACTACTTTTCTAATTATTTATTTCAATTATATATTATATTAAATAAAATTTCAATTAGGAAAATGAAAATTATGTACTTTTTTCTTTATTTTTATTACAAAAATAATTTTTCTGTAAAAATCGCTTAATATACTTTAAACGCATAATTTACAAAATTTATGCAAGTTATAAAGAATAATAAAGAAATTCTCGTTACAAAATTTTTTTTATGTTGAATAACGCATGATAATCTAATAGATCAATGCCACAATATTGCATGCTCACCTTCCTCTGTGGATCCAACTCCATGTATTTTTTTTTTTTTTTTTTTTTTTTTTTTTCTACTGTAGAATTAGTCCTGAAGTCCAAGTTTTAATTTCATGGGGCCCCTAATTTGATTTAAAATACAATAAAGTCTGATTTACACGCTACCAGTCGGGCCTCCATTTCAGATCGCCAGTTCTGGGACGTCATCTAAGCGACAGTTGCGCCGTCTATCGATGATCTCGGGAGAGCGCACGTGATTGACGTTGGCGCCAGTAAATGGAAAATGTTTGGTTTACTGGAACCAGTAGCCTGGGGACGTCATATGACGTCACCGTCTGGCGATATAAACTGGAATCTCGACTGGTAGCGTGTAAATCCGGCTTAAACATCTACTGAGAAAAGAAGTCCTGGTGATCTGTTACGTTTAGCAGTAGAGAACGTTGGGCACAGGATACAATGTTTAGAAAACGAGAAAGGTGGCCACATTGAAGGAAGTCAACATCATCGCTGGAAAAGTAAAGTTGTTGAATAAAGAGTTTATGTCGCACTGCAGTTTCATTTCAGTTCGTTTGTACCTTGCAACACTTCGGGAATGTGAATTTACTAATAAAGAAATTTTACTTTGAAATTATTGTTTTTCTATTTACTTTTTTGTTTATTGAGGTTTTTTTAAACTTAGCCATGAGTTTACGTTTTGACGTTTTGCTTACGTTAAACAACAGAGCAACATTGCCACCTGTCAGCATTTCTTGGAACTAATATTTTTTCCACACAATCTATTTTAGAATATCATCGTAAGTCCCGTTATCAATAGTGAAATTCTGGCGGACAAATTTAAGTACTATCGACGGCTCTTAGTTTAAATAAAAAAACCTTGGCTTCAAGTAGTGCTTCTATAAACTAAGCAAAAAAAATAGGATTTAATTTACTCTATGCATTGTTTGTAAATAATATATTTTAGATTCCAGTAATGAATCTTATATTAAAAAAAAGCTTGGATGAAATTATGTGAAAACAACTTTGAACTTTCAGTGATAAGTATCTGGTGATTAGTATCAGAATAGCTCCAAGCGGGATAAATCTCAATATTTTCTCTCTTAAGCAAAATTAATTTTCTTCCCCTTTAAAATAAATCAATTACCCATAAGAAAAGTTTGCCTCGAGTCACATCGGCATAGCAGCAGGGGCAAAATTGATTGCTTTTAATTATTCATAGGCAAGAAAATCGTATATCGTGTCCTTTAGATGCGATAATTAATAATTAATGGAGTTAACACTAACAAAGCTTATTCGAAGAGATTAAAGAAATTTTTCGAAGAGTTTTTCAAAATTTATATTTCTAAGCTCTTTAAAAATATCCGCAATGTAATTTATGTATATTTTTTTTACAATAATCCCTACTTTAATAAAGCACCGATTAAACTGCAATAACCTTTTAGATTCATTTGAAATTATTAAGTAGTTATTGAAAATAAGTTGTACAATAAAAGCATTCACTTTATTATTTAACCCCCCCCCCTTTTTTTTTTTGTAGGATTGTATTAAATGCTATTAATATTTAATTAGCTTTAATTTTTAAGCATCGATTAATATGGGACTCCCCAGTTATTATTCTTGAGTAAATACGAACAAACTTTCATACGAATGCTTTGTTTAATTTATTTATATGCGATATATATTAATGCAAACCTGAAAAAGACTTTTCTGAATAATTCATGTTTTCAATCCAAGAAGCTATCTTTCGTACTTTCAATTACAGGATATGTATGTTTATTCATAAGAGGAGCAACAAGGTTTCGTCGAAGTCACCCACGCTTAGATTGTGTTCGTGATTAACAAAGTAAAGCTTTTCGGTGGGGGAAAAAAAAAAAAAAAAAAAAAAAAAACAGCAGCAGCAACTTAAAAAGAATTTAAGCTGGTTAAAGCAGTTTTTTTAATCAACTTTCTCGTCACCAAATTCCCTTAAAAAGAGTCTAAAAATTGAAAGATCTAGAATGGATACAGTTCAAAGATTGAAATAGTCAGTCTCCTTCTTTCCATACATTACATACATAATTAAAAATGTAAAAATTCGTTTGTTCAAAATCTTAAACCTCCTAAAGTTCTTCAACGATTGGTTTGCGATTTTGACACAACGTTGCATTCGAAAACTTGCGTGTTTTTATATACTCACTATTATTATGTCACATATGTGGCAGGTAAAAACATACTTTAAACAATGAGGGGGGGGGGGGGGAGAAAAAAAAACAGGAAAAAAAAGAAAAAAAAACGCCATCTGTTGATCTGTTGGACGTAAAAGCACATTTCTTAATCATCCGGGGCCGATCAAACAGTATAGTGGTTAGCGTGCTAGCTTCTAGACCGCGAGGTTGTGGGTTCGAGTTCCGTGTAAGGCATGGGTGTTTGTAAATGTATGTTGGCTTGTCAAATGACGAATGTTTCGGCGTATTATAGCCCTCGTGTTGCTGACGGCGCCAGATAATTTGAAAACAGCCAACCTAATCATCCGGGATGAGAAAAATATTGCCTAAACTTATTGTTTGGGATGAATGCTCAATGGCGCACGAAAAATAGCTCGAGGCTCTTGATCGACCATTGCAAGAATTGCATCGAAGCATCAGACTATTTGGTAACGCATAAATATTGCTTGCAGAAGATTTCAGGCAAACATTACATTGATCGAAACCAGCTACTTTGTGGCGACACATAAAGACATTAAAATTAACTACAAATATACATCTCTATTTACAAAACGATCGATTAGATGAGATATTCTTACACTGATTGCTGGAAGTTGGGAACAGAAAGCTGCAGGTTGATCTGACTTCTGGATGAATTTCATTGCCTAATAACTTCTGCAATGTATTGACGTCAAAGGAAGAAATTGCTTGAAAAAATTTTATCCAATCATAATTATCAATTACAATTATCACGATTGGCTGGTTGAAAGAGCTATTCTTGTGTCCAAGAACAAAGACGTCAACGAACATTACAATATTACTCAGTCTAACATTCAGTGGGGAGGAATCACATACAAGATCGTCAATACTGTTGTGGAAGCAGATGAAGCATCTAATTATCCAACAAACATTTTTAATTTATTTAATCTGTCCGGAATACCATCGTTAGTACTGTGATCGTCATGTTTTGAAATATCAACCAGCCAATGCTTTGCAAAGGCATCCAGCTTGCAGTAAAAAAAAAAATTAATGAGCGACGTTTTAGATGCAACAATCTTGACAAGACCTTTCGCAAGTGAAGATGTCCTCATTTCTCGCATTCCTATGATTTCTGTTAGTATCTTAAAAACTTTCTAGTAAAATAAAACATGGCAGAGTCAAATGGAACCGTTATCGTTTTGAAATATTGACTTTTATTTCATACTTAAAAAGTAACTAAAAACCAAGTGCACACAAAGCATTCGAAACGTATTCTTAAATAGCATCGCTTATCGCGGTACGGGATGATTGAGTGCGGAGTAGGCATAAACGCACACCAAAGCAGCCAATGCCGAAACACCTGAGGTGGCGTGGGCGTCACGCTGACGTCATTCAATCATCCCGCAGATGATTGAAAAAAGATCCGCAACTTATTGTTGAACGTGAGATTCCAAACAATTTTAACGCATATGCAATTTCAATTTAAGATACTGTAATTCACAATTCGATTAGCGTTTACATTCACCATTGATAAAGCTCAGGCCCAATTTTTACAATTGGGCGGTTTGGATTTAGAAACTTGAGGTTTCTCTTTTCTTTTCAATGTAATCAGCCTGAGTCACAGAGGCCCGATGTGAATTTTCAGTCGCCCCACTTAATTAAAAGATAATTTAAAGAGTCATGTGAACGGAAAAATGAAAAGAAGCAAGCACATTGAAGCAATCCAAATTTAAACTTGAATAAAAAAAATATTTTGACTAAATAGGTAATTTAGACACATGTTAGGCATTAATTCCAAAATATATATATATATATATATATATATATATATATATATATATATATATATATATATATATATATATATATATATATATATATATATATATATATATATATATATATATATATATATATATATATCACCCAAATTGTGAGATTTTTCTAATGTAATTTAAGTGAAAGTATAAAATAATTTGTTATCTTTTCTTAACAATTCTTATCATTGAAATAAATTACACAGCTTGGCATTTTTCTTTGTTTGTTTACAAAGTTGCTATGTACAAGGCGTCCAGCGAAGGACTCCCAGATTTTAAAATTAATTAGCTCAAAAACAAATATCGGTAGGATAATGAAACAAAAAGTACAGTTATTTTGAAATCTGTAAAAGTCTTATACTAAATTGTCAAAATTAGTTATAAATAGTGCAATATAAAAAAAAAAAAAAAAAAAAAAAAAAAAAAAAAAAAAAAACCAACTGTAAATACCAAGTATTTCTAAAAACATTTATTGTTAGATGGTGGCAACACTTCGAGTGTTTTTCACTGATATAAGTATTTATTTTAAAAACTAATTATTTTTTAACTGTTTGTTGGAATTCGAAGTCCCACCAATGGGTCGAAAGCAATTTGCATTTCAGTTTTATTTCTGTTTAAAAATGTAACCCTTGAATTGTATAGAGAAATTGTCTCTCCTCTTGCAATCGTTTACAAATGCTTGTACTTAATTAAAGAAGTATATTTTATTTTAACTTATTTAAATGTTTTTATTAAATTAGGAGAAAGTGAAGTGTTTATGTGTCGGGAGTTTAGTGCACGGGTTTCTTCATAGTTTTCTAATTCTCAAATTTCATCTCTTAGAATACACTTTATTATTTATTGTAAAACGCATTCGGATTTTACTCTATACTTGTTTCGATGTTGTCAAATTGTTGTATATTAGACGGATTTATTGAGTAAACATTAAACTGATTAAATTTGTTTCATTGGCAAATAATTTTGATTTAGTTTTTAAGCAAAAATTGTACCAAAAGTAATCCAGTTGGTCAATTTTACTTTACAAGAAACCCCAATTTTTATTAATTAATGTACTACAATTAAGATTTTTTCAGAGACCCACTTCAGAATTAATGGATAAAATATACGTCTTTGAAACTTAAATTGTTTTTTGTATTGCATTAATTATAGTATAAATGAATTTGTATTTTGCAATCTTATTATTACTTATTTTCAACTGGTATACTGTATTTCTTCAATTATCTTTAATTTCTACTTCGAAATTTTCATTTGCTAACTGTATTCTCATAACTTGCAGATAATAATTTATTTTTAAAACATTTAATTTATGTACCTTAAATTTTAAAGAATTAAATTCAAATCAATTAAATTCAATACAGATATCGACTGTTACTAATATCAAATGTTTTTTCCAAATATACAAATCCTATGCTTAGAATTATTTTGATCAATTTTATTTATTGGTTAAACTATTTTCTTCAAATATGTTCTTATTTTTTGTTTGCTTGCCAAATATCAAAAGTAACGCAAATATACCATAAAGATTAAAGAAAATCCTCATTGACAATACAAATCCCTCCATTCAAGCATCTCGCTTCCACGGTGGCAACGGCTTGTTTCCCCAGCATTAAGCAGTCTATCCAGTTGTTTATCTATATCGATGATTTAGACAGGGTGCCGTTGGAGGATGCTCCAAGCGTGAATACAAACTTTAGTTCGGTTTGAATATACTTTAAATAAAAGATAAAATGGTCCAACCGTAGTTAGTAAAATTATTATAACAAGAACTCTAAACGTGGTTTTTATCACTTGAACCATACAGTATAAACGTCATTATCCTGGGACTCTTTTTATCTGACGTTCAGGTTCACTGACAAAAGTTTTTAAGCTACACTTCTATTGAAAAATAAATTCCTTCCTTAATATTGATTAGTATGATCTAAGATACGCGATAAATATTTCTCAAGTCATGTGCATCAGTTCAACCAACATATTATACACTATAGCTACCTCAACCAATAAATTAGCTACATTAAAAAAGGTATTTGCTTGATCCATCTTCTTTCATCATTATAGCTTCTGCAATCTTCGTAAGCAATACAAATAAGAATGAACTTTTTCAAAAAAAGTAAAAGAATCTTAGCTTTATGAAAACCTTTTTCTACCAATATCTATAAACACAGAATCTGGATTAAACTAGTTTCATTTAAGGAATGGTAAGAGATACACTATAATCTGTTCCTGAGTTAAGTAACTGTATCCTTCTCAAAAATAAGAAAAGTGAGACAGAAAGCAATCAATACGTATAGATTACTCCGATAAAAGTCCTAGAGCGTTGAAAGCTTAGGACTCAGCGTAATCCCTCAGAAATACTTCAGTTATTTCTTAACCGTAATCCTTTTAGAAATACTTCCGTTCTTTTACTATAGAATGAACTCTGACTGAAAATAGAGATATTCTTTCTGAAAACAATTTTGTTACGTTAATTTTTTTTTTTTGTCTTTGTTTGGTTGGAAAAATGCTCTGAAAGTGTTTGAGGTTTGCACAAAAGTTTGTATCTGTACTCAAATGTAACAGAAAAGATAAAGAGAAAGTAAATCTTGATACCACTTACACAATGCGACAAATGAGTATTGCACCTTACTCTACTGACAACATAATAATTTTTTTTTTTTTTTTTTAAATTACTTTCGTTTAAAAATCTTTATGTGAATGTGTATAGTAGGACAAATATTTCTCTTATATCAACTCATGTGATTTATATGGCAAATTAGGCTTCACGTCATTTTATAATCTCAAAGGTTGAGGGTCCCAGAGGACTCATGTACTGTGTTCAACTCAATCAGAAGAGTAAACAATTTTTTTCATGTAGTGTTTATCTTCCAAACAAGACATTAAAGTAGTCTGACCAATAATTGTAAAATTTTAATTGAGGTTTTTTTCTAACTTTTGTTGTGTTTATTCAGTGAGAGACACCAATCATGACATTTACTTACTCAAGTGCTATTTATTGTTAAAGCGGCTATAGCAGCAGGTTATTAAAAAACTTGGGAATAGTGAGGGTATATCCCCACAACTTATACGTGTGATGGCATGTCTTAAATCTCTATTAATGTCAACTTTAACCCTTGGTTAGAAGCGCGATCTTTTGTCGAGAGGTTAGGGCAACCTCAAATTAAAATTTTCATGCATGCCATTAAATTCGAGACCAAATATCAAAGTAATTGGGCATTTTAAGTAAAATTACAACGTTATTGAACAGAATAAAATAAAAAATATTTTTTAAATAACTTGAAAAAGACTGCAAGAAGGCTTTGATCATGGGTTGCTATCTTTTGAGAAATTGATGGTGGGGGGGACATTAGTCAACCGAACGATTACCAAGGATTAATGTAAAAATAGTAAATGGAAAGCTCTGGATGAAAAATAGCAATGATCCCTTATTGTATTTCACTTGCTATTACGTATTTTTCAACGAAGGTTATATTAAATTCCAAGAATTAATCTTTACGAAAACGATCAACAAAATGTAATTTGACGCCAGTGATAGAGTTTCCATATTTAACGTAAAACTCAAAAGAAGGCAGTACTGATAGTGATACGGCATATATTTATTTTTATCAAAGAGCGTAATAATAAAAGTAAACTAAGTATAAAAAGTATAATACTAATAGGTATAATAAGTCCTTTAAATTCAAGTTTAACTTTACCACTTACGAAGTAGTAAGAAAAACCTCATATGCTTGTGTGTATAGATTTACTCCGTGAAATAAAATCCTACAATCATTACTGCCACCTATTGAGTTATTTGGAAAACATATGATCATAAACACAAACTTCATATGCTTGTGTGTATAGATATCCTCCATGAAATAAAATCCTACAATCATTACTGCCACCTATTGAGTTATTTGGAAAACATATGATCATAAATACAAACTTCATATCTGAAGTCTAGTGTTTTTCATAACACAAGCAGAATTAAAACGCTTATGACAATCAAAATATATTATTTTCTTTATATGATGGCGCTGGTGAAGTTCCACCAATGTAAGCTGATCATTTTAAATTATGTTGAAAAATACTGTCACATCCTTATTGTTTGCTCTAGAAAAACATCCCTGAACTTCAAAGGAAATGATAGATCGCTTCAGGGACAAGAAATTTTCTTTAAGAAAAATTTAATTTCATGAGCTATTAAAATCGCCTATTCAGTGGAATATATTTACCCTGGTGTTTCTTTCAATATATCTCTCTCCCTAAAAGTATAAAATAAAGACCTGGTGTTTTTTTTTTTTTTTTTTTTTTTTTTTTTTTTTTTTTTTTTTAAATTTATGCACTCAAAAATAAAATGTACATGATTTCCGAACGATGCTTAATTAAAAACGAACATGAAAAAACTTAAATCTGAAATGAGATACATTCTTAGAACACTAGTATATTTCATTATTCAAATTAATAAGTATTTACTAAGATTAATATTTTTATGAGTGGTTATTTTTGAAAAAAAGACAAAGAAAAAGAGAAGAAAAAACATCATATATTCGTGGGTTTTATTAAGATGATTAAAACGATAGTCTTTCCATCGTTTATCTATATCAATAATAAAGCATCTTTTATTCAAAGCAAACGAATTTATTAACATGCATTTTGTTTAGAAAATGCATTATAGTTTTAGTTAATTATTTTAATTATTATTCTTATTTAATTATTTTATTTATTATTTTTTATTTCTGAACATTTTAAATATCGAAATAATATTTTAATTGTATTCTTATTTTGTTCCCTTCTTTTTTTTTTTATTTTCGTATTCACTACACTATGAACATCCATACTTCACCTCTTGAAAAGAATTTCTAGTTTGCAAAAAAAAAAAAAATTCGCAAAAAAAAGTGTTCTAAATATAGCCACTTTCATCATCATCGGTATTTGTAGTTATCCATTGCATTTCATACAAAGGTGCTTGCCAATTCTTCCTCAATGTGCCTTTAGCACTGCACATGTAAAATCATTCTCCTTCATTTTCTTTCATTCATTCTGGATTTGGATCTTGAACAAGACGGAAGTCCCTTCGACGACTTCTTGATTTCATTTTGACAGGCGTTTTTTCTAACCTCGTGTTTGGCGTATGGCGCGACTACCTACTTTTTCACCAGCAACTTCGATATCTAGAATTTTTTTAGCGTCTGATATTGCTGATATGTCTGGTATCCTTTCACGACACCTCGGAACTAAGAATGCATTCTCTAATGTCAAGAATCAAGCTACCTGCTCCACTTTAAATGGTAATATACCCACTTGCACACTTCCTTTGCCAGGACCTCTGATAGATACCTCCAACCATCAAATTTGATTGATCCTTCTACGATAAGTCCTTCTGATTTTCCGCCGTTACCGGCCTCAAATGAAACTTCTACTGCTATTTTGGATCCACTTCTACTCAAAAACAAACGCAAAGCTAAAGCGATCTAGAACCCGTATTGATAATTTTGAAAAGGAATTTTTTTTTTTCTTTTTCCAGATAAAACCTCCAATTCTGTAACATATAATTCCTCTGAACCGATTTTAGTATCAAACAGCTTTGATGGTTGAGACTTCCTGCCGCGATTGAGTGCGACGGTTGCAAAATCCCAAGCTCTGTATGTAGAAAGGTCCACTCCGATTATAGTGAAGTACACCCAGTACTATCAGGAAATAATCTTACTCATTCATAAAGCAGTAGATACTAATGTACCCTGCAAACTGTCAGAAAAATTTCTAAAAGTCTCGCCAGATAATTCTGACGAGCACAAAAATATCACCCGTATGTTGAACAAAAGAAAATTTGACTTTTATGTGATTTCTGCCGAAAGTGATAGGCCAATCGAACTCGTTATCATGGACTTGCACATTGATACGAAATCCAATCGTATTAAGAAACATCTCATTGATCTTATAGAATCGACAAAGTTGCTCAAATAACCAGAAGGCGCGACCGCTCCCCGATTCTGATATTCATGAAAGAGCTGCCAGGCAGTGAAAACGCAAAAATCGATTAATTAATTCACATTGATTGGTTCTACCACCTGGGTGTCCAGGTAGAAAAATTAAAAAAAAAAAAAAACCTGTCTTCATTAGTCAGTGCTACCGGTGACAAGGATTCAATCATTCGTCAATAAATTGCTATACTGCACCGAAATGCGTTAAATTTAATGGCCCGCATGAGTCACGAGTGACATCACAGTTTCACCAATTGGAGTGTTGTGGTGGTTACTGTTTATAGAGGTAATTTCACGTCAGATAGCTGATTGCATTATTGTATGGTGTAGTTTTACTGTTTAATTCATCCTTTTTCTTTGAGGAGAACATGGCCTCGGGGCCTTTAAAGGTGATCGATTACAAGGACCACCTCTATGGTGCACCACCTCACATTGCAAGACCAGTGACAGCACTACGTTGTGCACACTTTGGAGATGATCGAGAAATTTTATGAAGTTTTTCGATTGCCCGGTCTCCTCGTTCTCCAGACTCAATTCCCTGTGACTTATGATTGTCTATGAAAGAGGCATACGGAATCTGCCTGAATTGAAAGCAATCATAACACATCATGTTGCTGCAATTGAACGAGCAATCCTTCTCGCTACTGTTGAACGCGTTATAACACGCTTTGAACATGTGCTTAACTTAAATGGAATGCACATTGAACATAAACTGGAATTAAAATAAGTATACGTGTTTCCAATTTGTGGTTTTCGTCCTTTTTGCGCACTTTTTCACCTGTATATGTATGTTTTGTATTTTTGTCAATGTTATTTGAAAATTTCGTTTCCAGAATACTAAAATTTCCTCACTCTCCTGTGATCCTTGAAATCCAAAGGAGATTTTGCAATTCATTACTGGGCACAATGAATAAATAGCTCTTGCAATAATTTTTTAGCCTGATATTTAAACTTTAAAATATGCAAGTTTTGCGTTTAATTTTTTATTAATAAATGATGTTCTTGTGTGCTATAAACTTAGCTAACAATTTAACGAAAAACTCTTTTTATCGAAACTATATTCAAAGTGCATAATGTGATAATTTTGAAGCATAGTGAATTTTTACATGATTTCATATTGCTAACATAGTAGATTACACGAAATTTCTGCCTCCATCCTTTGAAGAGACATATACACAAGTCAAAAAGAATTAGGGAACTATTACTTCACTGCAGAGTAAAGTAACACTTAATTTGCAGTTAAATATCTTGCACTACATTTGGGATTTTCCATTTTGACCATAAAAGCTGTATGTTGTCAATTTAACAGTGAATAGGCTTCAGCTATCTATAAAACTCTAACAGTCTCTTTGCAATGTTCACACGCTATCCAGGAACAACTCTTGCATCCTGCAAAATTGACAGAATGGTGTGGTTTTATGGGTACCTTCATAATTGGACCGTATATTTTGTAAAAATTCCTTCGAAGGTCAACGGTGCCATGATATTCTGAGGAATTTTGTAATCCCACAACTTTAAAAGCGTGGATGCCTTCCGGACATCATTTTTATGCAGAATGGCACACAGCCTCACATTGATCGTCATGTAAAGCAATTACTAAGACAGTATTTCACAGATACACGAGTGATCAGCCTTCATTTTTCGTTAGCATGGCCGCTTCATTCGCCAGATATCACCCCTGCGATTTTTGGTTGCTAGGTTTCCTTAGGAACAATATCTTCAGTAAAAGGCCTGCATCTGTGCGAGATATGTAGGACAGAATTCGGTGCCATTTTCTGGATATTCCAGAAGACTCGCTCGGGGCAGTGATGAAAAATATGGTTTTGCGATTAGAATACTTTGCTGACCTTGAAGGGGGACATATTGAGCAGTTTTAATGTAATATATATATATATATATATATATATATATATATATATATATATATATATATATATATATATATATATATATATATATATATATATATATATATATATATATATATATATATATATATATATATATATATATATATATATATATATATATATATATATATATATATATATATATATATATAGTTGCACAAATTGTCTGTATATATTGTAAATAGTGACGTATTATTTCAAAATTCTATTGTAATTTATTTTTATCCAATTTTATTTAGTAATTAATAGCGATTATACAAGTTAGAAAAAGGTGGCAACACCTGAAGTAATCGAGACGTTTCGAGAAATTTCTTTCCGATGAATTGGCTGGAAATTTCGAGAATGTCTCACGCGCTTGTTTATAAAAAGACTGGAGAACGGGAAAGTTTTCAGATGTACTTCGGATTTCGTTGAAAGCTGATCGCTTTGTTGACCTATTGGAGTGCGCTTGTATAATCGCTGAATTCGAAGTTATTTTTGTTGAAGCTTGTGTTGAAGCTTGAGAGTAGTTAAACTGTTGCCTGTGAATAGATTTTGTGAGTTTCCTGAAGAGAGAATAAATACTTTTAAACCGTGAAAACTGTGCCATCATTGCCTCAGTGGAAAAATTCATAACAGTGGTGTCAGAAGTGGGGTCTCGTAATTTTGAATGCCGACAACTAGAGGAATGATGGAAGACCAAATGAAGCAGTTGATGGAAATGATTGCTGGAATAAAAGCCGGACAAGAATCAACCGCCGCTACAATCGCCGCTGGTCAAGCCCGTCAAGAAACGACAAATGCTGAACTCGCCGCCGCAATCACCGCCAGTCAAGAAGCGACATCATCGGATATTAAAGCTTTAGCATCCAAGCAAGAATCATCTTCTGCGTCCGTTGATAGATTTATGGAGCGCACAGAGAGTGTTCTTCAATCAATGAAGGCGGATATTTTGGATGTCAGAGAAGATCTTAAGACAGTGAGAAATGAAGTTGAAGAAAAAGTTTCCACCGTGCAAGAAAAAGTTTCCACCGTGCAAGAAAAAGTTTCCACCATGCAAGAAAAAGTTTCCACCTTAAAGGAAGAGCAAGACAAATTCATTGACGTTGTAGAAGAAAGGCTGCGAAAAATGGAAACGCGTGAAGCTCTGGCCATAGCGTCACCTAATTGGGATAACGCTTCCATCCCCTTTATGGCGCCGCGCTCTAACATCAAAGTGGCCCCTTTTGATGGGAAGTCGTCTTGGCGCGTTTATCAAACGCAATTTGAAATGATTGCGTCTGCGAATGGTTGGGACGATACTTCGAAAGCATTCCATCTCGCAGCATCTCTTCGAGGTGAAGCTGCTGACATTTTACAGACACTACCTGAAGAGAAGCGGGGAGAATTCGTGGCGCTGGCAAGTGCGTTGGAATTAAGGTTTGGGGAGCAACATCTAAAGGATTATAACAGACTGCAACTGAAAGTGAGACAGCAGAAGGCCAATGAAACTCTTCAAGAATTGGCATCGGATATAGAAAGACTGTCGCTCCTCGCTTTCCCAGACTGTCCCTCGGACGTACGAGATAACCTGTCTCTTCAGTATTTCGTGGATGCCATCGAAGATCCCGACATACAGCAAGCTACCAGGATGTCAGACAGCAAAGATCTAAAGTCCACCCTCGTCTATGCCATGAGAGTAGAAGCCGCACAGCAAGCTTCTAGAAAAGACCGGCGTTTCGTACGTGGAACATTAGCAGACGATTCCTCTGAACTTTTCACGAAGAAGTTTCAAGAACTGGAAAACAAGATGGAGCGAATTATGAGAAATATTCCTGGCTCAAGGGATCGAAAAACTAGAGTGGTTTGTTGGCTCTGCAACCGGGAAGGACATTTCAGACGTGATTGCCCTGAATTGGACAGGAGAGGGGACAGACCCTCGTCCGAGCCTCAGCAGTTAAACTAAAGAGCGGCTATCTCGCGAGGCGGAGGTCGCCGTGTAGAGCAGGTGGTGCCCCACTCAGCCTCTATCACATCTCATCCCTTCAAGGAGGAAACCATGGTTTATTCGTGGAGGGCAAGATCAATGGAACTCCCTGTCGTCTAATAGTTGACTCAGGGGCAAATGTAACCATCTTACGGACGGATGTAGCCCGGCGCCTGGACAGCCAACCTCTTTACACGGCGCCTTCAGTTTCACTACAGACTGTGACTGGTGACAAAATTTCTGTGCATGGGAAATTAAATGTCAACATCTCTTTTGGATTCCACACCTACACTCACACCGCTTACGTCGCTGAAATTATTGACCCATGTATTCTTGGATTGGACTTTTTACAGAGAAATGGAATTACTTTGAATTTCGAGAAAGGCGAGCTTCAAACGGGAAAAGAAGAAGTTCCATTGTTCGGTTTGGACTCGGAAGAGCCGTGTGCATATCGAATAGTAGCTCTTGAAGACATCACCATCCTTTCCATGACAGATTTGGTTGTAAAAGGTTCAACAGAGCTCCCGAAGGCCTTCCGATTTGGAGTAACGGACTTCCCATCATCGAATAGCGTCCCGAAAGGAGTAGTAGGAGCGACGCTTGTGGATCTCTCTCAAGAGGTGGTGCATGTGAGAATGGCCAACATCGGTGATTCTAAGAGAGTTATCAAGAAAGGAGAAGAAATTGCCACTTGCACACCAGTTACAAGCATCGAACGAGGATCGAAGGAGCTTCCGACCGCACCACCCGCGGATTTAGTGGACCAGCTTCTCGAGGATGCTCGGTTGGAAAGAAGGCAAGAGAAGATTGTCGGAAACCTTATAGAAGAATTTCAAGACATTTTCTCCATGTCATCGAAAGATGTAGGAAGAACAGAGCTTACTCAACATCGAATCGATACTGGGACCCATTTACCTATTAAACAACATCCTCGAAGACTTCCTTTCGCAAAACAAGAGGAGGTCGGGAGATTGTTACATGAAATGGAAGATAATAGAGTTATCGAACCCTCCTCAAGTCCATGGGCCTCTCCAATCGTACTCGTTCGAAAGAAGGATGGTTCCACCAGGTTTTGTGTGGATTACCGGAAGCTGAACGAAATTACGAAAAAGGACAGTTACCCTCTGCCAAGAATCGATGACACTTTGGACACTCTATCGGGGAACCAGTGGTTTTCGACTTTGGATTTGAAGAGTGGATACTGGCAAGTGGAGATACATCCCGACGATCGTGAGAAGACTGCCTTCACTACCGGCCAAGGATTATGGCAGTTTCAAGTTATGCCGTTTGGCTTGTGTAATGCACCGGCTACGTTCCAGCGACTGATGGAGACTGTGCTTAGAGGACTTTCCTACGAGACCTGTCTGGTATATTTGGACGATATCATTATCACCGGGCGGAGTTTTGATCAACACTTGCAAAATGTGAAGAACGTGTTCTTGAAGCTTAGGGAAGCCCACTTGAAACTTAGCCCATCAAAATGTAAGCTCTTTAGGCGGAAAGTCAGTTATCTCGGACACATCATCTCATCCGATGGAGTAAGCACAGATCCAGCCAAGATCCATGCTGTGCAAATTTGGTCTCGACCGCAAGACGTTCATCAATTGCGAAGCTTCCTAGGCCTGTGCACGTATTACCGTAAATTCGTGAAAGGTTTCTCCAAGATCGCCAGACCCTTGCATCGACTAACAGAGAGCAAGCAGAAGTTCCTATGGACTGCCGACTGTGACGACTCCTTCAATCAACTGAAGAACGCTTTAACATCCGCGCCTGTTTTGGCTTTTCCCGATGTTAACAAGGACTTTATTTTGGATACAGATGCCAGCAATGAGGAAGTGGGCGCCGTTCTTTCCCAGGAAATTGAGGGACAGGAGAAAGTCATCGCTTATTTTAGTAAGAGCCTGTCAAGATCCGAGCGGAACTACTGCGTCACAAGAAAGGAGTTACTGGCAATAGTAAAAGCCGTTGAGCACTTTCATCATTACTTGTACGGCCGAAAATTCCTTTTAAGAACTGATCATGCGTCTCTGACTTGGTTGCTGAATTTCAAGAATACAGAGGGACAAATAGCAAGGTGGATTCAGCGCCTGCAGGAATACGACATGGATATCCATCACAGAAAAGGAACGTTCCATGGGAATGCAGACGCTCTTTCTAGAAGACCATGTCCGGAGAACTGTCGATTTTGTTCCAATGCCGAGTCTAAGTTCGTTGTTAGCACATCGGCCGTTCGGAAAATAACTACCAACTCAACTACTTCAGAATTGGACCCTTGGAGTGACCGGAATGTTCGAAAAAGTCAGGTTGAAGATCAGGACTTGAAACCTCTAATTGAATTCATGGAAGCAGCTACCGGAAAACCCAGTTGGCAAGAAATTGCATGCTATAGCCCAACAATGAAGAGATATTGGGCTATGTGGGACTCTTTGCACTTGAAGAATGGAGTACTCTACCGTCTATGGGAGTCCGATGATGGCAAAAGCTTCCGGTGGCAATTAATCCTTCCAAGTTCTAGAGTTACGAACGTTCTAGAAGAACTTCACAGCAGTTCTACTGGAGGACATTTTGGTGTCACGAAAACTCTTCAGAAAGTCAGGGAGAGATTCTTCTGGGACAAAGCAAAATCCGACGTGGAGAAGTGGTGCAAGTCCTGTGATGCATGCAATTCGCGGAAGGGACCGAAGACCCGAACTCGTGGAAAGTTGCAACGTTACAACGTAGGAGCACCATTCGAAAGAATTGCTTTGGACGTCTTAGGCCCCCTACCTCACACATCTAATGGCAACAAATACATCCTAGTTGTCATGGACTACTTTAGCAAGTGGCCAGAAGCATACGCGATTCCGGACCAGGAAGCCGCAACCGTAGCAGAAGTCCTCGTACGGAATTGGATCTCCCGATTTGGCGTACCCCTGCTGATACATTCCGATCAGGGGACTAACTTCAACTCTGCCGTCTTCACTGGGCTGTGTGACTTGCTCGACATGGAAAAGACTCGTACAACTCCCCTGCATCCACAATCCGATGGAATGGTTGAACGATTTAATAGAACGATTCTGAATCATCTCTCCTTGTTTGTTTCCAAGAACCAGCAAGATTGGGATCAGAAACTTCCATTGTTCCTTTTGGCCTACAGAAGTGCTACTCACGAGATCACCGGATATACACCATCTCAAATGATTTTCGGAAGAGACCTTAGACTACCCTGCGACCTCCTCTTTGGACGACCACCGGACACCCCTTCCTCGCCTGTCCAGTATCTAGATGATATCCAGGCACGTTTGGAAGCCGTACATCGGTTCGCCAGAGAAAGAATCAACATCATGACAGAGCGCATGAATGTCCGCTACGATGCCAAGGCCACGGAACGTTCATTCCAGGAAGGTGACAAGGTGTGGTTATGGAATCCTAAACGTCGGAAAGGACTCTCCCCTAAGCTCCAGACGAACTGGGAAGGGCCGTATGTGGTCCTTAAGAAGATCAACGACGTCGTGGTAAGGATTCAACGGACACCCTCCTGTAAACCTAGAGTTGTACATAACAATAGACTAGCCCCATATTATAGTAGAAGTGATTGAATTGCCTTTCCTCTTAAGGACTTCACTGCCCGGGACGTGCAGTCTTTAAGAAGGGGGAAATGATGCACAAATTGTCTGTATATATTGTAAATAGTGACGTATTATTTCAAAATTCTATTGTAATTTATTTTTATCCAATTTTATTTAGTAATTAATAGCGATTATACAAGTTAGAAAAAGGTGGCAACACCTGAAGTAATCGAGACGTTTCGAGAAATTTCTTTCCGATGAATTGGCTGGAAATTTCGAGAATGTCTCACGCGCTTGTTTATAAAAAGACTGGAGAACGGGAAAGTTTTCAGATGTACTTCGGATTTCGTTGAAAGCTGATCGCTTTGTTGACCTATTGGAGTGCGCTTGTATAATCGCTGAATTCGAAGTTATTTTTGTTGAAGCTTGTGTTGAAGCTTGAGAGTAGTTAAACTGTTGCCTGTGAATAGATTTTGTGAGTTTTCTGAAGAGAGAATAAATACTTTTAAACCGTGAAAACTGTGCCATCATTGCCTCAGTGGAAAAATTCATAACAATATATATATTAACATTTAACTCTTTAATTCCCGTAACGGCCCAAACGGCCCAGTCGGCAGAGTCCCATTCCGGCCGTGTCTTTTCACTTACACCTCCTACCCCCCTTCTTGGGTGGACCTTGGAGGTCTGATACCATTAACGGCTCACTACAATGGGTCAGAGATTTCCCTTCACAGCGGGAGGGAGAAGAGGGGCCAAGGTATTCTTGCGACTGTCGTCACACTAGGGTGGGTATAACAGGTGGTTTTCATTCTTATCTTTGGAAGCCTTTCTTTTCACAGCTTCATTTCCAAAACACAAATACTTTGTACTACTAAAGAAAACAAACAAAACGCCTTGAGGATTTACTAGTTGTCAATCTCTATCTGGAAACCAGAAAGCGAAGAGAGATAAATTACCCTTAGCTTAGCAGGGGGTCTATTGCCCTTTTCTCTAAATGCGGCACTTGAAGGGGTGAAAATGGTTTTTCTTTTCGGGCGGGAACCTGGTCCCTAAAGGATATTCCAGAAAACTGCATTGGGAACTAAAGAGTTAAAATGCATATTAAACGTTTTTATGTAGGATACAGCGCCATCTATAGTTGAATTTTGATACTATTTTTTTTTTATTTGACAGATGCTAAGCACGTCATTTGAATTATCTGTTGTTCAAATTTTATCTCATTTGGAAAAGTAGAACGCATTCTAGAGCCCACTAAATGGGCTCTGTTGTTGTTGCAATAATGTTCAAGTATTAAAAAAATGGTCTTTGAAGGGCCCACATTCAAATTATTCTATTATAAAAAAAACTTGTTTTTCTTAGAAAAAAATTGATTATGAACATTATGATAATTTTTTTTGAAATTTTACTTGGAACAAAAATATTTTTTCTCGAATTTTGCATACTTTTATTGAATTACAAAACAAAATTTCACAAAAATATAATCAGTAGTTAATGGAGAAATAAATATTTTTCTGACAGGTGCTTTTTTTTTTTTTTTTTTTTTTTTTTAATTTTGTAATTCAAAATGTTACAAATTCATAAATTTTCAATCACTAGGAATATCGAAAAAATATTAAGAGATTTTTCTTAATAAACTTTAAAAAAAAGTCCATGTTATATTTCATAATAATCGGATGTGGAAGGGAGGGGTCTATCTATCGTTTTCCTCAGCCGATTCGTAAAAGTATATCTGCATATTAAATGCAGATCCACGTTCTCTCAGCAGTCAATGGACCTACTTTGATAATTACTTTAAAATTTGCCCTTCAAAACACTCTTTTAGAGTTTTCCAGATTATATAAAAAATGGTAACATCTTTTTACTGGTGACAGTGTCTTTTTAAAAAGAAAATTTGTGTTGGACAATTAATTTCAAAACAAGGAATCTAGAACAGTTATTAGGAATTGCACCCTGTGATAGGATGCAATTAAATTAGTGATGCTTCATTTTAATTTATTTCTGATTTGTAATTAATTTCACATGCGTAATAGGGTTTACCGTCAGTGCATGTTAAAAAAAAATTTAATTTTCAAGAAACGGAATAGCACTCAAAAGTTGCTTCTCTGTCGCACAAATAAAGTGATAAATAACATTTTACGATTAAGATAAATCTTGAAGCCTCTACCAGCCACTGAAAATGGATATTAAGAGGTTAAAATCGAATATTTTTAATGGTGTTTTGCTGAATTATATTTTAATAAATTAAAGATAATATATAGTTACAACAATAAAACACAACTCTTCAATAAAATAAGTAAAATAATGAATAACTCTTTATAAATATAACAAATTTTGAAAGCTCTACCAGCCAGGATTAAGATGGAGAAATCGAATATTTTCAATTAGATTTTACTGAGTTTTATTTTTATAAAGTAAATAAAAGTTTATAGTCACAACGATAAAATAATTAAAAGAAACTAAAATTTTGCACTATTAAAAAAGTTACAATGATAAAATAATTAAAAATTAATCAAAATAATGCAACATTGAAATTCTTTTTGCTGTCAAATTTTTTTAGAGTTTTTCGTGACTTCATAGTTGCTCTGACAAATCCATCACGATTTTCATGGCCAACAACAGAAACTGAAGCTTCAGTCATTCTCTTAATATAATGTTCTACAGCTTGAGTATGACAGAAATACAAAGGAACGTCTGGAGTTTCTTTCATTTTTATGAAATCCTTTAGTTCATCATTTGAAATATTTTCCAGGATTGGTGGAGAAGTGACATTACACCTATCCCAATATATTAAATCAGTGTAGTCTTCAGCTTGAAAGTTTATTTTTGGAATTTGAAAAACTATCACTTCAATTCCTTTTTTGACTAGATTATTCCTGGCTTTTAAAATACGTCTCAGTCCTAACTGTCTGATATTCTGGTGCTCATCTCTTATCATAGCTAGAAGTAGATTTTCAGGATGACAGAAAAAATCATTTCTTTGTATGACTGGATCGATAATTGCTTTGTGATTACAACTAAGGTACCTTGTTGATTCGACTAGTCTGTAGACATTAGATGCTCCATATTTACAAGATGAATTTAGTTTAATACTAAACTAAAGGGGCTCATAAACTCTTAGAATAAATTCCACTAAAATCTTTAATTCGTCTGATACTTTATTACTTGAAACATACAGTCTTAATATTGAACTCGCTGTTGTGACCCACTTTGAATGAAATAAATTTCCAGAGTGTTTATTTGCTAAACTGTCATCGCATAAGCCAGAAGATATTGCATGACAAATTTCATACAGGTATTTTTTATCTGTACTTCGATTTTGAATATCAACTTTAGGTAGAACACAAGTTATGGGGATAAAATTTACAAAAGGTTTTTGTTCACAGTGCTCTAGTTGTTTCCCAATAGGCCCTTTCAACTCTCGTGGTCCAAGCGTAGCTCAATACAAGTGTCGGAATAAATGCCGAAGTGGTAGCTTGATGTTATGCAATAGGTTTGGTTGTTTTCAGATTATCTGGCGCCGTCAGCAACACGAGGGTATAATGCGCCGAAACATTCGTCATTAGACAAGCCAACATACATTTACAAACATCCATGCCTAGGACGGGACTCGAACCCGCAACCTCGCGGTCTAGAAGCCAGCACGCTAACCACTATACCGTTTGGTCGGCTGTTATGCAATAGGAATATAAACCATAGGTTGGTTGTATTCAGATTATCTGGCACCGTCAGCAACACGAGGGCTATAATGCGCCGAAACATTTCGTCATTTAACAAACCAACATACATTTACAAACATCCATGCCAACACGGGACTCGAACCCGCAACTTCGCGGTCTAGAAGCCAGCACGCTAACCACTATACCGTTTGGTCGGCTATAAACCATAGGAGGGAACGATTTAGATGATTTTCTAAACCTTTTATTGCACCATTTTTATATCCTGAATTGATATTAATACCATCACAGCCCTCAGCTATCAAATTATCAATTGTTTCTTTATAACAATTGTTCAGTTACATATAATAATATATTCTTACCTGAGCCAGAAAGTCGTATGGTAGGATCTATATATATACGGATTCTGGTTTAGCTAGTAAAACGTAATGCTCTTCATTTTTGCTTCTTCTGTGATATTTGTCACCAAGTTTCTCTTGATAGAGTCTTATCCCGCCTTCCGTCGAAGTATAGTTCGGTTACAACATGTTTTCATGCTTCAAAATCTTCTCAAAATGCTTTGCGATGATTATGTTTACGAGCCCTGCGAATTTTATTATTATCAACGACTAAAGATTTGTCAGTTTTAGTGATTATACCAATATCTTGAAAAACCGCAGATGCAACTGCTGCAGCTGATCTATCAGATATATGATATTTGTCACAAATACCTGCTAATGTATGTATTTGGATGCTGTTTCTTGCATTTGAGGAAGTGGATGGTGGTGTTCCAGTCCTATTGAATTACATATTTCTGCGATTCATTCTTTTTAATATCCGTGCTATTTTTTCACTAGCTACAGACACAGACAATTCTTTTGATTTTAATTCCTTTAGATTCCGCTTCTCCGTTCTTAATTGTTCTTAGTGGTTGTGTGTGTGTGTGTGTGTGTGTGTGTGTGTGTGTGTGTGTGTGTGTGTGTGTGTGTGTGTGTGTGTGTGTGTGTGTGTGTGTGTGTGTGTGTGTGTGTGTGTGTGTGTGTGTGTGTGTGTGTGTGTGTTTCTGCTACATCAACATTTCCTATGTTCATTTTTCTACAAGTTCTTTGTTCGATTAAAAAGAATCTCTCTTTGGCGGGAACTTTTCGCGCCTTTTCACAGTTACATTTTCAAAATCTTCACATTTACAAAATCCTACATCAAATAACGTTTTTTCTGCCTCTTTCTTAAAAGCCTGTACTCTAGTATCAAATTGAAAAATTTTCTTAGCTTTACGATATCGAATTAAATAAATATATTTCTTGCGATACTCACGAATCAGTTGCAAAACACGTTTATGACATACTATTGGAATTGATGCTCTCATCCATACTTCTTCGACTTTGGTAGCTACGATTTGGCTGATATAGGAAATACTAGGATCTTTCCCATAGAATTCGCTATGTTTTAGGTCATATTGAAAAAAAAAAAAATAACATTTTTATAACATCTTCATAAGTTGGTAGCACAGAATCACGAAAATCCGATGGTGAGCCAAAAATTTAACAAAAAGTTAAACTTCGAGTAACTTGAACTTTGCTGAAACTCATTATTTAAAATTTAATTTCAAAAGCACATACTTGAAAGAAAAGCAAACACTTCAAAAGAAAACATTCTTGATGTACTTTGATAATAAAATGTTTTTCATCCAATTTGGTCAGTGAAAGAAACATAAATAAAACAAAATACTATTGTCTTTTTTTGTTGTTGTAGCGCCATCTAGTGAATAAATTAGAAGTAAGGGGTATTATTTTTATTTTAATATTAAAAATGTTTAATACACGTAAAACCTTTTGCTTTTCTAAAGAAGAAAAAGCAGGTAATGCAGATATAAATACAAACATTTCAAAATTGCAAATGATTCGCTAAATGTAAAATGAGGTTTATTAAGAAAAAAGTTTTCAATGAGACCCCTTTTTACAATTATGGAGTCAAGTGCAATATATACTTTCTAATAGAGACTACAAGATATTAATATATTCTTTTAAAAAAATATGTGTTCTTTACTGGTGTCATAAGGCAACTTGTGATACCTATTCCATTATATATTTCTAAAAAATATATATATATTTGGCCCACCCTAATGCGTAATGGTGTTTAGTTGGCTGTTTTCAGATTATCTGACGACGTCAGCAACACGAGGGCTATAATTCGCCGAAACATTCCTCATTAGACAGGCCAACATACATTTACAAACACCCATGCCTGGCACGGGACTCGAACCCTCAACCTCGCGGTCTAGAGGCTAGCACGCTAACCACTACACCGTTTGGTAGGCCCATAATGGAGTTTAAGAGTAATTATAGACTTTTGCGAGAAACGTAAGGATAGGTTGATCAAACAAAATTTTGGTATTAATGTTTTTTTCTTTCCAGTAACGTTGAAGATAAAAATTGAACACGAAGGTACAGATGAATTATAAAAAAAAAAGTAAAAATTAAAAAAAATTATTTAACCCTGATAGCGTGGTACTTCGCCACTAATGCATCGCTTTTCTGCAATTTAGAGCCCGTATTTCCAAATTTTGATTTTTAATTGGTGAAAACTATTAATCTTAGTAAGCTCCTCCGTAGAGTAATAAGGACAGTTTTTGCCCCTTGCATATCTTTACCTTTCATGTGAAAATCCTTTTTTTTTTTTTAAATATATATCTTTAAGAAAATCTCACTTTAAACAATAAAAATAAAAACTGACATTTTTTTTCCCCTTCCGAACTCTAGTAGTAACTGAAACACAAATTTTTTAACATTAAAAAACATTATTATCTATTACAACTAGATCAGAGGTCGCACCTCTGATCTAGTTGTAATAGATAATAATGTTTTTTTAATGTTAAAAAATTTGTGTATCAGTTAATACAACTTTTTTGCGTTAAAACCAAACATTCAATAATCAGAATAGCAAAATTTTTAAACATCCTCAAACTAAATGTAAGAAGTAGAATATGAGCTTTTAACTACAAATATTACCATACCAGCTTTGGACATGAAAATATTTGTATTTGTAAATAAACCATTGTTTTTGGGGGTTACTTTCCTTTTCTTTTTTTTTTTTTCTTTTTCCTCTAAGAAATATGCAGTACAAGTTTGTGGCCTGTGTATTTTTGGTTTTAAAATGCACTAGTTTTTTAAAACATTAAATTTATTTATTGCAGCTTTAACAAATGTTCCCTATCCTTTTATGTGTCTTCTTGTACTCTACGTCAGTACGAGCATCTGTTTAGCCTTCTCTCCCCCCCCCCCCCATACGTTCTTTGCTCTGGGAAGTGTTCAACACCTTATTTCCTTTTACTTTCTTATTTCCCATTGGGAATTATCTTAGGTGAAGTAGTAATGACCAACTCCTCAGACAAGCACTACATAACTTATTTATGATCTAAGATCTAAATAAACAATGGCAAATGAAACAATTTGGTAATCCATTTTTATTTGGAATGAATGCATACAGTTCAGTCCATTCTTTCTAAAATTCATGATTCTTTTTATCCATTTTTCTCTTCTTTTTGGACGAAGTCGAGACTATGTTTTTCTAATATAGTATATCAAAAGGAAGAGCAAGGGCAAAAGACGTTTTAACAGCTCTCGCAATGGAGAAAAGTTTGCAGCGAAAGGTGTTATATACCTAAGTCGAAAACACGAGAACAACTAATGTCAACAACAGCTCGATGCTATTGTGGCACATGGTGAGCGCAATTCTATTGCGCATTCCAATTGTTCTATATTTCAACTTTGAAGATTTTTAAAGGTAAAAACTACCTTTAGCATTTATTTCTCCCTAAGGCCGAAAATATATTCAGAGAAATCAATAAATGACTCACCCTTATCACATTTTTAAACGTAAATAATTAAAATACGATTGGAGATAGAAATGTACGGATCTGCTTTGGTACTACAAAAACAGTAGGTTTCAAACAATAAGAAGTCGAGGACACATAGTAGGTAAAACTGGTATTAAGTAAGCCTATCTGATTGCTAGTGGTCGGTAATTGGTTGATTGCGAGAAAAAAAAATAGGAAAAACATCTTTAAGTTACTAATTATTGAATAAGGTACTCGTCAAACAATCCAATTTTCCCTCCAATTCTTTTGGTCAAGTTTGAAATCAGTATTATCAACGAACCTCTTAAATTAATGTCTGGGAACGACGAAATATACCTCTTAATGTTGATTCCGAAATATAACACTCATACCATATGACAGTTTTAACGTGTGAGTTTAGTGGCCTTATTCTCCGTTCCTTAAACACCCCCAAAGGTTCTTTTTTACTTGTTGAACTTTAATGGGAAAAGTGTAAATCGGGGGAATAAAAACTAATTTTCACAAGTTATACTGAAATTATTAGAGCAATAAATTAAATCATTTAAGTTTAACATTTATATGGGTTTTCTATTTTAAAGTAAAATACGTGTTTCAAAAACTTTTATGTTGCAGAGTGGATTTTTGTTTAGAATGAGATAGATTTTTTTTCCTTCTAATTCCTTTTTAATGAATTAAAAATTAGCTTTTATTATGTTACATACTAATCCAATATTTTTAAAAGGTATAATTATATTCTGTAAAATGTACAAAGTAATGAAGCAGACCAGAAGAATTATTACTCCTTTTAATACTAATGACGAATTTCCATTGGAGATTGATCTTCAAAACATTTCAAATGAATCTGATGATTATTTATTTAAAAACTCTTTTAAACTATTTGTAGAGTAACTTAAAGACTTAAATCCCCATAAGTAAGTATTATAATCCATAAATTACTTTGGAAACGATTCTCGGCCATTCAATTACCAGATATACAGGGTGTCCAGAAAAGGACTCCCTTATTTCAAAATTAAATATCTCGAAAACAAAGATCGATAGAGGAATGCAGTAAACGGTATGTTTATTGTGAAAGCTGTAAGAATTTTATACAGCAGTTTGAAATAATAGTTACAAAAGCTGCTAACAGATGGCGCTGTAATCGCCATACGTAATGCCTAGTACAAATAGTGATCCGAAGCCCAGAGCGATCAGTTCCACTATTGAAGCTTGAAAGGAGGGTAGCGTACCGAAGGAAGAGATTAAAACCATGTACTCCATTGAACAACACGTTTTTCTGGTGCTAGAGTACCACAGGTTAAAAGAGAGTCCTACGGCAACAAGGCGCAGTTTTCAAGCACGATTTAATGTTCCAAAAGGACCCGATGCGAAAACCATTCGTACGCTCTTCGCCAAATTTCAACGAACAGGCAGCGTAACTGATGATCTAGTGGGGAATGTTGGCAGCAAGAAAACTGCAGTTACGCCTGAAAATGTCGCCACAGTTTCTGGAATTATTCAACAAAATTCAATGTCATCCGTCCGTAGAATTGCATCTGAGACTGGTTTGAAGCTTTCCAGCACGCAGAAAATACTGAGAAAGAGCCTACACATGTTTCCATTCAAAATTCAAACTCACCAGGCCATACCCGTACGAGCTGTGCAACAAAGGATTGACTTTGCTAATCAGATGCTCACAATGATTGATAGTGAAGGATTTGATGTTGGCTGCATCTGGTTTACAGATGAAGCACACTTCCACCTGAATGGATTCGTGAATAAACAGAACTGGCGATTTTGGGGTTCCGAAAATCCATATTGGTGTGAATCGAAACCCCTGTATTCTCCTTGTGGGCTGCAGTATGAAGCAGAGGCCTTATTGGCCCTTTTTTCATTCGAGAAACGGTCACTAGTAAACGTTACGTTGCAATTTTGGAACAATTTGTCGCCACACAGCAAGTGTTAGAGGATCGACCACGTACTGAATAGTTTATGCAAGATGGAGCCCGACCACATCGTACCGAACAAGTGTTTCGCTTTCTTGATGAATACTTCGGGAATCGAGTCATTGCTTTGGAATATCCCAAATTTACTGGTGCAGGCATGGATTGGCCTCCATATTCGCCGGATTTGACTCCCTGTGACTATTTTTTGTGGGGCACATTGAAAGACATTGTCTAACCGAAGCATCCCGCCACGCTGGACGAGCTTGAATCGGCGATCTGTGTGGCATGTGAATCCATTTCTGTTGAGACACTACGAAATGTGATGGCAAATTTCATTCTTCGTTTGCGCCACCTCTGTAGTGCCAATGGTGAACATTTTGAAAACATTGTGATGTGATTTTTTGCAAAGAATGTTTTCATACGATTATTTCATTTATGTATGCTGATAATGAGCTGTACAGCGTACAGCGCCATCTGTTAGCAGCTTTTGTAACTATTATTTCAAACTACTGTATAAAATTCTTACAGCTTTCACAATAAACATACCGTTTACTGCATTCCTCTATCGATCTTTGTTTTCGAGATATTTAATTTTGAAATAAGGGAGTCCTTTTCTGGACACCCTGTATATGTGCATTGTATAGTGGTGGTCAGAATCATAAGGACAAATGAAAATTGAACAGAAAAAAATTATTTTTGAAGTAAATAAAAGGAAATGCACACATAAAATGCTTTTTTTATGCTAGAAATCATTAGAGAATGAAAACATGGGAAAATGCAAAATATAAATGTTCTGCCATATTTAGGAAAAATACCATTGTAAAAACTGGACAAAATTATAGAGACCATGACCTGAAACACACTAAGCATTAATAATCTCTTCTTTCTTCTCAATCACATTTATCAATCTTGACGTCATAGAGTTTGAAAATTTCTTCAGAATGTTCTTGGAATTTTTTATTCTGACGTTTTCGATGGAAGACATTAGTTCCCGCTTGTTTTGTATACTTTGTGCTCCAGAATACGCCACAAATTCTCCATTGGATTTAGATTGGGGCTTATGGCCGGCCAGTCAAGTAGTTTCTTGAAATTAGCATCAAACCATGATTTCGAAGTTTGAGAAACATGTACTGAGGCACTGTCCTACTGGAACAAATAGTCTACACTCGTGCTTCCGGCAAAAGATTATCGGAAAATATATCAACATAACTCTCAGAATTCACTCTACCTGCATAGAAACTATTGGAATAATTCCCTCAGGTTCGAAGCCTCCCTTGACCACTACAGACCACTACTGATCCACAGTTTGAGAAAATTTATTTTTCTTTACGAAGATCATACCAAGAGTATCGAAAACCATCTGATCCATCCAAATTATATTTTTTCTCATCGGTAAAAGCAACATCATCCCACTTTTTCCTCGTAATAATGCATTTTTTTGGCAAATTCCATCATCAGTCTAAGAACTTTTTTAAGAATCGGCCATGACATAGGTTTCCCATTCCTAACATTTTTTTTTCCTTTTGTAAGACACGTCGAACATTTTGAGCACTGCATCTTAAGTTTAAATCCCGTTTAATTTTTTTCAATGTTTGGTTTTAGGAGCAAGCTCGCCTTATTGTTATTTTCTTCTCACGCAAGGAAACAGAAGATAGTCTACCTGTATGTTTTTGCAGTCCATGTTTCCCAGGATTTTTAAGAAAATTATTACTGTTCTCAATCTATTCAGCTTTGTCGCAATTTGTCATGCAGTAAGTCCTGAACTTTTAAAGGTAACCACTTTCCCCTTCTCAAACTCCGAAAGTTTAATATTTAGCGGCATGACTGAAAAAATATATTACGACACTCTCAATCACTCACAAAGCCCGTATATATCACGTTGGAGTGTGTTATGCAGGTTAAAAACCATGCACATTTTTCTTTTTAGAACTTATAAATGCAACTGTTCTTATAATTGTGTCCATATCACGTGACTGCTAAGTACTGTCGAAGTACGAAATACATTTTATGAATATGAATTTCCCATATATTTTTATAAATAGATAGATAAAAAAGCTACCATTTATCATTGTTTTTTAACCTGAGAACTTGCTTAATTTTCCGGTCAACTGTAGGCAAGATTTCGCGATTTTTCTCTTGTCCTTATAATTTTGACCACCAATGTATAATGATAACATCCACAATACAATTTTTGTAAAGCTGAAACTAGGTCGTATCAACGATACTATTGTGGTGCACGAGGCTAATAAAATCCCACGCATCAAAGTTTATTTCTTGTTCCTGGATGGCAGTTACGCGTTGCCAGGACAACGTAACTTGTTTTTTACTTTATTTTCTATCTTATGGTGTTCTATAAATTTATGTAGCTATAAGACGATGAACGTATATCTTTTCCTAATATGAGCTGTGTTTTATAACAGAGGCTAATTATGCTTTTAACTCTATTTTGCTTGTAAATAACTGTAAATATTAAATGCTAACATGTCGTCAATTGTCTTGAGTTTACTCATCTTATTGAACCGCATATTGTAGGAAGTTCTATCTATACGCTTCCCCTAACACTATAATAAACCTTCTGGTTAAAGATGGCAAGCATCCATAGAGATAATGTAAAATAGAGTAGACCACATGACGTCCTTGCAAGGGGAATGGTGAACTTTTAAAGAGTTTTCGTAAGAAATATGAACATCAAGAATGAACTTTATTAATTGTAAAAAATTACAGAAACACATTCTAGTAGAAAATGTATCTGATAAAGTTTCCATTCATTCTTGGAAGCAGTACATTTCGATTGGGAACTTTAAGATGTTTAGTTATTGAAAGCACGAAATTAAATGACATGTAATCAAAAACCAATATCATTTAGCATGTACTAGCATAGACGAATTTACTAACCAACTTTTAACAATAATTATTGAGCTATAATTCATCAAATAAAAAACTGCAATGCTAATTCAAATCTGCATAGAAAAAAAAAGTAGAAGAAAAAAAAAAAAAAAAACGTAATTGAGTTTATTTTTATAACTGACTAATGACCAAATCATAAAATGCACCCTACGAGAAAGATAAAGATAAAGCGTTTTTAGAATCCACATTCAGAAACACAATTTTCAATTTAATTTTTTTTTATCTACATTTCCATTACGGGAAAAGGAAAACTATTTTCTAGTAAATATTTAAGGCAAATTATTTTAACGGTTTTCCTCTGCAAGAAATTTATGAGCGCATATTTACAAACGATTAAGAAGACAAACCATCAAGTTTTGTTACACTGCAAAAAATTTCCTTCTCTTAAAATTCTCTAACGAAAATTTTATAATCTTCAGAACATAACCGGAATTTATTGTGCAAAAAAACGAACAAACTTTAATACATAATGGAATAAAAAATATATTACTTTGCAATGTAGAATCCTCCATTTCTGTGCTGTAATTTAAATCTCCCACGAATTCGATGAAATAGATTTGATGTTCTTGATATTTGTTTGATTAAAAAGCAGCATCGCCAAAGTAATAATAACGCCCTGCTCTTATCTTGGAAATAAGTGCAATTTTGCGAAAGTTTTGTGCACTCAACTTGGAGAATCCACGAGATGGAACCATTTACGCTTCGGCGAAGCTTGCCTCCGTATAGTTCAGCTTTAGCCAATACGTGGCTAGCGGGCCGGATTTGGACCGCGACAGATTTTTCTGCGGCCCGCCGGCCCCACAGAAGATAAAAAAAAAAAAAAAATTAAATTACGATATGGACCTTTTTTTTTACATTATTGTAATTTATCCGAAATAATGTGTTAACTGTGTAGAACAGAGTTCCAATACGTGCCCGAAAAAACTATATGAAGAAGCTTTCAATATGGTGATTTTCATGAAGAATAAATACAGAAATAACTTAACTGAATCTCATTTAAACAATTTATTAAAATTGACTGTACGAAATACTCCAAAAGACATCAACTCTACCATAAAATTATCTGGATAATTCCGACCACCATCGTCTCCTAATTGATATCGACTAAGACGAAGTAATCTGGAAGTACAGTTTAAATTAATACTTTTTTTAAAAGTTAGATCAAGTCACATTGTTATGTTGAACAAAAGATTCACTTCGTTTTTTTTTAAATTGATTTAATAATAATAAAAATTCCTATTTTTGCCTAATTATTTGAAAGGAAAAAAAATTAAATATCAATTGTAATTTATTATGACAAAAAAATTAATATTTTTTTCAAATTTTCAGAACCATTATTAAATCGATAATAACTCAAGAAACATATTTTGGCGTATCCAGCCCGTGAAAAGCTCCAACATAAGTCATACGGCCCACCTCACTGCTATAATTTTAATTATATATATTTATATTATATATTGTCTACGTAGGAAAACTCCATTTAATATATTTACTTCGGATATTTGAATTAATTGGAGATCGAAATATTGTCATTCATAAACAAAAAAATAAAACTTTTCTACTGGTTACGAGTTTCTTTAAAGTTGAGAGGAGATGTAAATCCCTTACATGCATTGCAAATTTATGCGCAATTGCAACTTCTTGAGCTCAGATCGAGTTTCCATAGTGTTTGACAGCTAAAAACGGACGATCTATTCCGAACAATTTACTAACTTCGTTTTGGTCCCAAAAACTTGATTGAATACATTGTTGTCCATAACGAATCAGTCTATTCCTAGTTGACATGAAAATATCGCCAAGCCAATTTGGCACCATTTTGCAGACGATAAAGATTCACATATTTACCGCGAATGCGCAACTGCGATTTAATGGTAACCCTAATTGGAAGGAGTTGGAGGAGAGAAGATTTTTTTTGGTGATCATTTTGAAATTTACTTTCAGCTTACGGTGTACCATCGCCACGTTTTGGCTTTGTCGCCAACTTTCTAAAATCACACCAACCCATACACGTAAGTTAGGAATTTACCAACAAATCTAGTTGCTAAGATTCAGACTTCATTGGATGATGGAAAGTGGGTTTATTAGCCCTCCGAAGATTTTGCCTCGTCAACCTTAATAGGGCAGATTTCAGTCAATAAATATCGCCAAATGAAATATGTTTGAATTGAGCTTGGTATCTGGTTAATATAACATGAGTAAAAGCTGATAAGTCTGAAGTAAGGCAATACAAACGTGTGTAAAAGGGGCCTATTAGTGAAAGTGACATCCCACCCCCAAAACATTGTAGAATGCAACCTTATTGACATCGAATCTATCTGCCACATTTCAGCCAGATTGCATGACGGCAAGATGTTTTTATAGTATTCTAAAGATAGAAGCGTGCGTAAAAGTGACCTTTTAGTAACAGTGACACCCCTCTCCCCCCCAAAAAAAACAAAAAAACATGACATAATGCAACATTACTGACAACGAATCTGCCTGTTAAATTTCATCGTGTTTGGATGACTGCAAGTTGGTTTTTTAATATACTGAAGATAGAAGCGTAAGTAAAAGCAACCTTTTAGCGACAGTGACAACCCCCAAACTGTACGTAATGCAACCGTATCGATAGCTAATCTATCTGTGAAATTTCAGCCAGATTGCATGACGGCAAGTTGTTTTTATAGTATTTTGAAGATTGAAGCGTAAGTAAAAGTTACCTTTAAGTGACAGTGAAAATTGATAGAATGTCCCCGAAATTTGATAGAATGCATTGCCATCGACATCAAATCTATCTGCCAAATTTCAGACCGATTGATTTACGACAAGTGTGTTAATATCACTATATTGCAGTTTCAAATCTGGTTGGATTGCAGCGCCACCCTTGTTTAGTGGGAGAAACTAGAACTAACATTTTGCTTCCTTTGTACCCATAGACTTTTGAAAATTGTCATGACCTGGTTCAATCCAGTCTGGCCTTGTACAGACAATTGAAAAAAAATATATACACTTATGTATTACAAATAATTTCAACTGTTTCATGGAATTATTTTGTATGAAAGGATTTCAAAACTAGTAGCCTTAAGTAATTTCAAATTAAGTGCTATTAGATATTTTGAGTTATTAGAAATATAATATTTTTTTTTTTTAATTTATTGAACAAAAAAGTAAATCGTAAATGAAGTAATTGTTTAAAAAAAAAGAAAAAAAAAAAAAACAGTCAAAAGTTAATGCATTTATGAAGAATAGCGCCGTAAGCATGCAAATGGCCCAAGTATCGATCGAGCTTAGCTTAAATGATATATATATTCAAAGCGACACACAACTGACATACAAGCATATTTTTGTATTTATATTTTCAAAAAGCAATTAAACATGAAATATTTCATTTGTAATTTTAAACTAGATTTTCCTACTTTGATTATTATGTTTCAAAACTAAATTTGAAATCTTTGTTTATAACATTTATATACTACATTTACATACTTTGATTACTACATTAAAAAACCAAATGTTGAAATATTTGTTTATTACATTTATACACTGCATTCACACTCTTTGTGTGTTCAATTAAAACACTCTAAGATAAATGCAGATTTATGGTACCCTGACAAAGTAAATGAATCCAATGTATTTTATTTCCATCACAAAAAGTTTTTTATGCTTCCTACGCCATTACCGTAAGATGCAGGCTTTGTTCTTGAAGAATGCCTTTTGTCTATCATTCTCCTAATGGAAGTAAGCACTGCTTTTACAAAACCGGATCCTCCTCTTTCCATCAGAGATGTTTGGGAATATCCACCTGGGACCAAAAAAGCATCGTTCGATTTGCTTTGTCTGAGATGTATTGGTACGGACATTTTCTTACGCAAGATCAAACCAAGGGCAAACTTAACGGAAATATTGTAAGAAAATGATCCGGACTATTAAGAGTAGTCAGAGTGTTGGTTATAAGTGCTGAGGCTTTGGAGAGATTTTACAAAGCAAAACTGCCCGTAATTTGCGTTCCGAATGGAAGAAAAATACATATGGTGGACGAGCATTTTACCTCTGAATTTCTAAAAAGCAGAAGACAGTACATCCCTATCAAAAATATGAGGATTCATCATCAAAGTAGCACTACAAAAAAATGTCTATGGTGTATTATTTTAAGTTACTGAAAAAAAAAAAGACTATAAATTAAAATGTATAGTTGAGTCATTAAAATAGAAAAAGATGCAAATTATTTTTATTGAGTGAATATAAATATAATATAATTTTCCAATTTGTTTCTATGTGCATTGGATTGTTTTATTGTATTATTGGCGTATATTTCTTTAACTCAGGTAAATGACAAATTCTCTATGAATAAAATGTTTCAAAAACAGTTTTTATTCATATACATTGGAGGAAAAGAATTTACAATTCATTTATGAGAATATTTCATAAATATTCATTTGGTCTAGTTACGGCCTTGATTAATAACAATTGATGATTTGTGTAAAATAAATATGGATAAACATTTAATAACGAAAGAATGAAAATTTAATTTCGCCAATAATATATTTACGGAATGTATTTTATGATTTTATGGCTATTTGTAATTACCTAGTTCTACAGCAGATGGCGATACCAGCAGGCGCTGTAGTCGAGGAAATTGTTTTTACATAGAAAGAAATAAGTTGTCAGTATTTGAAATTGTACGTTTTTGTTAAAAAATATATATATATATATATTTTAACAAAAAAGTACAATTGCAAAGCAACGTACAAACGTATAAAAGAGCAAAATCAAACCATATCTGATATGTGGCAAATATGTGTTCGTCATTAAAATTTTAAAAGGTCAATCAAAGTTTACAAATATAAAGGAAAAAGTTCTACCCAATTTTAAAAAAGTGGCCATAACTCAAAACTTATTTATACCTTTCCTATTACTTTTAAGAGGGACAAATTTTATATTCAACAAAGAACTCGAACCTCAAAAAACTTGAACCTCAAAAAACTAAAGAGCGATTATTGTAAGGAATCCCTATAGGCAATTAAAGCTTGGTAAGCTAGAGTTATATTGGAATAATCTCATATGCTTGGGCTACTTTGTGCTGAATGGATCTTAATTTATAAAAACTTTAGCCAGTCAAGTACTACCCTAGCAGCACAAATAAGCTGGTCAATTCCAATGTGGACTGATGCAGACTGGTCGAAGCTACGAGTCTTGACCAATCTCTCTCAGTGATGGGTAAAATATACTTGAAGTTTTGAAATATTGATATAGAATTTTAAAACTGAAATATACTTTTATATGAAAGGACGGAGGGGCAAATATATGTTTTTGTGATGTTTTTGGCATGTTTATTTTTTTTAAAACGCTTATTTTGGAACGATGCTCGCGATACAAAAGGCACTTCCTCTAATAAAGCTGAGAGGAATAATAATAATAAAAAAGAATGGCCTGGGGAATATATTAACGTGTTTAAGGTGTAGGCCTAACTAAAATTACCAAATATCGGGATCAATTTTTTAGGGGTACTGACCCGCGTACCCATCAAATAATACAAAAGACACTTTCTCTAATCAAGCTGAGAAGTATAAAAAATAATTCTAAAAAGTCATCAAATAGTTTTGTCTGTTGTACAAATAACTGCACGGAATCGATCCCTACATGAGACAAGGAGCAATCTAAGCTGAGAAACTTGCTTGGTATGAAATGGCGTGATACACTCAGTAAACGATTCTGCTCAGACTGTCCTGATCGGCCTGACAGGAAGTGCCTACGGATCACACTCGATTCACGGCTGTGAAAAAGGAACTTTCATTTTGTTGAGAAACAATTTATGTGCTGACTTTAAAACTTGTCTCTTTCGCTCGTTGTAAGGGAACGAAACATGCAATTTTGAATTTTTTTTAATAATAAATCTCTAACGTTAACATAAATGGTGTTTACTTTATACAATATTAGTTTCTTATGACTTGGTAGTTTCATTTTTGTACGTCCATCAACCTATTTTTGTGCACAATAACGGCTAATGAGGCCGCCGGAACCTACAGATTTACTTGTATTTCGAACCTCGACGAACATACATGCTTAACCCAGGATTCGAACTCGGCCCACTTGTCTCGTGAGGTCATATTTTTAATCTTTTTTTCTGGTGTGTGATGGCATAAGTTGTTAGTGTGATGGTAAATAACAAAGCTATTGATTGCCCTATTGATAAATCTTAAAGGAAAAAAATTAAAAACATTCCTAACATAACTTTTTAAACACTTTTTCAAAATCCAACATTTCCATATCAAATTTAGCAGAAATGTTTTCTAACTCACTAATATCTAAACTGGGGGTCCACTCACTCACTTACAAACAGCAAAGGGAATAAAACTATGAATATATGTAAAGCCATGAGTTTACTAAAAAATTAGCATGGATTTGATTATTCATAACTTCACTCAGAAATATTTAGCAAATATACAAAATGCCGAGAGGTTCTCAACTCAAATCTCTCATTAAATATTTTTAAACGAATGACCTCCTGTAAATATAAACTTCCTTAACGTTCATGCAATGTTAAATATATTTGCACAAAATTTAGGTGAATTTTCTTTAATTTTCTAGAAAGAAATAATTGTCTGTTCCTCCATCTAACTTTAAGAGGAATTTGAAAGGGAAATCTTCAAAGAATTTATCTATATCACTCAACATTAGTACATTAATTTTTCTTTATTTTCTACTTATTGAACATTAATGAGAATAGTGTAAGTATGTAAAATAAATTAACTTTTGCTAGATATACTAAAATCATTATGACAATTTGTTAAAAAATTTAAGTTAACTATATGTATGGCTTTTATATTTTTAAAGTAAAATAGATGTTTCAAAATCATTTTGTTTTATCATCCAGAGACAGGGCGTCCACTTAAATGGACACACTTTAGAATTTTTTTGTACAATAATATATATATATATATATATATATATATATATATATATATATATATATATATATATATATATATACCGGGTGATCCAGAAGTCAGGACCAACTTTAAAAATGAATAATTCGAAAACGAAGCAAGATACAAAAATATGGTTTGCACCAAACGCATGAAAAATAAACCGGGTTTTGTGACGCAACATAATAAAAAATAGTTTTTTTGCCGACCAACAGATGGCGCTGGAGGAGTTCAGCTGTAGGATTATGCAAAGCAACAACCGATATAAAAAGAGGAAACACAACGGGTTAGCTTTAGTCGAAGCGTATATACATCGAAATGCTGTCCATAGTTGAGAAAGCCCTCCTTGTTAAACTGTTTTATAAGAATTCGGAAAGTGCCAGTGCGGCATTGCGAGGATATCGCTACATGAAAGGTATGCGAGACAGCAAGGGACCAATAACGCCGTCTGCATTGAACAAACTGATTAAGAAATTTGAAGCTACAGATTAGTTGACTTCACGGCCAAGAAGTGGAAGCCCCTCAACAGCCGCTGCTGCTGCAACGACAGTGGAGCAGACGGTGCAAGCCATGTCGGCGGTTACTGCACACGGAGAGTGCAGTGTTCGAGAAGTTTCGATGCAGACAGGAGTGTCGTACGAAAGTGTCTGGAGAGCGCTGCGAATAACTCTGAAAAGATATCCTTACAAATTGCAACATAACCAAGAACTGAAACTGTTGACTTTGAATGTCGCCGAGATTTTGCGAATTTCGTATTCAATAAGATGGACGAGCAGCACGACTGGCTTCACAACGTGCTTTGGACAGATGAAGCGCATTTCACACTGTCTGGCGCTGTTAACATACACAACTGTCGTGTGTGGGCCAAAGACAATCCACATGCATTTGTGGAGGTACCCTTCCATCAGCCTAAAGTGACCGTTTGGTTCGAAGAAGTCACACAAACGGGTTTCAAAACAGTTTCCGTCATTGGTCCGCGATATGCTGCACTGTTACAGAACAACATTATTCCTGAACTGCAAGCCAGACAGGCACTCCAAACAGTCACCTTTCAGAAGGATGGAGCACCACCTCATTTTTCTGCCTATGCAACGCCTGCTACGTTCAACATTTGGGGAGGATCGCATTATCAGTCGCGCCTTTAAGTAAGCATGGCCTCCACGATCTCCCGATCTCACACCCTGCGACTTTTGGCTGTGGGGATTCTTGAAGTCAAGTCAAAGGTGTACCGCGACCGACCGGCATCATTAGCTGCACTTGAAGATGCCATCCGGCAACATGTGTCTGCCATAACGCACGAAATGCTTCTAAATGCTGTGAATGGTGTGGTCACTCGCCTTACAGCTGTACTTCTGAATGATGGACAGCACATTGAACATTTACTGTAATTAATTAACTGTACTAAAGCTGAATTGTAAAGAATCTCATTTTTTTTCCTTCTAAATCAGCTTTTCGTGACATAACACACTACAGCGCCATCTGTTGGTAGGCAAAAAAACTATTTTTTGTTATGTTGCGACACAAAACCCGGTTTATTTTTCAAGTGTTTGGTTCAAACCATATCTTTGTATCTTGCTTCGTTTTCGAATTATTCATTTTTAAAGTTGGTCCTGACTTCTGGATCACCCGGTATATATATATATATATATATATATATATATATATATATATATATATATATATATATATATATATATATATATATATATATATATATATATATATATATATATATATATATATATATATATATATATATATATATATATATATATATATATATATATATATATATATATATATATATATTATATATATATATATCAAACAAGCAAGCAAACTTTTTTTTTATTCAGACTGATAACTGACATTGAGATATGTATTTATGAAATTGTATATACTTGGTGTTGTAACAATATAAACTCTAATTTTTTAAACCATAAAAGTTTTCGTATTTTTGACCACAGTATATGAATCCTGCAGTATTGTATTACATAATTGAAGTTTAATTTTTATGATTGTAAATCATGACAATAAAATAAAGAAGAGGATGAAATAGAAGCTGATTGAAATATTTATGAACTGGGTACTCGAACATTTTTGTGCAGTTTTGTGAAAAGTTAAATATTAATCGTGAAATATTTTTCTATACTTTGGACCATTAATGAATAAGTAGAACAAAATCTATTTAATATTGCATTCTATTGCATTGTGAAACTTTAATCTTGCTGCATTTGAATTTCCCACACAAGCTACAACGCTTTGCAGTAGAAAGCTTGTGAATTTTAGGTTTTGGTTGAAAAGTTAACGGATACATGTTTTGACTATAGCCTCTAGTCACTATAGTTAGACGATGCGCTTTATGTGTCAATTGAAATGTACTACGTTATAACCACAAGTATAATTTGATTTGCTTCGGTTTTGTAATGCTGCATCTATCAGCGAAATGTATAACTTAGTAATAAACAAACACTTAACCCTTAAATGCATATTGTTGCCTTTTCGATACATTCCTTAAATGCGTAGAATGTAGATCTCTTTATGTAGTAACCTTTGCATAGTGTTTTTATTTTAATTTTACCGAAACTATTTTATCGTTTTCGAACGCAACTATAAGCCGACCAAACGGTATAGTGGTTAGCGTGCTGGCTTCTAGACCGCGAGGTTGTGGGTTCGAGTCCCGTGTTGGCATGGGTGTTTGTAAATGTATGTTGGTTTGTTAAATGACGAAATGTTTCGGCGCATTATAGCCCTCGTGTTGCTGACGGCGCCAGATAATCTGAATACAACCAACCAACCAATCGAACGCAACTATAATCTTTGACAGTTTATTTCTTTATCTGTGACAATTTTTATTGTTGGGGGCGCTGTTGTCTGAGTACAATTTCATTTCGGCGGATGTTACGAATTACGATAATTTATATAAAAGGTAATAAAAACACACAGGAAAAATTGTTTTCTGGTAAAAACAAGGTAGAGTAACGAATTATATTGATATTTTTGCATATACTGATAAATTTATGCGAGGAAAATGCAGCTTTTTTTGTGATGTAAAACTACAGCAATATACAAAATCCTAATGTTTTTTTTAATATTATTATTTTTCTCTTTAGCAACACCCATTTCTTAGTTGATTTCAAATTTTATTTATTGAAAATAAAATTTCATGCATTTAAGGGTTAAAGAACGGGGTATTTGAAGGAATTTATAGGTTGTGATGGGGTGCAGTTGGTTTTGCTTTATTAATTATTTACACGTGTGCTCTGTGCATTAGAAGTCAGAAATATCAATCAAAATAAATATCGATACTATATCGTTGCATAGAAAAAAAAATCGAAATATTGATACATGATTTTTTTTAATTTGATTTTCAATTTTGCCAGAATTGAGTTTTTTTCGGGGCAAATTTCTACTTTTCATGATTTCTTTTTTGTAAGGTGACTACTTTTTCAACTGGAATGGATCTACTACAAAAAAAAGTTATATTTTCACTTAATTGATGCAGTGATTTTAAGAAAAATTTAGATAATTTTCAATAGCTTTTAAGTGTTTAGCAAAATATCGAATATTGGCGACATTTTAACTGTCTCTCCGCCAAGTTCAAACATTAGTTTAGAAGTTTTTGAAAAGGGAATAAAGAAAATCGAAAAAAACACATGGAACTACAAAACGATCTTCGAAAAACTAAAAATGTTTGAAATTATCGGTATATCGGTGACTTTTATCGATATTTTTACTATCGATATTTTTTAGAAATATCGATAAAATTATCTTCGTATCGATATATCGCCGAGTATATTGAGTTTTTTTCTTTGCTAATAAATTCCGATTGTGGTGTCACTTAGTGTTTCTTAAAAATCATAAAAATAATTTTCTAAAAAATCTGAAAAAATCAAAATATATTTTAAATGATCTAAATAAACAAGGTAAAAGTTAAAAACAATGACTGTTTATCCATTTCAAAGCCGTCTTTAATGGGTTAAAAGTGTGATACACTTTTACAATAAACACAAAGGATAGTATAAAATTATATAAAACCATCGTTTGGTTAAACAAAATTTTTGTATAATTATTTATTTCCCCTGTAACATTGGTGATACGTAGAGAAAAGGGGTAAAGGGTCTTTTCGAACAAATTAAGATTAAAAAAATTTCTTTAAATTGGATTTCGGACAAAATTTTAAATAATTATTATAATTTTTTCTCAATTGAGTTTCTTCAAGCGAAAAAACAAGTTAAGTGCCGGTAACTTCTTTAGTTGATCACAAAAATAAAACTCTTAAGACCAAACATTCGGTATTCGGAGAACTTTAAAATTTTAAATATTTGTAGTATTTGATTTCTAGTTTCTTAACGGATAGCCAGAATGTTAAAATTTAATTTTTTTTTCTTATTTATTCAATTTTAAAGTTATAATGTAAAAATAATTTAATTGGAATGAAGAATTTTCACACTGCTAAAATCCTTGAAATAGGTGTTTACATTAAAAAAATATAACTATAAATTTGAATTTTATATTTTCGTTTTCTCTTTAGCTTTCCATTTCAAATGTATACCAGTATGTGGTTCCATCCATACCACCATTGAAATACCTGTCCTAGTTTCAAGAATAATTTTTATGTAGAATATTTAATAGTATTAAACTATAATAAAAACTACTGTGATTTTTTTTTTCTAAGAATTAACATAAACTTAGGTACTTAAATAAGTACACATAAAAACAACTGATCAAAAATTCATACATAAAATTCTAAAAGGTAAACAAGTTTAATATTTATAAAAGAAAAGGCATAAGTATAAATTACTACACAGTAATCTTCTTATAGTGTTCAGCCACTTTTGTGACTTTGAATTCAGCAACAGGTACGTGTTTTCTTTTTTATCTTCTTTTCCATTAATTTCCAAAAAAATATACCGTTTGAAAGTACAGCAACTCCGATTTGACATTTCCCATGGTATCAGGATAAAAATAAAAAATAAAAAGATGCTTAAGATATAGTTAAACATAAAATCGAAGCAATAAAAAAATATTCAAGGGCAAAATAAATAAATACCTATTAAGCACAGGACTTTAGGCACATGAAGAGGGGATAGGATGCTAAATTCGCAAAATGTTGCAAATTTCTTTATTGCTTAAATAAACCAACTTTTAAAATCAGTAAAAAATTTTAAAAAAAGTATTGGTAAAGTATTATTTTAAATTTTAGTTAAAAATTTAAAAAAGGCTAATGATATTTTTAAGTTAAATAAAAAAAAAATAGATTTATTCTTTGATTCTCTAAAAGTAATTTAGTATAAGAAATTGAAATTAGAACAATAAATTGTGGACTTAAGAAATAGACCAAATTTTACACAAATTTAAATTAGATTTTTTTTTAAAAAAGTGCTATGTTTATATAAAAAAGTTCATTCATCTAATTTAATTAAATTACACCTCCCCAAAGAAATTAAAAACAGTTACTTTAAAATTGGAGATTTTTAGTTTTTGTGTCGTATATCCTCCTTAATAAAATGGGTTCTACATAAATGATTAATTAGTTATTTTATTTTTAAAGATGTTCAATGAGAATTAGTTATTTCCGTTTACATTGTTTTCTGTGAATTAAATTCCAACTTCAGGAATTGATAGGCATTGTAAATGTTTTTTTTTTTTGTTTTTTTTTTTTGTTTTTTTTAAGATTCATGCCTTAGAAAGTAACTTTCAAACAACGAATGGTCGAATTGAAAGAAGGAATGGGTTTTGATATTTAACCTTGAATTTCATCCTTCATTATGTCCATAGAAAATTGGATGAATTGAAAACGTATCATACAGAAATCCTTCTTAAAGAAACATAGAACCGTAGAAATTGTTCATCTAAAAATCCTTAAAAAAAAAATTAAAAAAAAAAAAAAAAAAAAAATATACAAACTATACGAGAAATTGGATAAATAAAACATATACCATCGGAAAATTCTCCTTAAAATGGAAAAACATAAAAATGGAAAATTAAATGAATATAAACTGTATCATCCAAAAATCTTTCAATGAAGAATAACGCACAGTACCGAAATAAAATGTATATAAAACGTATCATCGGGAAATCATCTATAAAAAAAACCAAGCAATACAGGAATAACATATCATCCAAAAAATATAAAAATGAAAAACATATCCAGATATCCTTTTAAAAGAAGGGGGAAGGGGAGGGAAATTGGAAAATTGAATATATGCAGTCAAGAAAAATATACAGTCAGAGTCAAAAGTTAAAAAGGGAACGTACACCTCCTTTTATAGATCAAATTTATCGAGAAAAACAAAGCATTAAATCGAAATTAAAATTGTCTTGTATATAACAGATGTCGCAATCATTATGTTGAAGTAGTCACCAAGGAAAATCAAATCCTGATATATGTAAAAACGCCACTAATGTATTTATGAAAAATGGCGACTCAAAAGTGATCGTACAGCGCACATGTTCCTCTTGATTTTGTTTTCAATTGGGTTTTGAGAGTTCAGTAATTCTGGAAATTAAGCTTATCTAAGATGAAATTTCCCTTCACTTCATATTATTGAGAGTTATTGGAACGCGTCGCGAAGAAATGAGTGAGAAAGTTCGTAAACTGATATTGCGGTTCAAAAAAATGAAAGTTAATCCTTGAGAGAAGTATGGAAAATGGTGAAAAAAGTCACTTGTCAATTCATGGTATCATCCCAGGATGGTATGTGACAAGAGCTATTTAGATGATTCCACTTTCAGGGCAAGCAAAGAAATTATTCCATGTGGATGTAACGTACATTTCTTCGCAGATGTTCAACAGTTCCCGTCCATCACTGTTGTCAAAATTACAAAAGACATTTCTAATGTAAAAGAATAAACGGTTAGTGTACGTACTATATGAAGGACACTGAATTTTACTGGATATAATGGCAGAGTCCAAAAAAGAACGCTTACTCTCTGTAAAGCAAATCGTCTTGAACATCTTCTATTTTCCTAAAACTTTAAAGATCATCCCATATAGTGTTAAAAGTATCTTTTATTTACTGATGAATGTAAGGTTGAGTCACTGATACATCAAAGACACTACAAAACTCTCAGGACTGCAAATTCTGAACTACAACAAAGAAATATGGTGTCGACAGTGTAGTATGGTGGAGGATATTAGATGGCTTGAAGGTAGATAATGGCTTCAGGTGTAGGTGAATTTCCTTTTGCAGACACTAAATGAATAGTTTTGTCTACTTAAATACACTGAAACAAAAAGATTATAAAAGTTTTAAGGTGTACGTATACCCTACAATTCACGAAAATCGATAAGAATATTCATTTTTTTTGTTATTATATATTATTGAAGATTTATTTAATATTATATTTATTATTGAATTATTATGTGTCGTACTCCATGTTATGCAAATTTCATGGTTATTTCTGTAACCGTAATTGTTGTAAAAGGTATATATATACAGGATTGGATTGTGATGGTTATGAGGCTTCATACTTGTAAACTTATCTTATTAAATTGATTTTGTTGATGATTATGGGCTGGCTGTGTTATTTGTGGCATCCTGAGTTTATTTTGGTGTGAAATGTCTAACAGGGTTATGGGCCTAGAACAGGGTGCCCTGAATAGGATTCTCAGAGAAAGCCAGTAGAAAAGCCCAATGAGTTAATAGAAGTCAAAAGTATGTAGAAGTGTGTTGACGTGATAGAGTGTACTTCAAACTTATTTAAGATAAAAGCGTGCTGAAGATGACTGAACTATCTGAGTTAAGTTTTAATTTTCCGAAGCTAAATTCGACGAACTATGCTAGTTGGAAATGTGACGTTAAAGTGCTGCTAATAGACAGAGGTTCTTGGGAGTTTATTACGAACGAGGCGACGCCATGTCCGGATGAAGCATCAGACAGAGAAAGGCGAATGTACAACTGGAGAAAAGATCGAGCATATACAACAATATATCAAGCAGTGGAACGGAAGTATCAATCCCTGATTTCAGCTACAACAGACGGAAAAGAAGCGTGGGAAATTCTGAAAAAGAATTTTGAACCGGTTTCAAGAGCACGTTTGACTGGACTTGTTGACGAATTCTATGATCTGAGGTTCGAACCAGAGAACGAGACGATTGGGATCTTTATCAAAAGAGTCGCGGAGAAAGCACAACAGACAAAAGAAGCTGGATTTGCAATACCCGAGTTGTTGCAGTGTTTCCAGTTAATCAGAAGGCTTCCGGCTGAATACGACAATATAGTTCAAGTGTTATATCGACTTGATGAAGACAACTTTAGGATGGAAAATGTGGAAGATAGTCTTATAAATGAATCTGGCCGCATATTACAGAAGAAGAAAGACGGTGAAGTTGAGGGGATAGCGGATGCGTTCATTGCAAAAGGGCCGAAAACGACAAAGCCTAATCATCCTCAAAGAGCTACAGAACGAAGAATTGTGGGGCCGTGCTGGAGATGCAAGCAAAAAGGACATATAATGCGAGATTGCAGGGTTCAACTACAGAAACAGCCAGTCACACAAAAACAGTATAACACATCGCGAAGACAAGACCGAAATTTTCAAAGCGACATGTACTATGTGGGGTCAGAAAATGATTTGGATCCACATGTAGTTATTCAGGATAAGAATCTAGAAATGAGCGAGTGGCTCATAGATTCAGCGGCAACTTCCCATTTTTGTAACAAAAAGGAGTATTTCAAGGATTTCAGAAGTCTAGTATCGACAACAGCTTTTGTAGGAGACAAGAACACAAATCTAAAGATTGAAGGTACAGGTACTGTAAAGTTAGTTTTTACAGATGCTAATCGTAAGATAAATTTGATTCTGAGAAATGTATTGTACGCACCTAACATACGCCGTAACTTAATAAGTGGTGCATGCATTGATATAGCAAAGCATACAGTGTTTTGGGGAAATGATAAAATGATTGTATATAATGAATTGAACGAGTATTTTTATTCTGTACGTAGGAAGGGTAGATTGTATATTTTATATGCTTATTGCAATAGTAAAAGGTCTGAATGTAATTTTACTTATAGTACGAACATTGAAATAGTTCATAAGCGTTTTGGTCATGTCAATATTCCTTTATTAAGGCAGATGAGTCGAAATAATGTGGTCTATGGTTTGGAAAAGTTAGTTGGTAAATTAGACTCGTGCGATACATGTAAAATAGCGAAATCAACTAGGTCATCATTAAAATTAAATTACGAACGAAGAACTAGTAATGATCTGGATAGAATACATATGGATTTATGGGGACCTGCATCAACAAAAACTTTAGGAGGGAAAAGATATTTTTTGTCCATAATTGATGAGTTCTCAAGGAAAGTAGAAGTATATACGGTCAAGGAGAAAACGGAGGTTTTTGGTTGTTTCAAAAACTACTTGGCGATATCCGAAAGACAACATAATACTAAATTAAAGTGCGTGAGAACAGACAATGGTTTAGAATTTTGTCATAAAGAATTCGAAACTTATTTGCGTGAGTTGGGGATCAGAATTGAAAGATCATCCGTAGCAACACCAGAGCAGATGGGAATTTGCGAAAAATTTAATAGAACTTGTATGGACGGGGTCAGATCTATGCTTTTTGATAGCGGATTAAAGCCACAATTTTGGGGAGAAGCGTTATACGCGTTTACATACATAAGAAACCGCTGTGAACATAAGTTGTTAAACGGAAAAACTCCAATTGAACTTTGGACTGGTCACAAGCCGTCAGTAAGGCATTTTAGAATATTAGGATCATTGGCATTTGTCCATATACCTAAAGTTAACAGAAATAAGTTACAACCAAGGGCAAAGATAGGTATCTTAATTGGCTATGCAAGTCAAACCAAGGGGTATAGGATTTATCTACCAAAAGAAAGGAAAATTGTAGAAACGATACACGTGAAAATAGACGAAGGCAAGAGAGCTGTTGATGTTTTATTTGGTAAAGATAGAGCATGTGAATACGTAAAAATTAGAAGTCTTGATAGTGAACATTTTAACGAAGATGAACAGGAAAATGAGAATACCATTTCAGTCTCAAAGGTTAATAAAACTCAAGTAGAGGAGTTGGATGGTAAGAAAGAGATGCGTCCTGAGAGAGCAGATAAACAAAAACTGGATGTTAAATCATGGAGACGAGAGGAAAAGATTAATACATTAGGCAATAGGGTCTATGTGTATTATTTTACACCTGATAATGCAAGACTAAGATCACAAAATGACGTTCAAAAATATTGCGAAATGCATGACATTGTGTATGATTCGAGTGTGTGTTCTTTTAAACCAGAATCTACTGTTCAAGCTCAGTCTGAAATTGTGAATATCAATAATGAAAATCGAGAAACTAATTCAGAAGGACAAAGTAATGAGTCTATGTATTTTGAAAACTGCATAGAAGACATATTTCAAGATGAAATTTATAACGTGGAATTACCAAAGAGCTTTGCAGATACACAGAAGAGTGAAGATAAGATCGAGTGGGATTCTGCTATGTTAGATGAAATTCAAACAATGAAAGACAGACAAGTTTGGAAGTTAGTTAACCCGCCGCCAAATGCAAAGATTGTAGGATGTAGGTGGGTGTACACGGTTAAATGCGATGATAACAATAAAGTACAACGGTTCAAAGCGAGACTTTGTGCACAAGATTTCAAACAGGGACAAGGAAGACATATTTTTGAATACACTGATATTTTTTCACCTGTGATAAATTTTTCTGTACTAAAATTTCTTTTTATACTTTTAGTGTGTTTGTTAGGTTGGAATCATTTTCAGCTTGATGTCAAGTCTGCATATTTGTACAGCAAATTGGACACGATAGTGTATATGAGACAACCACCTGGTTTTGTAGAAAGTGGTAATGAACAAAAGGTCTGTAAACTAGAAAAAGCCATTTATGGACTTAGAGTATCTTCAAGGCAATGGGCAACAGAGTTTGATTCGATAGTTAAGAAACTTGGATTTGAAAGTTTGTGTTGGGTTAATTGTGTTTATAAGTACAATAATGTTATATTAGCTGTATATGTTGATGATCTAATTTTATTTGGAAAAGAGATTTCAGAAATAGAAATTGTTATTTCAAAACTTAAGGCAAGTTTAGATGTTAAAGAATTAGGAAAGGTAAAATTTTTACTTGGAGTTAATTTTGATTGTAATGAGAAAGGAGTTTTTTTGCATCAACAAACTTATATTAAAAAGTTAATGAATCGATTTGCTGGATTACCAAAATCTAATGTCAGTTTACCATTTAAAGTTGGTGTGACACTTCCAGATGTAGTTAAAGAAACTGAAATTGTAGAAAGTGATTTAATGTTAAGTTACCCTTACAGATCGTTGATAGGATGCTTAATGTTTTTAGCAGACCGAAGTAGACCAGATATAAGTTTTTCAGTTAATTTAATGTCACAATTTTGTAATGGGTATACATTTGAGCATTGGAAAATTGTTGTAGATATTATAAACTATGTTTTTAATACTATAGATTATAAGATAAATCTTTCAGATGTTTGCAATGGTAATTTAACGGCATATTCAGATGCGAATTGGGGTTGTAGATTATCAAATCGTCATTCAACGAGTGGTCATATTTTGTTTCTCGGTAATATACCATTTTCTTGGAAATCTAGAAAGCAGCGATGTATTGCTCTTAGCACTATGGAGTCTGAATTTGTAGCTTTGACTGAATCGGTTAAAGAATTAATTTGGTTTACAAATATTCTAAGAGAATTAAATTTATTTAAAGTAGAAATACCGACGCAGTATTGCGATAATCAATCTGCGATTTACTTCACGAAAAATTCAGTTGAGAATTTGAGAACAAAGCACATTGATATCAAGTATCAGTTCATAAGACAATTGTTAGTTGAAGATAAATTTGATTTAAAGTATGTTATGTCTTCAGAAAATGTAGCTGATTTTCTGACGAAGCCTCTTGTGAAAGAGAAGTTGAAAAATTGTTTGCATTTTATATTTAATCAAATGTATTGATGTTTTCTTTTAAGGTAAAGCTTTACGGAGATTATGTAAAGAAGGATTAGAATTTGCTTATGGAGTCCGATGGGGCCGAATATTGGAGATTTATTTAATATTATATTTATTATTGAATTATTATGTGTCGTACTCCATGTTATGCAAATTTCATGGTTATTTCTGTAACCGTAATTGTTGTAAAAGGTATATATATACAGGATTGGATTGTGATGGTTATGAGGCTTCATACTTGTAAACTTATCTTATTAAATTGATTTTGTTGATGATTATGGGCTGGCTGTGTTATTTGTGGCATCCTGAGTTTATTTTGGTGTGAAATGACCAACATATATTAATATTCTCTGATACTTTAGCTTTCAAACAATACTAAACATGGGAAAATATCCTAAATAGTCTTTAAATTGCAATCAATTATAGGTAGGTACTTCCCCTGTTAGATACCAAGTTTTAAAACTTTAAACCTGTTTTTCTGACCAACTGTATTTTGATTATGTCACGCTTTATTCAAACAACGATAATTCAACAACAAAATGTTCAATTATAATTTTTTTTTGTATCATAGTAATCTACATAATATGCTAGATGTTTTGAAACTCAATTACATAATATTGGTTGAGAAATTGATTTTTTAGGGATTTTTAAAACTTAGAATTCTTTGAAAAAAATGGATTTTTTTTTCATGTTTTCACACAAAATAAATTGTAAAACAAAAACTCTTCTATATAAGAAACTTAATTGAGATTCAAAACATTAAGAATAATATTTCGAATGGTTTCCAAGTAGAATTGCGTTTCTAAGTAAATTAGAATTTGATATATCATTGTTTGAAAAAGAGACTAATTATCTAATTAAAGCTTAATTAACAAATTAACAATTGCCGAAATTTAAATTTTTATTATGAAATTATTTTAATCATATACTTTCTAACTAATCTAAAAAATAATTGGATTTTTAAACTCAGAATTAAAAAAAAAATGTTCTAGGGTATACATACACCTTAACAATTTTCCTTACGGAACTTCTGGGTCTTTCAGAAGGACAGATATCCCAAGCATACAGCTGCAATGAAAAAGCTATAGCTCCATTACCACACCCCATAACAACTGAATAGACCAACCCAGTCCCCAAATTTGATTCCGATCCAATATGTCTGAAGAATAATAAATAAAATATTTTAAAATAAAACTGTCGCAAACACAGTATCACTTCGAAATGTATTGAACACACTGGGGAAATTCATTGAGGTAAAAGATGCATATAAAAAAGTCATAAAGGTTATTCGCGAGCCAAACAAATATTAATTGTTAAATATTTAGATTACAAAGTTTGCCAAAATTAAAAATAATTTCGCCGTACGATGACATTTGCTTTATTATTTTTCTCTGTTAAAAAACAAATGTTTGAAAAAAATGTTTTTCATATTCATGTAAAATTTTTGACCTTTGGGGAAGTATAATAGTTTTATATAAAAAGTATCATTTTTCCCTTCTTACTAAGCACACATTTGAAAACTAAGTTTTTGAAATTTGAAGGTGTACGTTTACTTTTGACGCTGACTGTATGTTATTGGTATAGGAGAAAATTAGGACTACGTAAAATGTGACGACGTAAAATTGGGGTTTTACTGGAAAAACAGTTCTAGAAAAATTCTAATTGTTAGTGGAATACATTATTTCATATTTTAAAGAACAGATTTAGTAACAAAATTGACACCTTTACGCACTACAGCAAAAAAAAAAAGAATTATCAATCTGTAGAGTAGATAATGTAGTGAGACACCACTGTTCTAAGTATTTATCTTGCGGATCCATTTATATTATTGGAGCCACTAAATAAAACAGCTCTATGACTTTATCTACAAATCGAAAATGGGTTGTTGTGTTTTTATAAAAATTAAAATAAACTTTTCTACTGGTGAAATTTAAATAAAGGGAATGGGGGGGGGGGGCGTTTATTCAAAGAAAAAGTATAATAGTATGAATTACGCTACCCCAAGTCTGTAGTACGATTTATTTTGGATTATAAAATTAAGGTAAAAGGTTTTTGTCTCGTTTTATAGGCATTCTTTATTCATATTAGTTAAAACAAAGAAAATATGCAAGGAATAAATAAACGTTTAGGTGGCTAAGTTTCATAAAAACAATTTCTTCGTGTTTGGAACAGTAGATGGCGACACTATAAACCGAATATGATTATATTATTTGTTTTTTTTAGATTTTTTTAAATCCAAATATCTTTATTTTTAAGAATAGCCTTCCAAATAACAGTGACGTGATGATGTGGTATTAATTTCTTTTTTTTTTAAATAGATACGAGAAAAAGTGTGTTTACATAGAGACATCTGCCCATTAAGTACATCTGAATTTAGAAAATAATGAAGGGAGTTGAATAAAACGGTTACTGCCAAATTTCAAGCATTTCTCTTAATAAATTAAAAGGTCTTTTATTTGATTTTCCATGTTCGACAGATGTCTATGTATCGATGAACTGTATTTATTTATTCGTTTGAAATGTCCAAGTAACTCTTATTAACTAAAAAAATCAATTAATTATATCAATTTTCTATGCAAATTCATACAAGTATTATTATTAATGCGTTCAATTTTGTTAGAATCATTTCTAAAATTCAATTTCATGAAATTTTTTTTAATAGGAAAACGTAAAAGTTTTGAGGACGATTACTCACAACAATTCTCACCATTACTTTGCTTTCTTGCACATCGGATTTTTGATTCGATGTTGATATACAACCAGAAATAAGATTAAATAAATTCAAATGTAAAACAATTACTATAATAATTAATATATATGTATATATATCTTTTGCTTTTATACTTAAATTATTCACAATACAGAAGTCATGTTTTTACTCTATCTCACCTATATTTTCCAATACAGAAGTCATGGTTTACTCTAACTCGCATATGTTTTCCAATACAGAAGTCATGTTTTTACTCTATCTCGTTCATATTTTCCTATACAGAAGTCATGGTTTTACTCCAGCTCTCATATATTTTCCAATACAGATGTCATGTTTTTACTTTATCTCGTACATATTTTCCAATACAGAAGTCATGGTTTTACTCCAGCTCTCACATATTTTCCAATACAGAAGTCATGTTTTTACTCTATCTCACACTTATTTTCATATACAGAAGTCATGTTTTTACTCTATCTCTCACATATTTTCTGCAAACAATGAGTATAGTACGTAAACAATGAACTGCCGAATAGGATTTTGAGAAACCACAAACGACTGATCCTTGGCAAAGTTTGTTGCTTTAATTTAAAGGGCTACTAGATAATTTTTAGGAAAAAATTATATTTTATGGTGAAACAAAAAAATGCGCCTTACAACTGTGTATGTATATGAAGCATGTCGATTTGAAAAAAATATTTTGGTGCAACATATCTTAGAAATATCAAACACAACTGTAAACATTCTTTATAATTATCTCTAGGCCAATTTCGCGGTTCTACTATTTATCTGAAAGATAGGTGAAAAAAATCATTAATCTTTCAAGATGTTCGAAAATCCTTTAAATTGTTTGTAAATTTGACACTTTCAATATCACGGCCCACACATTTTTTGTGTGTGTCAGTTTTAGACTTCTGGGAAATCTTTTGAAGTTACGAAGCTGAGGGGGCCATTATATATGGAACCATATTGCTTGGCAATTATTATAAAGCAAATTACGCAAATTTTGACCAGTGGATGGTAATTTACTGTCAGAAATTTGATGGGACATGCATCCTATCGGTAAAATCTTGTCTTTCTGCCTCAAAATTCAGACTGCTTGAAGGTGTAGAAGACGAAGTTGAAAAATCTGAAATCATGATTAAAATTGAAATGTAATATTTAAAAAAATTATTCTTAAATATAATTTTTAATTGAAGCATTGCTTTGAAGACATGTTTGAATGCGAATAATTAAAAATTTTCAAAAACAAAGGTAACAGTTAACTTTTTGGTACGAAGCAAAATATGAAATGAATTGTCGAAAAAATAATAATTACTCTTCTTGCCACATATATTGATTCATAATTTACGAAATGTTCGTGGCAACGGCATATCTCCATAGCTGTAAAACTAAGCATTACATTGAAAAAAATTCATCATGTAAATACTTTCCAATCTTGTTCGGTCAGTAGAACAGACGTATAACCTGTGGATAATTTAGACAAAAGCAAAAGGGATTTCCACTCAACATATGCCTTCTTTAACGGTCCACTTTTGGATACAAATGGAAAATTTCTTTCATGATATTTTTAATACAATTCTTTGATTTAAATGTTACTAACTAAAATTATCATTGCATGTTTATTATTATATTATTATCATTATCATCATATTAATATCATTATAATCTAGATTTTAATATTATATCATGGATCATGATATAATTATCATTATAATATAATATAATAATTATAATAATAATTATTATTATAATTATTAATTATATTAATAATTATATTATAATTATTATTAATAATTATATTATAATTATTAATTATTAATTATAATTATTATTATTACTATCAATAATAATAATTATTGATAATAATAATAATAATTATTATTATTACTATCATCGTTATTATTTTTAATAGTATTACAGTTACTTCTATTATTATTATTATTTATTATTTATTGTGCTTAAATCCTTTCAAAGATTATTTTTATTTATCGTTTTAAATTAAACATAATAGCACTCACTGAATATTCATTCAAACTTGTGCTTTTTTTTTTTTTTTTTTTTTTTTGAGAAATTTACATCCTCATAAATTTTAATTTTAGCATTTTATTAATGATGAAAGAAGAATAAAATTAAATGCTTGATTGTTCGCTAAAAATCCCGTTTCAGTTTTATAATAGAAAAGAAGGAAAATATCTTCTGTTTAAAATTTAAAACGTAGAAGCCTTTGAGATTGACGAAAATATAGATTTTGAAGATTTTTGAGTAGATGTATAAAATTAATGTTTAGAATGAAACTTATAATTTGAATAAAAACATGGAGTCGAATACTTTACGAATGCAATATTTTTTTTATAGAAAGGCCAGATAAGGACGTACTTATCACGATGTTTATTTATTAAATATGTTTGAAAATGCAAGAAAATTGTTATGAAAAATATTTCTCGCACACTTGACTAAAATTAAAAATTAAAAAAGATGATTATACAGAATAGAATAAGCCTTTGTTAACATGTGTTAGCCGAAAAATGTGTTTACCGAAAATTACAAATTGTGCATTTTTTAATAGTTTTTTCCAATTTAATTTTACTTGCCAATATAGTATTAAATTTAAAGCTAATTTGAAAGAAAGAAAAAAAAAAAAAGAAAAAAAAAAAGCATTTCTATTTTGTCACTTTGCCTTAAAATACGCCTTTGCCTTTTAATACACATTATTACATTACTTTTAGTTGACTATCAAGTATAATTTAATTCTATAATGTTTATCTCATATTTTCAAAGGGAAAATTGTAATATACTTTACAACAATATAAAGACATATTAGAAGAACATTTTTTCCCCTGTGGCACAGTTTTAATTAAAGTAAATTCACAACGAACACAGAAGCTGCAAAATTTAGCTCTGCACTCTGCAAATGGCTTAAAATATACGGTAACTAGGAAACAAAGCTTCTTTTCAAAACGGGGTTGTTCCTTAGTAACTTTTAAATCAATAAATGAGACGCCTTTTCTAAAAACATTAAAAAAAAAAAAACACAAGAACATTTTTTATGAGAAAGAATTATTACGAAGGTATTACTTTTATTTTTATACCTCCCTCCCCACAAACAAAGAAAGAAAAAAAAAAAAACTTATTAAACCAGTTATGGAATCTTCGATTAGACAAGTCGTAAATTGACCGACCATTATTTTGTATTACAAAGTAGCCGAACAACTGCTACACTCGGAGGAAATCAAGTGACCAATGAGGGGCAAATGCAGATGCCGCGCAGTCGCAGTAGAGTTTCGGATGAAAACAAGCGGAAAACATTGGCATTTGTTTACCTGTCCGCACATTAAGCAAAGGAATAGCCGGGGTTTCTGTTTAGATGAACATTTGTGAAAACGCGAAATTGAATTATTGTTAGTGGTGTCTTTTTTTAACAAATGGATACCTTTGTTTCTTAAGGTAAGAATTTTATTTTATTTAACTGTAAGTAAAAATATAAATTTGCTGATTTTAAGGTTTCTACAGTTTTATAAAAGCTGGGAAATGTTGATTGCTTTTGGTGGTTAAAACTGTTTAAAGTGTATGAATGATTTTCTTCGAACCTTAAGAAAATACAACATATTCATTGAAAAGGCTAAGATTTATATTTTAAAATTTAATAATAATAAATAAGATTTATATTGAAAACAATTGAACAAACATTAAAATAATTCAACACATATTGCATTGTATATTTTAATACAATATATTATTGATTTATTAAATATTTTGTTTTATTTAATCTACTCAAAGATTAAGAAAGAAAAGAACAGTCAGTAGAGGTAACAATTCTATACAATGTTGTTGAAATACTCATTTGTAAAATGAATTTTAAAAAATGTATTAATGTATCATGTAAAATAAATTATATTGTTTTAAATTTGTCTGAAATTTGAAAACATTTACACAGCTGGCAACCATATGCATGAACTTGTATTATACTGTAAACATCAAATTCAAGATCTTCCTATTTACCAGAATTTTTTTTTTAGTACAATTTATTTATATTTTAGCTAAACTTATTAAAGCTAAAACATTAACTTTCTGACCGATTCACTCAGCCGTTCATTATTAAATATCACATTCCCAATGGCATCAAATGCCTGAAATTTGGCACAGTTGGTTATTGTAAGTTAATTAAGATAATAAAAGATTTGTAATGCTATATTTTGTAATTCAGGCAGTGAAATCATGAAAAGGAGGGTGATTGGAAATACGCTCATAATTTAGGATCTAATTAAATCAATTTGAGCTTGTATATTTGTATAGTTATCTGTATAAATCTAGTTTTTTAGATACTCAATGTCATAATGGGAATATGAACTTATTTTTTTTTTCCGTTTAAGAAAAAACTTTTTAAGCTCATGTTTAGATAGTGTTTTTTGTTAACAAATTAGTGTGACTACACGAATTTTGTTGTTATTTGATTTTATTACTGGTAGAATAAGTAAATGTCCCATAGGATTAAAAATTTATGTTATTTCTTTCTTGCGTGCTATTACCGGATATCAGGCAGCATTTGGCAATGGTGTTCTAGTATTAGATAATTTATCAAAAATAATGTTGAAAATATTCGACTAAATTGACTTTTATTCACGTATTAGTACCATTTATGTATACTTAAAGAAAATACCCAATATTTTTTTTTTTTGACAATCAGTGCAAAACACAATATAAATCACGAGAATCTCTTTAAATTGACATTAATATATTAAATAACTTTTCATTTCAAATAGTTGAAAGCGACATTCCATTTAAGATTAAAATGAAAGTTAAATTCAATATCTATTTATGATTGGATGTACTTCAATATAAAGGTACACTGTAAAAAGCTTAAGTATTGGTTTTTTTTAAGCATACCATTATAATACAATGTACGACTTGTTTAAAAATGGATATATCCTAAAATATAATGAGGAAGTATAAGTCCGCCATTTTTCATAAATAACACATTGATTACGTAGGAATTCATTTTATGCTACACTCATATTTTTTCAGTACAAGGTATATTAATATTTCTTATCTTGTCTACACATTGAAACCGAATATATTGAACGAATGCGGTCTTTGGTTAGAAAACAAACAACAGTGACGAAATTATTTTTCGCCACTGCCCTACAAGGTGTTTCTGAATGAGATGCACTGAAAACAAAATAAATAATTGTCACTTATTAAAAGCAGAGGAAAATGTATTTATATGTGTATATTCGTTAAAAATCATTATATAAAAAAAATATGGGTATAGAAGTATAACTGATAGTAAGTATATAACAAAAACTTTAAGAAAGGGTACATGATTGTCTACATAATATGAATTTTTATGCTCATCGAAAACAGAATTGTTGCAGTGATGCTTCTAAAACCTCAAAAGGGACAACAAAGAAGTCTTACCTGTCAAAAAATAGTTTCTTATAAACTAAATTGAAGTAAAACATTCAATTCAATAGTTCATCTAGTAACTTTATTTCCTGTGTAATTAGTACCAAGACATACAATTTTGGTAATAGTAATGTAGAAAACATTCAACTGTGTTTACAGGAAAATAGATTTGCTCATGTATACCTACACATAACTACTACGCTCATGCGCAGATAGTGCATTTGAGATTGCTTAGAGGAATTACATTTGTGGAAATTTCTCAGGGTTAGATATTGTATTATGAGAGATATAATTGGAACTTCTTTTGGAAAGAAGAACTTGGCAGGGCTCTTGTAGCTAGTCAGTCTGGTGATATATCGTATCCCGTAAGAAAATCATAGAGTATCCGTTTCCACTTCGATTTTCAAACAATTTACACAACTTGCAAATGAAACACCATTAAAACAAAAACAAACATAAGAATCCTAAAGTTTGTTCCACGTGCTTAAATTGGTACTTTCACTTTTCTACAGTGCTGCCATCTATTACATAAAATCACAACATTCCGAAATTTTTGGACAATTCCTGTTGTTTTGAACTTCAGTTTTCAAACTCTACAATGTGTAATTGTAAATAAATTATTCGTCAAAGTGGAGATTTGACCTTTAAATTTGTAGAACATTTATCATTTGTGATTTTGTATAAAGGAAAAAACTTGGCTTTGAAATGATGTATAATATTTTGGAAAACATATTTTATTTAACAGTGATTTAAGATCACTACTGTAAACTTTAAACTTGATTTGTGAATAAATAATTTTATCAATGTATGATATTTTTAACCCTCAGTGATAACTTTAATCTGGATCAACTAATTAAAACTTTCAAATTTAATTTAAAGTGTTAAATAATTAACTTTTTCTGAAGAAATCCAGATGAAATATTAAATTTACTTACCACATTTTTTTTTTTTTAGATAGTGTTGAAATTTACGAAGTTCTCCAAGTAGCCATATTTAAGGGTTAACTACTAAATATGCAGTAAGAAAAATTCCCTATAAATTTTTAAGTTGACTCATAATAAACAAGTGATAGAATACTAATGTATCTGGGTAAAAGAATTCTCGATTTGAGCCATGAGAATATTTAATTGATCAATTAATTTTCGAAATAGAGTCGAATTGACCAGCCATAACGCAATTTGTAATTTATATTGAAATTTAATTTAAATTGCAAATTCTACACATCGATCTGCTACAGGGAACCTACCAAAATTGAAGTATAACTTAAATAGTTATTTTTTCATACAATTTTGTTTCGAATATTATTTAAAAATTACCCAATAAAAACATTGCTATTAAAATTATGTAAAATTTGTTATTGCTGGCCTGTCTTAGATCCTAGAAGGTTTCCTGCATAATATTAAACACTTTAAATTAAATTTTAAAGTTTTAATTAGTTGATTCAGGTTAAAGTTATCACTGATGGTTAAAGAAATCTTACATTGATAAAATTATTTATTCACAAATCAAGTTTAAAGTTTACTGTAGTGATCTTAAATCACTGTTTACCTTCATAAGAGAAAGAATACTGTTTATAAAGCATTTTGAATATCATAAAGCACATAGTATCATTTTGAAACTACCAAGTTCGAGTACATTTTAGAATAAAAAAATATGTTCGTTAAATTTTCTATTTCAAATATATACCCCCACCTGATGGCTGTGAGCTTAGAGCTTTGATCTCGCATACCAGAGGTACAGGGTCTGAAGTTACGTTAAGCTATACATCCTGGTCTGATGAGTCGGTATTGAGCATGTTGTTGAGCATACATACCAACCAATCCAATATATACTGGTACCTTAGGTGCTGGAAGCCTATTAAAGTTCCCGCGTCAAAAAAGAAATTTAAAAGGTAGGAAACAGCGTTTAAATTAACAGACAATAGCTATGAGCAAATAATACTTGCAAGTAGTGGTGTATTTTATCCGATTATGTCCACAAACTTTTTCCGTATTAGTGCAAATTTATATGATCTTTTTTGTGTCTCTGCGACTCACTTCAACTTTATCGTTATACGCAAGAGTATTGTTTCCTAAAATGTCAGAAATAATTCTAGGATATCACCCACAGCTGCTGGGAAAAATAAAGTTATTCAAAGAGAAGGTTAGAAAATAGAAATAAGGTGAAAGTAGTCAAACTCGAAAGTACTAAATCTGCATAAGAACGGTATTCGTCATTTCTTTACATTGTTTTCAAGCGACACGGTCAGAAATACACGTTAATGCAAGTATTTTCAGAAGGTTAAATAAGCTTCAAAATATTTTGTTGCACTGCTATTCTTAAAGGCATGGTTAAAGTTTTTCTTGACAATTACGGTGACCCACTTTTGAGATTGTTAGTATAGTTTACTTAACAATAGACTTATTTTATTCAACTGTAGTGAAGCCTCGTTTTCCAGATCAATGTAGGATATACGATACCTATTGATATAAGTATGGTATCGATAGTAGGTATTTTAATATCGATACAAGATTTAATTAATTGTTCTAATATCAATTCAGAGGTCTGCTATCGAAAAAAATATCTAATGATTATTTTTTTGTTTTAATACTTATAATTAAAAAGCATATTTTATTTGATAAAAACTTTTAATATAGAATTATTTTATTTATAATTTGTTATAATGTATGTTTTATTAATTTTGTATTCCTATAAGACAGATATGAAATTAAAAAAAAAAATAATAATATACAGTTGCTTTTATTGAAAATAGTGCTATTTTAAATCTTCAAAATTTTAATGCGTCTGTAGTTAAAGCTAAATTTGTTTGTATGAGTGCAAACATATTTGCTTATAGTAGTTAATTTTATCCAATTCTACTTAGCCATCGAATTATTACGGATAAATTGATTAATATACAAAACTGGTTAAAATAACCACCACTATCTAATAATATGCAAATTAGTAAATTTTTCTTAATATTTATCATATTAACAATTCATTATCTATAATAATAAAACAAAGAGTCTGTGTATTTATCTGTTGATCTATAGAAAACTACTACTAAAAATAGAATAGAGCTCTGAAATTTTCAACACAAGTAGTTTTACTCTCAAATTGGACCTTTGACAAACAGAATGTTAAAATTTTAATTAGTATCTTTAAATTAAATTTTATTAATTTTTCAAAGCAATTTCAAATAGGGATACTGCTCTGAAATTTTCAAAATAAGTAGATTTGGGCTTCTTATTGGACATTTGACCAACAGAATGTTAAAATTTTAATTAATTTTTTAATTAACATTTTAATGGATTTTAATTTTTTTTTTTTTTTTTTTTTCGAAACGATTCTAATAGAGATTTAGCTCTTAAGTTTCAACATAAATTGTTTTGGCTTCCTAATTGGACTTTGAAAAACATAATGTTAAGATTTTTAATTATTTTTTTTAATTAATTATAAATTTTTTTACAAAGCTGCTTCTAATAGGAAGAGCTCTATGAAATCTTCAGCAAAAGTAGTTTTGGCCTTCTAATTGGACTTTTCATTATAAAAATGCTAAAATATTAATTAATGTTTTACTAAATTTTTATACAAAACAACCTCTAATAGGCGTACAGTTATGAAATTTAAAACATAAGTAGTTTGGACCTCCTAATTGGACTGATTTTTGGCAAACAGAATTAGTTTTGATAATTAATTTTCAATTAATTATTTACATAAAAAACTTCTAATAAGCTCAAAACTCTGAAATTTTAAACATAAGTTTTGTTTTTTGGAACTACCTACCGACTGTTTATTTCTGCCACTTATAAAGGGCTTAACACAGCCAAATACGTCTCGTAATTTTGAGCATCTAGAAGAATACGAGATCGAAATCTTCTAGTGTAAACCCCTCTCTCCGACCCCACTACACCAACGAGAGGACATTGAGGCCACGACAGATTTAATGTCACCAGCCCACATTAGGTACACACCGATATTTGGCGGACGGAGGCCCGAACCCACAACCCTCCGGTTACGAGCTCGATACTCTACCGCAAGGAAATCGGTGCCCTTAAACATAAGTAGTTCTGGGCTTCTAATAATGCTTTTCACAAACACAATGTTAAAATATTCTCTGAAAAGTGTGTGTGGAGGGGGGGGGGGGGATTATTTATTCAAGGGGAAGAGAGGGCATTCTAATATTAAGGGTATATGTAGAAATTAATCACTTTGCGAGCCTATGCTTGCACAGCAAAGAGTGAAGCGAGCTGTTTTGCGTAGCAATGAACATTTCAGTGAGCGAAGCACCAAAAGCTGGGGCCAATACACCAATGATGGGTCTCCGTAACGCTGAGCCAAGTAGCTAGTACATAATAAATAGCATATTGTTTGCATAATAATTTGTTTTCATTTATCACTATTTAATCACATTAACCAGCTACTACATAAAATAACTGTTTTCCAACAGTTATTGTGACAAACACTGGATTCACCTCGGTCCTATTGTTTGTTTTCTTCTCTGTTATGCATTCTCTCAAGCATTCCTTCAGTGGTATATTGGATTTCTTATTTTTAGAGGTTTGCTTGTCATCAAATCAAATTCTCTTATTTTCTAAACTCTACTTATTTAAGCAATACCAAATTCATCAATTTGGCTGAACTGATACATTATAGTGTTGACGGCTTTGAAGTGTCCACTGAAAGAGTATCAACCAATTTGGCGATACCCAATTTTTAAGAGATTATTTTTGAGGAGATACTACACACTACTAAATCCAAAGCAAATTTATAAAAAAAGTAGTACTTTAAATAAAGTGGTGCTTTTTATTTAATAATTAGGAATTTTGTTTCATTTAATTTATTATTAATATAATTTATACTTATAATATAGTATTGTAAAAAGCATTAATTTATAATAATATGATGAGGATGCATTAATTATGTTGCTCAAAAAATGTTCAAGCACTTAACAATTTTATAAGTGATCTACACACTTTCTAAAAAAAAATATACCTCATACATTATAAGTTTAAAAGTAACGTAGTTAAAAACCCTTTTTTGAAGAGAATCAATTTTATTAATTTGAATTTTTTACGGAAAATTATTATTTTTATTTTCAAGCACATGAGTTTAAGGTAAGGAAATCTAAGTATAACCTACGACAGATTTTAAGAATGTGACTTTAAAAATGTATAAAGTGTCCAAGATTCTAACATTTTGAAGACCTAGACGAATGTATCATTAGCCAACTCGGTAAATTTGAACAAGCCATAAATTACTAGACTGAAGCAGCATAATTACATACTCTTTGACAGTACTTTCACGTACGATTTCAAAAAGTTACACTCACAAATATAGAGTATCCGATATTAAATTACACCTCGTTAGAGCCGATTATAGCCTATTTTAAAGAACATATCTTCAATTTTTTTTTTAACTATTGATTTAGACCATGAAAAGAGATATGTCTTCAAGAAATTTATTATGCTGTTTAAACTATAGAAAATATACATTTATCTCCACACAAAAAAAAATTTTGCTTTTTATTAAAAGCACGAAAAATGATGTCTACATCTTCATAAGTTTTTTTATTCTTACTATTTAAAAACAGAAATTAATATCAATTTTTTCAACAAAAAAATCAAAAACAAAAAAAAACTTATACTTGCTATTTAGACCATGGAATATATATTTTTTCCAAAAAGTTTTATGATTACTATGATCATGAATTTAGACCATGGAAATTGATATCTATATCTTTAAAAATATATTTTTACTATTTAGACCATGGGAAATAATATCTATTTTTCCTTAAAAAAATATGCTTACTATTTAAAACATGGAATATCATATCGTATTTCTTCTTCTTCTTCAAAAAAAAAAAAAATTATATATATATACTTCTAATAAACAATAGAAAATGATGTCTATAACTTCATAAAAATTGTATGGAACAAAATATCAATATCAATACAAATCATCAATACATGTTCAAACCCTAACTGAAAATAAAGATATATACGGAAGTTAATTTTATGTTCTGTACCTTACAGGAAAATTTGTAAATGAATCTTTAAAACCAAACGGACTAACTAACTAACAAACTAAATAAATAAATAAATAAATAAATAAATAAATAAATAAATAAATAAATAAATAAATAAATAAATAAATAAATAAATAAATAAATAAATAAAGATTTTACAATCGGTCAACAAATAGTTATCTTATAAAAGTCCTTTTGGAAAATTTTTACTATCTCTTAATATTTAATTGAAATATTTTTTAATTGAGATATATCTTTATGCTCTCAGTAGCACTCATTTTAAATTTCATGAACATCTGGTAAAAACTTTAAACTCCATACAGCTTTTAACAGCGCCAGTTCAATTATGGATTTTTGATATTACTTCTACACACATTACATTTACCCCATTACATTCACACATATGCAAGAGATTACATAACAACGTTCGACTAATGTTACCCATTTTCACTAATTTTCAGTTCGGATTGAAACAGCGCATTCTCTACAAGTTTTACTGTACGTTCCACTTTCATTTTTGACCTTTAAATGTGCAACGGTGTAGTTTTTTCTTTCGTTTAAAACAATCAGACACCTGTCGCCGGAGGCGGATAAGGTTTCCCCATCATTCTCCAAAAGCGGAAAGGTTGGATTCGGCCATCAATACAAAACGGAAAACTCTTCTCTTAATTTATCAGGTCAATCTACTTCACTGTCCCTAATTCAAATGACTATGTTGAAACAACAATGGAATTAGATGCATGTTCGACGGATATAGAAATAGGCATAAAATTTGTCTTTTTACTCAAAGTAGAATGCATCAATTTACTACTATTTTCGATTAATGGACTCCATAATATTTTATAAAATAATAATTAAAAAAAAGTGGTGATAAAGGTATAAATGTAAAACGCTAGGTTTAAAAATTTGTTGCTGTCATCATAAGTTATGCATGCGCATTTTTGGAGATTTGGTTTCAGGTTACGAAGGTAGAAATTAATTATACTTCTACCCGGTAGTGTATAATTTAAATTTTTTTAGACACTTTTCAATGAAATTAAAGAAATTAATTGTATATTTATTAATAAAGATTTCATTAGGAAACAAAATTTACATATATAATACAGTTTGTCTGAACTGGAAGTTTAATTTGGCTTGTTATACCTGTGTGCAGTCTCTACTTCTTTATAAATAAGGCATTCGAAGGATGAATGCTAAACAATTTCATAAGATATTGCAAAAATTGTGATGATGTTATTCCGGTATACAATGCCTTTTAAAATTTTTACAATAATGTATGTGTAGTTCTATTATACTAAGAACAAAGTATAGTCTACTTTGTTCACTTTCAATCAATTCGTTGGTAACGGTCAGTCATCTACCATATATTTTACAATACACCACTGACTATAAGTGAATATATTAAGTTTAGATTTGAGTTTGCAAAACATCTTCTAAAGCACATTTCACACGAATTTTTTTAATAACGAATAAGAAAAAATAAAAAAAGAATAAGATATGTCACTAAGTTGTAAAGCATATTTTATTGCATTTGAAACATTTTCTATTCCACAAGTTTAGGGCATATTTGTTACAGACGAAATTATATTTGTAAAGATTAAATTGCTGTAAATGAAGCTATTCAATAATTCAGTCACAGAAAGATGGAATACCACTGTTCATACATAAATACAAAGTGTTTCGAAAAATTCGCGTTAATTAAATAACAATGTAAAATTTTGTTTTCTACACATATGTAAAGTTAACATTTTAATTAATATTTTGTAACGTTAAAAAATTATTATCCTTTTAAAAATTTCTTTTATGAAGACTTCAGTCAACTGGTCTTCCCATACTTAAACATAATTAATACTTACATACTTTTATTTAAGAGATTATCACTGGATGTATAAAAATAAAGCAAAATATGAGCAGAGAATTTTAAATAATAATTGAATTAGGAATACATATGTATCGGGAACAAATATTATACAGAAATTATAGTTCGACTTTTAACGTACTTTTTCTTAGTGAAAATTATTATCACCATTTTTAAAAATATTGTAATACGTAAGTGGTAAGATACTAATCAGTCTCAGATTTTTTAATATAAGTTTTGGGATCGATTATTTTTGAAAATTTAGTGAATATCATAAGTGACAAATTGAGTATGTTTGAAAATTATTTTTGCCAATTTTTTTTTTTTTTTTTTTTTTTTTTTTTTTGCAAAATTAAATTTGTTTTACCTGTATAAGGAGGACATATAAAATCGAAATATCAATAAAATTTTTACTGCTATGTTTTAGCCTGTTTCTATTTGTTAAAGTTAACTATTATTTTTATAAAATATGGAACTAGGATCCCAATATTACACTATTTCAAAACCAGTATAACATTCTTTTTTCCAGATATGAAGACATGTGAATTACAAATTGAAAAGTGAAGAAGAGATTCTTTTCTGTAATGAAACGTAGGTGGTAATTTAGAAGATAGTTTACCTTTAGAAATGGATATACTTTTTAAGCAAAGGTCGAGCGACCTTTTTTACATCTCCATTACAATATGTCTGTATGTCCAACTGTGCCAATGTGATACAAGGATTTTCACCGCTGGAGAATGGAATGGTGCTTCAGATGAAAATGAGTATTATTATGCAAGTAACAAGATAAGCGTGCGGGACACTCCGTAAGTTTATATTTCATACTTCGATTCTATTTTACAAGATACCAAGTTAGAAGAGCAATTTAATTTAAAGTATCTGCCAAAATCTTTTAGTAATATTTTTATAAAAATGTTCGTTTTGAAGGTACTTTTTATCTTAATTACAATTAAATATGAAATTGAAGTGTAATAAAAGAGTTTTTTAAACGTCATTTCATTTGGTGTTTTATATTACAAATGCACTTAATATTTTGATGTTTAACTGAATTTAACTTTATATCTTAGAAAGCTATTGATTGAAGTGGTAAAATGAAAACAAATATAACTTAAGGAAAGTAAAAAAGTTCGCTTCTAAACTTATTTAAAAACTTTTTTCAAAAGCACTATTGCAAAATGTAGTCATCTACACTGCAATTGGAAGTTTTCAATGAAAAAAAAAAATTATACAGACATATGTCAATCGATAAAAAGGTTTATTACAAAAACTGTAAATTTAAAAGTACTGTTTAATCTAAGAGGGAAAAATAATTTAATATCTATTAAATGAAATTGATTTCTTTAAAGGAATACGATTTCAGTTTTACTACTTGACTTAGAAATTGCTCGTGTTTTTGAAAAGACAAATTTCGAGGCTATATGAACATCTTATCTATAAAAACTTTTCAAAAGTCCCCCCCCCCCCCCCCCTTCTTCCCCTACAGCTTAGTGCACATTCTAAAAAATTTAGTTTTGAAAATTAAGCATTCTTTAACGTTTGACCAACCGCCTTACTTTGCAGAGTTATTAGATCGATCCAGACAGTAATTTTCATACACTAGTATATGTCCAACTGTTTAAAAATGTTTTTAAAAGGAGGACTGAATAACTAATTCTGATACAAACCTTATATTTGTGAAAAATATAGCCATGTCTTAGAAAGTATAGGGTGGTCAAAAAGAATTTTTGCCGATATATGGACCTCTAGCTTCCTTTCCGTTCAACAGATCGAAATGGGATTTCAGATATAGTAATTCAAATGTATGAGCTCTGGATTCTATGAATGGCAGCAAAATGGCACACACGGTTACTGTTATAGGAGGATATTTGCATATGACGGGGCCAAAGACACCCGTCAATGATGACAACACAGATAGGACAAAAGAAAATTTTTATTTGCATTGCACTCTTTCTACATGGGTGTCACCACATGCAATTTTAGTTTTCTACGCTAAATATCTGCCAATCGTGTTTCTGTTGGCCGTTCGCAGAGCTGTTTTTTGCGCATGCATGCGTCCGTTATTTGTGCTACACATACCGTTCTATCACTCTTTAGGGTTTTCGCATGCGTTGAGCATTTTGCGACGGGAGAAAGTGGGCGTAGCCATTCAAAAATTTCAAATTTCTGTACCTATATCCGTAATCGTGAGCGCCATTTTGTTGCCATTCACAGAATCTCGAGCTCATACCTCTGAATAACTATACCTGAAATCTCCTCTCCACCAGTTGAACCGAACGGCCGCTAGAGGTCCATATATTGGCAAAGTTTCTTTACGACCAGTATCCGGAGTTTTGAGATCAAACGTTTCCTGTATCTTATATTCACTATACATAATGTTCTTGATGTATCGTCCGAAATAGGGATTAGTAGGGTGGTCTCGAATCGAATTCTTCGATTCTGACAAATTTTCAAAACAGGAAATGATTGACTCAGTAAAAATATTCTTTTGCGCTCCTGAATATAGAATTAAAAACATTTTAAAATTAGACAATGTTTAAATAACCCACATTCGCGTCGAAATTTAATTATTATTATTATTATTTATTTATTTTTTTGTCAAAAAAGTAGATTTGGTTTTCAAGATAATTTTTCAAATCTGAAAACACCTGCATACGAAATTAAAAAATGTCTGTATTTTGACAAGTTTTCCACTTCCTACAATCATTTGAAAAAAAAAAAAAATCCTACAAGAAACTAGATTTTGTTATTGAAGACCGTTTTTAGAATCTTAAAACGTTAACAATCCTCAAATGTTTCTTTTCCTAACCCTAAAATTTAAATGATAACAAGTTTAGTCAAGGTCAATTCTCTAGATGACGCATGGGCTGTTTTGACTGATTTTGTTCCCCTCCCCTCCCTACTCGTAAACAGATTAGAATGATAAAACTGTAAACTGTGATGAATCTAGTAGCTATGTGTTTGGTTTATATAATATTAATTGGGGGAAGAGCTGTATGAAAAAATAACTATTTTACCTACACCAAATGTACATTTATAACTCACTGACGTACGGGACACATCCATGTCCATAGAATTTTAAAAATTGAAAATTTCGAAGCGAGTGTGAGATATTTTAAATTTGCTGAAACGGGCATTTTTATTATTCCATGCTCATTATCCTAAATGGAAGCTTTCTAAGGATTAGGCATTTTCAATTACGAAAAACTACAGTGAAAACCAAAAACTACGAGCTATTTAAAAAGTGTATAATTTTCAAAAAAAAATCATTTCATATTCAGGATCCTAAAATGGAACTTTTGAGGGGTCGGGCATTTTCAGTTCCGAAAATTTGTTTTAATTGAAGAATTCGGAGAACCCTTGTGATCAGACTATTGAGGAGTCCAGGGTATGGGCCCACCTTGTTCATTTATGAGTTGAAGAACTTCACATGTGAGACTTGACACACAGATGCAAGAACTAGAGGAAAATTTTTTTTAAAAAAAACTTCTCTTATTACATTTCCTATCAAGAATCATGTGATAATGTTTAATAGATATCAGTTGCATTATCCAATTATTATTATAGTATTTCTAATAACGTAGAGCAATTTTTCATTTAATGTGCATTCTCCTAAAATATTTATTAATTTAACTCGTCACAAAATTGTTCATTGTATGAAGTTTCAGTTGGTTGACTGTACTCAGATTATCTGACGCCGTCAGCAACACGAGGGCTATAATGAGACTAAACATTCGTCATTAGACAAGCCAACATACATTTACAAACACCCATGCCTAACACGGGACACCAATCCGCAACCTCGCGGTCTAGAAGCTAGCACGCTAACCACTATACCGTTTGGTCGGCTATGAAGTTTCAAAAAAAGGTGTTTCTTTTTCATTGCCTATGCATATTCAGACAATAATTTTAAAATAATAATTTGGATATTTTTAAATACTAAATAATTTGAATATAACTACTTTTTGAATTCAATAACTTTACGCCTCAATTTCCTCAATTATTTAATCACGTACACTCGAGAAGGTTACAGACAATCCAAAATATAATTCCAAGGTCCATGATTTGAATATAAAATACGTTCATTTAATGATACCCGTTCTACGTAATAAATGAGATTGTCATATTTTTTTACGTCTGTAGTAAAGGCGCACGTTTGACATTTTATTCACGTTGCATCAAGGCCTACATTCATTCAATTATGGTAGTCGTTAGGCTTTCCCCTGATGCACAAAAAAAACATCAATATATTTGTTACGACTTTTTGTGCAGTCCTTTTTTTATTGCTTTAGGCTGTGGAGATTGTGAATATTTCTCACGAATTTAATAGTAAGCGTCATAAAATCTTCGCTTAGGTCGCATTTCGATGTTAATAAAGTTTTGTTTTTTCACTTACCGTTTCTCGTGTAATTGTGTTTTATGGCGTTTTGTGTGCTATGAATATGCTTGTACCGATACTAAGCTTGACATTTAATTGGGGCGAGCTCTCTTTTCCATTGTTCTTTATACTATTTCTTTAATTGTTTTCTTTCTAAAATATTAATATAGTTTGGAATTTAAAACTATGAGTTTAGAAGGGTTTTTAAATGTTATCTTGTATTTGAAGATCAAATTCGATAGGGTTAAAATTTAAAGCGGATTTTTTTAAATGACAGTATGGAATAAAAGAGATTGTAGAACGGTTATTTAATATTTTATTAAATTGAGCCTTGTGTTTTTGGCTTTTTCACTTCACATCTAAGTGCTTTTTATTTTAAAGTTAATTTTAAATTATAAAAAGTAGTAGTTACATCTTGAATAAGTTACTTTTATAACGGGAAAAGATATTTTTTTTATATTTAAAAATTAAATAATGAATTTATTATAAACTAATGAATTGTGTTTACTTTCTTGATTCCTCCATTCTGTTAAGAAAATAAAATAACTATGGAATACAAATTCTACCATTTTTTATAGTCACAGATAAAAAATTTATGCAATTAAATTTTTAACTATAGAAAGTTTCCGCCAGTGGAATGCAGCATTTACATTTATATTTCAAAAGGAAGACAATTATAGTTCACGAAACTTAGCCTGATATTAGTAAGGTCCAATTTTATTTGCGTAAGTCATCATTATTCAGGAACTAATTCGCAAAAAAATATTAAATTTAAAGCAAAGCAATGTTTTCGTTCCCACATCTAATGGGTGTTAATGAAGGTGTGTGGTCAACATTCAAATCACTGTAACATCAAGGACGAACAAAACAAAAAAAGAAGAAAACAAAGCTTCAACGAAATCCAGAAGAGAAGAAGTTTTCAATTCATCAAAACCTTATGTCCTTCAATCAACATCCCGGTTGTCTTTCCTCTTCACAATACTTTGCGGAAAGTTAAAACTACTCAAAGCAACAATAGCCTTGAAGATTCACTGTAGAGTTCTAAAAGTAAAGCAATTTTTAAGATTAACTTTTGTGAAATAATGTGAAGAAATATTCTAGATATAAAATTGCTTTTTCTTTACCACTTCTCTAACAATGATTACAACAAAATTAACCAGATAATTGAACAGAAATTACGACATTTCTATAATCTTCAATAATTATGAATTTTCAAGTAAATCTAACTTATTCTAAATTTCCAAATAATAATAATCTAGCAAGTTCGGAAAGTACCACTACAAAAGTTTTTCATTGTATCATGCAAAAATTAAAATCGATAAGATTGAAACATATATTTTAAAACAATACTTCCTACATGCGCAACATTACTTCGCTTGAATTGAGCTGGGTTTCAGGAAGGTGCTGTTAAAGTCGGATATTGTAAAGTAAGTAAATCCATGTTTAATAAAAACGTATTTACTTTTTTCGCAGGAGCTTATACTTGTGAACCTCTTGGTGGAGTTAGAAAACAACATAACCTTTTTTTTTTAAATATCTTTCCAACTCCTTTGAATTTACATAATTTAAGCTTATCACACCTGTCTAAATAATATATTAAGCTTAGAAAAATATTTCTAAGATATTGCTAAATCAATAGGGGATGGGAATGAGAATGCACAGTAAAAATTTTTAAACAATATATATTTAGTTAAAATAAATTTTGTAAGTGGTACTTACTATTAATTATAAAGTATATATATAGTATTACTTTAAATTGAATTGATATATATATATATATATATATATATATATATATAGTATTACTTTAATTCAATAGTAAGTATCACTTTTTAACTATTTAAAAATTTTTACTCGCATTCTCATTCGAATCCTTTACTGTTTTTGCAATAACTTATATATATTTTTCTAAGCTTAATATATTATTTAGACAGGCGTGATAAGCTTAAAATATGTAAAAATTATGTAAATTCAAAGGAGTTGGATAAATATCTAAAAAAAAAAAAAAAAAAAAAAAAGGTGATATTGTTTTCTAACTCTCTCTCTCTCTCTCTCTCTCTCTCTCTCTCTCTCTCTCTCTATATATATATATATATATATATATATATATATATATATATATATAATTCGTAATTTCTAATTTTTATTTTGTAATTGTATAATTAGATTATTAAGCCAGAAAAAGTAGACCTATAATTTTTAACGGCCCTTACATACTAACATTACGTTCCCCTCAGCTAAGCACGCTTCAATTCCGGTTTGAGAAATCTGAAAGTACATTCGACTTCCTTAAAAATCCTTTTGTATTCTGCAGGGCATGCAATACGCTGACTATGACGAAAATAACTGGTTAATAATACCCCATTGCGATAGTTTTGGGGTAATTTAGAGTGTGTCTAGGAGGCCTCAAATGTCCATCACAGACGATTTGTAAACTCTTGATACAATGGATTTCCTTGAAGATTCGTTTTTGTGCGTTACTTCTAAGAGGATATTATCACTTTGAGCTTTAGTCGGGGCCAAGGTGGAAAAGGATGCTTTGATGATCGGAATACATAATTAGTTGAAAATGTCTCGTGCTTAGCAAACGAGTTAATCCGTAGAAATATAACTTTTTATGCAGATAATTGATAAATTTTTTTTAAATGTTATTTGTATCTTTATATTTACATTTCATGAGAGCCCCATATTTTAAGTACAAAAAATCTTTAATAAATGTGTTGGCAATAGTTAAAAATATATCTTTGATTATCAATTGCAGTCAGTGAATAATCTTTAAGTAATTCACTAAAACTAAGCAAAGTATTTAACCATTTTATGCACCTCATAAGTAATAACTAAATATTTAACCCTCTTAGATAATAAAAGGATACTTTTATCAGCCAGAATAATTTAAAAATGACAAACTAAAATTGTTGAAATAGGGAAATGGAACTTGAATACAAGTATTGCCACATATTTTTATTTATATACAAAATTATTTTGAGGAAGTACCATTTTGTCATTTAAATAAACATAAATGACTGCCTAAACATCGTTTTATAAAGTGATCCTATATGTAGGATAGTGCAGTTAAAAGACTACTGAAGGAATACAGTTTACGACGGTTTTTATCGGAACACTCTCAGTAAGATTATTACATTAAATGAAATTTTTAGTCTGTTATAGTAGAGTCTGCTCCTCTTCATAATTTTAATTCAGAAAATAATATCCAAATGTAAGCCTAAATGTGAACGCACATTTGTTGAATACACAGATCATCCATATTTAAATACACACTAACATTCCCAATAACAAACTTTCTCCTCACTCAATACTATATTTATTTACATTACCAAAGTTCAACGCTAGGCAATCGGAATTCAATTAAGTTATCAATCCATCATCACTTACTATCGCCAGAAGCAGAATCACAACTTCATTTAGTATCGAACTGTATAGAACAAGAATAACGTTAACGTACTTCTCGCTGAAGTAGAGTTTGAGAATTATTACTTGATTTAAACTTCCATTTACTAAATAAACGGTAATACGAATTTATAAAATATTCGCCTGGAAAAGTTAGAAAGAATCCCCAAGTTTCACTTAAGTACTTCAATAACAGATTTCTTTACAAGTAAAAAAACAAACATAAGTCGTGATTACAATATGAAAAAAAAATGAGGATGGTATGTAATAATCATCTAAGGTTAGGCACCTGAATGTCTAACGTCTTCAAGAATGTATGAATGAGTTCCTTGAAACCTGTTCAACCTTTAATAAATACTCCAAATACACGGCAGATGAATCCTAAGGCGGTGTTATCAGTTCGTCAGATCTTCCGCAGCATGAATGATAATTATCTTAGATGAGTAACATTCTCTGCTCTTCCTGATAATGCCTATTGACCCTTTCAAATAGACGAGGAGCAGGCAAAGTTTTTCAAGAGCCGCAAAATAACTCTATGTACCATTATGAGCTTTCAAATAAAAACATTTTTATACTATTTTTATGGTACAAAATTATGGCAGTCTATGTTTGGAATGAAAACATACCATTCAGATCATTCTTTCGTAAATGTACGATTTTCCTCATCAATTTTTCTTTTCCTTTTAGATGAAGTCTATTTCATGTTTTTCTCATATAGTATATCAAAAGAAAGGCAAAAGGGGATGTCATGTTTTTCTAATATAGTATATAAAAAGAAACAACAAATGGGCTTATAATTCCGATTGCAATCGTGAAAAATTTACATTGAAAAGTGCAATCTACCTCAGTTAGAGACTAGAGAACAACGAACGTCAATAAAAGCTCGATGCAAGAGAGAGTGTAATGCATGGTGGGCGTACTCTTATTAGGCATTGTGATTGTTTCATATTTTGACTGAGAAGATGGTAGGGAGAGCTGTGGACGCTAATTTTAAGTTGGTATTTGAGAACAGTGTTGCCAGTCCACCCTACTCATCTCTTTGTGTTTCATTACGTTTTTTTATTTTTCGAGTTTGAGATTACGCTGTAAGTTTATAATGGGTTGATCAAAACATAGCACGCATTTATTACCATTTACTGATTGTCAGTTTATTAGGTTGTGTTACTTAGAACTTGAAGAGCCTCAAATATATCCATGAGAAGAGTAGCAAATGACTAAAGATTTGCGGACTGTTGAACTCTGAAATAGACGATTCAATTTGCTGGCATTACTTTGTGATTATCAGTTCAGATGACAAACTAAATATTACTTAACTTCCAAATCTAAATAATTTGGATTTAATTATACTCTCTCAACTATTTTATAAAATAGATTTAAAGTGATAAATTGGAATTATTCTCATAGAATCTTGACTTAATTACAGCGTTTTTCGTCGATTTAAAACTGTAGGAAAATTTTCGTCTTCACATAAATTAAGCAAAATAGCCCAATAAGGATTACATCGTAAGGGTTATATGACAAGGACTGTTATCAAAAGATTATTTCTCTCAAAACTTCAAATTGGGACGTAATTAATTCTTTAGATGGTGAAAGTTAACAAAGTGTGAACCCTAATGGCGGAGCTACTTTAACCACTGTCCAAACGATTATGATTCATGAATTTTAATGATTTACCCTTTGCACTCCAGGCCTTTTTCGCGCAGAGAAACCAGCAACCGAGACGTTTCCGCTCTTTTTGGTTGGTTCGCGGTCACCTTCAAAGAAACTAAACACAGGCATTGGCCTTGCATCGAATTTCCGCATCAAACCTAGTGGTCCTCACGAATTGCGGCATCAAATCATGTGGTGAGTGAGAGTCACCTCCGGAGTACAAAGGGTTAATAAGAAATGTGCTGTTTACGCCCACAACGGTCAACAAACAATAACACTAATGTATTGTTTACTGTCATAAAAATGGCGTGTGTAATTAGCTAGCGAAGAGCATTCTAGAGTATAATATACAAATACTAATTTATTTAAATCTAAACATAGAGTAAAAAAAGTGGTGCTATCTAAATGATAGAAGACGGTATCTACTGTTTTATATTACGAAATTTTTGAAAAAGTCAATACATAACATTTAATTAATATTTCAGAAAAAAATAAATCTTATTATTTTTGATAAATCAAGATTCGAGCTAAAGCTTTAGCAGCCTGCACCCTTCTCCCCCCGTATGAGGTTTTCTTACTCGCGAAAATAAACATGCCCAACCTAAATGACCTATAACAGACATACCTGAGTTGTACTACATTGGAAAAGGAAATAATATAAATCATCTGTAAAGCAGAACAAAAATATATCTCGGAGATAATCTGAGAACTCAGCTATGATGAAGTTGATCACATACGGGTTATGGCATATATGTCAGAGTTAATATTACTAATTTAGATATTATATATAATAAGAATTTATTATGTATAATAACAATTTATTTTTTATGTGTAATAACAATTTATTTTTTATGTATAATAACAATTTATTTTGTATAATAACAATTTATTATGTATAATATCCAAATTAATTATATTAGCTATAACATACAAAAAGAGAGTAAGAAATTAATAAATATATGCACACCCCCAACGTATGCCGTAATCCTAGAAATCTACTCCCCGTTGACCATTTAATTTCCTAACTGCAAGTATGATAGGATTCTGTATTTATAAATTTGCGTGAAATGTTCATTAATATTAAGTTAATATTTGCTTGCACAGTAACACTATTTTCAGGAAGAAGGAAACTTTTTAACTATTAAGTTTTAACTATTACGGAGATGTACTTTAAGTTGAAATTTCACATTTCTATTCACAGCAGGTAAAACACGTTCTAAGCTAATTCTTTCCGGAATTTTAATTTCCAGATATATACAACATTTCAAATTAAGGATATTTTATGTATGTATATATATGTATAAAGAATCAATTCTTTGAGCTCTCTTTTCCCCAAAAAATAAAATTTCCTATGCTAAGGATAACCGAAAGCAGTTTGGAACTTACATAACATTTTCTCGTTCATAAATTGAGCTCATCTTTAAACGTATTTGTGTAAAGACATGTTTTAATTATTTTAGACAGCTTCTTTTCTTTAGTAAATAAATGGCCATCATTTCCATATAAACACAATTAAAGACAACAGTCAGAAAAAAAATTAAATAAATCAGCCTTAAGTCAGACTGGTTAAATTGACAAAACAGATACGTATGAATAAATAAAAGGATTTCTAGAGGTTCCATAGATCTAATCAGTATTACTTTTTCTTATAGCCTGCGGGCTTTATCTCGTTGTCTCGTTGTACATACACACATACATATATATATATATATATATATATATATATATATATATATATATATATATATATATATATATATATATATATATATATATATATATATATATATATATATATATATATATATATATATATATATATATATATATATATATATATATATATATATATATATATAATGTGTGGGTTAAAAATTATGAGATACATTAAACAACATTTAAACTTTTTTAAACTTTTATCAAAAACGAGCAGGGTTAAGATGATTTAACCAAGGCCGAACTGGATTGTAACGAGCGCTAAGACACTCTCCAGGCAGTGACAATTTTCAAAAGTCTTTGGGTGCGAAGGAAACTAGTTGTTAGTTCCATTTTCTTCCACAAAACAAGGGGGCGCTGCAATCCAACCAGATTTGAAACTGCAATATAGTGATATTAACACACTTGCCGTAAATCAATCGGGCTGAAATTTGGCAGATAGATTTGATGTCAATGACAATGCATTCTATCAAATTTTAGGGGCATTCTATCAAATGTCACTGTCACTGAAAGGTCACTTTTACTTACGCTTGTATCTTCAAATACTAAAAAAAACATCTTGCCGTCATCCAATCGCCCTGAAATTTAACAGGTAGATTCATTGTCGATAAAGCTGCATTATATCATGTTTCGGGAGGTGTCACTGTCACTAAAAGGTCGCTTTTACACACGCTTCTATCTTCAGTATACTAAAAAAACAACTTTCAGTCATCCAATCGCGCTGAAATTTGATTTGCAGATTCGTTGTCGATAAGGCAGATTATTCGTTGTCGTAGATCCGGATCCAAGGGGAATTCGTGAAATTTAACATCGGCTCTCTTTCCAGAATATGAAGTACTGTGTGGTACGCAACAATTCACCATGTTTGGTTTTAAATGATAATGAAATTAATTAATAAATGTAAATCTATGAGGATGATATAAATTCTATTTGCAAAAAATATTAGAAATTAAAAAAATTTGATCAAAAACTGCGATGAAATTTTTTTAGAACGCCAGCTAAAATAAAAATATCCATGGCTGCCAACTCTGAAATCACGAGAATTGCCAACGACGACTTTTTAATTTAATTTTTATAATTTCTAATATTTTTTAAAAATACGACAAAGAATTCCAAACTCTGTTTCCATAAAGAGTAATGAAAATAAAATTCAAAAATAGGCCTTATTTAAAATAAACAACTTAATTCTAAAAATAGATATCAAAGTCTCATATTTGATGCGTAATAATCAACAAAAAGCAAAGAATTTTAAAATAAATGATAGTGTAGTGTGGCTTCTGACATCATATTTGCATGAAATATGAATAATACATTGTCGCGAGTGAACTGTGTATAAATTTATTTCATTCGTTAATATTATCGTTTGGCAATATTCGCCGTGTTCTTTTTGCATTTTAAAAATAAAGTAATTTTGTCCTCTTAGTAACGTATTGGTTTTCGTATTTGACCAAGCAAAGAAAACACTTGCTACTGTTTTGGTTGGAATGCAGCGCCACTAGTCCACTCCGGCTGTTTCCACTCTTTACTATTAGTTGTCACGGCCTGGTTCAATCCAGTTTGGCCTTGATTTAACAGGTGTTTCACAACAATAGTATCATTAATAAAATGTATCAAAAGTTTAAGTACTATTATTAGTTGCACAATGTTTTTCCAGAAGCCGATTTTTCCATTTCAAAAAGTAATGAGTGTGAAATTCTTTTGGATCCTTTTGGATTCTTTTGGATCTAAAAATTGTTCTTGATGACATTATTGACAAAAAGCAAGCACGTAGAGCAGTGTAGAAACTTATCAAGCTTACATGTTCCATAATTCGTCATGGGGTGTGAGTGGTTAGGGGCTCCAAATAACGAAACAAGAAAGCTTTTTATTTTAGGATAACGGCAAAAAAAAAAAAAAAAAAAATTAAACTCAAATTAAAAATTCGTGATTTTGTTTGTGATTTCCTGCATAATTATTTTAACATTAATCGTTTGTCAATTGCATTTCCGCATGTTAACCTTTTTTTTTTTTTTTTTTTTTAGTACTTAATTTTCGTTCCTAGATGGCGTCCATTGCATTTGATTACAGTTATCATTGTAGCAATGAATCAAACTTTTATATTGAACTTTTTTTGACAAATCATGATAGAGTGCTAAGAGTAGCAACAATTTCATGTTCAGAATGCCTTCTTGGGTGTTTCTTACCCCTCTAGTGCAGTGTTGGCCACTACGCGGCCTGTAATAGATTTTTCCCATTTGGACGATTTATTAAGACAGGATGTAACAATTACTGCAACAAACTCTTTCATAAAATAAATTGAACGATTTCGATCGTGATATCGACAATATACGGTAATCTGCAAAACCAGTTTAAATACTTATATTAGGTCAACTCGTATTATCTTATTATCTCGTTGGAACGGAAAGTCACTTCTTTTTTTAGACTTTGATTTATTAATAATGAAAATCGTTATTTTTTTAATTATTTAAAAAATATATATATATGTCAAATATCAATTGAGGAACTGAGGAGCAAAGAGGGTCTAAGTAATTTTTCTTAACATTTGAGAAAATACACTTATATTTTTTTTTTTTTATATTAAATTCTATGAAAAGTGGTAATATCTTCATTCCAGAGGTTAGTATTTGAACACCAAATAATTTTCATACAAATTTATTTGTAAATAAGAAACTTTAAAGGGTATTTTCTCAAACGTTAAGAAAAGTCACTTGGACCCCTATGCTTCACAGGCTTTCAATTGTAATTTTATTAAGATAAGAAAAATGTCAATATTTTTTTTTTTTTTCAGTTTTCAGAAATACTATGTAATCCATAATAATAAACATTAAATCAATAATAGTTAACAGTACATGTATTGGTGTACCCGGCCAGTGAAAAGCTCCAACGTAACTCATACTGTCCGTCTCTGAAAGTTAGTGGCGAACGCTGCTCTAGTGCATGATTTTTTCTTTCTTTTTGATGCAACTAGAGGTCATGTAACTAGTGTTTATTACAAAAGTATACTAATAAAACTACTAATTTTTAAACATAAACAATCAGTATAGTTGATATAATTGATTACAATTTCAAATGTCAATAAAATATATTAGTTGTTACTCAAATTTTACTCTCATGTTGTGTAGCATATATACACTATGCAATAAAGGATTAAAAATTAAATTTTCTCGAATTTCCATCACAAATAGAAAAAAACTGAAAAACTCACACACTCACTAAGCTGAAAAATTAACTATCAAATGAGAATATCTGTCACAGCTGCAATTATGCCCCCACTATATAGTGTCAATAAATTTTATTGATGTATAAGACATGAAAACAATTCCATAAAATAAAACCTACATTTGAAGGACTAGAATAAAATAGAGGAATAGTTAAATATGTTTTCATTGAAATTTAAACTTCAAAATTCAATATAACTTCAAAAATAAACAAACAAAAAAATTCCCTATATCTTAAAATTATCATTTTACTATAGAAAATTCTACTACTTTGGTAAGGTTAATTATTTTCATTGAATAGTGTTATATCCTTAATTTAAAAACTTAGGCATGTAAATTGACATAATTGTTACCTGTCAATGGCGTGTTCATAATTCAATTTAATCAACTTCAATTTCTACTCTACTCTTCCAAACATTTAAACTAAATGTAAAATTTAGAATATTTTGATACAGAACAGAACCTGGTATGTGTAAATATTAATTCCACACAGATTTTAATGGTGCTTCAATGCATTTGAATTATTTCAAAACTTAATGGTGTAATTTAACTATGAAATTATTCATGTGATATTTATGCTATTAAACAATCTTCATGCATCTTAGTAAAAAATGGTACCCAATTTAACAGGTCATTTTTAATTTCGCCCATATCATAACTTACACAATTGTACGAAACAAATAAAACTTCCACAACTTATTAATCTAAAGTAATTATTCGTTTGTAGGGCAAAAAAATTAATCAGAAGAAAAACACGACTTTTTTGTACCATATACTTTTATCGTATGTAAAATATAATACAAGAGTCGAATAATTCAATAAATTTATACTAGTGTATTGCTTGATACCTCTGTGTATTGTCATCTAAATAATTTTAGAGAATTCTATCTAAATATGTCCGAAAGTGACCCTCATTCTTGATAGTGATTTTAAAAAATACCCCGTAATGCAAATTCTGACTCTCTCTATTCCTCTAACTGAATAAAGGACTTATGAGCGAAAATTTACGAAAAAAATTTAAGATACGGACAGGCTAGTTATAAAAACAGTTGTTAAATGCTTATGATTATAAAATAGTAGTTAGCTATTAGGGTGGCTCAAATGAAAAGTGGACAACGTGCAGCACCAGCACTGTGTGATGGTGCTGCACGTGTTCACTTTTCATTTGTGCCACCCTAATACTTATAAACGGTGGCTGCATAAAATAATTTCAATAAAATTCAACAAATTCATTATCAATATACGCGTACTTCCATTGTAATGTATCTGAAGAAAACAGTGCACACATTAAAGTCGTTTTTGTAAGACAAATCCAAACCACTTTTTGTACAAAATTTGATTTTTATAGAAAATATTTCATTTTTGGTGGATCGAAAAATAAATGTCTTAAAATGCTCTCAACCCATTTATTTTGTTTCTCAATTTGTGTTCAATTGACAAGACTAGAGATTTTTTTTTTTTTTTTTTTTTTTTTTTTGTGAACTAGTAAACCAACGAGACGACAAGGAAATTGAATTTAGTTTAAAAAAGCAAAATCAATTTTATTACATTCATTGTCAGCTCTGGAGTAACAACGAAAGAAAGTGATACGGTCTAAGAGTAAGCAAGCAGGAGTGCCATTGTGACTTCCTACAAATCATAACACATGGTTTCCATAGCAATAGCAGTTTTTTAAATGATTACTACTCCACTCGGACACCAATATTGATCTCCCTTTTGAAAGGAACTAGGTGAGCTAAGGGGGTTTGGTGGACACAAATGATCAAAAAGTCGATTTTTCCAATTTTTTTTTTTTTTAAACTAAACATTTCTGCATTTAGTAGGGTTTAAATTTTTAATTTAGCTACATATTTTAAATTATTTTCTAATTACTTATTATTATGCATTAAATATATGCAAGTTTTTCTCGAAACATGTTTTGAATCTTAGAAATAAATATGTCTTAAAAACTAGTTATTCATTAACAATAAAACTTTTCAAATCTAAAAACCACATAATTGAAAAATTTTAACCTGCGAATTTAGGCGGGAAACAACTGTAAAAAGTTAAAGCAATAGAAAGTGTTCGAATTTTAGTGTTTTGGAAAAGATACTAATAATTTTATTTTAAAAAAAGAGAACTTTGAAATTATAAAGACATGAAAAATAATTGCATTTCTATAGAATTCGCAGGAAAAAAAATTAGGAGGTTATGATAAATGTTTTTTTTTTTTTTTTTTTCCTTCTGTTTTTTACCATAAGAACAAAAAATTTTAACATTATTTAGACACATAATTGCGTGCCCATCTGCTTTCTTATAAAAACACTCGTATTTTGAAATCCGAAAACACAGGCGAGTAAGTAAATTAGACCTTAAGTGTCATTTATTTCACCCTAACCTTAGTCCTAAATTAGGTTATACATAAAATGGAAATTAATTTCTTTTATATTAATGTTTTTTTATTACCTCAAAATAACTAAAATTACACTTGTATCAAAGGCCAAACATCAGCATATTTATGAAAAGTTCCAAAATATAAGTTTTTGTAAAGAACAACTTCTTCGTTCTTTTTTCTGAAAACAAATAGCATATGCTTGGAAAGAAATATGCTTGGATATTGCTTTATTCAAAATGCAGGCTGCGATCGGTAAAGGTCGAAAATGCAAATCCACAAGACAAACAAGATATTTATAATTTAAAATGTCCCTATACTCCTTATAATCTGCCTCTAATGCTAAAATGTGGTAAAGGTCAATTTGAAAATTCCTTTACCTATTAGATGTCATGGTCAACTGCTTTTTCAATAGTTACTCTGTACACTATTTCGTTTTACAACGATTTTTTTTTTTTTTGTAAACATGCATAACGAAATTATAACACAAAAATGATCCGTAAAAACCAGAATCGAAAAATCGACTAGTATGTCTACATTTATTTAACTCATTTGACTTCAGTAGCACGTACTGGTTAAATGGTGGTAATTTTTCTTTTCTTCATACAACTTTTTGAATTTTTTTTTTATCCTACATTCATTTTGTTTCAAAGTTTTTATTCTGTGACCTTTTATCCTGTACATCCACTAACGATTTGTACGTCCAGTTTTGAGAGATAATGTTAACTCTATAACTGTTATAGGAAATACCTTGTACTGGCTTCTAACACTGTTCGTCCTGGTCAGGTGTATCGTGTGTGCGTGTCCCTACTTTCCTCAGCAAGTCCCATTGTCGTCAGGGCATCTCTTCACAGGGACGGCGAACAGGTGGTATCGGCTTCGGAGAACGCAGATCCTCATCAAGTCACAACACTACTTATGCAAGTAAGTGAAATGGATCAATGGCAAAAATTACTTTTTAGAGTTTCTGGGGTTTCAAAATTCCTATTTAGAGTTAAAATATGGAAATATATATTATTTCCGAGTTACGTTAGAGCATTCAGCTGGAATTTAATGATGCTATGAAAAATTACTTTTATTCTGGTGAGAGGTGTCACAATTAGTTAGAAGTCGGCGATATATCGATACGACGATATTTTTATCGATATATCTAAAAGAATGTCGATATTAAAAATATCGATAAAAGTCACTGATATATCGATATTTTCAAACATTTTTAGTTTATTGATGATCGTTTTGTAGTTCCATGTGTTTTTTCGTTTTTCGTTATTTCCTTTTCAAAAACTTTAAAACTAAAGTTTTAACTTGGCTGAGAGATTTAAAATGGCACCAATATTCAATATTTTGCCATACACTTAAAAGCTATTGAAAATTATCTAAATTTTTTTTAAATCACTGCACTAATTAAGCGAAAATATAACTTTTTTTGTAATAGATCCATTTCAGTTGAAAAAGTAGTCACCGTACAAAAAAGCAATCATAAAAAGTAGAAATTTGCCCCGAAAAACTTTGTTTCTGGCCAAATTGAAAATCAAATAAAAAATATTAAAAAATTATGTATCGATCTATGGATATTTTATCGATATGTTTTTCAATGCAACGATATAGTATCGATATTTATTTCGATCGATATTTCCGACCTCTACTAATAGTACGTCAAAGCACATATGTCTATTAGTATGTAAATTTAGTTTACCTTTACCTAGAGTGGTTCCGATACAAAATAGTCTTTAGTTTACAGACTATATCGATCCAAAATTAATTTTCGCTTTCTTTTTGTGTGCATGCCTTTTATTCGCACTTCGTTAATTGAGCTGTACGATCAAAATAATCTACTGAAATGATTATCGACTATATTTGCATGAATAATATAGTTCCATACAGTTTGAGGATACACGTTCATACAACAAGTAATACATGCTACACGCAGCGAACTTCGAAAGCAACTTCATTATTTATTATAGTTTCATAAAAAAAAATTGAGAAAAAAGATTTAGAATTACCTGTTCTTTTATACCTTGAATCTATCTTTTCTCTAAAAGAACATCTATCTTTGTTCTTTTATATCTGAAAGTCTAAAATGAAGCATGCTCTTTGGTCAATCAATCTTTTAACAGGTGGCTTTTAGATTAACTCGGTGGGAAGGTTGAAAAGTTAATGAACATATTCGCATTTTGCTTCAAATTGTGTTTTTTTAATAACACAAAGCCGTACCTTCATCAACACACAGATGTTCAAAAGAATAAAGTTCGTTAAGTATGCTTTCGAAACATGATCATGAGTTAACACGGCTATTTATATATAAATATATCATTACTTTTTTTAGTTGGCTTATTGTTTTAATATCGTGTCTTCTTAATTTGGCCTCCAATTTCTCCCCTTCTGAGCTTTTGTGTTCAAATCTGTAGATTGAAATAGTGTTTTGAGTTATTGTGGGCAATTATAGAGGCCAGAGAGGCGACTATTGAATGATGTGTACTCGTATCATTTTTTTGATAAAAAATATTTGTAAAACCCAAATTTTAGGTTGAAAAATTAAATTTATCATTCAAACTATTCAAATAGAATTCGTGATTCATTATAGCATCATTAAACACCAATTTATCAAGTCCTAATAGTGACAAGCACCCATACACAAGGGCACTTTCACTGCCATGCTTTACTATTCCAACAAAGTTCTTGGGATTAGGTTCATCATTTTTCTTCTCCACACAATTGTGCGCCCATCGAAACCAAAAATGTTACATTTGCTTTTTTCTTCAAAGAAAACTTGATTCCAATACGTATCTAGCTTATTTATCATAGCCTTTGTAAAGAAACGGCGAAACTTTCTATTTTTAGTTCTTACGAAATTTTTTCTTCCGACAGAACACCATATGTAATCCAGCTGATCTGACTACTTTTCAAACAGTTTCAATTGTAATTGATGTAAAATTTGTTTTCATACATTCCTCAGAAATTTTTATGGCCAATAAACGTGGATTTTTCTCAAATTTTCCTACAGTAAATCCCTTTTCACATACAGGTAACTGTGTTGGGTGATCTCGTCTGGGTTGGTTTTGGATTCTATTTTAAAGGTTTTATTAGATGTAAACAGTTAAAAGGAATAACTTTAATACATTAGCCATACATATAATACATTTTCTTCTATTACGAGGATATATGATCAGTTATAGACTGCTGTTTGTTGATTCTTTACTGCCACGAACTATTTTAAAGAATAAATAGATTATAATAAAGAGAAAAATCAAATATTTCAGGCATCGATTTTTTAAATGTTGGCACATGCAAAAATAAAAAAAGGGTAACAAAATAATTTTATTAATGAAATTATCAGAAAATTTCATATTGTATTTTTTGCTTGTAATTTTGTTATATTTTTTTCTCTTGTTCTATGAATTCACGTTTTGATAAAAATGAAACGATTCAATACTTCTCTTAAAAAAAAATAGATTTCAATCAGAATTAAATACACATTCTACAAAAAAAGAATTTGAAGTTAATATTCTTATTCAATATATATATACTATAAATCACCATTTTTTCTTTAGAAATAAGCGAAAACGACAAATGTGCAGAATCTGGATTTTTGAGGATGTTTATTTAACAGCTCCTACATATATTCACGGACATGTAAAAAAAATAAAAAATAAAAAAACCTTGCGGTCTGTCAAACCACATACAACAGTTAAAGATTAACATGTGCAAAAGTAATGTCACATATAATGCCCGTGCAAGAAAAAGATCACAACCTAATCCATGAGTGGGACTATCTTAGACCTAAGATAGCAATCTCAATGTAGCAAATTTGGATTTCCTCAAAACACACCGCCTCAAAAATTCTACCTACTCTTTTCCTTATTTCAGGAATCCCATAAATATGGATACAAATCCCTCTCGTGTCCCATACGGAACACTCCATGTAACTCATTCTCTCAGTTGCTCTATCTTTCTTTTCTACATACCTGTCCACAATATATCACTTGTTATTTCTAAAACGAAACATCACCTTAGATATGACAATACATGCATCTGTTTTCTACAACATAAACAACAATATTTGGCAGGCAGTTGATTCCGCCTTGTGCTTACAAGCAGGTCGTCTGCATTTTTATCCATTGTTATTCCGTACACACACAATGGGAATCCTTTAGTATGAAAATCACTCCAATCTGGGTGAAAGTTCTAGGAAGCTACTTATTTGCTGTGCAGAAATTCATTTCCATAAAGGTTTTTGTTTGTATCTACAAGTGGTATAAGCTCGTCGGGGCGCCCTACTTCGCATATATACAACTACAGAATATTTAATTAAACAAGGACTTTTTTTTAAACAAATACCTTCTTTCAATCAGTTAATTTAGTACATGAGCACCTCCAGAAGAAGTCGAAGGGATACACTTACATGCCCCATGGGTTTGAAATTTAAAAATAAAATGGAGGAAATTTGTGAAATTCGCAGGAAAAACGAATTTTTCATTTGAACAAAAAAGCTCAACTATTTAACTATCAGACGAAACGGTTGTTTCGCCGCCAACCTTAAAAAAGGCAGAAACGACAGTAAGTATCTATTCTCTGCACAACTTCCAGCGAAAAAGCCGAAATTGACTATTTTCTTGCGCGCTTACGAAACTTCACATAATTATACAAGAAATACCATAGATTCGTCTCGGTGATATCTTTCAAAGAAAAAAAAAATGAGTACCTAGGACAAAAGACAACGAAGAAAAAAAATATGGAAAATTCCAAAACGAAATAAAAAAACGAGTTCTAGCCCGATTTTGATGTAAAAATTTAGACAAACGTACAGCCCTAACTAATCTATAGATCTTCAAACGGATTGAATTATAGGATGCGGAATGTTTCAACTTAAAATCCTACGCTGGTTTGAACTTCATTAAATAATTCTTTCTATTTTTAATTAATTTAAAACCACTTTTTTTCATTTCATAATTTGGCGACAGATAAAGGCGATCAGCTTGTAATTGAGGTTCAGATATGCCAAAAGTTGCCAAACAGGTTTGCTATTATTTGGCAGTTAATTTTTCCGACATGTTAGGCTTAAGTGAGTTTTAACGTAATGTTAAAGTATAGGAGAACGAATTGGACTATAATTATATGGCTTATAACATCCTTAAAATTTAAATAATTTAATTTTTGAAGAGACAGAATTAAAGAGAAATATTTGTTCTTTAAGTTGCATGTGTTATTTGAACTGTATGAGAATTTAGAGAGAGTTAACTTTCAAAAACATTTTAATTTCGGGAAATCTCCATTGAAAAATGAAAACAATCACATTTTGTTGCAAGATACTATGGGCAAAATATAAATGTGGAGGTTATACGAGCTGACGTCACAGTCAACTCATTACAGAGGACTAAATGAACCACGCATTGCGATTGGCTAATGGAATTTGCAAAAATGTCATTCGTTTTTAAAGATGTGTTGATTTTTACTTTCCGTTGTAAAATGAAATTATAGAATCATATATCATCAAAATTGTAATTTCATAGTGAATTTTAAAATTGTTGTTAAGAAAATATTTTAAATTTTGTCAAATATCAATGGGTTATTATGTGAACTAAAATAATGCTTGGTATAATAAAAATATTTTATACTGCAATATTTATTAAATTGTAAAAAACTTGTAATATTTTTTGTAACAATTTATTAGTATAAACTTTCAATGGGATGCACGCTCTGGCCTTGTAAGTTAAAGGTGCCGGATTTGATTCCTGTGTTAGGTGTGGATGTTCGTTGTGATTCGGAATCCACGTTAAGCTGTGGGTCCCGGACTGATTAGTCGTTATTATGCACCAAAATAGGTCGTTGTGCGTACAAACTAACCAATCGAGCTGAAACTTGGCAGACAGGATTTTTGTCAATGGCAACGTATTTCTTTAAGTTTTGGGAGTTGAGTTGTCATACACAAGTTTCTAGTACTCGTTCGTGGTAGATTTTGATGGTTACTGCCGTCCGCATTCAATCAATTTGTCAATTTTCAAGTAGATTTTGGCATGCAAGATATCATTGAACTCAACTTGAAGAATTATGAATATTCATATTACCAGGTGTACCATAGGTGGTACTACTTCTGGTTTATCACTTTTGAAGATAAATATGGCATGTTGGGTGTCGTTAGGCTTGTCTTGAAAAATTATGAATGTTTAAGGTACCAGGTATAGCATAGGTAGTACCACTTTCGGTTTATCAATTTCCAAGATAAATATGGCATGTTGGACTTTTGGTTTGATGAATTATTAATGTTGAAAGTACCAGGTATGCTATTGGTACCACTTTCGGTTTATCAATTTTAAAGATAATTATTGCATGTAAGGTATCGTCGAACTCAGTTTGAAGAATTATGAATATCCCTGGTACCAGGTTTACCATAGGGGATAAATAGAAAAACGATGAAACGGACAAATTCAAAAAAGAGAAGTCGTCAGTGTTTAAAAAAAAATTATGATATCCCCCCAAAAAAACACTTTTGAAAAGTAGAAGAACCACCAACCTCAAAAACACAAAAAACTTTCTTACAATAAAAAAATCATAAACATGATGAAAATTTTCAGCCACAAACACAGTGATATAAAAAAATGGCCAACCTCTGATTAGAACTCTCGGTTGTGACTCGCTTACGAATGTATGCTTACTTAATTTATTTTTAACATTTAAGTTCCGCTCCCATAAAAATTTACGCTGCTTGAGGTTGGCGCCCGTCTTAATTACTAACCTTTAAAACCCCCCCACACATAAAAACTTTCCAAAATGTATGTATCAACCAAACAAAAGCTTACCAGAAACACTTTAGTTTCCTACTTAAAAAATTCTTAATAACGATTCAAATGCAAGCGTTTGAGCACAGTTTCTCTATACTATTTTGAAAATTACACGAGCATGAATATTTACACCACTTTGTATTTCCTACCCATCCAAATGAAATCATAAACTCGAATATTCGTGCAAACATCCATAAATTAGTTTAAACGCAAGCATTGTTAATATTCCTATGACGGGCGCGAACCTCAAGCAGCGTAAATTTTTATGGGAGCGGAACTTAAATGTTAAAAATAAATTAAGTAAGCATACATTCGTAAGCGAGTCACAACCGAGAGTTCTAATCAGAGGTTGGCCATTTTTTTATATCACTGTGTTTGTGGCTGAAAATTTTCATCATGTTTATGATTTTTTTATTGTAAGAAAGTTTTTTGTGTTTTTGAGGTTGGTGGTTCTTCTACTTTTCAAAAGTGTTTTTTGGGGGATTAATTATTTAACTAACCTTTATTTTGGCTATCTTTATGCAATTTTAATAAGTAATAATATATTAAATTTCTAATACATTGAATATTTTGAAACAAAAACTTTTTTCTAGCTATTTGAAAATCAAACTTTCAACTATTAAATCATTATTCTCAGCGGCTTCAGATCATATATGGGGAGGGGGTGGAAGCTTAAATTTCTATTTAAACTTATAATTTCAAAAATAGAAGTTGACTTTACAAATGAAGTACTAATTAAAAGTTGTGCTTTTATTATATATATATATATATATATATATATATATATATATATATATATATATATAATAATTGTCTTGCACTCCTGTGGGCATGGGCACCCCTTCCCCCTAAAAATAATAATTCTGCCGGTGCCCGTGTGTATATCTCTAGTCAAATAAAGTTGGGGAAAGTATTTATATTCACCACATGATACGTATTCTCTGTCACGAATTGTACCGACTACATAAGTGGTAGATAAATTAGCTCTAATTTCTGGAAAAACTTCAATAACTGATATGCACTTGTAGTAACAGAAACTATATCCCACCAAAATCCATTTAAACATCTGCAAATCTAATTCTTCTGCATTTCGTTTGCATAAATTTGCTCCCCGATTTAGAAATTGTTAAGCTAAATTCAAATTATCAATTCTTTTAAGTTGCAAAAAAATTAGTAGTAAGGTGAGAATATCTTTAATCACTTCATCACCAAGTTTATAATTTTTTCAATTATCACCACTTTATTCAAAAAATTAGAAACATTTATATTTTTCAAAATGGATAAATTTTAGAATGCTTCTTAATTTGAAAAAAAAAAACTAGAAATGTCCATTATTTCAAAAATATGGAAATTTGGATGAATATCAATGCAATTGCCTAGAAAAGTAATTAAATACATTTAGTGTAGGTGTAATTGATGAGTGAGTCTATCAGAGATCCATCGATTCAGCACGATTTTTGGTAAGTTAGAATAATACCACTCAGCAATAACATTATTACACCATCAATTCTCATGTGGGGAATAATACCACTCAGCATCTCCTTCCCCACCACATTTCTCTTCCCAAAAAAAAGTTTTAGCCCCACATCTGACCATTGAACAGCTACAACTGACGGCATCTGGCAAAAGTGTTGTTTTTAAGACCCTATTTTCTTAAAATGCTGATTGTTAATAAAAAAAAATTAAAAAAATATTTTCTGTCGAAATAACTTAAATACCAGAATTCGCAGCTGCAGAAAAAATTGAATATATATTAGTAAATTTTTGCTGCAAGTTATTTGAATAATTCACTGATATTAATATAAATATAATTTTCCCTCTATTTGTTTATTTGCAAAGCTGTTTACTATAATTTAACACATTAAACTGCAATAACTTGAGAAGATTTGGTTATCATAATATATATTGTATTGCATAGCCCACACAATTATTAAAATATATACAATACGCAAAAATAAATCCGAACGTTGGCTATATTTTGTATTTTAACTGATGAAATTTAAAACTACAAGTACCGTTGTAAATCATGGAAGGTCTTTATTTATTGTATATAATTTTTTTTTTATCATGAGGAGTTATCTGCATATTAAAACTAAACCAAATTTTAAAAAGTTCAATGGCAACCCTATACTATTATACCATATTTAGATTTCGAATCCAAAAAAAACGTCTAAATAGCAAATTTCATAATTTTTCCGATAAGTGGTTAGCAATTTAATTGATGTCAAACAAATGACAAATTAATGTTAAAATAAAAATTTGTTTTTCAGCCATAAATTCTTAAATAGTTAATATATTTTAGCAATTTTTATTTCAAACGATAGTTTATTAAAGGGCAAATATAAATAACATGCAACTTCTTAACAGTTTTTGATAATTAATTAACAATTAAAATATCAAGTTTTAAATTTTTTTTAAATAGAAACATGTTGTTGTTGGTTTTTTTTTGCTGCCATTAGAATTATCATGGTCGAATCCCCCCCCCCCCCCCCAATAATTTTTTTTTTTCATTCCAATTTGACTTTTGGTTCTCCATATTTTAGCCAAAATGTAAAAAAGCTCACTTTTAGGGACTGTGTGATAGATTCCGTCTCGAAGCACTCAAAACGTTTCCTTCTTCCGATGCTTAAGAGATATGCCATCAAAATCTATCAAAACATTTTCGCTCGTAAGTGACGTGTTTCTCAACTTTATGAAATGAAATTTGGTAATTAGGGTAAACAAAGTATTCTAAATCGAATGAAAACATAAAAAATAAGGGTTCGTATTGAAATTTTCAAAGATAGGGTTAAATTTTCTTAGCTTGATGCATGTAGAAAATTGTAGACAAACATTTTGGGGCAAACCGCAAGATTCTACGACAATTAGAACTGAAGATATAACCATCGTTCGGATTTTTTTATGTTTTTTTTTTGTGTACTGTACCAGTCTCTATATTAAATTTAACAAATTCAAACTAAACGGACAACGTTACCACTTTTATTAATTTTGAAATAAAGTATTTATAGATAGAAATCGTTAGAAGTTATTCTACATAGACTTGAAATTCCAGACATATCATGAGTGTACGTTAAATTTCGTGGATAACGTACATGATGATACCTAGAAAACCGATGAAATTTTTAATAAGAATGGAAGCATCTGCTTAATCTATGTTAGACGCCAGAACAAGTTACAACCATTGAAATATCTTTGACCCGCAAATACCGAGAGATACTGAGCAATCAGACACAACCTATACTTAGTCAGATATTTCATTTTCTCATACCCTATTATTATTATTATTATTGATACCAAATTAAATGTTCGTTTAGAAATGACGCTTTCCTTTTTTTTCTTTTTTTTTTTTTTGCCTTCAAAATAAACTCATACAAACTTTTTTCAATAGATCATCAAACCCTGATTTCTTTCTGAGGTTTTAATAATTATGTATGGACTGTGATGAGAGCAGAAATTACACGAAAAGGCAGTGTAAGCAGCTTTCTAAAGCTACTGATATGACAAGAGATTAAATTGCTCAACTATTGATAGATCTTTAGTTGGTTGTTTTCAGATTATCTGGCGCCGTCAGCAACACGAGGGCTATAATGCGCCAAAACATTCGTCATTTGACAAGACATGCATTTACAAACATCCATGCCTTACACGGAACTCGAACCCGCAACCTCGCGGTCTAGAAGCTAGTATGCTAACCACTTTACCGTTTAGTCGGCCTGATAGATCTTTAAAATATCGAATAATAAACAGGTGCATTTTTTATTTAGAACGTTTTCTAGCGAACAAAATGTCCTCTGAAAAATCACTTGTCATCTCTTTCATTGTTATTATTCATTGAGTTATTTTTCTCCGTTTTATTACTTAAAAAAAAAAAAAAAAAAAAAAAAAAAAAAACATTTACAGTTATAGAAAATATTGTATTATCTTATCTATTTTCTAGGGCATTTAAGAATATTATCGAATATTTAAGATATTTAAGTTCGACAACTAACAATTTTCATTGCAATTTATACTACAGCTAATTTAACTTTTTACTATTACTAATTATCATTTTCATAAAAATTAATAATATTTAACATCAATTATCTGTAGTGCTTTAACCCTTTCTAATTATCATTAACACTGTTACCAATATTTTTATTAATAATTTTGTATATATAAAAATCTGTATTTCAATTAATTTCCATCAATTTTGGCTACATGGATCTCTTGTGCAGTTCATTCCTCGGTTTAAGTAACTTGCTCACATTGGTACTGAACCCTGTCCTGAGCCATTCCTTCGTTATTGTCATCGACCACGCCTTGGCAGCCTTTTGCTCTCCCTTGTAATGCTTCCCACCCGTTTACCCCCGCCCTCCTTTTTTCAACCATTTTATTGATTCACTTATTTATGTCGTCCCATTTTTAGATTTTTTTTTTCCCACGTTATTGCCCGGGAATTGCGTAGGGATTATTTTTATTTTCCAAATAGTAGTAGGTTTCAAGATGTGTTATTATATTCTTGCAATACATTCAATGATTGAGTAAAACGTCCTCGGTCAGGTACCCAGTTTATTAAGAATATTTAAGCTTAAGCTTATTTTTCTCTTTAAAATGTACCTGTGTTTTAAAAATTTAATTTACTGTCACAGTTTTGACAAACATGCCACATCCTCTTATGTGTTCCATGTACTCTACTTTAGTTCGAGCATCTGCCCCCCCCCCCCTACCCCCACACACATACACACACTTGTTCTTTGATCTGGCAAGCGTTCAGCGTCTCATTCTCTTTTCATATTCCCCATCGGGAACTACCTGAGATGAAGTAGTAATGAACAACCCTTTAGGCAAGCACTACATAATTTATTTATGATCTAAGAGTTTATTCAACATAGCATCTAGATAATTCATCAGCAAATTTTATATTCAGTGTTTCCATAGAATCGCAGCATGGCATTGAATGATAAATCTTTAGAAGACAATTTTTAATTTTTTTTTTAAATAAACTTAACAATTGAGGACTATAAATAGAAAAAGACTAAGTCTAAAAAAGAACATTTTTCAGGAGAGGCGAAAAGTGAAAAACATTCGCATCTGGTGCGTAAGACTATGATTAAGTACCAGATTAATTTTAACTATTGCTGCTGGAGTTCGCACTTTGGCCGTTCTCCACTTTGTTAAGGACATTTTTCAGTAAAAAAAATATTTTCGATTTTTTTTTTTTTTTTTTTATGTACTCAAATTGTTTTCCATTTTTTGTTTTCAATTTATTAATAGCATTCTGTACTACTGGCTTGGAAATGTAATTCATTCTCAATGGTCATATTTTTCTTTTTTAATCATTGAACAATTTTATAATGAAATTCAAACTGCTACTGTAAAACTTCCATGAAAAAACATCATAAAAATAATAAACAATTATTAAATAACCGCATTAAACAAACGTATTCTTTAAAAATTAGCTGAAAACGTTTCTTTTACGTACATGCGAAATTAGCAATACAAATGATACATATCTAAATCTATTTAACAAAAGCTGCTAAAAACAGCAATATTTTGCTGCTTGCTGTATTATGTGTATAAAAATATCACAATATGCAGCCCTGCTCTTGTCTTTTTATACAAATCATACTAGATCACTTGTTTGTATCAAAATATTGTTAATTTGAAAGACTTTTGTCAAATGAATCCAACTCATTATAAACACATTACATACAATGTCAAAATTAGGCAATAAAACAAAAATTAGACCAGAATAAGAAATACTACTACTTTGAACAGGTTTTTTTTAAACTAAAAAGCATTTCTAAAATAGGACTAATCCAGTACAAAAATATGCGACTCTTTTTAGTTCAACGATTTTACATAAAAATAGCTGAATAATTAATAACCTACAAGTATTAATTAAAAAAATAATTTTCCTATTAAAAAACTCCTAAACCTAAAACTAAATTGTGCCATTTCAACACTGGTCTTTAAGTACAACATCTGGATAATGCACATTTTCCTAATGATTGAAGCCTTAACAGTCACAAATCAATACAAATCAATATTAACCAACTCTTCTCCAACAGTTAGCATATGTTGATAACCAAGGGCAATCTATACAGAATTAGATGATGAACACAATTGCAGTTATTTAAAAGGTATTTTTTGCTTGCAAAACAAAAGCAGCATTGACTTTATCAGAAGTTACAAATAGAAATTAATCATTCACAACTAGGATCCTTAACCTTTAATTGACTTCAAATACTTCAAATATTTAATGTTAAATCTTAGATAATAAATAAACTTTGTAGTGCTTGCCTGAGAGATTGCCCATTGAAATTTCGCCTCAGATAGTTTCCAGTGGGGAATAAGAAAGTAAAAAGGAACAAGGCGTTGAGCGCTTGCCAAAGCAAAGAACATGTAGAGGGGGAGAGGGTGAAGGCTAAGGAGATGCTCGTGCTGCAGTAGAGTACATATGAGCACATAAAAAGATAGGGCAATATATTAAATTTTTAAAAACAAGTATATTTTAATCACAAAAATATACAGGTCACAAACTTGTACGGTCTCTGTTTTAAAAAAAATATAAATAAATAAATAAAACAAAAATATAATCATGAAATGTTGCATCCGCTGTTTGTAGAAATGTTACATCTACAGTTCTTTGTTGAGATTATAATGAAATTTGGCGTAAGTAAACTAGTTAAACTGGAATACTGAGTTTATTATAATTAAAACGGTAAATTATAACATACACATGAGTTTATCAGATAAAATTTTTAAACAGTGTAACTTGAACTACGAGTAACGGTTTTCAGTGTATTTCACAAGTACTTTGCCTCATGTAGGAAATGTCTTTATTGCTGCACAAACGAAAAGTCATAAAGAATTCGGATGCATGTCGAAACCTTAATTACCCGATGGTCGACTTTCACAAAGCAGACAGTAGTTTGGGACGTGCGCCTATTGTTACTGCAGCTACCAGTCCGTGAAAGCTACTTTTTTCATTCATGAATGAAATCCTGCTGTCATGAGCGATTAAAACCATCGCGTATTTATTTTTACTTTGGAACGGTGAATTGTTATTACTTTTTCTTTCCATTTCTTGTGGTGGTGTCTGAATTTGAAAATTTATACCAAAAATATTGTATACGTAAAAATAAAATAAATAAAAAAAAATAAAAAAATAAGAAAAATTCGCATAGGGATTCAAGGCCGTAACTAGGAATTTATTTCGAAAAGGGATATAAAATCAAATTTCGAGATAATATGAAGTTTAATTTTGAAATATTATTCTCACTCATGTATTTAATTATACAAATAAAATTTGCCGCTATTGCATAGTGTAGCATATATGCTAAACAACTTGTGAGTAAATTTTAGTAAATATAATATATTTTAGTGCAATTTAAAATTGCAGTTGATTATATTAAGATTGTTTCTACTTAAAAAAGTATTTTTATTAATATTCTTTTTGTAACAAACACAATTTGCATGACCCATAGTTGCATCATAAAAAAAAAATTAAAAAAAAAAACAAAAACAAAAAACCATGCACTAGAGGGTTAAGATTATACTTGAGAATTTTTCTCGGCGGTGACGTCTAATACCAGTAAAAATTATATGACTGTGTATATTAAGCATTGATTACGGAGAAAAAATTATGTATTAGTTTAGGCTTGCATTGGAAATCAATTTGGAGACACATATTCTACATTTGAATAAGAAAAATCCTTTTTCTACTAGGAAATCCGACAATAGAGACTCAGTCATAATAGTCGTCATGTCTAATCATTTTCAAAAATAAGGTAATTGTTTTTGTGCCTTGGGATAGAATCGGAACCAGAAAGTTGTTCAATGAGGATGGAAATGAAAACGAAATAGTAATGTTAACAAATCGATGGGCCAATACTTACCGCTGACGCTGGGAAGCATGAAAAAATTTTCAGATTTGCAAGGTTAATCACTGGTAATATTGTTGATGATATTCCGAGTGGAGTAAAGTAGTCTTTTTGTTTTACTAGTTGCAACTATCGCTCTCATTTGTAATGATATTACCTGCAATTCGACCCAAGCTTACATACCTACTTTTAGTTATGTAATATTCGTATCGGTGTAGCACAGTACTCAAGTGAAACATTTTAACGGTGAAAGTCAGAAAAAGTATTCACAATAGTAATATAATTGAAATATCGATCTATAAAATTATCACTATGTTATATGTACCTTTACCCTACTTCCTGACTACGCGCCTGCTTTCTATGATAAAAATAAAAAAATAAAAAGTAAGGATTATTAAGAGAACAGTAGTAATATAATTAAAATATCAATTTGTCGCTAATCTCACTTTTGCTGGATAACCGTAATTGTAGTTTTATTTTAGGCCATTAGTTTAAAAGAAAAATGAGCCGCATTGTATTGGGTCTATGTTTATCACCTGGCGGTCTATTTTTGAACACGGATGTCCGCTTAATGTCCAAATTTTATAGCATTTAATGCTAAAACAGATGTATTTTATAACCACTTACTTAGGGAGCCACTATTCATAGAGGTTTCTTGGTGAACTATATTGTACGTTCTTTGCTATCCTAGAAGTCTTTGCGAGAACTTGTTTCTTTTGAACATCAAATGCCGTTAGAGAGAGCGACAAGCAATTGTGTGTGTGATTCACGTCGTAAGTGTAAAAAGGTACTATTCAATCCAATCGTGCCTTTAAATGTACTTAGGGACTACAATTTTTAGTATATGAATAAATTCATATTTTTACTATTCAATAGATTGTCACTGATTCGAAATCCACTTCCACACACTCGACCCACAACGAAGACCTGTGAGTAAAATACCTATCTCCAGGCTCTCTAGCGGGATTAAAATGCATAATTTTCGATTGTTTTGAATACCTACCGCTTTTAAACTGCATTGCCAAATTTTTGGAAATAAAACGTAAAACAATTTCATATCTTGTGTTTAAGGTTCACTTTAACATGAATTTTGAAATATCGAATTTAGCTAGGTGTTCTCCGCGCAGTAAGTGTTTACTCCTACATCTGATTTGTTGCCGACTGACAATACCTTAATTGTTAAATCGGGATTCATATGAAAAAATGATAAATAAAAAACAAGACAGAATGGGGACAAAACCGAATAAGGACTTAGTTAGAGTGACAATCTTGATTCTAGGCTAATACTTGATTAAATACAGATGGTAAATAAACAGATGGGAGCCATATGAATCTGTAAGTACACTTCCTCACTTCATTCCATTGACAGGCTATTACTCTCAGCAGAACTTTTCAGGAAAAATAAAAATGGATAAAATAAAAGGATGGTTTATAGTGGGTAAATGCAATAAGCAAAAAATGGGTTCGAGCACTTTCTTTTTCAAACGTTGTTTTTATACTGTTTGTTTCTATTTCACGTTGTTTGTTCTAGTTTCTGCTGCTGGTGCTCTGCAGTCTCTCTTTTCAAAGTGAGTCAACATAGTAGTCACGTTCCATTGTTAGACCTTATGTTGATAGTTTTCTGGGTTTTCTCCCATTCGAAACAAACTTCTGTTCCCTCATAAAGTTCTGATTTTACGATATTCCAGAGCACAGTATAGTACTGACATAGCTCCAATTTAAACTACCAATTTCAGATTAAATAGCTTGTTATCAGTAATGGCGAAGTGTTTATATTACTTTAATTTCCTATACAGTTAACTATGTCATTGATCATAGTTTCAAGAAAGTATATTTTTAAGAGAGTCTTTAAAATTTAATTGAAAGCATCAACAACAATATGAGTCTTGTAATACATGCGTCTGCACAGCTGCAGTATGACATCGCACAGATGTAAATTTGAATTACAAGATATATTTATTTCCACAGCTGGAAGTACTAATGCCATGTGGTATTTTCCTCTAAGTCTATTTTTGTTCTTGCTTTCTCATTGTGAATTGAAATTACAAAATATAAGAGTATATTCAAAAATAATTTAGTTTCTTAATTTAATTTTCTTACAAAAATATACTCCCTATATAATACAGAATCATTAAAACATTATTTAAATATTATACCGATAGAAAAAAACTATTCCATTTCGAAATATTGAAAAAAGTAACAAAATGTCATTGTTCTGAAAATATATCACCACATATAAGCATATCCATGTTCTTCAGCTTTTGCTCCCAATAGATACTAAAAAATCAATGAAAAAACTTGACTGGATTGAAATTTTTGAAAAAGATAAACATTTCCTAGGTTCAAATCGGTGGAACATAATTAAAAATACTAACTGATGCATCGTAAAGATAAAAAAAAATCATAGCAATTGATGGCAGAACTTCGGGCAGGGCTTAGAGCCCACACATAATCTTTCAACTAAAAGGTAATCAACATAAAATTGTAATTAAGTAGATTTTAATTTTTTTACAAAACACATTAATTTCCATTGGAAAGAGGAAATTTTTAAGATATTTTTCTAATAAGATGGACAGAAGAATGACTGAAAGTCGTTTGGGATTGATTATTGGCCAATGACGGAAACAGGTGCTCTGGGAGATTGGCCAATTCTGGTGGACACTTGAACATCTTTCAAAAACACAAAATTTTGTTAAATATACATACCAAAAACATCACAAAACATTTTATTTTACCCTCCATCCTCTCTTATCAATAAAATATTTCAATTTTAAAACTGTGCATCAACATTTCAAAACTTCCACTCTAGTTTAACCAGCATTGGCCAAGATTGGCCAAGATTTGTAACAACGACCATCTTACAACATTCCACATTAAGATTGGCTAATGTCGAACGATATTGGCCAGTGTTGTTGTGCTAGGGTTAATGCTTTGAAATATCCGAAAATCTTAAATCAAGTTCTTTGACCTTTGAAAAAAAGCCAATAAACATATAAAATATGATACTAAGAGCAAAGCATTTGTCTCACTAAGTATAAAATATCTAATGCACTGGATCACAAACTCAAGTGAAATATTAATCTCTTCGAGCAGAATTTCACAAGCTGGCTCTTTGACAAGTAACACAAATTCAATGACGACACCATTCTTCTAATCCCTGCGCAACCTAATGGCCATTAGCAATTCCGCAACACACCTCCAAGGTCACTGTGTCTCCACTGTCTTAAAAGATGAACAGACCGATAAAACACGAGTTTCGCGGGATTCGGCCGCTGAAGACAGACGGGACACAAATGAAAGGGGAAGTCCGATGCTTCTACGGTCCGTTGATTCACATCAACATCCAAGGTCTGTGGGCGGTCGATGGTTACAAAGAGAAACGTTTAATGCTTTATTCCTGTTCCGCATTGTAGTTTTGCGGGTGCATTATGGACGATCTCCTCGTTTGCGGATCATTGTTTTATATTGGGGTTTTTTTTTTTATCGTTTGTTTCTTTTTCTAAAACATGTATATTTTCATTGTCTTCACTGATTGCTAGTGTATTGTAGGATTGTGTATTTGGAACGGTTGTTTTCTAGTAGGATTATCTATGGAGTTCAATTTAGGCTTAGAAGTGAAACTCCGTTTCGTTAGATTAACCTACTGAACCAGTGACTGTATAGTATAGGGAAGAAAGATTATTCACTTTCATTGTGTTGTTGTTTCTTATCCCAACTGGTCTAGAGGTCCATGAGTCCACCCACCCTCAGGAAGTCCAAGAACAAGACTGGGTCGCACAGGAAATCCTCTTTTTCAAAATGCATGCAGCTAAGGAGGTGAGCCGGGCTAGCTGCACCGGTGAAACACTTATTGCAAGTGGGATAGACCTTTCTTGTTAATTCCATTAACAAAACAAGTAACTTTTCATTTCCAGCTCACTGTTTGTGTTTGAAAAGGAGGGAGCGAGACCTAATTAAAGGAAAAGTTGTAAAACAACTTCCGAATATAATTGCGAGGAAAAAAACTCGGAAGTTGTAAAATGATGAATTTACTGTGAGTGATTTTTAAAAAAGCGTTAAACTGCATTTGCAACTCTTATGAGAGAGAATTCCTGGGAATTTTCAACTAGTCAATCCAACAAATGCAACCAGTTGTTGTGTTAGAAATTTATTTGGTGCAAGGGCAACACAAGGGCCAAACTGTGCCATAAAGTGCAACCAGGCAATTATCAGTACATTAGTGTCGCTTAGTTCATTGTCGACTTATCAAGCGAAATTTGAACGTATTTTCAAAAGTGAGTCGAAGAGGTGTTAGTTGCACAAGAGCAAAAATGGAAATTAGCTCCTGTGCAACTATAGATTTAAATGGGTAATTTTTCCTCAATGACAACGTGATTAATCAGTCTCTCTGTTGCTGTCTATTCCTCATCCCGATTTTTGAAACAGTGCCTCTAAGACGCTTTCGAGGTTACGAAACCTAGATCACTTGATTTCAAAGGCACACCGAATAGCTGAGCCAGAAGTCAAAATCATATATCAAAAAAATGGAACAAAGAAATGAAGGGTTAGATGTGGACTTTGCTCACGTTTACTCTAAACACAATACTGATATTCATGTGCACTTTTAAGTGATTTTTTTATTATTTCAATACATTTATAATAATGAATAACAGTGACAAAAAAAAAAAAATTTTAAAGAAGTAGTATCAGCTATTAGCATTAAACAAATGGAAGAAATACACATTTTATTTTTTAAAAATATCCAATATTAATAAATTCCAATTATATAATACATGTTTGATTATTATTATTATTATTTTTTTTTTAATTTTTTTTTTTCACTTCTTGCACTATTTGTACGATTCAACCATTCAAGCAATTTACATTCGACCTCATTATCATTTCATTTGCAACCTGTGTCTTCCTATTTATTCAGCCTGACATCCATCTTGTGTTATATTTTTTTTTGCTTCTTGAATCGACCGAAAAGTCACGATTATCCTAAAAAGTTCCGAACAAGGACATTCGTCATTGTTTTATCAGATGCAAAGATTTCACTTGGAATGATGCAGTCACGAAAACATAATTACTCCGTCTTGTTCATCGTTTTTTCTTTGGGCACTTTTACATAATACTTCTGGCTTTACTAAAACAAGAAAAGAAAGGTTGTTGTTGTTGTTTTTTTAAAAAAGATATGCCATCAAGGATATTGTTGCGTTGTACGGGTTCGAAAGATTTGACGCCAAAGCAGATCAAAACTTGCAGAAATTTATTCCAAAAATAACTCTTCACCGTTATTTTACAGCTTCAGAACTTCTCGTTCGAGTAGACAAAACACAGCTCTTTTTACAACGATAGAGCACAAAACAGCAGTTAAAAACTTGACAACAACTGCTAAATCGCCGCAAAAGACAATGCAATACAGTTCGCTCAGTATCTCCAGTCAACTAATTCAGTGACTCAAAATCCAAGAACTAACTCAAGTCAGGAATACAGCTCTCACAATGAACGTTGAGAGACAACTAACTCAGTGATTCAAAATCAACTAACTAAGTATAGTCGACTCACTAGTCAACTAATTCAGTCACTCAAAATCCGGACTCAGCTAACAACTAGCTCCGTGACTCAAAATCAGTCAACAACAACTAACTAACTAACTCTACTCACGGCCGTCCTTATATAGGAGAGGTGAACATACGTGAACTTTCCTGAAACTCCTAGAGGTAGACATTTGGAGAACTTTCGAGACTGTAGTTGAAAAGTCCAATATACATGTACAAGGGATACATGTACACAAGGGATACATGTACCATACATGTACCGAAAATGTCGCCAAAACCATCGCCAACTTGGCTCTATCTCGCCAATTTGGCAAGATTCCCATTACCATAATGTTAAATGCCCTGCCCCTTGAAACTCGCTTCCCAGAGTTACCTCTGTAAAACCCGTTATCAAGCGATGGGAGGCTCATTGCTGGGAAACAAACCATTGCATAGTCTTATGCGAAATGTACAGAAATTTATCTATTTACAAAATTAACACTACGAAATATTTACAAATATACAAAATTCGTAACATTGCTCCCCTCCCAAGGACTGCACGTCCCGGGAAGTGCAGTTCCCGGAAAGGAAGGCTCAAGCTCTGCAATAGCAAACACTCTGTGTTCATAACTAAACTATAAAACTTACTAAACTTACTAATTTAAAGACAGAAACATTACTGAATAAATAAATAAATAATTAAATAAACAATAAACGTAAAAATTTATATACACATGTGACCATGGTCTTAATAACTATATACACTTTGTACATTAGGGGGATTACAAATTATGGCCATAGTAAGGGGCTAACCTGTCGTAATGAACGACTCTAGGTTTAGAATTTGGTGACTTACGTATTCGGACCACGACATCATTCAGCCGGTTGAGGACTGAGTAAGGACCATCCCAATGAGACTGAAGTTTGGGGGAGAGTCCTTTCTGTCGTTTCGGATTCCAGAACCAAACCTTTTCACCTTCGTGGAATTGATGTCCTGTAGCCTTCGTGTCGTATCTGGTCTTCATCTTATCCGTCGCCAAGTTGATTCGCTCTCGGGCAAAATTGTGCACATCTTCAAACCGTGCCTGAAGATCCTCGACGTACTCCTCTGGCGATGAAGGTGCATCCGGAAGGCGGCCAAACAACAAATCACACGGCAGACGAAGGTTACGACTGAAGAGCATCTGGGATGGAGAATAGCCTGTAGTCTCGTGGACAGCACTGCGATTGGCCAGAAGAAACAAAGGTAACTTCTGATCCCAGTCCTGTTGGTTTCTCGAAACCATCAGTGAGAGGTTATTGAGGATGGTTCTGTTAAACCTCTCAACCATGCCATCCGATTGTGGGTGTAAAGGCGTCGTCTGTGTTTTGCCAATGCCAAGTAGATCACAAAGTCCTTTCATTACAGCAGAGGTAAAAATCCTTCCTTGATCAGAGTGTAACTGAAAAGGCACTCCGAATCTGGAAATCCAGCTCTGAACCATTACCTCTGCAACGGTGGTAGCCTCTTGATCAGGGATAGGATACGCTTCAGGCCACTTCATAAAATAACCCATGACAACAAGGAGGTATCTGTTGTCGTCAGCAGATCGTGGTAGTGTTTCCAAGATGTCAAACGCAATCCGTTCAAAAAGGGCTGCTACGTTGTAACGTTGCAGTTTTCCTCGACTGCGTTTCTTCAGTCCTTTTCGGGCTGCACAGGCATCACATGATCGGCACCACTTCTCCACGTCAGCCCTTGCCTTACTCCAGTAGTACCGCTCTCGAACTCTTTGTAATCTCTTCATTATTCCATAGAAGCCTCCAATTGGACTGCTATGTAGTTCTTTAAGAACGTCTGGACTCGGGATCTTGGAAGCAATAGCTGCCATCGGGATGTCTTTCCATCATCAGATTCGAACTTCCAGTACAACACGTCGTTTCGAATATGGTCAGAATCCCAGAGGGCCCAATATTGCTTTGTCGTTGGATTACAGATGGAAGTGTCCTGCCAAGTTGGTGTCACATTCGAAGATTCCTTTAAATCCTCCTGTCCGGCAGAGATCGCAGCATTATTCTTCTGCATTTCCTCTTGGCCAGAGAAAATCTCTTTCTTCATCTCTTCTTGACCAAAGAAAATCTCTTTCATCTCTTCTTGACCAGAGAAAATCTCCTTCTTCATCTCTTCTTGGCCAGAGGAAATCTCTTTCTTCATCTCAACTTGCTCAGAAAAAATCTCTTTCTTAATCTTTTCTTTGCTCGCTTTCATTTCTTCACGCCATTTGGATATTCCCTTCTTCATTTCTTCTTGGCTTTTCTTCATTTCTTCTTGGCTCGCTTTCATTTCTAACAGCCATTCGGACATTCCTTTCATCATCTCTTTTTGGCTTTTTATAATTTCTTCTTGCCCTTTGGACATTTTCTTCTCCATTTCTTGCATGAAAGCAAAAAGCTGTTGAAATTTGTCCTCTTGTTCTGCCATTGCTCTGGTTATCGGCATTCAAATCCCACTTCTGACACCAGTTGTTGCGTTGTACGGGTTCGAAAGATTTGACGCCAAAGCAGATCAAAACTTGCAGAAATTTATTCCAAAAATAACTCTTCACCGTTATTTTACAGCTTCAGAACTTCTTGTTCTAGTAGACAAAACACAGCTCTTTTTACAACGATAGAGCACAAAACAGCAGTTAAAAACTTGACAACAACTGCTAAATCGCCGCAAAAGACAATGCAATACAGTTCGCTCAGTATCTCCAGTCAACTAATTCAGTGACTCAAAATCCAAGAACTAACTCAAGTCAGGAATACAGCTCTCACAATGAACGTTGAGAGACAACTAAGTCAGTGATTCAAAATCAACTAACTAACTACAGTCGACTCACCAGTCAACAAATTCAGTCACTCAAAATCCGGACTCAGCTAACAACTAGCTCCGTGACTCAAAATCAGTCAACAACAACTAACTAACTAACTTTACTCACGGCCGTCCTTATATAGGAGAGGTGAACATACGTGAACTTTCCTGAAACTCCTAGAGGTAGACATTTGGAGAACTTTCCAGACTGTAGTTGAAAAGTCCAATATACATGTACAAGGGAAACATGTACACAAGGGATACATGTACCGAAAATGTCGCCAAATGGTCGCCAAGTTTGGCGACATTTGGCGATTTCTCGCCAAATTTGGCGACAAAAATTAGTCGCCAAAACCATCGCCAACTTGGCTCTATCTCGCCAATTTGGCGAGATTCCCATTACCATAATGTTAAATGCCCTGCCCCTTGAAACTCGCTTCCCAGAGTTACCTCTGTAAAACCCGTTATCAAGCGATGGGAGGCTCATTGCTGGGAAACAAACCATTGCATTGTCTTATGCGAAATGTACAGAAATTTATCTATTTACAAAATTAACACTACGAAATATTTACAAATATACAAAATTCGTAACAATATTTTATTACTGACCAACAATGCCGAAATAGCCAAAAAACTACAACGGGATTAACCACGCTTGTTTTCTAGTGGATATTCAAAGTTGCATCTTACCTTTATATATATTCTACTTCTATCAAGGGATATTGTAAATTGCACGGACCGATTTTTATACAAACTAAAAAACTCAAGGTTAAAATTCGAAATCCAATTTTATTTATTTAGAGGGAGATTTATTAAATGCAACTCTCAAATCCATTCCAACATTATAAAAAATAAAAACGTTCCAGAAAGAAAAAAGTTTTGTTTGTGTTTTACCACAACTTTATTCAAGAACATGAGTTTATCCTTTTTCTTGCAAGAAAAAAACTTTACAAACCATTACACTGCACCTAACAATTTTATGGAGTGTTAGTGTATTTTATTTTCATGGCACAAGATATACACAAAATGGTATGCTTCGTATTCAAATGAAGTAACTTTTAAGCAGTTTTTATTGTAAGTTCACTAACCACTCATCGCCCATTTTTTCTTGAGTATAATTATGTTTGTTATAGTGAAAGATAGTATACCGACTTGTATTTTACGTATATCTATCTGAATCTGTATTGTATGTCTTTATTGCAGGTTCCTTTCAACGCGATCCCTGGTGGATATCGGCTGAAAGTGGAAGGTCACCACGAGGGTGACCTGAGTGGCTCGGAGTTCAGCAACGAGACCATGGTGGGATTCTCGGAAAAGTTCCTAACAATCCTCATTCAAACAAACCAGTTGGTCTACAACCTTGAGCAGATGAGTAAGTAAGATTTTTGGTGCATGGTTTCTGCCAGTAGTTATTAAAATTACTTAAGCAGGATGGCATCCAAGAGTTACCTCGAGGTGAAAAAAATACAATATCAATAATACACAGTCAAACCAAGTTAACGCGAAATCGCTTAACATGAAATCCCGTTTAAAGCGAAATAAAAGCAGTTCTCCTTACATAAAACTTAACGTTAATTTATTCGTTTAACATGAAATTCGGTTAGGACAAACAATTTCGGCGGCCCCATCAATTTCGAGTTAACGGGGTTTGCCTGTACAAGAATTAAAGAAAAAAAGAAAAAAAAAAAAAGTAGTTATTTAAATTTTGACGAAAATAGTTGTTCATACATACGATGATTTTTAACGATTTAAATATGATTGGTTTTATTCTCAGGGAAATATCCTGTTATGAACGACTGGTTAAGATCATCTTAAGTTCTTGTATTATGCTTTGCATTGCTTACGTAAGACAAGATTGCTTGTATTTTGGAAAAATTGATAGCCTAAGATATTTTTGCCTCCTTGGAGAAATGTTTTGAAAGGAGGTGGTTGGAGTGACCCCCTTCTAGAATATAAATATCTTCTTCTTCTTCTATTTCTTCTTCTTTCTTTTTTCTTCTACTTTTTTGTTTTCTTCTTTTTTTCTTCTTTTTTTTTTCTGCTGAAACGTGTTTTTTTTTTTTACATAAATGTGATAGTTGTTGTATCTAAACTGAATCTTCAACACGGTCTATGCGTATTCTTTCTTTATACTTTATGCTGAAACTTCCGAACTAATTGTCGCAACTACGCTGGAATTTGGAAGACATTTTACTCATGGGAGAATGATCTTAAATGACTAAAAAAATAGGAATCACTAATGATGGAAGCCATTCAATTGAAACGGACTTTTTAATAATGTAGAAATTCCAAAGAATTTTGTGTTTAGTACAGTTACTGTTAAAATTATACAACATTTTTTAACTGGTCTAGTAATTACAAAGTTCTTGAAAACAATTCAAAAGTTTGTTCCTTTGTTTAAAGCATGCTTCTAAAATTGTTCTCTTTCTATTTAACACTGGTTCGCTGTCAAGATGAATTTATAACAACTTTTTTTTTTACATGGTATATGTTTCTTTTGATAGTTAATAGTTATAGAAATCAGCTTTTTTTTGGTGAAATTATTGCACAGTGTAGAGATGTGCACATTGCAGCATTAGTTAGAATAGAATGTTGGACAGTGTTTAAAAAAAAAATTTACAGTTCTAAATCATAAACAGAAAGTCAAATACATCATTTCAAACGCTGCCTATTTTCATTTAACTCTCTAGTGCATGATTTTTTTATTTTTAACAAAATTCTTTTTTTCCGTTTTCTCGTTGTCTCTAGATTTTTGATAAAATATACAAATAACATCCTAAGTGCATGTTGAATTTAAAAAAATTAATAAAAACTGTTGTGCAACATTATGTGCTAAGGATGCTTTTTTTAAGATTTCTCCTCGGTTAGTTCTATAGCATATTAGTTGTGTACACTATGCACTTGGAGCATTGATTAACCTTTCAGCAAATGAATAATAAATAAATCTTATTTTTAAATTGAATTAACTTACGTTTTATTGCATATACTTGTACAGCTTCAAATGCAGAAAAACTGAAGTAACAAAATACAAAAAAAGTGCCAAATTAAAATTGAATTTATTCATTAATAGCATAAATTATTGTGTAAATTTTACTTTAAATTTTCATTTGATCTTTAACTGAATGTACAGGAAACTCCAGAAAGTCCTCTTCGTATAATTAGCAAAGGAAGTTTCGTTTCAAACTCAATCGTTTTCAGTGTGTAAATGAATCTTCCTTCCTTCACGTCAATTTCTCTTTGTTTTCTATTTCAATCAACTATCCTTTCAGATGAATGTCTGCGCTTTTTTCAATCAAATTGTACATGTACAATACATATAATTTATTTTCTCGGAACATCATTTTCAAAGTCAATATTTTCCTCAAATGTAATACAGACATCGAAGCTTATTGTTCTTGTTCTGGATATTCAGATTCGTCTATTTCTATTTGTTGATTTTCAAGATTCCTAATTTTTTTTTTTTTTGTAACCTCGCGTTTAATTTTTAAGCTTCCTCTTTGTAAGGTTTATTTTTATCTAATTGTCAAATGAATCATTTGAGTTTTTATTGTTCCCCTCGTATTTTACAATAAGATAGATATTCAGTCCTTATGTGCTTAACGTAGTAAGTACATAACATAGTAGTAGGCTATACCTAGCCTACTACTAGTTTAGAAGATCTATTGCAATTTAAAAGTTTGCAGTTAGTAAACACTTAATGCTAGGTGTTAAATTAAAACAGGCATATCTTACATCAAGCTTAAATTTTAACTAACTGCATTTTAATTAAAAGTGACCTTACTGTATTTTAAAAATTTTATTGTATCTTTATATCAAAAGTTCAAATTATAAGCCTTAAAGGCTCATGCTAAATCACAAGACATAATGTAGTCATCCTAACAATTCAACAATAAATATAGTCAAAGTTTATATTTTCAGAAAAAAATCATTATCATTTGATAGTGCTAGACAACCTCTTACTTTGAGGATATATTTATACTCATAACTTTTTAATTAATAAGATAAATAAGTATTCTCCTTCTCTACAACTTCCACGTTAGGAAATTCAGTTTTGGAAAGAAAGAAAAAAAAAAAAATGTTTTTATTTTGCAGGTTGCAAAACTAAATTTATTGCCTAGCAAAACATGAATTAAAAGAAACCTTTTACTTAGCTGTTTCATTGGATGAACCTTTATTACTTGCCAGAAACTTATGAACCCTTATTACTTTCCTGGAATAGGGGAGAAATTGAAACTGCTAAAATGAATTCCCTTTTCTATATAATACACAACTGTGTGAAATAAAAATAAGACTATCCTAGAAGACAGGTTGAATTGAGTTCATTGAATAAGCTTTAGGAACTGGTTCCGCTATGGTTGTAAAGTAATGAGTAAGCTCAAATCAGGTTGTCTTCTAGTATAGATGAGAAAAAATGTGCATAGTATTTTTTCGTTTAAAGAAAATGTCTATTCAGACTTATAATTCATACATAATTAATGTTTTAAAATAGAAAACTTTTTTGTTTCAGTGTATATCCGTATAGTTTTGCTCACTACTGAACTGAAACCATTTACTGAGCCTATTGATGTATATCTTGTGGTAGGTTGCTGTAAAAATTTCTATAAAATTGATTAATTATGCTTGTTAAACACATATGTTTCATACATCGTTAAAGCTAATTTTTTAAGTTCAAAGACGGTGTGCCAGTTGAGGCTGGCATTCACTATATGCCAGCGGGAAGCACCGATTGAACGGATCATGCCAGTCACAATTATGCTTGTTAAACACATATGTTTCATACATCATTAAAGCTAATTTTTTAAGTTCAAAGTCGGTGTGCCAGTTGAGGCTGGTATTCCCTATATATTCCAGCGGCAAGCTCGGATAGCAAACGGATCATGCTAGTCACAATTATGCTTGTTAAACACATATGTTTCATACATCATTAAAGCTAATTTTTTAAGTTCAAAGTCGGTGTGCTAGTTGAGGCTGGTATTCCCTATATGCCAGCGGCAAGCTCCGATTAAACGGATCATTCCAGTCACAGGAGAAGCAGATTCACCACTATACTATATATGATGTGACTAACATACATTGATATATTACTTTATATTTCATTCGAGATGTAACAATAAAATCCGACTCAAAATTTTGCATAATTTTTAAGTTTTATTTAATTCATGATGCAATTGAATGTTATTATGCTTCCCTATTTACTACAGTGATATTGCTAATTGGGGTGGACCAATTACAAGGCGGCCAGAGTTTTAGCAGCTTTATTTTTCTAAATTGATAGGTGGATTCTAACACACACAAAAAAAAATTAATATTAAATTATTAATTTAAAAAAAATCATTTTTGCTTAGATTGTGTTCTGTGTTCTGTATTCTCACAACTTTAATCGTGTTGCTGACGGTGCCAGATAATCTGAAAACAACCAACTCACAACTTTAATTTTGATTTTCAAACTCACGGGGTTGCAAGTCACTTTCTTGACTCATCCTGGCGGCGTTCATGCGTGGAATATTCATGTTACTGGCACTGATGGTTGCTTGGTTGGTTGTTTTCAGATTATCTGGCGCCGTCAGCAACACGAGGGCTATAATGAGCCGAAACATTCGTCATTTGACAAGCCAACATACATTTACAAACACCCATGCCTAACACGGGACTCGAAGCCACAGCCTCGCGGTCTAGAAGCTAGCACGCTAACCACTATACCGTTTGATAGGCTATTGGCACTGATGAAATGGGGAAATGGTATTCCAATCAACCCGTGACAATACTACAATACCCTCCCTGTCAGCTTACCACTAGTTTTAACTAACTTGATTACTAACACACTTAGTATTAATTTTAAAATATTATTTTGTAGTTCAAGAAATCATATTTTACATTTATAAGCTTTATGCATACATGATTGCTAGTAAAATGAAGCATTATTTAGTAAAAAAAAAAAAATTAATTATGCATGTGAATAAAAAACTATAAAAATTGAAGAAGAATGAATTTATATATTTTGACTGCCAATTTTTACAACTGGTCTACAAACTTTTGAATATTTTTGCTTCATGTATGTTAAGTTTATACCTAAAAGTTTATTTAATTTTTTTTTTTAATTTTAATAATAAGGGACAAAACAAAAAGAACAAAAAAAAAAAAAAAAAAAAAAAATTTTTGGATTAGTATTTCGTTTTTCATGCATTGCCCTTGCTGAACACATAATCGTCATTTTTTCTTTTTTTTCTTTATTATATTCTTGCTAAATGTAACTCTTTGTTTATTTGTAGGACTCTCGTGGTGTGACTATGAAGCGTTGGGTTTCAGTTTACCCTTTATTAGGTATTATATTACGCATTTTCAATATATAGTATAGTAATAAAACAACAACAATAATAATAATTAATGTTACTGATTTCTTTTATTGAGAAATGAAATTAAAAAGAAATTTTCACTTTCTTGCAAATAATAAACCTAACTAGAAGAGTGCGTTCATTTATGTGATCATGAACATATTTTTTTATTATTTACGTCAATACATTAGCATGAAAATAGTACAAAATACACATTTCCCAAATTAAAAAGAAAATTAAATCATTTTCTCTTCAATTAGAAAGAATTTATGAATACTCAACCTCCAACTTTCTTGTGAATTCAATATTAATATTTCAATACATATATCACCAGGGTAACATTATATTTTTGGAACAACTTAGGTTGGTTGGCTAAAACATGATTTTACAACAAGGTTAAACATTTTTTACCATATACCTATCTGATAGTCAAACTATAAGATATTACTAATCAATAGGACTTATAACATAAGTTTAAATTGATGACATTTTAACATATGAGACTATATTTTTATTATTACTATAAAAAAAAGTATATCCTGCACTATAACTGAGCAATTGGACAACCTCACACTAATTGTCATATTAGCTTGAAACATTCATTGTGGGGTATCTGGACTTGATCAGATTCCTAATAAGGAATTACTAACATTCAATGTAGCAATTTTGAAGCTAAAATCAGTGCAAGGGAATCGCTCGCTGTGACCAAATCGTGATTTATGCACAAATTAAATACAATTCAGACGTTAAAACTTATTTATTTGTAAAAAAGGAAATTACTTTTTTGACAGAAACATGAAAAAAAAGTAAAGAATTTTGCTATTGAAATGTTCTAAAAGATAGGATTGGGAACGTAATCACAAAATAAAGGAGTAAATGAGCCCTGATACAATGAACAAAACACACAGTTCAAACTAAAAATATAGTTAAGGGACCTACATTTTTTTAGGCTTCACACAAATGTTTTAATTTTTCAATAAAAAAAAAAATTAAAAAAAAATAAATTATAATCATATTTTGGGTTTTGAAATGCATCAATGTCTGCTTCGTATCAGTTGCAATGAACTATAATGAATAGCCGTTACCTTGTGAAAAAAAAAAAATCTTGCATAAACTATCCTAACCTCAAAACTTACATAATACATATATATCTGCATAATACATATCTATACACATAACTTACATAATATACATAAGACATTTATATATAAAAAGTAAAACATTGCTAATTAGTCCGCGTAGATGGCAAGACTAACTGGGTCTAGTAAATGAATGAACCAGGAAATTGATTTTTCCTAAAATTGTTACCCTCTTGACACATTTTGGGGAAAAGGTATCAAGATTGGTTCATGTTTGAAACCTGCCCCCTCCCCCGCTTCTCCCTCGTCACAAATAAACCAGAGAAGTGTTATTTGTAATTAGAGTTATTTAATTAAAGATGTATCGTTTATGCGGATAATATCGTTTGGTATTCATAACTGAAGAAATATGATAACAAATTTCTTAGAAGTGAAACACTAATTTATGTTTCTGCAACCTGGATGCTTGTTAGGCTTATCAAACTAGTTGATGGATGAAAAGAAAAATGTACGGATTTAAAAACACCTTCTAGATAAAATAGTCCATATAAATGTATTCAATACTCGTGAACCAAACACCCATAACATAAACATAACTCTTGTTATTCTTTTTGTAAGAGGTATTCGCTTGTTCTTTAAACTGTTCTTAATTTAAAACGAGGATTAGTAAATGAGATGATACGTGGAAATTAACAATAAATAAAATTAGTATCAAAATTTTGAAAACGAGGTAACGCTTCTTTTTTTCTTTTTTGCAATGATGTTTTAAGATTCAATAAGTACATCTGCTGTGAATACAAGTGCCACAATCTTACCCTCACATTTTACACATTTTAAATGCATACAAATGGAACAATAATAGTAAATGCCACATAATTCGACGAGTTCTCAGGATTCTGTGTTGCAAGTGTCTCTACTTAATAGACGTTCACAAAAGTTTCGTGAATTTAACCTTCAACATGAACCAGTCTTACCATATACGTATATTATGGACTCTCAAGCTGATAATACAAGATATTTAACATTAATTCTTATTTGGTATTTTTCAGGTATAGTGAACCTAGAATTTGAATTGCCTTACGACTTTCCAGAAGGATGGTGGACCATAAAAGCAGTTGCATTGGGTCAAACAGAAGAATCCAAAGTGTTGTTGGAGAGATGGTTTGGCCACAGATTCGATGTGAATGTCGGATCAGAAGCTTTCGTACTGAACTCAGATGAATATCTGGAAGGTCAGATATTAGCCAACTACAGTAGTGTTGCAACTGTGACTGGGAACCTCACGCTGAAAACTTTTCTAAGACCATTGGGAAAATACAGGGACCTTGGTCTAGATTGGAAGAACCGTTATCTAGAAGAATATGTGGATCTGGTTAGTATTTGGCTGGTTAGAATATGGCTATATCAGAACTATACACTTATTATACAAGGTATTTGAAAGTAACAGGATATATATGAAATCGAAAATTCAAGAACATTTGAGTATGATGATGCGGATTTCATATTAATGGTTAGAAGAAGAAAAAAAAAATATTTCATTCCAGACAAACTATTAAAAAAATAGTTGTTTCGTTATCAACTGATTGTGCATAAAATTATATTCTCGATTAGAAGCCTGTAGATTACTTAAATGACATTGAGTAGTTTCTCAAGTATATAATCAATGCTGTCTGTTGAAGAAAAAACTATTTTTTATTTTGGGGGATGATAGGATTTTTTTTGGAGTATTTTCGTGCAAACACGTTTGTATTTTTTTTTTTTTTTTTAATTTGTCAACTTTTCTTTTTTAAGAAATTTCTTTCAAAATCATACTAGAATAAATTTTTAAATCGCATCCGTTCTCATAACATTATCGTCTTCACGTGTAACGTGGTCTATTAAAGTTTTAACACTATTTTTAGTAATTTCCGAACTGGGAATCTGCAATATTTTTTAACGTTATAAAAGAAATAATATTCATTGTTGAAACATACTTTTGACAGGATACCTTAAAATTAACTAATATCTGAAGCTTGTAAATTAAACTTTTGAAGGAAAAAGTGTAATTTAAAAAAATTTATCCTCCTATATTTATATTGGGCTTTAAATGAAGCACATTTGGTTCTTTCTGAAGTAAATAACTTAAACAAAACGCGGTAAAAATTGCAAAAATTAAATCGTGGGATGGTCCTTTTTGCCGCTCAACGTCTCCATTCTGCGTAAATACAATTGAGAATTCAAATGAAAAATTATACTTTTTCCATACTTAAAATTAAATTATTAAATATAAAATACCCTCAAAGTATTATTTCATTATCATACTTTATTTATTTATTTATTTATTTATTTATTTATTTGAGTACAAGCGAAAATACAAGTTTACACAATAACATATTTATCCAAATGCAGATGGGCATAATAAAAGTACACCTGTTACAAATTTTGGAGCCAATAGCAATAAAAGTATTTCCATTAAATATTGTTTTAATACTAGTGCTACTATGAGGGATGTGATGTCTTAAAAATAAAATAAATGAATTAAAGGTTAAATTTCAAATCTTTTTAAATGGTGCTTCCGAACTAGGAATCATAAATATTAAAGTTTTATTGATTTTTTTATTCAATACATCATACACAACATTTTTAGCATCTAAATTTAATTTCGATAAAAGTCATAATTAAAAGTCCTAATAAAGTGACGCACTTTTCCATATATTTACTCATAGGTTTCACTATTATAAGTGTAAGACATATTACGCACATATGTTTATTAAAACATCTTCTTTTATTCGGTGGCATTATGCAACTACCACTTTTAACCCTACTTAGGCACGCGACCTTTTGTCTCACGGTTGGTCGCGTGAGGGATATATTTCCTCCAAATTCAAATTTTCCTTCATGCCTCTAAATCGAGACCAAATATCAAGATAAGTAAGCATTTTTATTATTATTGGACAGAATAAAGTAAAATTAAAAAATATTTAAAAAAAAACTCGAGGGAAAAAAAAAAAAAAAACTGCAAGAAGGCTTTTATCATGTGCTGCCATCTATTGAAAAATTGTCTAAGCGAACTGTTGTAGAAGATTTTAGCATAGCGAGTATAATGAATAATTTCTTTTATGTTTATGTTAATTGGCTACTATGGCAAAATCTCAGTTATTACGTGTAACTACAGCGTCCTTAAGCGTGTAATTTATTCCAATTATATTTCCTTTCTGTATAATAGAAATGAGTAACAACACACACGTAAATATTTTTAATTTTCTTTCAAGACTTCAATATCTTCAGAACGAATTTGAAACGTTTAGTCTTTGTTAAAGATAAGGAATTATTTAAAACAGTTTTTAATTAAGCTTTCGAGGGGCAATTTAATGAAGCTTTTAAGGTTATTTTTTTTTACCTTACTATTAAGAATAATCCCGGAAACAATTTTGATGATTCTAGCAATTTCCTTTCAGTTTCACGGCACTTATGATTTCAGCATCCCAATGTCTGAATTGCGGAACATGGCGATTCCAGTTCCTTTGGAATTCTGTGAAATCGAAGTCCAAGCTGCAGTAGGAGAACGTTTCTACGATTTCATGGTGCATGCTTACGGTCGTATTCGAGTTGTGAACTCCAGCATTAGCCTTCGTTTCTTAGGCGTAGACCCACAAGTGTTCAAGCCTGGAATGCCTTTCAAAACGCATGTAAGACATTTATTTTTAAATATCATTTTATTTAATGCTGTTGGTGTTTGGTGATATATTTCACATTGGAAATGGATTTTTTTTCCCCTCTCTCTTTGTGTGTGTGTTTGGGAAAAATCGGAAGTTGAATTGTATTGTGGATAGAAAAAAGCATGGTCGTGAGCAATGCTAGAAATGGTGTAGAGCAGTGATCAGTAAACATTAGCTTTTTAACCACTTGAGTACGGTCAAATTTCTTAATTGATAAGATTATTAATATCATACAATTTGTTTGTATTTATTGTTGATAGCTAGTTTAAACAGATATTTAAAATGAAATTTAGCTCTCAAAAGAAACCATAGTCGTTATAATGTTCTTCGGTTCTTTTAACTAATGAGGTTGACCATCATTTGTCTATGCCAAATACTTTCTTTCCTTGACGTTTGTAAACTAGAAAAAATTACAAATTATTACACTGAAAAATAAAGTGTCGAAATGTTGAAATTGGCAGAAAATTTTCCGTAATTATCCCTTCGAATATGTGGAACAGATGATAGCCGTTGATGGACAATGCAAGGAAAGATATATCTTCAAGTTAATGACGTTTGTTTCTTAATTGTTTACGCCTTAATAGAATTTCTTCGGGAATTTCAGAAGAGGTGGGTATTTAGAACACCTTAAAAGGCATTGCATAGCGATTTTGATTCAAATAGTTAGAGCCATTTTTTAAACAAAAACAGAATTTTTCAATGACAGATACCTCGTGCACATGTGCAATTTTTATGAAAACCTTAATAACACGTCCCATGACATCTAAAGTAACAAGTAACAAAATTAAGCATCGTAGGTCACCCCGTTCGAGAATTTTGCTAACCAATGACATAAAAAATTTTTCTTGACCAGTGAATTTGAACTTAATATATTCCAAAAGCATAGAAATGGGTTGGGGGGACTTCAATAGGCTATATACAACAATTTAATTTCGTATATCATATTGCGCATGGTAAAATATATATAACAGAAGTAAAACATACGTTATTTATTTCCACATGCTGTTGGGTTTCATAATTTCATCCAACTTTCACTTTCTTTTTTACAGATAGCTGTTTCCTATCACGATCTTGTACCATTGCCTGAGGATAAACTTAGCAGTTCTAGCGTTGTCTTGAATCCCATAGTGGTAACCAGAAATGGACGCCGTGAGCTTCCTCAAGAAATCCTTTCCTTCGGTTCGGACGGAGTAGCACAAATACTATTGGATACACCAAAGACTGCAGAGAAAATGATCATTCGAGTAAGTTGGTCTGCAGTAAAATGCCTTTTGATTCTACTACTTACGTTGAAAAGAGATATCTTAATTAAGTCATGTTGAATTATTACAGTTACTTCCATTAAAAGTTGGCTTTTGCACAGTTTTTATTGTCGTACATCATGCCTATCAGAAGCGAAGCATATACTATTATGCAACATCAAATGACTGAAGTCTTCTGTCAAAAACAAGCTTCCGTTTGAATTTTAAAGAACTGCCGATGACTGAGAATGATATTATATCGATTTGACAAAAAAAAAAAAAAAAAAAAAAAAAAAAAAAAAAAAAAAGGTATTAGAACGCCAGCTCCAATAAAAAGCCAAGAAAATCGCTAGTGCTACAGTAACGGTCTGTTTGCAGCGCTACTAGTCCTTTGCGGCGAAAATTGTAACTAAAAACTTGTTTCCTTTGATTACTTATTGGTTGTTATGGCTTTTTTACGGCTACTCGTTTCTAGTGAAACATTTGGCCCGTGTGTTGCCCTTGCGCCTAATAAAGTTGAAAACAACCAACCTAGTGGGAACTATTTGAACTATTCTTTTTTTTTTTTTTTTTTTTTTTTTGCAGAAAACATAGTCCTAAGACCTCATGTACAATTTTATCAAGTTTCATAATATTTTGTCTTTTAGTTTTTCTTTTATGACCACTTCAAATTGAAACTATAATAATGCCGACTTAGTATATAAATCAGTTGGTTTGATAACTTTATGTTGATCACTGATGGAACATCATTAGGTAACTCTAATCTGCACGAGTGATGTTCTTTGGTTTATTAACAAATTATCAATTAATAAATTATTAATGATATAAAGTAAAGTACCCAATATTTTTTTTCCACCCATAATTTATTAAATTGAAAAAGTATTAAAATTTCTCTTTCAGGAAAGTCCTGAATTTAAAAAAGTGGTGTACGAAAATACCTATATTCTCAGATGATGTTTGTCTTTAGTCAGCGTAACTCCAGAACGGATTAAACTAAGATGTTCAGCTTTTCTGTATGAGAGGTTCCCATGGGACTGACTGTTATTAGGGATTTCATAAAAATTGTGCATACACATACGGTAGCTTCCATTGGAAAAGTTATTTTTTTTTCAGCAATTATCTAAAAATGGCTCTAACGACTCCGAACCTAATCATTATTTAGGTGTTTTAACATTCCCACTTACGAAATTCCAGCAGAAATTCGATGAAGCCGCTTTACACATAGTTCTCTTGGCTTGAGCATTGCTTATCGAGCGTACATTTTAAAACCAAAGAAATTAAAGTTCGAATCTCTCACACTTTCATAAGAGTTTTCCCTTCTTGCAAACATTCAAGGAAGCCTCAAGTAAAGATTTAAAAGAGGGAACCTTTTTTGGAGCTAATTTCATACACAACATTACTGCATCAACTTTAGAAAGAATATTCTCAAAAACATTTGATTTTCTTTAAAGTTCTCTTAAACTACAAAGTTACGATTGCCATTGAGCACTATCATGAATTAAACTTTTGAAATATTAATTTTTCATCTCAAAATTTAACCAAAAAATAAGGATTTTTTATATACAATTCTTTAAGGCAGTGTCCGCCACTAGGCGACTCTCGATAGCTTTTTCTACGGCCCGTCGGCAGCATAGAATAGCTAAAATCACATTTATTTGTAGGGAATTTCGAGAAAGAAAAAAAAAGAATGTTCAAATAGTATTTGTTCAAAATAGTATCTGTTTAGTATCTAGAACATCGTGACCCGAAGAAACTTTCAGCTAGTTGGTCTTCATCAGTGGCGTAGCCAGGATTTTTTTTCGGGGGGGGGGGGGGCCGAAACAAAAATTGTAAATCATGATAAATGAATAATTTGGGTTTGTATACTTAATAATTTCTGAGGTGCCAACTTCAGTTTGTAGACATGTGATCTCCTTAATAATCACAAGTATCCCTCTTCAACTTTTAGTAATATTCAGAAATGGTTATTTTTCTTTACATATTAAATTAAAATGTTAATAAATAAAATACCAAATGACACTATAACGATTCAACCTGCTAATAACACAAAATATTTCTAAAATTCAGAAACAAATCCCTAAAAATTCAGGACAATCCATAAGAATTTGCATATCTCTGTATTTTCTCACTAGCCAATTTAACAACATGGCTTTTTTAACCTAAAAAAAAATTTTTAAAGAATTCTTGTATAAGTCCACTTTAGCTTAGAGAAGGGGAAAAAAAAAAGAAAAAAAAAAGGGGGGGGGGGGGAACAACAGTTAGTGTCCAATTAAAAATAAAAATCGGGGCTTCAAATCAGACACTATAATTAACACACATGTAAGCAATTTGGTTTGTACTCTTAGTGTTAATAAAATTCAGTTGTTTCGTGGGTTAGACACAGCTGAACTACACCAAATAATATTTTATTTTAATCCTTTCTTTAAAAGTTATAGGACACAATAGTTTCATTTATAAAAATCTTGTTTTATTCATAAAGTTCTTGTTTTATGGAAATAATGATGATAAAGAGTTGAAAACAACAGGATAATGACTGATTTTTTTAAAAACTTATTCTGTAATTACTATATGTAAAACTATAATTTAAAAATTCCCATTTCAAAATATCAATTCGACATACAAACTCATTTTACACATTGGTTTGTTGGCAATAAGTTAACTCGTGCAAATGCTTGTCTAAACGGTATTTCTTTGTGCACTTTTCTATCAGGTAGATTATCAAAGTATTAAAATATTATTGCAATAAAAATTTCGAATATATTTTTTCAATATTTTGAAATTACTTATTAATTACTTACCATGTTCTTATACAAGTGAGTAGCAACGATTACGAATTGTAAAGCGAGAGTTGCCATGGAGACTCTGGTGTAGTTTTAAAAAGAATATCTGTAATTCTAAAAATAATAATATCTGTTCGTATTCGAAAGATTAGACGACGGTTGATGTTTGTCAAAATTAATGTGTTCGTCGTAATACTGTGGAATTCTTTATTAATAGTTAGTTATCCATAACTACGAAACTTCGAACCTGATCTGCTTGATGGTTTTAATTCAACAAGGTCAAGGAGGGAGAGGGTTAGGCCGCCATTGAGAACGGTCGGAAAAGAACAGCTCCCCCATTAGAAGTTCTTCATAAGATTGAAATAAATATCGTTAAGTTTTTAAAAGACGGCAGTTAGAGTTACAGGAAGAACGAATAAAACTTGATAAATAAAAATAATATACAATCATGATACTTAAAAAATCGAATAAATTTTTTTCACTTTTAATCATTTAGGAGGTGGGCCCCTCCCTGTCTACGCCGCTGGTCTTCATCAAAAATAAATACAGGAATAACTTAGCTGATGCTCTTTTGGAAGATTTATTAAGCTTGACTGTGACAAATACTCTGATGGATATCGACTCTATCATAAAAGAAAATGAACAATTTCTATTGTCATTGTCTCACAGTTGATATCGTCTAAAGCAGGGGAATCTAAAGTATTGCGAAAAGTTAGGTCAAATCACGTTGCAACAAAAGATACCGTTCTCTTTTTCAACTTAGATTTATGTAATAAGAAAATTTATATCTTAATTGTTAAAAAAAAGTAACAAATATAAATTTTCTGGCGACCTCTTTTTGTCTTGCGTCTTATCTACCAAAATTGTGTAGTGCCGCCATCTGGCGATCATATGGTTATATAATTCTTACAATAACAATTTATGGAAGAAAATATCGCAAAAATAGAAAATTAAGCGCTTAAGAACCGACAACTTTCAACTGGTATAATATATATTTCCACACTACATGAGCAGAAATAAATGAAAAGAAACATTCGCATTAAATTAATCTCAATAATTACTTTGGCACCTTCTTATAGCATTGCAGAATAAGCAGTCAATCAGTGATCAAAGTAACTTTTGTAGTGATTCCATAGCAAATCACGAGTATTTAATTAATTCTTTATATAATTTAAAATGTAACATTGTTATTTTTACTAGGCATACTATGAAGATAAAAACGATGTTGATTCCAGATCACGTGCAGAGCTTACTGTTTTGCCACTGTTTAGCAGGAAAGACAGATTTTTACAAATATCTACTAGTACAAAAAGAGCACAGGTAAAAAAACTACAAATAATTTTCAATTATACCAGAATTTAAGAAGTATAAAGATATATTTAGCTTGTTAAATGAAAACTTCAAGGACATATAAGAGTTTAAATTTTCGTTTTCTTGCAAAATATATTCAAGAAAACAGCTTAGACTAATATTTAACATAGTAATAATTTTATTTTCAGGCCGGAGAATATGCTGTTTTTCATGTTAGATCGAACTTTTATCTAAAAACCTTTGACTATTTGGTAAGTTTTATTTATTTATTTATTTATTTATTTGTTTATTTATTTATTTATCAACACGAATTTTTTTTTATCAATATTCCAATGCATTTAAGTCAAAGGTTATTGTTGACCTAATATAAACTTTTAATATTAAAATTAATCTAAAATGAACAATATAATTTCACATAATAAGTTAACGGTAATTAATTACTCAATGTGAGGTCCTTTAAAGAAATTGTCATGCATTACTTGTTCTAAATATTAAAACTTTCTCTCTCTTCTTAAAAAAAAAAAAAGGAAAAAAAAAAAGAAAAGAAAAAAAACCTAAGCTCCTAAAATTGTTACTATACTAAAACAAGAATTTTTGTAATTTTGTTCCTTCTACATTTTTAGAATATAAAACAATTTTATAAACTGTATATGTAGATTGTAGATGCTTGATAGGAAATTAAATCCCTCTATAAAAATAAATTCAGCCTTATTTTAAGAGGATAGTGTTAGAATGTATTTCATTAGAGTTTAAGTCGATTACCTTACAATCTTGAATAAAATAAAAGACATAATTCAAATTTGTTGTTTTGCATATGGACGTCTTTCCACCAAAGGAAATGGACACTGTTACATTTGACTGTTACATGACACATCAGGAATTCTTGAAAATGTTACATAAAGGCTTTTATTCATAAATATGTTTCGATTTAAAAAAAAAAAAAAAAAAAAAAACACATAAGTGCTATTTCCAAAAATGTTAGGATTAAAATCCTAGCAAAAGTCGCTCATACGATTAGTAGTTGGTGTCATGAAGTTATAGAAATATCCGTTTTACACATAATAAAATAAAAGAAACATTATTAAAAGTTCATAAGTAAGTTAAAAAAAGGTTAAAAATTAATTTACTCAATCATTGCCATCGTCTTGTTTATCAAAATCATTACTCATACACAATACTTAGTTTCGATACCAAAATACTTAACTTTGAAATAAAAAAATAAAAATGTCGTTTCCATATTTATATCGATAGATATCGTTTACTTCCATTAATCAGTGAAACACCCCTGGTGTTTATTTAATGGTATACAGCTTAGAGTGTTATTTAATAATCGGCGTTTCTTCTATTTTAGCACAATAATAACCCAATGTTAGAAAAGGACTTATGTGAAAAGAATGTTGTGATAATAATCTTATTTCTAGGTTGTGGCTAAGGGCATAATCCTTCAATCCGGTACAGAAAAGGTCCTGGGAATGTTGAACAGCATAACAACATACTCTGTTCCTGTCTCTCCTGAAATGGCACCTGTCTTCCACATGGTGGTATTTCACTTAACGAGTGACGGAGAAGTTCTGACCGACAGCGTTGTATTGCCTGTAGACGCAATTAATAAACACAAGGTGAGCACTGAGATTCGATATTGAAGTTGTCTTTTGTGTATTGTGCAATTTTATAAATAACATCGCTATACCTAGCGCTGTGACAATCACCTAATAGATACACCTAATAGATAGTGTGGAAGCAAAACTTTAAAGTTACAATTTTAGATCTGGACTCGTTATCACTTTTCACATTTATTCATTGCTAGTTCTTCAACTACTCCCTCAAAGTAAAGAGAATGTCATTATGTAAAATTCTATATCAGGTTGTCATTATAAAAAGTTTATGAATCACTTAAATGGGACTGAAATATGGAAGGAGGTTTAATAGGTGTTAATATATAATACTAATCTAATTATAAACAATATTTTGCACCTGTTATTAAGGTTTAAACAAAAAGATTTTTTTTTTTAAATAATAATTTAGAATTTGTTTTTAAAATAACAGAATGGCCCAAATCGTCACTTAAGCGATCGTCATTTTACCTGAGTAGTTGTTCTACCTAAAAATCATAAAACCTCCATTAATAACAAAGGAATTGATAGGATTACACATTGTATGGACTGCATTTTTTTGCATTTGGAGGAACAAAATTTAATTGTGTTATTTAACAATTTTCTTAAAAATCCACTTTTTAGTTTGTCTTGGACGTGAATATGAAGCAGGAGAGATCTGGAAATCTCATCGAATTAATTCCTCGCTTGACCTCGGAGTCTAACATTGGTATATGGGGATTCGACAGTGACCACGTTTCTACGCATGGCCGTCAACAATTGACCATTACATCTGTGAGTATGGAAAACAATCTCGAATTATGCATTGAAATGTCGTAAATAATTGCATTACTTTTAAGAATTCGTTTAGAAGTTCTTTGGAAACGGTTTAGCTTAATAATTTATAAAATATATAAAAGAAAAATAAGCTCTATGACTATAACAAATATAATACACTTTTACTATTAAAGATGCGATTTATAAATTACTAAATCTTAATTCATCGTTATTTATAAAGTTTCAAAACTCTTAAATCTATTAGTATTTACAAACTTAATAATTGTTAAATAATTATTATTGACAAATATCCCAATTTGCCATTGCCGACCAAACGGTATAGTAGTTGGCGTGCTAGCTTCTAGACCGCGAAATTGCGGGTTCGTGTCCCGTGTTAGGCATGGGTGTTTGTAAATGTATGTTGGCTTGTCTAATGACGAATGTTTCGGCGCATTATGGCCCTCGTGTTGCTGACGGCGCCAGATAATCTGAAAACAACCAACCAACCTAATTTGCCATTATTATTATTGGCAAAGTTTCCTATTCTTAATTATTATTATTATAAACTTCCCTATTCTGAATTATTATTATTTATAAACCTTTTTTTTTTAATTCTTAATTTATTATTATTTATAAAATTTTAATTATCAATTTATTATTATTTATAAAATTTTAATTATCAATTTATTATTATTTATAAAATTTAAATTATTAATTTAATACAACTTAAAATCTTCCTAATTCTTTATTTACAATAAATAAAAATGGTTTTTAACTCTTAATCCATTATTATTTATTACCAGCTTCTAGACCGCGAGGTAATGTGTATGGCATGGGTGTTTGCAAATGTATGTTGGCTTGTCAAATAACTAATGTTTTGGCGCATTATAGCCCTCGAGTTGCTGACAGCGAAAGATAATCTAAAAACAACCAACCAACCATTATTATTTATAAACTTTCTATTTTTGATTGTTGTTTTATTTTCTCAAAATAACATAAATCCTATTATTCCAGATAACAGAAGCTATGTATGGTTTTGAAAAGGACCACCTACAATTCAATCGGGCTTTCTGGAGGCACAGAGACGGATCTCCAGAAGAGATAGCCTACTACACCACAAATAACGCTGCACGGGACACAAAAGATTCTTTTGAAGTAAGAAGTGCTTTTTAACAAGAATTTTTAAACAGCTCAGTTGGTGTTTTGTATTCCCTTTTGATGTAACATTTCAACTTTCTGTTAGGTTTAAAATCGATTGACTGAAATTAATATCCCTAAGTGACAATGACCATCAAATCATGAGTTAGCAATAGCAGCTATGCTTAGTGTTTAATTAACTTATTAAAAGTTAAATGTAAAATAAATGTCTCAAAATAAAAATAATAAATCTTTTATCGCTCCTTTTAAGATTGACGCGTACAACAAAGCGCTTATGTTTTAGTATTCAATTTAGACACTTCGAAATAGGTATTTAATTACCATCTATAGGTACCACCATCTTAAGAAAAACTGTGCTGATTTTTTTTCCCAAGTTGTTAATTTTTAATTTATGGGAGGAAAAAGTGCATTTTATATAATTTTTTTCAAACTTTTTAAGAGCCTACTACTTTTTAAATTTTTTAAATTCAGGCCGGATTTTTTTCTACAATTACATTATTAAAATATTTTAGAAAGAAGTATGTTGAGATATTTGCAAAGATATGAAAAGAAATTGTTAGAAAAAATATTTTTTCAAATGTACTAAAGTGTTAGCTTTAAAAAAAAAAAAAAAAAAAAAAAATTAAATATTTTTTTTTAAAAATTGGGTTATATATACTTTAAGAAAACTCATTATACTTTTGCCTACTAATTTACGGAGAGTAAAATAATAAAACATCAACATAGCCTTGGCAATTTAAAGAAAACCAAAAATTTCAAAGACACATATTTGAGAAAAATGCTCTTAAGGTTATAAATATAATGAAAAGTGATACTCGTGAACTCAACTAAATGGTAATAAATATGATGTTATCGTCTGCTAGGATCGCCAAATTTCGACCACATGTTCTTCAATATCCACGAATCACTTTTAATAATAAAAAAAACATCTATCTTAAAGATACCTTAAAGTTATTCTTTAAAAATTATCTTTATATATTTAATTTTAGATTTAATTTATTCTAATCTTACCCAATTCGTTTGTTTTTTCTTAGTTTTCCAACTTAGTAGTGTTTACAAATTTGATGATTGCAGAAATGCCAAGTGAGTAATTTGTGATTATGTAATAAAATATCTAAAAAATGACATTTTTCAATGACTGTTTTCTCACTAAACATTGGATGCAATCCGCTTTTCTGTAGATTTTTGTAATTCTTCTTCTGAACTAAGTTCTTGCAAATCGGGACAGTGTTACCCAACTCACAAGAAATGCGACGGGATCAGAGATTGTGACGATGGAACCGATGAAGGAAGCTGTAAGTATATTAAATTCTTCAATTATTGCGGATCAAAGGTAAAGATTTTTTTTTTCATTATCATCGTTCTTTTTCCCTTCAAATCCAAATCAAAGCAATCTAGCCCTTTCATTGATTTTAATCAATGCTGCTAATCTAACCTTCTTTAATATTTTTTGTACTGGGTAACAGTCCTGGGACACACCCATTCAAATGATTTAATTACATTTAGGATTGGTAAACATCTAATTGGGCACAAAAATATAAAAAAAGAATAAAAATAACATAAAATATATAAAAATTAAACTAACGGGAAATTACATTGAAGTGGTACATTGCAGAGATGATCGAGTAGAAGTGCTTATTGAGGATTTAAGTTCTTTTAGGAGATCGACGAAGGATGAGTTCTTAGCCCAGGTGATGAGGTCAGAGACTATGTTAATAGACTGAGAGGCGACTGCAATTTTTGGAGCCCATCGAAAATCACTCTGAATTTTTTATAGAAATTGGAGAAAAGTGAGTAGATTACGAATCCACTGGTCTGCCGTGGCAAAAATGGCCAAAACTGGTCAAAAATAGACTTGGAATAAGTTGAACTAATTCCAATTGCCAAATGCGCCATAACTTGCTAAGTAATAAGCATTTTTTTTTTTTTTTGCTAACCCTTACTCTTTAATTTTCAATTAAGAAAGTTGCAGACGATTCGGATGTGTGGCTATGGCTTACTTGCCTCTTTCACAAATGAGCCAAATTGTCAATAAACATTACGTCACTGATAACGTAACAGATGTCACCAATTTGGCTTACTTTTAAAAGATACAAGTTTTCCGAGTCAGAGATCAGAAATCGTTTGCGCTTTTTCTCATTGAAAATCAAAATGCAGTGGGTTGCCAGACGAAAAAGTGTGTTCTCTTTTTAGCAAGTTATGACATATTTGGCAATCGGATTTTAGTTCAACTCATACCAAGTCAATTTTTGATCAGTTTCGGCCATTTTTGCCACGGCAGATCAATGGATTCATAATCTATTCTTTTTTCTCCAATTTCTATAAAAAATTTAGAATGATGTTCGATGGGGTCCTAATATTGCAGTTGACTCTCACACTATAGTGACGGGTCACGCGTTTGCAACCGACTCTGATATGATTGAAATTATATGCGGCTGTATTCAAAATAATTTATAATAAATATCAGTGATATGTAAATATTTAATATTTATTTGTGTATTATAGAAACATGTAAAAGTAAAAATTAATGATCATTTTCCTTTCTATATTCTTTTAATAGTAATTAACACAGCATATGCTTAGCCTAAATCACTATTTTCCTTCACAAGCAATCAGCAAAAATATCACCTGATTTTTATAATCTTGTCCAACCAAGGCCACACTGGATTGTAACGAGCGCTAAGGCACTCTCCAGGCCGTGACAATTTTCAAAAGTCTATGGGTGCGAAGGAAACAAGTTGTTAGTTCCATTTTCTCCCACTAAACATGGGTAGAGCTGCAATCCAACCAGATTTGAAACTGCAATATAGTGATATTAACACACTTGCCGTAAATCAATCGGGCTGAAATTTGGCAGATAGATTTGATGTCAATGGTAATGCATTCTAAAAATTTTGGGTGCATTCTATAAAATTTCACTGTCACTAAAAGGTCACTTTTACATACGTTTGTATCTTCAGATACTAAAAAAAACCATCTTGCCGTCATCCAATCGTCCTGAAACTTAACAGGTAGATTCGTTGTCGATAAAGTTGCATTATATCATGTTTCGGGAGGTGTCACTGTCACTAAAAGGCCGCTTTTACACACGCTTCTATCTTCAGTATACTAAAAAACAAACTTTCAGTCATCCAATCGTACTGAAATTTAACAGGTAGATTCGTTGGCGATAATGTTGCATTATGTAATTGCAACATTGTATCATTGCGTTTCATTTGTTGTTTCTTGGGCACCATGTATGATTGGTAGTCAGAAAAAACACTAGGAACCGTACCATTTTTTAGTCTCTTTGTCTTCAAGATAATCATCAGATTTGAAATGCAGACAGCAGATAACAGTGGAGGGAGTCTTGCCATTAATGTGTAGATTGGCTCTAGAAATCACTTTTGCCCATTCCTTGCGTAGATCCGGATCCAAGGGGAATTCGTGAAATTTAACATCTGCTCTCTTTCCAGAATATGAAGTACAGTGTGGTACGCAACAATTCACCATGTTTGGTTTTAAATGATAATGAAATTAATTAATAAATGTAAATCTATGAGGATTGCATCAATTCTATTTGCAAAAAATATTAGAAATGAAAAAAATTAAATCAAAAACTGCGATTAAATATTTTTTAGAAGGCCAGCTAAAATAAAAATATCCATGGCTGCCAACTCTGAAATCACGAGAATTGCCAACGACGACTTTTTAATTTAATTTTTATGATTTATAATAATATTTTTTAAAAATACGACAAAGAATTCCAAACTGTTTCCATAAATAGTTAGGAAAATAAAATTCAAAAATAGTCCTTATTTTAAATAAACAACTTAATTCTAAAAATAGATACCAAAGTCTCATATTTGATGCTTAATAATCAACAAAAAGCAAAGAATTTTAAAATAAATGATAATGTAGTGTGGCTTCTGACATCATATTTGCATGAAATATGAATGTCGCAAGTGAACTGTGTATAAATTTATTTCATTCGTTAATATTATCGTTTGGCAATATTCGCCGTGTTCTTTTTGCATTTTAAAAATAAAGTAATTTTGTCCTCTTAGTAACGTATTGGTCTTTGTATTTGACCAAGCAAAGAAAACACATGCTTCTGTTTTGGTTGGAAACAGCGCCACTAGTCAACTGCGGCTGTTTCCACTCTTTACTATTATTTGTCACGGCCTGGTTCAAGGCTTAACTCGATTGAAGTTTAGCCGTGCCTGGTTCAATCCAGTTCGGCCTTGGTCCAACAAGTGGCACTGCTTAATTATGAAACTAATTGTGATATGTTAATACTAAAAACAGATTTACTTGATAATACCTTCAAATTTTGTTTTCTAGCATTTTTTTATGTTAAGTACTATAAAAATAAAAAAAAAATAAAAATTAAATAACATTTTCTCAGGAAATGTGATAAGGAAAATAAGTCATTTGTTATAAGTTGGAGAAAAATACGATTGTTTTAAGTAAAATCTGTTCTACAGAGACTCTGACAAAGAATGTTTACAATAGTTATAAAAAAAAGTTATACATTCTATAAAATAATAATGCTATTATTATAAGCGATATGATTGCTGGTTAAATGACGAATAATCTTCAGAAGACTAGCCCGCACTTTTTTCAGATCACTGTTAACCCTTTGTAAGTCGCGCGGTTGAAAAATGTCCCTACAATCTCATTTTCTCAATAGATGGCAGCACATAATCAAAACATTCTTACAGTTTATTTTAATGTTATTTTTTAAATATTTTTTAATTTTTACTTTATTCTCTTCAATAATGTTGTGTTTTTAATTAAAATACGCACTTACTTTGATATTTGGTCACGAATTTAATGGTATGTATGGAAATTTTATTTGGGGGACGTTGTCCAGCATGCGACTAATAGCGAGACAAAAGGTCCCAAGGGTTAAGTCATTAGTTGCGAAGTCAAAATCCTAGAAGGTGAAGATCATGGTAGCGCTACCAAACTTTGATTTTATCCTCTTTGATTGGACCCAGAATCCTTTTAATTGATACAATAACCAAGATCGCATAGGCATTCAGATACAAATTAAACTTTGTATTGCTTTTTGAACCTCTATCAAAGTTGTGAGTTTCGCATCGTGCATGCTGCGAATAATCCAGGTATTTATTGAACTAGCAACATCTCTCCTAGTCTAAATTCTCTAACATATACGTGACATATCGACTGCGTTTCTTTGTGAAATAGATTGTTAATGATGAGACAAGCATGATTTGACAATACCCATTGATTTAAAGTGTTTTAAATGTTAGGTTTTCAGATCCAGCTCAATGCCGATAAAGACCTTTTTGAATTTTACTTGTACCGTCGTAACCGCCAGGGGGCATTCTTTGATGCCACTGCAGGAAACTTTGCTTGGAAGAACAAAATAATCGGGTAAGTTATTGCGTGTATCATATTTCATTGGTATTTTGTCACACTATAATTATTTACTGTCTAACTTAATGCAAACAAGCCAATTGAGATACATAACTGTTTAATATAATTGTAAATTATTTTTTTTTAAAACAAAATTTTCAGTATTAATCATGGACAAACTGGGTGGTTAGCACCCAGTGGCAACTCGTGGGGTACAGTAGGTACAACCACGCTGCGTATAAATTATTTGTTTAAAATTTACTAATTGCTAGACAACTGTGATTAATGTAGATTAGAATCGCAAACGAATATTGAATTTTTATGGTAAGTAAAAAAATCTCCGATAGATAGCAAACCTATTACACAATACACAATTGAGAGGGGAAAAAACTCGCTCAAATCAACTAAATCTGACGATCTTCAAGAAGTGCTCACGAGAATGAAAGTTCCAAATTAGCTACACCGTTGCCATGGAAACTACTGCTAGTATGGGATTTTCCTTTGCTCTATATGTATTTGGCGTTGTGGTGACGTTATTAAGAGAGAAGAAAATGTCTTAGAATTTTCTCTTTCAAACTTAAACAATTTCCGTGAAAGTTTACACACGTGTTTTCTTGTTACTTTATAAGTTATTACTAAAGCCGACCAAACGGTATAGTGGTTAGCGTGCTAGCTTCTAGACCGCGAGGTTGCGGGTTCGAGTCCCGTGTTAGGCATGGGTGTTTGTAAATGTATGTTGGCTTGTCTAATGACGAATGTATCGGCGCATTATAGCCCTCGTGTTGCTGACGGCGCCAGATAATCTGAATACAACCAACCAAGTTATTACTAAAACTTATAATTGAACCATTTTGAATCATGGAGCCCCATTAAAAGTTAAAATAATTTATTTTCTCCATTTTCTTTCTCGTATCATTTTGTAAATATTGAGAGTTAGCTCTAAGTATTAAGATTACACCTATTGAATGGATAGGCTTTATATTTATTTTTGATAAAGTGGCACTAACTTATGAGGTTTTTTTTTTTTATAGATATATCATCACCAGTAGAAAAGTTGTTTTGTTATTTTACTTATATTCTGACATTTCTTGACTATGTTGGAGTTTTCAGTCCTGAATTCTCTAAAAAAGTAGTTTTAAATACTAGTTAGAAGCTATTATGATTTCTAAATGGATACTTTTACTATGCGTAATTCCCTATACTAATTGGCCGACCAAACGGTATAGTGGTTAGCGTGCTAGTTTCTAGACCGCGAGGTTGCGGGTTCGAGTCCCGTGTTGGCATGGGTATTTGTAAATGTATGTTGGCTTGTCTAAGGACGAAATGTTTCGGCGTATTATAGCCTCGTGTTGCTGACGGCGCCAGATAATCTGAATACAACCAACCCTATACTAACTGAATTGGACTACCTTTTTGGCCACGTTAGTTTAGTTTGCGATAGCTAACTGTAATGAAATATATTAAATTTGGATCAAATTTTCTTGTAGCATACTTTTGATACACAAGAGCTGCGTTCGCCACAAACTTTTAGAGACGGGCCGTATGACTTATGTTGGGAGCTTTTCGCGGGCCGTATACACCAAAATGTAAATCTTAAATTATTTTCGATTTAATAATATATAGCATTTCTGATAACTGAAAAAAAATATTATTTTTTTTAATCTTAGTAAAATTATAATTAATATTTGATTTTTTTTTTCCGCAAATAATTAAAAGAAAATAATAGTTTTCAATGTTATTAAATCAAAGTCTAAAAAAGAAGCGACAATTTTGTTTCAACGTGACAATGAGACTTGGCATAACTTTAAATAAAAGTATTTAAACTGTACTCCAGATCACTCCGTTTTAGTTGATATCAATTTTGAGACGATAGCGATCGAAATCGTTCAGTTTATTTTATGATTGAGTCGATGTCTTTCGGAATATTTGTGTTGAAGTCAATTTTAATAAATTAACTGCAACACATTTTTGATGAAAACCATCTTGCATAGTTTCTTAGGGTACGTAGTGGAAAACTTTGTTCTACAAAGTTAATACATATTATTTCGGATGATGATTAACATTTATGTAAAAAAATTCCATACCATGAAATTTGATATTTTTTTTTATCTTCTGTGGTGCCAGCGGGCCGCAGAAATATCTGTCGCTGGCCAAATCCGGGCCCGCGGGCCGCTTAGTGTGTGACGCTGCACTAGAGGATTGAGAAATTTTAATTTAAAAGTGTGTATATTAATCAATTGATTTCTCCTAGACAATAATTTTCTTTATCATTAATATGCTATAACTTATATTTTGTGACACAGGATTATTTTTATAACAGAATCTTGTTAATTTTGAAACAGGCAATTTTTAACAAGGTGCTGGCACCAGAACTCTTATTGCTATTTTGACATTTAGTATGGTTGGTTGTATTCAGATTATCTGGCGCCGTCAGCAACACGAGGGCTATAATGCGCCGAAACTTTCGTCATTAGACAAGCCAACATACATTTACAAACACCCATGCCTACGCGGGACTCGAACCCGCAACCTCGCGGTCTAGAAGCCAGCACGCTAACCACTATACCGTTTGGTCGGCGACATTTAGTATGCATTTTTCCTAGACATATTACTAATGGTTACTTTGTATGATTGGCAAAAGGAAAATCGAACTGGACACAGTAAAAACAATTACAAATTGAAAATGCATAGTAATCATTGGCGGCTTCAAGGGGGGGGCCATGGGGGCCATGGCCCCCTCCTTGAAGGGTTCCCTCTTCCTCCCTAGCCCTTTCAAATATCCCAAAACTCTTTGAGAAATTCCAGTTTAAAAAACGGTGAAAATGCAGATTTTTAAGCACAATTTCACTAACGTAAATTTTTTCTTTACAGTACAAAGAATTATAGCCCCCCCCCTAGAAAAAACCCTGGTTTTAAATGTATTTACGTACACAATACCCGGTACACAACACAAGTACACAGGTAGTGACCATCCCCCTCCTAAACGACGATTTCCTTTTTCCCGGGGGCCTCTGTCCCTTTTTGGAACAACCATGCTCTTCTAAGCAACCATGGCGCCGAGGGTAATTTCAACACGTGATGTCTGGACTAGTGTGTGACTTTTGTCACTTGGGCATGGAATCGGTACTGTGTTATTGTTATAACTAGTTTAGACAGGCCATTTATTGTGAAAATATCTGTTGAACTAGCAACACTTTTATTCGTTGTTTAAAGATTTCGTGATCATTTTACCTCGAGTAATTAGTGACGAATATCTACAATATGTCTTCAAAAAGAAAAAATGAGAGCATTTTTAAATACTTCTCTAAAAAGAAATACTCAAATACCAGAAGAGTATTTTAGAATCTCGGTTTACATACCTTTATTGGATAATATAATTGAAGACCTAATAGGAAGATTTCCAAAAGAAAATTTGGATTGTTTTGGCTTTCGATTACTGATTCCAACCTACGATATGGAAAAGCCAACAGAATCAGAAAGCAACGAGCTTTAAAACTTATTAAAGAAGTTCATACCAATTTTAGGACTGACACAAATGAGTGTTATTCTGATTGAAAGTGAGCTAGCACTATGGAGAGAGAAATGGAAAAAAGAAGAATAGCTCCCCACTTCTGCCATAGATACAATGAGAGCTTGTGACAAATATGTATATCCTACTATTTACGAGAGTTACTTAAAATTTTGGCAACACTACCAGTTAGCGTTGCCTCTGCTGAAGAAGCTTGATGAAGTTGCTGATGAAGTTTCTCTACCCTTCGACGCTTGAAAACGTGGCTAAGAGCTAGAATGGGGGAAGAAAGGTTAGCAGGACTTAGCTTGTTGCATACTCACAGAGACATAAACATTGATGTGAGCTGTGTCATAGGCAGATTTGCCAAAACAAAGCAGAGGAAATTGGATTTTGTTCTTTAGGCTTTCAAAGAGTAAAGAAGTGTGATTGTAAAACAATTATTAACTATTTTTATTTTTTTGTAATTTCTTTGTTTTACTCTTTTCTTATTTTTCAGGAGAGCAATTCAAGCTTAAATTAACTTTTTTAATTCTGCATCAAATGAAAATTACCAATTTAGAAAATTCTACACTTATCATTGCAATCAAGCATTTAATCAGCAGTTAGTTTATTATAATTAGGTTACATAATGCATACATTTTACGAACTTAAAGTTTAAAATGGCCCCCCCTGAAAAATGAACCTAGGGCCGCCTTTGATAGTAATATTAGTTTAATGGGGTCCAATACCGAAATTTCGTCAAAAATCCCAAATTTTCTGATTTAAAAAAATAATTCATACATTCCTGAAGAGAATGATGTTTTTATCTTATTCCTCTGGTTATTAGTTGGTTGAGGCTTTATTGCGCAAGAGCCTTCGGGTGATTAGAACGCTACGAAATGTCCTGTTATTTAAACATTACTAATGGGGGTGAAGTCTTGAAGCCTCTGTTTAAAGTGCATTTTTCGAGCACTAATGTTTTTCATAGATGTTGCAAATTCATATCGATATATCTCCAGAACCATTAACAATTGGTTATTCAAATTTATGGAGCATTTAATTTCTATAGTTTTAAATATTTAATCTTCACAGAATTTTATTTTTTAGATTGTGTCTTAAAATATGACATTTAGAGTAAAGGAGAATTTTTTCTAATTCACCCATCGAAGTTCTGGGCCGACAAAATTTTCTTTATATAATTATGTATTACAGAAACTTTCATTTTGAAAAAAGAAATATTATTTATGGATTTTTCTCTGTTTATAATTTTTTTAATAATAATTAAACACAATATTTAACAAAACATTATCTCAAAGCTTTATAAATAGTATCTCATACATAAGATAAAAATTTTGACAAAAAATATTTATTAGGTTTCTTTTAAGTTCTGTATAGGACCCTCTTAACGGGAAATTTTTAGAAAGATAACAGGAGTTTATTGATAATTTCTTGTCTATAAAATATTAAGTATGCCACTGGCATTTTTTTAACCGCTATCGTGTACATGACGGAAAATCACCGCAACTGCATCAACTAGCATACAAGTGAAGATTCTAAAAAAAAAATATGATGATTTTTCAGAGAAGATCAAGAAGAGTACGTCTCTACCACATCGCCAAAAGGACCATCGGCATATGCTCTCAATGCTATTGGAATGAATAAAGAATATGGACTGCATATCCTGCCCCAGTCAATTATCGTAAGTAGCTTTATTTTAGAGGGTTGATTTTGAACGAACTCCAATTTCTGACGAAAATTCAGAAAGGGAGCTTGTCGCGTGAACCGATCACCAGGGCCATAAGTATTGTTATCTTTTGTGCAAAATATTCAATTTTATTTATATAAATAGTTAATCTGTGTTTATAATTGTATTAAAACTAACGGTTAAGGTAAACCTGCACCTTACATTTCTTTAAAAAAAAAAAAAAAAATGGTAATTTTTACTTTATATATCTCTCTATATATAAGGCAAAGCCCTCACTCACTGACTCCCTCATCACTAATTCTCCCACTTCCCACATAGTCACAACTCTGAAAATCGGCACAAATATCAACAATGGTAAAAATAGAAAAAGTAAACTATTCCGATCTCGATTAACCCACTTTAAGGGGTCGAAAAGGGGTTAAACGTTCCAAACGGGGGACATTCGAAAATCCTACTTCCCACATAGTCACAACTCTGAAAATCGGCACAAATATCAACAATGGTAAAAATAGAAAAAGTAAACTATTCAGATCTCGATTAACCCACTTTAAGGGGTCGAAAAGGGGTTAAACGTTCCAAACGGGGACATTCGAATATTCTACTTCTCACATAGTCACAACTCTGAAAATCGGCACAAATATCAACAATGGTAAAAATAGAAAAAGTAAACTATTCCGATCTCGATTAACCCACTTTAAGGGGTCGAAAAGGGGTTAAACGTTCCAAACGAGGGACATTCGAATATCCTACTTCCCATTTGGTTACAACTCTAAATATTGGTACAAATATTAACAATAGTAAACATAGAAAAAGTAAGCTATTCCGATCTCGATTAACCCACTTTAAGGGCTCGAAAAGGGGTTAAAAGTTCCAAACGAGGAATATTCGAATGTCCTACTTCTCATTTCGTCACAACTCTAAAAATTGGTGAGAATATCAATAAAGACAAACGAAGAAAAAGTAAGTTATTCCGATCTCGATTAACCAACTTTAAGGGGTGGAACAGGGGTTAAACGTTCCAAACGAGGGATATTCGAATGTCCTAATTCCCCTTTCGTCACAACTCTGAAATCTGGTGCAAGTATCAACAAAAACAAACGTATAAAAAGTAAGCTATTCCGATCTCTATTTACCCACTCTAAGAGGTCAAAAAGGGGTTAAACGTTCCAAACGAGGGATATTCGAATGTACCACTTCCCATATGGTCACAACTCTAAAAATTGGTACAAATGTCAACAATGGTAAACATAGAAAAAGTTAGTTATTCCGATCTCGATGAACCCACTTTAAGAGGTCAAAAAGGGGTTAAACGTTCCAAACGAGCGATATATTCGAATGTCCTACTTCTCATATTTTCACAATTCTGAAAACTGGTGTGAATATCAATAAAGACAAACGCAGAAAAAGTAAACTATTCCGATCTCGGGTGGATCAAGGGGTGGAAAAGGGGTTAAACGTTCCAAACGAGGAATATTCGAATGTACCACTTCCCATATGGTCACAACTCGGAAATTTGGTACAAATGTCAAAAAAGATTAAACATAGAAAAAGTAAGCTATTCTGTTCTCGATTAACCAACTTTAAGGGGTCGAGAAGGGGTTAAATGTTCCAAACGAGGGATATCCGAATGTTCCTCTTCCAATGTAGTCATTTTTCTGATATTTTTTTGCAAATGTTAAAAAAATAAGTCATTCCAATATCGATTAACGAATTTTTAAGGGATGAAAAGACGACGCAACATTGAAACTATACGAGGATTAACTTAATGTATAATTAACTTAATTCCAATACAGCTACTACTTGGAAATTTAGAACTAAGAGCAAACATAAACACAATAAACTATACCAGTTTACTATTCACAATTATAAATTTCGTTTAAAATGTCAACAAAGGAAAGTTCCTATTTTGATAAATCAATTTGTCGGGATCGAAATGGGAGCAAACGTCTGAAGTGTAGAATACATGAATGTCTTTTGATCGCTAAAATGCTAATGGTAAAATTTCGTAGCGCAGCACGGGTATTCAGCTAGTATATATATATTTTAATAAAACATATTTTACCCTACCCTTGGGCATCAGGATCAAAGTTTCGAAAATTTTAAAATTCCTAAAACATCGCATCTGAGAATTATATTTTAATGTAGTTTGCTAACATGTTATATATAAGCACTAACATTTTGCTATAACTATGGTATTCTAAATCGAAGAGGGAAACGACAGTGGAAAGAGGGGGGGGGAGGGGTACTTCTCACAAAATGGCACCTAGACCATTACAGGCTTAAGGTTCAATTGAGTAGAAAGTGGGATATCGAAAGTGTGCCCCTTCCACATATATTGTGAAGTGTGCAATGTGCAATTCTTAGTTCACTAAAATGACTCAGAATCTCCCTATATGAAGGTGGCTGCACGTCGAGTTACAGCTTCGCCCTTCCCAACCATCCAACCATTGGCTACTTTTTTTTTTTTCCCCTTGCACAGAAATATTTATTTGTACTTCTTTGTTGTTACTATTAGATGAATATTTCTGGACAGAAGCGTAGATTTATTAAAACAATCTCTGGTTTCTTGGTCACAAGCTTTATTTGCTACCTGCTACTACCTCTGCCACAATTTTAACACATTGCTTCACCGACAAGGAAAATGGCCCGGGTTCCAACCTAATACAGTTTCCGATTTCATGAGCGCACTGATAAAATCTGTGCTATTATGCAAGAGATGTGGAGGAGACAGTTTACAAGGTTTTTAGTCAATCAACTCAGAATAATCTGTGGCAGAAAAATTGATAGTGGGATGCAAGAAAGAGCGCATCATTTTCTTCAGAGAAAGACATTGTCGTGCGTGCTTTTAAAATGTGTCTCATACCAATTTCCCTTATATGCTTTCTTTCGTCAAACACCATTAGCAAGTTTTCAGGATGTACGAAAAATCTATTGCGCTGATATCACTGGATCTATTACCTATAGAATATTTTTAAGTAAATACCTTGATGATTATATTGCCTTGAAAAGAAGTTTTAGTCCATCTATGGAAGAACTTCCTTCTTATTAGCTGACCAAACTGAAATCTAGCACTTCAAAAGGAATGTAACAATCTATTTCAGTTCATGTGATTGTACTTTCCAGGACATGTATAATTTTAGAATCTTATTGGCAGCCGTCAACCACCCATAATTAAATAGACGTCCAGAATCAAAGTAAGCAAAGTCTGGTGGACAAAATCCCTTATGTCCTATCCTCAAAAGTATCCTCAAATGAACTGAAACCGATTGTTACATTCCTTTTGAACAGCTGTAGTCCAGTTTGGTTTGCTATTAAGGAGGAGAATTCTTTCATAGATGGACCAAACCATGTGTAAGGATCAAGGTACTTATCTGAGCATTTTCTACAAGTAGTAGGACAAGCGATATCAGCGCAATGGATGCAGCTCATACCAATAGTATTTGACGAAAGGAAGCATGTAAGGGAAATTGCTTTGAGGCTCATTTTAAAAACATGACAAAAAAATTTGTAAAGAAAATGGGGTGCACTTTCTTGCCTCCTACTATCAATTTTTATACCGCAGATTATTTTGAGTTGATTGAATCAGTCTCCTCCACTTCTTCTGAGAAATATCAGTACAATTTTTATCACTTCACTCATTAAATCGGATACTGAATCAGATTGGAGCATGGGCCATTTTCCTTGTCACACACAAGCAGTGGAGCGGTGTGTTAAGATTGTAGTAGAGGCAGCAAAGAAGATTTGTGGCCCAGATACCGGATGGTTTAATTCGATCCACACTTTTGCCCAAACATAATATGCCTAAATTTATATACAAGAGAGAATATCATATAGTTACAACAAATAAGCACAAATAAATACTTATGTGTAAAAAAACAACTTTGTCGATGGTTGGGGGTGGTTGGTAAGATCGAGGTACTTGCAGTTACTTTCAAGTGGTGAGTTCTGATTCATTTTAACAAGTTGAGAATCACACATTGCACACTTCATAATATATGTGGAAAAGATGCACTGTCGATGTCCCACGTTCAAGTCAATTGAACTTTACGGTTGTTATGATCTAAATATAACTTTGGGTGAAATACTTCCCCCCCCCCCTCCCCCTTATCTCTTTCTCCCCTTTGACTTGGAATATCATATGTCAAATTATTAATTAATGCTTTTGTATTATATAACAACTCTTCATAACTTTTTTCACAACACTTTAATCATTCTGTAATATGAATTTTCTAAGCTGTTTGTAACTGTAAAAAAAAAAAAAAAAAAAAAAGTAGGCTTCTAAAAAAAACACTTACGCTGTTTAAAAATATTAAATTTTATAAATAAATTTTCAGTTCATCAAATTTCTAATTAAAGGTTATTGTTCATAGAATACTTTACAACTTTACCAAATTTCGTGTTTTTCAGAGAAAAGTAAAATATTAGGATTTTACCTACGGATGTACCTTATGTAAATGTTCTATATCTATAAAAGGTTAAGTTTCTGGTTTCAGTGCGCTCTTTGTATTTCATCACCTATTAAAATGTAGCTTAGTTAAAGCAGTGGCTATTTGTGAATTCGGTTACGAAAAATATTAATAAAAAAATTTATATTTTGGGAAAAATGCGGATGCAGTTGTGGTTCTGAAACTACCCCCCCCCCCCTCCCCATTTTAAAGCAATTTTACTATTTTTAATAGAATAACGAATTGTGAAAGATAATTTTTTTTATTTGACGGTTATTGCTTTGAATAATTGTCCTTTTTAATTTCTTATAGTAGTTCGATTTTATTCCTTGAATAGTTGGTACCTCTGTACTCCCCCCCCCCCCCCCATCGCATCGGTGTTTTGTCAGTACTCAACTAAGATATAAGACGTGTTGAAATATCTTAACTGTTAAAGCATTGTTAAAAATAAATTAATTTACTATGCATTATAATGGTTATTATTTTATTTGAAATGGTCTCGTGTATATATGAATTAATAAACAATGCAATAGAATAAATATTTCAGAAATAAAAAATGAAGAGTGCAACAAGTAAAAAAGAAACAAATATTATAGCTTAAAAGTAAGAATTCGTTCTCCATATTCCTAATCAATTATTCGTTGATCAAACCACACAGAAAAGTTCTTAAGATTTACACTATATACAGAAAGACTAGCCTCCTAGGATGTGTTTAATGCTGGAACCCTAAAATTTATATATAAATTGATTTTGAGTTTATTATTATTTTTAAAATTTAAATTCTCCCCTTTAAGAGGATACCTTATTTGTAATGAAACCTCAACTAAAAGTATTTTTAATTGGTAACTATTTGTATAGGCAAAGTTTTCTTTAAAATGCGTTTTTCTCAAAATTAAATTTTTCATTATTCATGTACCTTTTTTTCAGAAACTGCAAAACTGTCTTTCTAAATTTTTTTGCACAGATTCCTTTAAAGTATCTGTATATACCGAAACTAGATTTTGTTGTTATTTTAAAACATATTTTTTGTTTTGGGCAAAAAAAAATCTTGTGATTTCTAACAAATTTGGGAAACTTTCACAAAAATTCATTTAGAAAAAAAAGTAAATGAATCATAATCAAAAGTTAACTTCAGTAGAATAACATGTCTCTGCTAAATGCTCTGAAAAAAAAAATTAGGCTTCTTTGTCATTTACTTTCTGAGAAAAGGTACATGAAATACGCCAAATTAACGTTATCGGTATAGAGTGTACCAATTCTCCTTAACACCCTGAAAATGAATGTCAAGATCACATCACTTATTTCTGCAGTGAAAATGATCTGTACTTCTCTACACATAAACTTATTTAGAATGACGCAGTTGGTTTAAGCTATGGATACGAATAAACCACCGATTCTCAATTACTTGCATTAAAAATTTCCCGAAATGAGTGAGGCAAAAATTGAAGGAATTTGTGTCGATCCTTGGATTACAGATATTTTCAAAAATCCAAAATTTAAAACATGTTGGACTATGATGAAAACCAAGTATGGGATGCCATCTTTCAAGTTTGTCACAAATTCCTTAGGGACGACAGATCCGAATGTTAAGAAGACCTTGTTCAAGACATGCTGGTATTATATCCGAAATTTTGTTCCGTATTTCTTCTTTGTTAGCTTTGGAAAACACAGTGATGAGCACGATGAACATTTACAGCACGGTATGTCTGCCATTGAGCAAACGTTATTAGGGAATTGTCTGTGTCTCTGTTTCATAATGATGGATGATTTTGAAAAATTATCCAGATGTGGAATAAAAACAAAAGAACAAGCGAACTCGTCAATCATAATTTTGTGAGACTATACTAAATGTTGTCATGTTTACTTCTTTTTAAATTAGGCTGCCAACACGACATTTAATGTATTTATTAATGCGTTTTTTTATCCATATCATACAAAGTAATACATTAACAAAATGAGAAGAAAAAAAAAATAGATCAAATATCCATCTTTTATTGCCATTTTCGTGTTTAGCACGTTGAATTCATAAATATTTCGACACTTTCATTCAGGATAAAATTACATTGTTGTCCAGCAATATCTTAGAAAATTCATTACTGATATAAGCATTGCCAATGATAATATGAGAAAACTGATTAAAGGTAATATTGATTTTCAATTGTTGCTTAATCAGACTGTAGATTTTATTAATTTTAAAAACAAATAAGTAAACCTTCTGTTTGATGTGAGGCGTTCCATACAACAAAGGCGAATTCTCTAGTCCCTTCATTTTTTTTTTTTTTTTTTTTTTTTTTTTTTAATTTCAATAGAAAGCCTTGTTATTGAAGAGCTAAAAATACAAGATGGTTTATTCGTCGTTTTTGTTTGAAGCTTTGGCATGTAGAAGCCGATCGAACGGTATAGTGGTTAGCGTGCTATCTTCTAGACTGCGAGGTTGCGGGTTCGAGTCCCGTGTAGTATATCTGCAACTTCAGCTCGCAGAGATGCAGCTAACTGGCAGGCTTTTGTCACGGAGTCCCATCCGTTGGCGTTGGCGACATTTGTGAATTGAGTTTTATACACTTGCCAGGAAGATTTTCCATCGTAAGTCGAAAGCTTGATTGAAGGTCGGGTGGTAACTGGTACACATTTCAAATCTTCAGAAAGAGTTCGGCTCAACAGTCTCTTCTCTAACATCTGGTCTATCTTTTCTTCTATCTCATCGAAATTTTCTTCTAGATTCTTCTTTTCCAGAATCTCTATCTTCTTCCCCAAGTCATTAAACTTGAATTCGAATGTCCCTTCTAAACTGTTACACTTCTTTTCAACATTCTCGAATTGCTCTTCTAAACTATTGAACTTCTTGTCGACATTCTCGAATTTTCCAATAAATTTGTCTTCGATTTGTTTCACGCTTTCCTCCATAGTTGCTAAAAGACGACTCTTTAATTCCTCCTGTCCGGCAGAGATATTCTTCTGCATTTCCTCCTGGCCCGCTTTCATTTCTTCCTGAGTCGCTTTCATTTCTTCTCGCCCTTCGGATATTTCCTTCTTCATTTCTTGCATGAAAGCAAAAAGCTGGTTAAATTTGTCCTCTTGTTCTGCCACTGCTCTGGTTATCGGCATCAAATCCCACTTCTGACACCAGTTGTTGCGTTGTACGGGTTCGAAAGATTTGACGCCAAAGCAGATCAAAAACTTGCAGAAATTTATTCCAAAATAACTCTTTACAGTTCTCTTACAGCTCCAGAACTTCTCGTTCTAGTAGACACAATACTTTCACTTCAACAGAGCACAAAACAGCAGTTAAAAACTTGACAACAACTGCTAAATCGCCGCAAAAGACAATGCAAAACAGTTCGCTTTAGAATGCTCAGTATCTCAAGTCAGGAATACAGCTCTCTCAATGAACGTTAAGAGACAACTAACTCAGTGATTCAAAATCAACTAACTTCAGTCAACTAACGGACTCAGCTAACAACTAGTTCCGTGACTCAAAAACAGTCAACAACTTAAGTCAGGAATACAGCTCTCACAATGAACGTTGAGAGTCAACTAACTACTAACCAACTCAGGTCGCGCTTATATAGGAGTGGCTGCGAACATACTTGAACCTTCCAGAGATGGACATTTGGAGAACTTTCCAGACAGTAGTCGAAAAATCCCATACATGTACATACATGGGATACATGTAACGAAAATGTCGCCAAATGGTCGCCAAGTTTGGCGAAATTTGGCGATTTCACGCCAAATTTGGCGAGATTCCCATTACCATAATGTTAAATGCCCTGCCCCTTGAAACTCGCTTCCAAGAGTTACCTCTGTAAAACCCGCTATCAAGCATTGGGAGGCTCATTGCTGGGAAACAAACCATTGCATTGTCTTATGCGAAATGTACAGAAATTTATCTATTTACAAAATTAACACTACGAAATATTTACAAATATACAAAAATTCGTAACAGTATGTATCGTACAAAGGCACTCAAAAGTTTTAACAAGTAACAATTATTGTAGTTTCTTTTTTTTTTTTTAAGATTATTATTATTATTATTATTATTGTTTTTATGTTTTTAATGTTGTTCTCAATTTTCTAGTTATTGTTCTTTTTTTGTTTTATTGTTTTTTTATTGTTGTTAGCTTTGATAACGTTATTGCTGTTATTGATATTGTTATTATTATTATAAATTTTGTTATTATTGTTTTTTTATTGTTGTTACTGTTATTCTAGTTAGTGCTCTTTATTTTGTTATTGCTATCGCTGTGGTTAATGTTATTATTGTTATTAATATCGTTATTATTATTTTATTATTATAGTTAGTAGTAGTATTACTACTATTATTACTAATACTATTGTTAATATGTATATTACGATAATAATAATTATTATTATTAAAATTATTATTCAAAATCTTTATTATAATTATTAATAGTATTATTGTTATTAATATTAATGTTGTTGCTGTAACTATTATATTATTATTTCGGTTTGGCGGAAATTTGGTTCCACTTTTCTTATTAATAATATTTTTTTATTTTTTTTTATTTTGAATCTATGATAATGGCAATTACTATCTTCAAATGGCATTACATCGGAATTGAACATATAAAATCACAAATGTTTTTTTGCAGTGATGTAGGTAACATATTTTATTTTGATGTTGAATATAAAGTACACTTTTATAATAATGCGGCGACAAGATTCATTACGTGTTTGAAGTAATTTTAGATTTCATACTTAAAATGAGTATTTTTCGTTTTATTAAATAATTCAGTTTTGGTACTTACAGATATATTTTAGAATGAAAAAAGAAATAAAATGTTAAACTTACCAGTATATATATAAAAAAATCAGTTGCTATTATTTTCGCAAAATATTTATTGATTCAAGATAAGACATTGCGCTCAATGCTAGGTTTAAAACGTCAACAAAACAAATTTAATTTTTCTCTATACTTCCACGTACAAAACTATTGATAATGTACTATAATTATTATTTACTCACACAACAAGAAACACTATTTGTTATCTATTGAACTATACGCATATTTCTAGTTTGATTCGACAAAGCCCTTTTTCATAATTGTTGAAGGTCCAGAGGAAGCTGCAATAGGTGAACAAATAGGATTGAGGGTTTCAGTCATGAACTACCAGTTCATAGAAATAAAGGTACGTACATTTATTTAGACATCAAAAATGCAACTGATGGTTAATGGTCTAAAAATTTTAATGTTAACACCACTATATGTTTGAGAGTAGTATTTAAAACATTGATTAATGCCTTCAGGCTCATTTACAAGTGGAAAAGTCCCTTTGTGCAAAAACTACCCTAAATCCAATATTATAGTACAAAAGTTGGCCGCAGTAGATTTGTTGATAAAAATAAATATTTTTTAAAAGAAAATGATAATGATCTAAGAGAAAAGAAATTTATATTCAGTAACATTTATTTATTAGAATTGATTACTTAAAATTGAAGAAATATGGATTGTAGATGAAGCAAGTTTAACAACTGATTTTCAGACAAGTCCATGTGACCTGAAATGTGAACTTAAGATTAATTAGTATTTCTTAAGATATTAATATCTCTGTCAAAAATGTGCACACTTATATGTTCGTTTGTTTAGAATTTTCCAAATTTACTTTTACGACAATTACTTTACGTATTTCAGATTTCCTACACTACATACTTATATATTATTGCATCCATTAATTTCTTATTCAATCTTGAGTAAGAAATTAATTTTCTTGAATTTTATTATTTTCTCTTCTATTGAATTTTATTTTTAATATCATGATACATCAGAAAGTATTTAAAGTGTTTTCTATTCATAGGCCGAAATCATACTAGCAGCATCAGAAGATTATCACTTTGTGCAAGTTGAGCCATTGGGTATTGTATCTTCTTACAATCCACGAACATCTGGTGGAGAATTGCAGCATCTTATTTTTGTACGTAGAAACCTATTGCTAACATTTTCACAAAACTATTAAAAAAAATACGAAAACACCTTTTGTTAAATAACGTGTAAATATATGATTTTTTTTTTTTTTTTTTTTTTTTTTTTTTGGTATAAGAATATAATTTATTTTTTTTAATTTTGTGATATATAGTGAACAAAAATTACACTCAATATAAGCAATTCTTCCTATATCTTCAAAATTCCAAACATTTTTGTTTTTTTTTTGTTTTTTTTTGTTTTTTAATGGAAATACGTAACATAGATTGGAAACTTGGAGATTAAGCTGATTAGTGGTTATTACTTCATATCAGTAATACCATAATCCACACATAAGAATATTTTTCATCAATCTCTCTGCATCTCATTTTATTCTACAAAAGTGACAAGAGTTCAGGAAAAGGTTCATGAATTTTGAAAATTATTGAAAAAAAAGAAAGGAAAAGAAACAAATGACCATCGAGTGTTCAACTGAAAATCAACCGAATGTGTGAGAGCAAATCTTGAAACAGTATGATAAAGCCAAAGTACGTGCCGTTTCAGTTTAGTTGTCTTGTCTTCTACCTTTTCTCCAAACCCATGGATATTTTTCTCTTAACACATTAAATGCTTTTGACTGCGATGTCTCGTTACAAATTTACCAACCCAAATTTACCAACAAATGTACCTACCTAATTTAGACACACATAGTCTTCCAGTTGAGTGCCTTGGAAACGAAAGTATTGGAGATATATATACAGTTTAGTATATTTCCCGTGTCTTTTAGTATCTGAAAATATTTAAATAACCTTGCCGATTTTTATGATTAAAGAATACTTTAATGCAATTGGTGTAAACACTACAAAAATATACTTTTTATATTGTATTTGATATAATGAATCAATAATTCAGTTGAATTCATTCATTACTTTTCGTGAATAAATCAAGACTTTTCGATTTATAATGGTCAATTAATGGTCTATATGCTTAACTAATTTGGAGGACACTTTAGAATATAAATGTGTAATACTTCATTTTTATTGCAGGTGAAACCAGTAACTCATGCATTCGTTCACATACCCATTGTTGCCAAAACGATAGGTGAAATTGAGGTTACGATTATTGGAAGAACCCAAGTAGCCAAAGACGTTGCCACAATGACGATTAATATTATTGTGAGTTGATTTATTATTTCAAATATTTAAGACAGTAAATTTTTAACGTGTTATTTTTTAATAGGATATGAAATGTACTTCTAAATCGTGCTTTCATAGAAGATGGGGTAGATGTGTGAAACGAGTAGATGCAATTTCATTACCTTAAATTATTTCTGATCTCCTTAATATATTTATTGAGTATGCAGTACACTCGATAGCTATGTTAATGATGTACTGGATTATCCACTTCAATGAAGAGTCACTTTTGATTAGTTTCGAATCGTTCATTAATCCTTTACCTTTACTGACAGAATTAGTTCACACTTAAAACAATAACCCAGATGCGTTTCTTCGTAGATTAGGATCTCCCTAACAATTCGCATCAAATTAAACAAAATAATAACAAAATTCGATCTACCCGTTTTGGCCAAAATTTTGACTTAAGTATTCATTTTCCACGTTCCTTTTCTAATATATTGAGACCTACAAGCTCAACAAAATGTAAATAAGACATCACCTTGTGTTCAAATCCTACCTTAAGGACAAAACATTCATAGTCAGAGTTGGTCGCACTTTATCAGATCCAAGATGTATAAGGGCGGGCGTTCCACAAGGTAGTATTTTAGACCCTATCCTTTACATATTTTACAACGCCGACTTTCTTGCTTTCAGAGATGATCGCAACTAATTAATTGCCTATTACTCTGATGACACAGCAATTGCAGTTAAGTCCATTAATCCAGAACATGCTCTTAAGGAACTGAATGACAAAATACCAGAAATTGAAGAATGGTGCGCCGAATGGAAGGTGGCAATCAACGCTTCCAAATCCTAAATTCTTGAAATTAAGGACAGGCGTAAAAGAACTGTAGCTAATACAAATGTCTATCTCTTTGGGGAGAAGATTCCTAAAGTAAAATCTGCCAAATAAATTGGACTTCCAATCTCAGATAATCTAACATGGAAGAAACATATTCCAATTGCAGCAGGTAAAGTTGCGGGTGCTATGAATAAAATCAGACCACTTCTTGGGCGCCGTTCGAAACTAGGACTACACCTTAAGAAAAAGACTTTACGAAACAACTATAAGACCTGTCTTCTCGTATGCATCATCAGCTTGGGTAACAGCCAACAAAACAGATATTAAACGTCTACAAACAGCTCAGAATAAGATCCTTAGAGAAATGGTTGGGGCCACCCGCTACATTAGAAACGCCTTGATCCATAAAGATTTAAAAATCGACACTATTGAGCAATTCCTTGCAAAACAGAACATTAACTTCTACAAGAAGGCTCAAGGCGAGTCCTCCATAATTAAAGACAATATCTCTTACGAAATTCTTTTTGAAGATAGGATGCATCGGCCCTTTGCTGCCTTTGCTCTCTCGGATGCTATGCTGACAAAAGCTTTTCAATCGTAGGTGCACGCACACCTCAGGTTCTTATTATACAAACCGTCTAGTACCTTCTGTGAAAGTTGTATCGTTCTGGTACGAGTAGTAGCCTGGAGACGGAATGTAGTGAGGGAGTGTCAGTGTGTGTATTTATTTAAGGGATTCATATCCCTATTTTTGCTTTCCATATTTAACAAAGTATTAGACTATTTTCGAGATTGTTAATCTGACAAAGTTGTTGTCCTGCTCTGTCCCCTTTCTGTCCTGTTTTTATGTATTTTCTCTCTCCTTTTTTTTTTTTTTTTTTTTTTTTTTCTATGTTAACCCCGATTATACAATTTAGATAATGCCACTCGGCAACAAATCAGATGTAGAGGTATACAGTCGCTTCGCGACGAACACCTTGCCAAACCTAATATTCAAGTTCAAGTTCTAGTTGAAATCTTATGAAATTCATCATATTCCCACACAGGCCGTGTTACTTGGCGTCTGAACCCGAGTATTTGATTTGGATATTGAGTATTCATTAATAAAAGAAACATACATAATATTAAAAAAAATTCTCGTATATAAAATATATTCTAAAATGCACATATAAAATAAAACAATGCAAAAACTGAAATGACTAATAAATTTATAAAAAGGAGATCTGCCACTCAAGTTTACCAGCAAGCAACCTTTTGCAGTTATCTCAGTGTAGGGGGGAGAAGTATTATCGTGAACTAATGTGGTATAATGAATACTACAACAGAAATTTTTGAGTAAAATTTAAATTATTTACTAACTCAGAAATTATTACATAAAAAGAAATCCCATTTCTGTCTTTATGACTCTAACTGTAGACCATCTATTTCAAAACGATCGTCCGATTACTAACAACTAGATTTTGTTACAGTTTATATTCTCGTAATAAAAGTTAAAGCTTTTTAAACAAAGTTCTGATCTTTAATGTTACATCTTTTCGCAGCCAGATGGCGTGTCTGTGCATCGGCACACATCGATGCTCTTAGACATGAGAAACGAGGCGTATCTCATTCGATATTTGGATGTAAATGTCACAGAGGATCCCATTATTCCTTACGAAGAAACGTACAGATACTATATCTTTGGATCTCCAAAAGCAAGCGTCTCGATTATTGGTAAGGGAAGGATATTTCAACTAATAGTATTTTTTATTAACCATCTATACTGTAAGAGACAACAGATGATTTAATCTAAACCATTTGCTACACACAAAACATAGCCATGTTTCTTATCTGCAAAAAGGAATGAATTGGTTTCTAACCTTACTCAAAAGAGTTTAGCCTTTTGGCTATTGCGCCATTTTTAAATATTAATTAAAAAATAGCTACCTGATGTCACATATCACTAAATCTCAAACCTAAAAGTAATTTACTTATTGTTGAGAAATTGTGGTTTAAATTTGCAGGGTGTCCCACAAATGACTGACACATTTGAAATATAAATTTGTAAAAACAATACGACTGTACAAAAATATACCGTTTCTTGCATTGTACTTGAGAATCCAAGGAATTTTATCCCAACCACTTTCAAAAATAGTTAACAAGTACATCAAGAGATGACGCTGCTGAATAAATCCCGCCCAAAAAACACGGTTTGAACATGTTGCGAACTCTACACAACGATGTTTCAATTGCACCATCTGTTGTTGCTTTAAATGGTAGATTTTTTTGGGGAAATATCGTTGTGTAGTTTTTACAATATGTTGGGACTGGTTTTTATTTTTAGTCTTTTCATTATTTTGGGGAATAATTACTTAGTGTCCCATGTAGATTGCAGCAAATGGTACATTTTTATCTTCCATTTTTTATACATTTTTCTAAGCATTAGTCCTTTTTGTGACAGCCAGCAGGTTGTCTGCTTGAAAGCGAGGCCATATCTACTGTTTGAACTGTACTTCAATCTTGATCTGAACACTTTGGCAATTGTACACAATACCTTCTACGTCAACTTATTATAATGATATCATATTTGGCTTGTTAATTATAAAGCCACCGTAAAAAAAAAAAATATATATATATATATATATATATATATATATATATATATATATATATATATATATATATATATATATATATATATATATATATATATATATATATATATATATATATATATATATATATATATATATATATATATATATATATATATATATATATATATATATATATATATATATATATATATATATATATATATTTCTCGTTGAATTTTCCTCTCAGAAAAATAACACAGAATTACAAAATTAATTTTTTTATTCTTCTCTTTGAATTCTACAATTCTTAAACAGTAGCAGCAATTCGTAAATACCCTACACTAGATCTTCATTCATACCTACTCATCAGCAACACAAGCTCCTTACTATTTTAAAAAAAATACATAAAAAATCCCAACACAAGGTAGCTTCATTTCAAAGTGCCGACTGAGCTTGTCGACGTACTTATTAATCCCTTCACAAGCCTTCTGTAGGTTGGTGACGTTCTCCAAAATTCTAAAAATATCCAGATAAGCCTAACCGTTTAAACTACTTTAAAACTTTTACTTCAGATAAATTTTTATATTAATAATATTAAAAAATAAAAAAACTATAATTAAATGGGATTCAAGAGAATATAATTAGAATTTATGAACATTTATGCAACTATCTACAAAAACTCAATCGAAACAGTATTAAAACTTTCCGCATGAAGCAACAGATTGTTCTAAATAACCAACCAGTGATTCCTGAAGATTGGTATACGAGTCAAAATAATGCAGCTGAGAGGTATTACATTCTATGCAATAAATCTTTCAGAGTCGTAGCTCGTTTTGGACCTCTATAGTTTTTTTTTTAGTTTTTTTTTTTTTTTTTTTTTTTTTGTTTTTTTTTTTTTTATCAAAGTGAATAGGCATGGTGGTAATTAAAGCACATAATCTCAAACACATACACGAGCTGCTCCATGGAAGTTTCCCGAGTATTTTCCTATTGGAAAGTCAAATGCGGAAAATTCCTCTCAAAAAAATCTTCCAGAAAGCATTTCCCTCGTAACAGGTTGAATACTTTCTATAGTCCAGATCTTGGTATACCGATGGTCTGGAACTATACTACCAGTCCTCCAGAGCTTATTGGGAAACGAAATCTCCAACACAACCATTGAACTTAGAGATAGAATTTAATATCCTTGGGTTTTGATATACATCTCACCATGGGCGCCCCCAGGAGGGTGCCAGGAGGTGCACTTGCACCCCCCTGGCTCTTGAAAATTATATATATATAAAAAATATATATATATAAAAAAAATGAGAGAAAAGATGAAAATTCCACGATGAAAAGAGCAATGAGCATTTTCCCCCTATTAATTTAGTCTTTTGTTTCTCTCCTATGTAGTTTTTTATAGCTACTTGCGTGACGATTTTCTGGAGTTTGTTGTCTGTGATTATTAGAGGCTGATCAGTAGAAGTATTTGTTCCTTTTATTGTATAATCATTTCCTGTGCAGTTCTCAAAATTCTAGAAAAATGTTTTGTTTTTTAAGCCATCAAATATACAATCTCGAGATCTATTTTTAGAATTGAATTGAACATATTCCAATACTGCCTTCGTGTTTAATTTTTAATTTTTTTTCATTAAATCCGAAATTTGGAAGAAATAAAAAAAAAAAATTTTACTCTTCTGTATTTTTGCATCTTTGAGTTCCTCTATTCTAAACACTGTCTCTTAAAGCCGTGAGTTGGATGATAAACGAAAATCGTTAAAAATATATATTTTAATAATTTTACTATTTTTTCTCTTTAACAGGGTTGGGCTTTCAAAAATATGTACCATCAATATTTACTATTCTCAAATAGTATAATTTATAATGCATAATTATTAATTAACATTTCTAAAAAAAATTAATGATTTTGAAAAAAAAATCTAGTCTTGCAAATTCCCCCTCTCCTTGCAAATTTTCCTGGGGGCGCCCATGCATCTCACAGATTGTAACGGATGAAAGCCTAAACTTAATCATATATTTAGAACATTACCCTTTAAAAATCACGATATTGTCGAAGTTGCTACTATAGGCATGGAGAACTTCAACTAACATAACTTCCATGTCCACAGGGGATGTCGTGGGAGCACCGTTTCCATGCGACCCCAAATCTCCGATCGGTCTGAAAGCTCTTACGTTTGCTGAAGCTGTGAAGTCTGGAGAGTACATTATGTTTGACTTTGCTTACAACCTTTACACTCTCATTTACTTGAGACTGACCAGTCAACTGCGACCAGATACCATGAGAGGAATGCTGGAATATCTCAACAAAGGTAAGTTATTTATTAAAAATCTTTTATACTAATTCCCATTTTATGTGTTTGTTTGCTTTGGCAGAATCTTTGCAGGCTATAACTTACTTATCACTAATCAACAGAGCTGAAACTTGGCAGATAGAGTCACTGTAGATGACGATGTATTCTGAAATGAATTTTTTCGAGGAGTTAGAATAGTTAGTCATTGACAGAATGGATGTTTCACTCGTAATGAGTAAAATACTATAAAAACTCGGTCTAAAGTTAAAATAGCTTAAATTAGTTGCAATTACTCGTAAAAGTTGGAAATGCATTTATAAAAGACTTATAGTAACAACTTCTTATGATTTAGTTTTTTTACTGTCATTTTTTTCACTCCTGAACATTGCCAGAAATGTGATTTCTAGTATAGAATATTGATTGAATATGGTTATTTTTGCAGCTTATGTTTACCAATCTGTTTTCTATAAGACAAATGGAGCATATGCAATGTTCAAGGGAGAGAAGCCAAGTTTGTGGTAAGAAGCCTTAATGCTCATTTTAATGTTAGAACTCTTTTTTCTTTATGTGCATTGATAAACTAAACTGAAATAGTGAATAAATGGTTACTAGTACTAAAGTATTAAATGGAGAAAATTCAAGAAAACTTGTCTTATTTAAACAAATTTTGGTTATTGTGAAATTATTGAACAAATAATTTTAATTTTAATAGCACTTGATGTTTTCTACCACTTTTTGTGATATGATGCTAATTTTTTCTGAATTATCTAATATTTTCAGAGAAAAAAAATTTACGTTTAGAAATTTTTAAAATATTTATTTAAAATAGATTTTTTAAAAATGTGCGTTTTTATAAAAAAAATTTAATTCTTTTAATTATTATTGAAATTTAAAAAAAAATAATAATTATAAATAAATAAAAAAAATGCATGACTAAATATGTACGTTTGAAGAATTCATATTATATTTGAACTTTGTTTACTTATGTCTCAACTCAAGCTCTAATTATAGGTCTTAAAAATAATAATGTATTTAGCATTTGAAAGAAATTGAAAAGAAAAAACATTCGTAAACATGTTAAATTAAAAAAAAAAAATTTTAAGCGCAATACTGTATATAAATATTCTTCTATCTATTGACGAATTTCAAGGTGAATATGAAACGTTATCTGTCTAAAGAATTATCAGAGTAACGAACTGTTATTTCTAGAGTTGAATGTTTTCTTACTTGTGGCAGGCTAACAGCTTACTGTGCAAGGATATTTCACTTGGCTCAGTACCCTGATTGGGAGAACTACTTGTTCATAGATCCAAGTATGCTTACTAGATCCATGGAGTACATTCTCAAACAGCAAACAAAAGCGGGCTCCTTTTATGAGACTTCTGGAAGACAATGGAACAGAAAAATGGATGTAATGGTAAGACTGCTTTTTAACCTGCTTGAAACCAAACCATCCATACCAAGGCCGAACTGGATTGTAACGAGCGCTAAGGCACTCTCCAGGCCGTGACAATTTTCCAAAGTCTATGGGTGCGAAGGAAACTAGTTGTTAGTTCCATTTTCTCCCACGAAGCAAGGGGCCGCTGCAATCCAATCAGATTTGAAACTGCAATATAGTGATATTAACACACTTGCCGTAAATCAATAGGGCTGAAATTTGGCAGATAGATTTGATGTTAATGAAAATGCATTCTATCAAATTTCACTGTCACTAAAAGGTCGCTTTTACTTACGCTTGTATCTTCAGATACTAAAAAAATATATCTTGCCGTCATCCAATCGCCCTGAAATTTAACAGATAGATTCGTTGTCGATAAAGTTGCATTATATCATGTTTCGGGAGGTGTCACTGTCACTAAAAGGTCGATTTTACACACGCTTCTATCTTCAGTAAACTAAAAAACCAACTTGCAGTCATCCAATCGCGCTGAAATTTGACAGGCAGATTCGTTGTCGATAAAGCAGATTCGTTGTCGTAGATCCGGATCCAAGGGGAATTCGTGAAATTTAACATCTGCTCTCTTTCCAGAATATGAAGTACAGTGTGATACGCAACAATTCACCATGTTTGGTTTTAAATGACAATGAAATTAATTAATAAATGTAAATCTATGAGGATGACATCAATTCTATTTGCAAAAAATATTAGAAATTAAAAAAATTAAATCAAAAACTGCGATGAAATTTTTTAGAACGCCAGCTAAAATAAAAATATCCATGGCTGCCAACTCTGAAATCACGAGAATTGCCAACGACGACTTTTTAATTTAATTTTTATAATTTCTAATATTTTTTAAAAATACGACAAAGAATTCCAAACTCTGTTTCCATAAAGAGTAATGAAAATAAAATTCAAAAATAGGCCTTATTTTAAATAAACAACTTAATTCTAAAAATAGATACCAAAGTCTCATATTTGATGCGTAATAATCAACAAAAAGCAATTTTTTTTTTAAAATAAATGATAGTGTAGTGTGGCTTCTGACATCATATTTGCATGAAATATGAATAATAAATTGTTGCAAGTGAACTGTGTATAAATTTATTTCATCCATTAAATTATCGTTTGGCAATATTCGCCGTGTTCTTTTTGCATTTTAAAAATAAAGTAATTTTGTCCTCTTAGTTACGTATTGGTTTTTGTATTTGACCAAGCAAAGAAAACACATGCTACTGTTTTGGTTGGAATGCAGCGCCACTAGTCCACTGCGGCTGTTTCCACTCTTTACTATTAGTTGTCACGGACTGGTTCAATCCAGTTCTGCCTTGTCCATACAGAAGGATTTGCATTATTTTGAAATGTCATAAAGGAAAGTGGTGATGACTATTAAAATTAATATGTGGAGAAACATAAATTGGTCTGTAAAGTTGGTTTGGTGCCCTAGAGATAGTGCTAATGATTTCCATATTTCAAAATGGCAATAATTTAGAAAAGAGTATTTTCCATAAGTTAAAGTGTTTCCTGTGATGTTGGAGTGTGTGCTTGTTCGAACTATTCTTGTCACTTTTTATAGCAAAAGAAAATTTAATTACTTTTTTCGGGTTTTTTTACTATTGCCTTTTGTATCAAAATGAATAATTTATTTGTTTCCGTAAATTGAATTTTGAAAAGTTATATGACTATTTGTTTTACTATTTTATAACACTATAAATAAGGGTACAGACAGAATTAATTGCACGGTAATGGAGAGGGCGCTCAGGAGAGCTCAACAAGATGAAATATTTTGATTAAACATTGAGAATGGAATTCCTAAAAACATTTGGATCAAGTAAGTATAAATTAAATTTAGGTGAATAAATCTCAATTATATTACCCAACAAATATTTCTACCACCTTTGAACATTTCACTACTTTTTTTTATTTTAATTTTCAAAATCTACTGACATGCAAGTACATATTTTGACGGCTTTCATAAATGTTGATCTTTACAACTTCAATGTTTGGCATGCCTTGGTTGAAATTCAACTTTTAGCACGTATTTAAACATTAAAAAAATAGACTTGTTTAAGTTTTAGAGAACTTATGGAAGTACAAAATATGTTTTCTTTCTTTCATATTATGACTCAATAATAATGATGATTCGTCGACCAAAGCTTTAAAAGTTAACCAAAATAACTGTTCTCTTTTTAAACAATGGAAAGGAAAGGTTCAAAATTCGACTTAGTTAATGCCAACAATAAGCGCAAGGTGACAAATATACCATATGCATGGCATTCAAGTGCTTTTTTACCACAAGTTTTCTATTCAGATTTCGATTACAATATATATAGAAGTAATTTTTAACTGAAATTCGGGTTTTGTGTGTTTTTTTTTTTTTTTTTTTTTTTTTTTTTTTTTTTGGAGAAGGAAAAGGGGGGGGGGGTGCTTAAATTTACAAACTGAGCATTGGTTTAGTACAATCATTCGCTCGTTACTTCTGATTTGTATATTTTAAACGTTTTAATTTCATTACAAGGTTTCTCTTACAATTCTATAAATAAATTCAAACTATTTACAAATTTAGAACTACAATTTATTGTCAGGTTAATAATTGGAGTAAAATAATAACGCACGCAACTATGTCACCTTGCGATTGAAATACTTCGTGGATGAAGAGATGGGGTGAGCACAAAATAAATACTTTTGTTTCTATTGGCTCTTTCAGATTTTTCTTTTCTATTCGTTTATAAATAGCACGCATTTCATTCGTAAAAATATTTGTCATTTTGAGTCCTGTGGTAGATGCACTGATAGTAAATTAGACCTACATCCCTTTCATGCGCTTAATCTTTCAAGTACAAAAGAAATAATGAGTTTTTTTTTTTTTAATTATCAATTTTGAAATCTTCATCACATTTATAAGCGTTCCATTTATATGCAATACATTATGTATGTTTTTATTTCAGGGCTTTAATGACCGAAGTTATTCTTTCCAGAATATATCTTTGACTGCACATGTCCTTATAACTCTTACAACAGTTTCAGACCTTCCTGGTGTAAGTATATTTGTATGGTATTCAAAATTATTTGGGTTTGTTAATACCAACCCATTCGAGATGTGGAACATGCTAAATGCATCCGTTTATTTAAATTATTAAATCCGATATATTTTGAGTCACAAAAATTATAATTTAATACCAGCACTTAATTGGTTGGTCTTGTACGTTTAACGACCTATTTATATGTACATATAAACGGTGTCTCATATGGCCAGGAAAGTAATCGCATGTTTATAAATAAAGCGACTATGCTAAATATTTTGAGAAAGCTTACAGAACTCCTAGCGGGGATTTATGGCAGTTGCAAAAAATAACTCAAAATAAAGTAAAAAGATATGCAAAAATGTCCTTTTAGAAAAATGTTCACAATAATATGTCAGACTACAGAAAAAAAAGTTTCATACAGTTATCCGTAAAATTGGCGGAGATATTCGTACTTGAAAATACAGACTATTCATGAGTTCAAAAAGAAAATATTTTTGTTGGCAAACTTTGATTCTCCTGTTCCTATAGTCCACATAAATCTAAATATCGTTCTGTGACAGTAATACAATTTTCAGAACATAAACAATGGAGTAGTTTCACAAATGCCTGTTACGACATATGCGAGATTGATGGTTACCGAAATTCAGCTTTAGATTTGAATCAGTTTGTACTAGAGATCGGCGCGATGCGACGATATTTTTATCGACATTTTTTTGTAAATATCGATATTAAAAATATCGAAAAAAGTCACCTATATATCGATATTTTCAAATATTTTTAATTTTTTAATGATCGTTTTTTAGTTCCATGTGTTTTTTCGATTTTCTTTATTCCTTTTTCAAAAACATCAAAATTAAAATTTGGACTTGGCTGAGAGACAGTTAAAATGGCATCAATGTTCAATATTTTGCCATACACTTCATAATTATGGGCTCCAACATTAGCGTACAAAGGGGTCGAAAGGGGGTGGCTTTCGAAAACTAAAATAAAATTGGAAAAAACGCATTAATTATAAGTATGTAAGTCATTAAAAGTTATAGAAAATTATCTAAATTTTTATTAAAATTATTGCACCAATTAAGCAATAATACAACTTTTTATTTTGTAAAAGATCCATTCCAGTTGTAAAAGTAGTCGTCTTACAAAAAGAATGAAAAGTAGTAATTCGTTCTGAAAAACTTAGTTTCTGGCAATATTGAAAATCAAACAAAAAAATTAAAAAAAAAATCATGTATCGATGAATCGATATTTTATCGATATTTTTTCAATGCAAGAATATAGTATCGATATTTATTTTGATGGATATTTCAGAATTCTGGCTTTTTCTGAATATGCATTTTTTTTTTTCTCCCCCAAACAGGACATCCGAATCCAAATCTCCAATGCTAAAAACTTGGCAGTGCGTTACTTGGAGAGACGACTGCCCGACCTGGAAGATGCCTACCAGGTTGCAATTGTCACCTACGCTCTCCTGGAGGCCGGAAGTGTGGAAGCCGAAATAGGTTTTAATAAACTGGATCGAATGAAGAGAGAAAAGGGTTTGTGGTTCTATGTCCTTATTTCATGCAAATAAAGTCGTGTTAATTTAAAATTATGTTGCGAAATATAGTTCCAGTCAAAACCGAGAATTCTTTTTTTCTCGCAATGTTACAAAAAATCTGAAGCATTGAAAGAAAAACTTGGAAGTTTTCTCAGAATTTTCAAATCAATCAATTTTCTTTAAATGTTCTTGAATTCTAAAACATCATTTCAGAGGCCTAAACAAACTGCAAAGCTAATCATCATAACAAAGTTCACGAGTTCTATGTGTTTGCTATTGTCAAACGTATTTATGCATAACCGCGATTATTATTCAGGGTGTGTTAAAATCAAATCAATTGATCAATTCTAATTCGTAAAATTTTTCTCTACAATTATAAACCACAGCTAGCCGGGCAAATTCCAAAACATTTAACCACTTCGTTAACTGTCCAATATTTAATAATATTTTACTTAGTTTCATACTTATACCCGAGTTCGAAGGTCCTGCCAAGGTCAGTCTGGATTGAAACAGGCCGTGACAATTTTCAAAAACATATGGGTGCAAAGGAAACAAGTTGTTAGTACCATTTTCTCCCACTAAAAAGAACTGGCGCTGCAATTCAATCAGATTTGAATCTGCAATATAGTGAAATTAACACACTTGCCGTAAATCAATCGGGCTGAAATTTGGGAGATAGATTTGATGACGATGACAATGCTTTCTATAAAATTTTGGGGGCATTCTATCAAATTTCACTGTCACTAAAAAGTCGCTTTTACTTACGCTTGTATCTTCAGGTACTAAAAAAACCAACTTGCCGTCATCCAATCGCTCTGAAATTTAACCGGTAGATTCGTTTTCACATAATGTTGCATTATATCATATTTTGGGAGATGTCAAAAGGTCGCTTTTACACACGCTTCTATCTTCTGTATACAAAAAAAAAACTTGCAATTATCCATTCAGGCTGAAATGTGGCAGATAGATTCGGTGTCGACGAGGTTACATTCCATCTAGTTTTGGGGGTATCACTGTCACTAAAAGGTTACTTTTACACACGCTTCTATCTTCAGTATATTAAAAATCCAACTTGCAGTTATCCAATTGCACTGAAATTTAACAGGCCGATTCGTTGTCGATAATGTTGCATTATATCATGTTTTTTTTTTGGGGGGGGGGGCGGGTGAGGGTAGTGTCACGTCGATATAAAAAGTAGTGGATGGAGTTAGCTAATGTTAAAATCCGGCGAAAGCTGAAGCCAGCATGTACCATGTGATATGTGTGGAAAAGTTCCCATTCTTGGTTCTGAATCTTCAGTCTTGGCAACGGATGCAATTGCTAACGAAATCGAAAGTGCAAGGAAATAACTAAAAAAACTAAGGATATTATATTTTTTAATTCATGTTATCTTTTTTTAGATTTATTCTGCTTAGACTCTTTGTTTTATTATTATAGATTTCGACAAAATTATAAAAAGTAGTTTTAACTATAAAGGAAAACTTAACAATTAGTCTAGAACTTTCGTTTTTGTTAATGTTATTTTGCGTACGTAAAGCAATTTACTAACTGACGTCGACAGCTAATACAAACAAAATATCAACTGTCAATAGTATAATCTTATTGGAATGGTGAACTATGGCACATTATGAAATAGGAGAGAGAAGGGGTCAAATATGGGGAAAAAAATATGACATCATTTATGGGCACCCTCTATAAGATTATTCATTATTTTGTTTTAATCAAATTAAATTTATTATATCGCTACAAGAAAAAAAAAAAAAAAAAAAATTCATAAAGAGAAAAAAAAAAAAAGGGCATATTGGAGATACAAAATGAAACACTTGTAATTAAAAGCAAATATTCTTAAATATGCAAGCAAACAATTAGTAAACACAAATAAGCATCTAACTTGGTAAATTAAAGTAAAATGGGATATACTGGAGTATTTCTTTTACAAACTACTGAATAGCTGTTTAGTTTTAATATATATAGTTTGAGAATTACTAAAAAATTTAACTAATAGTTTGAAAAGTTTCCGATACACTTGAACAAATTCCGAAGGCTTAATTTGCACCTGTGATTATACAACATTTTTACATGTGTGTGCACTTTTAATATTATTTTGTGGTTCTCAATTAAGTTAGCATGTGTCATTTTTCAAACGTATTCCATGCTAAATTGATGCGACTGTCTTTAAAAAGTTTGAAAACAAAAGCAGACATAGAAGTTCATAAGCAAATTAAATCTACTACACTGTTTATTTACACAGACAAACTATTTTGATGAAAGGGCCAAAGGGGAATTTCCGAATCATAACATGTCAAGTTCATCTAATACCCTCACCAAGTACAATGAATTTTTTTCATGCAAATAACTCTCAAATTACACCACATGAAAACTATAAAAAGCATATAACGATCTTACATATGAAATCTACAATGTATAGAATAATATTTTGAGGAAAAATAAGTTTCTTGGACCATACATTTAATTTTAACAAATAAGATTGCACAATGATTCACTACAGAATGTAACAAAAATCCAATCATAACTAAATACATATTAATAAAAATTTCGATTAAATTCTGGCCTGTGAAATGCTATAAGTTCCTCCTTTCTTCGAAAGCTTCTTGTAATGGAAGGGGCAGTAATAACATATCATTTTAACTATTTAAAGACAACACTCCAACTAACATCCCCTATTGAAATACTATGATGAATAGAAAGGGGCTGATGAATAGAAAAAACTGCATTTAGGCGTCCACAGACTACTTGACATGAAGTAATGTTCACCCATATGTTGCCATTACTCTCTCCACCCTCTTTGTAACTCAATGGAGTTGTCCCTGTCACTAAAAGGTCGCTTTTACGCACGCTTCTATCTTCAGAATACTAAAAAATCAATTTGCCGTCATGCAATCTGGCTGAAATTTCACAGATAGATTAGTTGTCGATACGTTTGCATTACATACAGTTATGGAGTTGTCCCTGTCACTAAAAGGTCGCTTTTACACACGCTTGTATCTGCAGTATACTAAAAGACTAGCCTTCCGTCATCCAACCGCATTGAAATTTAACAGGTAGGTTCGTTGTCAATAACATTGCACTATATCAAGCTTTTTTTTTTTTTTTTTTTTGCTTTTTTTTCTTTTGAGGTAGAGGGGGGAGGGGTTCACTGTTACTAAAAGGTCAGTTTTACACACGCTTCTATCGTCAGACACTAAAAAACCCAACTTGCTGTCATCCAATCACACTGAAATTTATCAGGTAGATTCGTTGTCGATAAGGATGCATTCTATCAAATTTTAGGGGGTGTCACTGTCACTAAAATGTCACTTTTTCTTATTTCATTTGACGCTTGGGATTACTAATAATCCTACTTCCCTCGTCATATCGAATTGAAATTCGACAGATATATTCATTGTCGATACTGTTGCATTGAATCAAGTTTTGGGGGATATCACTTTCACTAATAGGCCCCTTTTACACACGTTTCTATTGCCTTACTCCAGACTTATCAGCTTTTACTCATGTTCTATTATCCAGACATCAAGCTCAATTCAAACATATCTCATTTGGCGGTATTTATTGACTGTAATCTGTCCTATTAAGGTTGACGAGGTGAAATCTTCGGAGGGCTAATAAACCCACTTTCCGTCATCCAATGAAGTCTGAATCTTAGCTGCTTGATTTGTTGGTAAATTCCTAATTTACTTGTATGGGATAGTGCGATCTTAAAAAGTCGGCGACAAAGCCATAACGTTGCGACAGTACAATTTGACGGCTACCAAATTGAAATATTAAGTAAACACTATTTTTATTTTAACTGAACGAATCACAAAAACTTTAAACATGTATTATAATTAGAAAATTTCAATTTCATAACAGTTCTTTAATATGGTAATCAATTTCAAAAGCATGAAACCATATTTATGTTACAATATAAAATTTCTGATTATTTATGAATTGATGAAGGATGACATCTATTCTACTTGCAAAAAATATTTGAAATTAAAAAAAAAATTAAATCAAAAAGTGCGATAAAAAATGTTTAGAGTGCCTACTAAAATAAAAATAATATCCAGGGCTGCCAACTCTGAGATTACGAGAATTGCTTACGGCGACTTTTTAATTTAATTTTTATAATTTTTACAATTTTCTTTTAAATATTGTACGTAAAAATATATGTGTACGCCTCGCACAAACAAAATAAAATTTAATATTAAGGATTTAAAAATAACACATACAATTCCAAACTCTTATTTGCATTAAGAATAATGAAACTAAAATTTATAAATAGGCCTTATTGTATATAAACAACTTAATTATAAAAATAGATATCAAAATCCTATATTTGATGACTAATAACCAACAAGAAGCAAAGAATTTGAACGTAAATGAGAGTGTGGAGACATGAAGAGTGACGTCTGACATATTTGCATGAAATATGAATAATTAATTGTCACGCGTGAAGTGTGTATAAATTTATTAATATTATCGTTTGGCAATATTTGCCGTGTTCTTTTTGCGCTTTCAAAATAAAATAATTTTGTCCTTTCAGTATCGTAATGGTTTTCGTAATCGACTAAGCAAAGAAAATAGCTGCTAATGGTGAGAATCCAGCTCCACAAGTCCCCTGCGGCTGTTTCCACTGTTTACTATTAGTATAGTGACTATACTTTTATTTACTTAGAAGGGGTGACTAGAATGGTTAGTGTGTCGTTCCAATGATAGCGATTCTACCCCGGAGCGGACGAAATCAGCACCGTGACACTGTAATCGCTTCCGATACATGGAAGAGCGAAACTATAACGAAAGCAGAAGAAATCATTGAGGGGAGAAATCGGCCATCAGAATTAAATTAACGCATTTAATTACTTACAGAATATTTCTAGGGTGTATATTTAAGCTTTTTTGGACTTTTCTTTTTCATAATTAAATTGAAGCCGTTATCAAAGGCAAAAGATTATACATTTATGCAATAATAAGTTCCAGAAGGAATCATTTAAAATTTGTCTGTGTGGTACACAATTACGAGGTCCCCATTTCCTTCTCGAAAGAATTGCATTTTGCAGTTCTATAGTTAATCTAATCAAGCTTATCCTTCCCAGATGATTTTAATTAGAAAGGACGAATCTTCTTTATTTATTGCCCATGCCCATATATTCAAATACTCCATCCACTCAAATACTCCCTCGATATTAAATTTTTTTTATAAAAAAGTAGCATACCATCTAAAAAAAGTAAATAAAAGAGAAATAAAATACAATTAAGTATTGAAATTTCATGAGGAATTTTCTCATCTGATTTTAATCAGAAAGGGAAAAATCTAATCTTCTTTATTGTGAATTTTCCACACACACATGAATTCAATTTTAAAAAAAAATTGCATACTATATCTGAGTAATTAAAAGTATTGAAATTTCATATAGAACTTCTCACCTGATTTTAATAAGAAGAGAAGAATTTTCTTTCTTTATTGTGAATTTTTCACACACAAACATGAATTCAATGCTCCATTTTGCAGTTCAGTAGTAAATCTAACCTAACTTATCCTACACAGATGATTTTAATTAGAAGAATCTTCTTTATTTATTGTGAATTTTTCACACATACCAATAAATTCAAATACTCCAATGTGCAATTCATCTAACCAAACTTTTCTCTCTATATTAATTTTTTATATAAAAAAAAGTAGCATACCATGTAATTAAAACAAAATAAAACAGAAATAAAATACAAGAAAGTATTGAAATTTCATACGACATTTTCTCATTTGATTTTAATTGGAACGTAAGAGTCTAATCTTCTTTAATGTGAATTTTTCACAAACATACACACTTGAATTCAATTTAAAAAAATTCATACCATCTAACTAAAAGTAAATAAAAGTATTGAAATTTCACATGGAACTTTTTCACTTGGTTTAATTTGGAAGGAAGAATCTTTTTTCATTATTGTGAATTTTTCACACACATGAATTCAATACTCCATTTTCCAGTTCAGTAGTTAATCTAACCAAACTTATTTTTATATAACAAAAAAAAAAAAAAGTAGCATACTATCTAATTAAAACTAAATAAAAGACACTTCGGAACAAAACAAGTTCTGTTAGATTTTTGTTTCTTAGAATTTGTGTCTCTTTCAACCGATTCATCGGCCTCCATAGCCTTTAAGAAATATTCCTTGAAATGAAAAACTGATTTTAAATTATTCAAAGTACAAAAAACCTCCGAAAATGAAGTTAATTTCAAGGGACTGAATCTGACAGATGCAATAGTTATTTGCAAGCATTACAACGGAAGCGATCGCCGCGCCTCTAGAGGAATTGATTCGCGACGTATTTTTCTTCCTGCTCCCATAACGAACGCACACTACCCTTTAGCCACTATACTATTAGTTGTCACGGCCTGAAGCAGAGCCGATTCCTATAATAAAAAATGCCCTCCGATTTGAAGAATTTCTCATAAGAGCAGATGTATCAGATATGTTTCTCCAAACCGCCACAGATGTCTCTGCCTGATGGCCATTTGGGCGCAAAAAGTATAACAAAGATTTTTGTTGGTTCTTAAAAGCAACTTATTGCGTATGTCTTTTTTAAAGAGCGTAGGAAAGTTTAGATTTAAAAAAAAAAAATGAATAAAAAGTTACAAAGACAAGGAGAGAGTGAGATCGAATAGTTGGTTCTTGAGCAAAAATGTTGAAAAAAAAAAAAAGTTATACAAAAATTGAACACTAAATAGCATTTCACTTAAATATTTTTTTATAAATAAAATGTTTGAAATAAAGAACACGTTTTGCATTTACTTTTCATTGATAGAAAAAGTTTTTGAATGTATGTATTTAGTTTTGCAATACTATTTATTTATACGTTTTATTTTAAAGTTTTATTATTCTATCTAACTCAACAAAAGTTTTTTTTTTTTTTTTAATTTTTTTTTTTTATTATAGTTCAAGTCTTTATAAATTAAGAAACATATAAACATAAATTAATAAGCTTTTGATACCAAACAAACACTTTGATTTTTCTTTTTTGCCTGCCAACATTGATTTTATTTTAAGAATGTAAAATACCAGCTCATTACAATCACTCCATAATACGTGTGTGACATGGAATTTCTGTAAACAAGATGTATTTAACTTAACTCTAAAACAATATTTAAAACCTTATTTAATTCGAACAATATAAAACGAAATATCAAGTACATGAGTCAGTAAATTTTGAACTTTCTTTTTTAAATGTAAAACAAATTAAATTTTCGGAATAAAGTTTTTGTGCTTAATATGAAGAAAGGTGACTTAAAGTTAATTTTAAATGGAATTGTTAATTTAAATATACTCCCCACTTTGAATAGTTATAATTAAAAATTAAAATCGAATCTATTCAATAACTTAGAGATTAAAAAAAAAAAAAAAAAAAAAAATCTTTATTTTATATCCAAATTAAACTATTTGAAACTAAAAAATGATTTCCCAAACATTTCAATATAAAAGAATTTAAACTTGCCTTCAATATTCTTTATCCAAACCTGATATATATTTTTATCACTTGGGAATTAATAAAAAATTATTAATTTAATTTTTAAAGAATTCGAATCACACATGGGAACAATACATTTTTTATCCATGTTTTTTCATACACATCTCAAGAAATAAATATCCTGCTGCCTTCAATACGAACTCTACAAAAATTTGATTCTAAACAACCAAACTATATTTGACATGTTGAAGGCGTCACGTTGCGCCCTCTATGTGGTGCTCACTTTCCAGGGAATACGGAGGGCATCGTTTGGAGTTGGCTTTGCCTGGAGAGTGCCTTAGCGCTCGTTACAATCCAGTGTGGCCTTGGTCTTGCGGACCTAGGAACTCCACCACCCATCAAAACAATCAGTCAGTCGAAATTTTAAAATAATTCGCTTGGTCTTCTAGTTTTGGTGGCAAGAGTTTTCTACTTAACGAACTTCTCCATCACGACCATGGAAATTTTGATGATAAGTCAAAGATTACGAGGGAAACAATCATCACCATTTAAAACTACTCATTCACTTTAAATTGAATATACAATTTAAATTGAAAAACAATATCAAAGTGGCGAAGAAATGTTACCATATCTTAAATACAATAAATAATTCTTCTTCCATTTGCTCACCTGATGGCTGTGTGGTTTGAGCTCTGGCCTCTCATACCAAAGATGTCTGGTTCGAATACCAAGTTAGGCATGGATGGTCGTAGTGATTTGGAATCCATGCTAAGCTGTAGGTCCCGAACGAATCAGTTGTCACTGTAACTAAAAACCGGTCGTTGAGAGTGTAAACCAAGCTACCCTCTTCGATCTTCCCATCAAAAAGTTTAAAACTTGATATTTATTTCAGAATTCTCTTTAAAAAAAAATCAAGCTGTGTTAGTAATTCTTATATTGTAATTGAATAAAAAAGCTAAAAAAATATTGTTTTACCATTGTAAATTTTTCCAAGTTTTAAAAAAAAAAAAATTACTACCACTAAAAATTTTTCACATATTTCTATATAACAAAAAAAAAGATTCAATTGGGTAATACAGTGTTTTTCTTGGAGCCTAATTTACAAACAGTTCCCATGCATATTGTGGAACTGTACAAAAGTGCAGAACTAATGAACCGAAATCCAATGTTCTTTGGGCAATGGTACCTAAACGGTTGTAGATATTTCGCTATACTACCCGCCACAGCGCCCTATATTTAGTGCTACTTGGATGCCATTACCATCAAAGTGTATAAATAATTAAATATTCTGCTCAACGCTGGGAAAATGAAGCGGTTGCCAAGACAGTTGATTGAGCTAAAAATCAGGATTACCGAGAGAATTTATGAGGAGAAACATTTATGCCGAATTGTAATACCACATTACTCTTTATATTCTGCGAACAAAAGGAATTCATGAACAAAAGGATTTTTTGAACGTTGCGTTCTAGATTCGCATTTCGATGGTGTAAAAAATGGGCGCAGCACAGCCAAGAAAGTTACCCTAATAGATAGTCACTTTTTGAAATATGTGCAAATCCAAATAATATATTTGCTTAGAATGTTTTATTCAGTGCTAGAAGTATGGATAGACGCAAGGTGACGCGTCCTCCCACTTCTAAAATCATTGATATCCATCCTCCCTACTTCTAAAACCACTGAAATTCATACCCTCACTATTAAAAACATTCAATCCGTCTAACAACTATTAAAATAACATTAACCTTTTAAATACTTTTGCTTTCCGCTTTTCCAGTGATTTTCTGGCTATTTTTTTTAATACTTTTTCTTCTTATTTGTTTAAAGTAGCCAACGTTTTTTGCAACCGATTGGTGAGTTTCGGCGTTTGTTGTCTGGCATTATTGATGAATGGATAGAAGAAGACATATTTATGACACTCTCATTTCCTGTTTTGTTCTCAATCATTTACTTTAAAATGCTTTGCATTTAGTTGATTATTAGTTGAAAGCCGCTTATTTCTCCAGCTTTAACAATTACCCTTACTTTTGATTCTTAACTGCATTTTATTCGTAGGCATTTTATTCGTATTTATTATATCTAATGTATCATATTTATTATATAATATAGCTATTTCCAATATCGTTATAAGCATAATTTGTCAATTGGATAATTGACTTTACAGAAGGGATGGTCTACTGGAGTCCAGAACCCATATCCTCTTCTGAAATCCTTTATCAAAATCAAAGGCCGTTCATACTTCCTCGTCTGCCCAATAAGTATGATTCTGTGGCCGTTGAGGCCACGGCCTATGCTCTTCTTGTGTATGTGCGCTACAATGGAGTCATCGTGGATCAGATTGTCAAGTGGCTGAATACAATGCGAACTACTGATCAAGCTTTTATTTCATCACAGGTAAATATATATATAAATATATATATATAATATATATATATATATATATATATATATATATATATATATATATATATATATATATATATATATATATATATATATATATATATATATATATATATATATATATATATATATATATATATATATATATATATATATATATATATATATATATATATATATATATATTCATGTTACCGTTCTTTGAAGAAAAATTGACCAAATAAACAATCTGAGTTAGCCTACTTTCAACTTTAAAATCCTGAATTTAGTAACTTTGTTACTCGATTTTTATCATTAATTTGAATATTAACTCGATTAGAATATTAATTTTTATCATTAACTCGATTTGATCGTTAATTTGCAAATGGGAGAATGCTCACTGAAATTCTTTAAAAAAAAAAAAAAAAAAAACTGTATATTCAGATCAATTTTTACGTCATTCTTTTTTTACAGCATTTTGAAAGTTGAGCCTTAATTGTGGACACCCTATAGTACTAACAACCCTCGTACTTTTTAATTTAAAAAGTCCTGCTTTGTGGAATCAGTAAAAAAAAAAAATCTTTATCTCGAAACGAAAAACAAGACTTTTTAGATAAAAAAGTGCCGGGGCTGCTAGTATAGGGTATAACACAATTAAAGTTCATCTTTCAAAATGCTGTAAAAGAACGAATCAGAATGACGTGAAATTTGATCTGTATATACTAAAAAAAAAAAAGGAAACTTTATGGCTTAAAAAAAGAAAAGAAAAAAAAAAAAACTATTTTAAAGAATTTTTTTTCTGATATACATATAACATACCACTTTTAGCTTTTTCGCGTGTATCGAAATAAAATTTTAGATCATTCTAACAAGTGCTTCTTTCTTGTAGCTTTTTGAAAGTTGAAATTTAACAATCACCCACGAGTGATAATAATTAAAATTCAAGTTTCGAAAGAATGACATTTTTTCTTACTCCAAATCATGGCCTTCAATAGGCATAAGAAAGAAAAAAAATAGTTGGGAATAGTTTTTTTTTTTTTTTTTTTTCTACTTATGCCATACCTTTTCTTCGAATATAAAGATCAAATATCAAGTCATTCTAACTAGTATGTATATTTTGAATATGAACTTTAATTGTGAGCACCCTGTGAGGGACGAGTCTTAATCGTGTGACTTATCCACACGGTTAAAGACTCATCAAGAAGTTAGTTTGATGAACTGAGCATAGTTATTTAGAAAGAAAAAAAAAAATTAACTTCGGAGAATTAACTGCAAATAAAATAATTTGCAATGAATGGAAAGAGAATAAACGGGGCAGTTAAGCAAATACTGAGAGTTTTTCATGAGGGAATTACGTAGCAACGAAGTGGTTGGAAAAGAATTTTGAGAGCACAGAAAAGAAGATAGATGCTTAGGATAATGAGATATTTGTGCTCAAAAGCAATTTCTTCATCTGAAAAGATCAGTGAAACATTGTTCCGCTCTAAGATCAGACGGCGATGACGTCCCAGCGCATAATATAATCGTTTGCACACAGTAAAGCAGCAAACGATTATATTATAAGCAAACGATTATATTATAAGCAAACGATTATATTATAAGCAAACGATTATATTATGCGCTGTGACGTCATCGCCGTCTGATCTTAGAGCGCAACATCATATGGACATAGTTGTTTATCACATGTGAGAAGTAACCCGAATTTTAACCACAGAAGTATTGAATTTTTTAAAAATAAATTTCGATTTAAAAGGCTTTCGGTTTTTCTTACAAAAGTTCATTTAAGGGAGAATAATTCTTTTTACTTGATAGGTCGATCCTTTCAAATAAATAGGAGTTCATTTTAATAAAATATTTTTAATCGTGGTTGTTTTTTGTTCAAGAAGCAAAGCCTTCGTTATTTGTTGGCATATGTTTTGTTTGTAGATTCAAATCTTACTTTGTTTTTTAGGACACTATAGTCGCTATGCAAGCGCTGATTGAATATTCCTTCCGCACGCATGTTCGAGATGTCACAAACATGAAAGTGACTGTTGAATCGAGCTCCAACGCTGGAAAGATACATTCTATGGCGATAAAAAACGACAATCTGGCCGAATCGAGAAACGTTCCAGTAAGTAAATTCGTTACATTTGCATTCGTATGAAAATTATTTGAGTACGTTAAGAACTGTCTTTTACGTAAAAGCGTTAAGGCATAATCACATCATAACTAGTTATCGTGACTCCTAAATGTGTGGGGAAATGACAAAGTCACATTTTCCCACCTCTGTATGACCATTAGGAAAAAATGGCTTTTATATGGGCTGAGTGCTGCTTGTATACCATTTCGAGGATTTCGAGTGTTTTTTAAATTTTACAAACTTACAAATGCTATCTTGTTGCAATAATACCTAAAATTAGCAGAGATCAATTAAAATTATGTTTAATTATACCTTTCAATTCTTTAAATTCCTAACAGCACAAAGAAACAGTTGAAGGGTAAAAATCGAGCAGCGAAGAGAAAATATCAGAAATGCATTAAAAATAAAAAGCAGAACACAACAAAAGACGTACAATAGCAATCTTGAAGAATGCCAAAATTTGCAGCTATATCGGATTTTTAGCAAAGATTTCAGTTCAATTTAACAAAAATTTAAGCAGAATATTTGTGTATCGATCAGATTTTGAGATATTAGATTTAACTTCTTTTTTTTTTTTTTTTACTCATTTGTATTTAATATATCTTTCCAGAAGGCAAAATATGTCTTTAACATTTTAAAAATCTGTGAGTATCACATGCTATTATATAAAGCACACCACCAACTTCCGTTACGAAATCCCGGATTAAAAAATGTTATAAACAGGCCCATTCAACCATCTGGGAAAGAAACTCGTGGCTTCTATGTCTTCTCGTCGGTGCGGTGGTGTTGGTGAGAGAAGTATACGCAATAAAGTTTTGACCTCGTACTTTTATTCTGGTTCAAAACTATGTGGTCGTGGTAAGCATTTCAAAGAGGCAGAAATAAACATTCGGAACCATGCAAAACTAATAAAAACTTACGAATATATGGTTGATGTTTTATGGTGGTATGATGTTATATCGTTTTACCTTGGGTATATCGATATAACATCATACCACAGGAAACTTGTACCATGTAGCCCCTAAATGCTTGCTAACCATTAAAAATTGATTTTCTGCCGTTTAAAAATAATATAAAGCTTCTGTTAAATTTAAGTCACCCAATTGCAATGCCAAAAGTCATCGATAATAGTTATTATTATTATATAGATAAAATTTACACTATTATCGATGCTGGCACCGCCAGCGTTAAATTGAGACTGTTTTTTAAAATTATGTGTAAACACAAGTAAAAGTTTTTACGAAGTAACAAGAAGTAAATAAAATCATAATTTGCACTATCAAGAGATCCCTTTTTCTTATAACACGCCAACGAGTTTCAAAAGCCGGCAAAAAATTATTCTTTTTTCTTTCTTTTTTTTTTCTTTCTTTTCTTGTAAACCTACTTATTAGTTTACCCAATAATTTATTCGCTTTATTACAGATAGCACCATACGTTTGGGGTCACGCGGAGGTTGTGGCCAAGGGAGCTGGCATGTCTGTCCTTCAGATGGATGTACAGTACAACGTTGATAAGGAGTTCCTCTTGATAAAGCCTCCCATACCATCATTCGATTTAACAGTCAAAGGATACTACCACGGACGGAACAAGTCGCACATGAACATAAAAAGTTGTGCGAGGTGAGGATATACGTAACAGCGGTACACAGTGTCCAATTGAAAGAGCATGTGAGACATGATGCAAGGTAAAGTGGGGAAGGGGGGGGAGACGTCACACATGAAAATTATCGTCATGGAATTCCCTATCCGATTCTGTAAAATCATTAAGACAACAGAGCATAAGGTGCTACATGCTCTGTTGTCTACTAAGTACTTTTGATTTCTCTGGCAATTCCCTGGATGATGCACTGGACATTTTGCGCCGTTTCTCTACTATTTTGAATCTCGTAGTTGTGTTTTCGTTTTATATTATATTATTGAAAAGTTATATTACAAAAGAAGTATTTTAATTATGTCATATATAAACTTATAGCGGACGTGAACACGAACTTGTCCCTAGCGACTGTGGCTTATAAAATACATTTCTGGTCTCATTTTCATTTTATGTTTCCGAAGAATATTTAACCTTCCAATAAATTGTCATTGTATTATTTAAAAATGTATACACTTTTGTATAGCCATATAATTTTATAAAACTTCTATAAGTTTTAACTGTACCTCAGAATCAAACTAGCTTAAATAGCGTTTGAGCAACTTTAACTCCTTGCCTGTGGAATATATATTTGAGAAAAACGTGCTAAAAATTGAAATTGTTTTTGGGTTGGTTGAGCGGTAAAGTATCTGCCTCGAGATCTAATGGTCTCGCAATCGAGGCCCGTCGCCCGCACATGGAAGCTGTAGGTGCATATTGGTGACAACCGGACTAAAACGGATCATGCTGCCATCTATCGGTGCTACTGAAAGGAGAAACTTCATCCCAACAAGCGATCAGATATGCAACTCGGGTGCAACACCGCAACAAGCTGGCACAACGATGTAACTAGTATTCCAAACCTCCAACTCCGATCAGACGTTGATCAGAACAACGGTATCGCTCCTTCGTAGCTGGGAGGAGGCTGTGTGGCGACCTCAAATAACAGATAAAGCTTCTGTGCATTGGAGTACTCTTTTCCACAGCGGTAAAGCATCTGCCTCGAGATCCAATGGTCTCGCGATCGAGACCCGTCGCCCGCACATGAAAGCTGCACACGCTTTATATGCAAGGAGTTAAAGAAGAGGCAAAAAAAAAAAAAAAAAAATTCATATTACTCCCATTGGACTCTACATAACGCTCTGTTGCAACTCTCGCTAAAGGCTTTATAACTTTTTGAGTTAGTTACGATGTTATAGCTCGATATGAAACGAACTTCTTAGAGATAATCAGAAAAAAACATTACATTTTCCGATTGTGCATTTTAATTCGTTAAATGGACTTAAAACATGTATGCATACGCAAGTGTAATTTGTATAAGCAAGTAAACAAAGACAATTATTAGAATCTTTTTCTGAATAATTAACGCTTTTTCGTCTGTAAATTAAAGTTATGCTTACATATTCCTTTTAAGTAAAGTAAAAATATATAAGGAATAGTTTCGCTTTGTCGCATCAACGAATGAAAATGCCATATCAATTTCAAATATTGAAGAAATAAAGCTATACCCGTTGCATTTCATCTCTAAAAACTAAATTCACAAGCTCCTTCACATTAATTCAGAATGCAAGAAGAGGCCAGTAATGACGAAAGAATAATTTTTTTTTTTATTCTTAGAAAACCCCAAAATCACCAAGTGATTAAATGGCCAATTATAGTTGATTGATAAGGTAAAACTATGTATAAAAATATATTCTAATATGTTCATGCACTCATTACTATACGTACATAAACATTGGCTAAGCAAAATGTTCAAACTCTCGTAGGGAAACCTGTTATATAAAAAAAAAATTCCAAGTCTTTACATTACCACTATATACAGATTTTTACATAAAACAGTAACTTATATAAAATCATATTTTTCTACGTCCCTACTGCATCTTTATAAAACATGTTTTACTGTATATAAGAGTAGTATTTTTCTACAACTGTATGATAATAACATTCTTAGTCAAAACTGAAAATATGCAACTGTTTTTGTTTCTGAAACTGTCACCGAGTTGGCGATGTTATTTTTAAATAAAGTCTAACGTCAAATTAGCCATTTTTTCTCTCTTTTTTTTTTTTTCTTTCTATTAACCCTTTGCACTCGAGGCCTTTTTCGCGAGGTATAACAAGCAACTCGAGACGTTTCCCATCATTTTTGGTTCGGTTTGCGATTACATATCCGCTTCAAGGAAACTAAACACAGCCATTGGGCTTGCATTGAATTTCCGCATCAAACCTAGCGGTCCTCTTGAGTTGCGTCATCCAATCACGTGGTGAGTGAGAGTCACCTCTCAAGTGCAAAGGGTTAATATCTTACGGGATGAAAATAATCAGTTTTACCATTTTCCCTTCTCACTTTTCAGGTGGACTTTGACTGAAGAAAGCGAAACAAGCGGAGTGGCGGTTGTCGAAATATCCCTCCCTACAGGATATCTCATACACAAACCGGATATGGATACTTACGTGTACAGTAGAACTGTACCGCGTCTACAGAGGGGGAGAGTCTTCCCCAAATCGGCAGTGTTTATGTTCGATTACGTAAGATAGGTTTTTCTAAATTTTAATTTTTTTTATTTATTTGTATTTGCCGAGATTATTTAGAGCACACATGTTACCCAAGTAACGTGTAACCAAATGTTACACCAAAACTCCAAAAGTAACTTTAAAATGTATCTTTAACTTAAAAAGTAACTTTAAACCAATTTTGATTGATTTAGTTGAAGATTATCGAGGACAAGCTCAAAGTAACAGAAAATTGTAGAAAAATTTACACAGATGCTGTTTTTATAAATATACACAGAAAAAAAAACAGGTTTTTATTCACCTAAAGTAGAATAGTTGTTATTTTTGCAACAAATAGCATTGTAAATATTTTTGAGAGTGTATGCAGTGTTTTTTATCTCATTAAATTAAAGTTCACTTATTAGCAACTTTTCTTTGTAAAGCGCCATCTGTTGACAAAATAAATAACCTTGTTGTTTTATTTGTAAGGAAAAAATGATCTTGGGCTGGGCAATTCTGTGAAAGAACATCAATTTGTTCTTGAAATTTGATAGATTATTATTTCACAGAAAATTTCAATTACTTTCGGTGACTTTTTACGTCTTAGCAAGAATACACAATGTTGAATCATTTTCGAACTAAATTATGATGACTATTATAGATGGAAATGAAATTGCCTTTTTTTACAGAATACTTCCTAGATCACCATCAGCGATAATTCATAATTTGTAATGTACTTGCTCTGGGACGGTAAGAACTAAATTTTGTTCTTTACACTAAATCACCACAAACTACGAATGAAAGTCATTAATTATTTGAAATGATGTTTCAAAGGATATTTTCTAAACTAATTCATACAAATTGTAAAAATTAAATTTTAATTACTTCCTAAATCATTAATTCAAATAATAGGGAAAAAAAAAATTATTTTTAAGCAGCACTTACACAGAAGCAAGGGAGGACAGGAGGGTGGAACATCAAAAATTACAGAATTACAGATGACAATTGTAAAAAGCCTTCCTCCACCAATGACAATAATAAAATTTCGAAGTGAATGTGTGCTGCATAGAAAAGCATAAAATCTTAAGGGAGGGTATGCAGTAACAGATCTGCAGCATTTACTTCTTATTAGTCATTTGTACATTTTTTTGGAAGTCTAACTGAACATTCTTTTTGCCTAAACAGTTTTTTCTGAATGAAACCATAGAAAAAAACAATGAAAGAAACCATTAAAAATTAAAATATTCATATGAAATAAAAACTAACCTATTTAAACCTTTCAAAACTGCTAATATTCCATCACCACTATATGTAAAATATATAAGTTACATAAATAAAAATTGTTTTTCAGCAGTTGGTAAGTGTATATAATATATACAAACTATTCTATAACCTTGAAACTCATTGCAAATGAGGATTCAAGGATTAAGCAAAGATACTATAATAACCCTTCGGGTTAAAGATGGCAAGCTTCCATAGAGATAATGTAAAATAGTTGAGAGCACATGACGTCATTGCAGGGTGTCTACATTGGCTAGCTTATCGCTCTTTTTGGTTTCACTTGGCGATTACATTTTATGGTTTCCCAGAAATCTTTTATCCTAAAAAAGAACAAATCTGCCCAGCTCATTAAACTTTCACTTAAAAAATTTACACACCCAACCAAATTTTTGTTAATTTATATTTTTAACTAAAATAATTTAATACTTTTTCAAACAATATTAATATTATATTGAACCACTACAGCAAAAGTTCCATCCTGTAATGCAATACGAATCCTAATATTAGATTTGGGGTTTTTACAGCATATTCCAATATTGGTGAACTTTTAGTAAGTTTTCGTAATAAATATGAACATCAAGAATTAACAAAATTACTAATTACAAAATTAATGAAACACATTCTAGAAGAAAATGATTTTGATAAAGTTTCCATGCATTCTTCGAAGCAGTACATTAGGAAACTAAAAAATATCTAGTTATTGAGTGCAAGAATTTAAAAATGACTTGCAACTACAAAAACCAATATCATTTAGCATGTACTAGTTTAGAAGAATTTACTAACAGTTGACAATGATCATTTAGCTTTATTAATTCATAAAATAAAAATACCGCAATGGTAATTGAGATTGGCGTCAAATTTCAAAAAATCATAATAAACACATAATAATTGCGCGCATTTATGTAACTAACAAATGATAAACATTCTTTCAAGCGATGTCAAAGTAATAAAAAAAGAAAAGTACATGAAAAAAACAACTATATTTAACATATAAACTAACCTGCTGAATGAGACGAAAAAATAAAAACAAACGATTAAGAACACTAACCATCAAGTTTCATCACAACCATCAACACTGCAAAAAATGTCCTGTTAAAATTCTCTTACGAAAATTCTATAATCTTCAGAACATTACAGAAATTTAATGTGCACAAAAGCGAACAATTTGAACAAACTTGAATAAATAATATATTACTTTGCAAAGTAGAATCCTCCATTTTTGTTCTATTATTTAAATCTCCCACGGAACTCGACGAAATAAATCTGATGTTCTTATTTGTTTGTTTGAAAAGCACGATCGCCAAAGTAAGAACAAAGCTCTGCGCATGTCTGGAAATCGGAGCAATTTGGCGAAAGTTTTGTGCTCTCAACTATGAAAATCCGCGAGATGGCAGCACTTACGTATCGGCGAAGCTTGCCTTCTTATAGTTTTAAGTTCTTTGGATTAAGTAGACATTACCAGGGCTTGTGAAGTTTTTGCCTATTGTCGTCGTATTCAGTAGGAGAACAAGATGATATTTTCCAGTATAATTGCACTCAATCAAGTGCATTTATGGCACACACATTTATAAGCCAATTAACGCATTACAACTTAACTATCATTTTAAAACATAAAAAAATTAAGATTATAAATTTTAATGGTGATTAAAAGAAAATTATGTTTGGTTATCAAAAAAACTCCGCTTTTCATCACTTTCCACTTAAAAAAGACAAATGCTTTAGGGATCCCTCTATCCTAAGAATTTAAAAAAAAAAATCCATTTTTTTTTACTTGCTATAAATAAAATTTAGAATCTTATAAATACGCATGCAAAATTTTAAAACAGTGTCTATTTTTTTTAATGAATTATGTGACGTTTTATGCTGGATGATAGGCTGGATTTTTGAAACGCTATGGCTTTTTTTCTAATTAATAAAGAAATTTTACATTTTTAGAGCCTATTGCAAGAAGTATTCCATATTTCAATTCCAATTCTAACGTAATATAATTTTTTTAAAATTTGAGAAAAAAATCGTGAGAAAAATTTTAATATTTAAAAAAGCCTTAGCATTTTAAAAAATGTGTAAAAAATTTCAAAATTTAAAAAAATTAAAGATAATTACAAAAAAATAAAAAATTGTGAAATATTGTTCTTTCATATTAATTCAAATTAAGGGACCTAAATATTTTTAGTTAAAAATGCAATAATAAAAAAAGTTTAGATGATTCGGATGGCTTTAAATGTTCGGAAGACTTTTTCCTCACCAGATCTCTGATAGTACTCGAATACAATGTTTATTTTCTATACGAAAATACTTGTTATCAAAAAAAAAAAAAAAAATGATCGATTTCATATTTCAATTATCTCTATTTTAAGTGAATTAAATCAACAAGTTCTCACAGTTATGTTGTTCTGTTGTGCACTCTCGCAGTCCAAGTTGTGAGTGGAAGAAATAATTTATATATACTAATATAAAGTGTTTAATGTTGCCACGTTATTGATACGGATCACTCCAATCCTGTCACTTCCCTGTCTTGGCTAGCTAGCTCTCTTGTCGAGCGATTTCTGGAGTCATTACTGATTTTTGGTACAAGTATTAAGTCATTTTCACACAAGTGTTTTATTTATGATGTTCTGCAATTATCTAGAAACATATTTTTATAGGAGCTGATTACAAGTAACATATCAAACCTGAATATTCCAATACAAACTCGATTTTTTTTTTTTTTTATCATTTCGCACGGGCTGGAATACTTTAAAAAGTAAATGAATAAATAATACTCTTAAATTTTAAAAAATGTCTTATCTGGGAGCAAATATGTGTTTGCGTTCAGTATCAATATTGTAGCGGAGAAAGTCTGTGGACGAGACAAAACTAGCGGCTTCTGCTTTTCAACTTCAGTATTGGGATAAACGAGGCCACTGGCCCTCTAGGAGTCGGAAGAGAAAGAAAGCGTCACCTTGCGGCAACCCCGGAATAAACAAGACACATTTACTGTTTTCACTACAACGCATACTGTAACCAATTGGCAACAAGTTCTTTTTCCTTCTTCAATTCATTTAAATTTTGTTACCGCTGGACAATTCTGCTCGATTTGTCTTCAATTTAGTCAAATAAACAGCAAATGTCAAAGGTTGCTGTATCAATGCTTCAGAAGGAATCAAAGTGTTATTTTTGTGTTCCTCTTTTTACAAGAATTAGGGTGGTTTTTTTTTTGGTTTTTTACAAGTCCTAAAACAACTAGTTAAATGCGGATAATTTTCTTGTTGAGAGGATATTATTAAACTGTTTTATCACTCTATGTCTCAAAGTTGGTTGGTTGTTTTCAGGTTATCTGGCGCCGTCAGCAACACGAGGGCTATAATGCGCCGAAACATTCGTCATTTTAACAAGCCAACATACATTTACAAACACCCATGCCCTACACGGGACTCGAACCCGCAACCTCGCGGTCTAGAGGCTAGCACGCTAACCACTATACCGTTCGGTCGGCCTATGGCTCAAAGAACCAATATAATTTTTTCCATTAAAAAACAAAAAAAAATTCATGTATTATAGGGTTAACATTCCTAGTAATACCGCCTTTTTTGTAGATTCGCTAATATTGTAGGGATCAAAATAAAAACAGTTAGAGCATGCCGAATCTAAAGATCTCTTTGTTTATTTTCTAGGTATTAATTTAAAGAACTTTTTAGGTATTAATTTATCAAATATTTTCATTTCAGCTCGATACTTCTTGGTTATGTGTGAACTTTACCGTGCAAAGATGGTACCCGGTAGCCAATATAACAAGGTTTCTAAAAGCAAAAGTGTACGACTACTATACTCCAGGTAATCCATTTACATTTTGTTTCTGCTATTCAGAAAATCTTTGGTAACATTGTGTGAAATTTTATCTGTAAATGAGTGATTATTGCTTTCCCGACTTTAATTCTTAAATTACACAATTTTAATACCAAGTAATTTCGGCACAGATAAAGGCTGACTTAAATTCTCATACACGCTGACAAGAATATTTGTAAGAGGACCACATCGTACACATGAGAGAAGGTCCAAGTCTTTTTTTTTTCCTCACATATATTACCAAGTTCAACTAGCCCTAAAAGTGAAATTAATTTAAAATCTAGATTAAACCTTTTTTCTATGAATTTTGCCATTTTTTAATGTTCTTTTTGATTATCAGGAGGACGCAAAAGCACACCATTGCTGGTACCTTGTGCCAATCATGATAATCTTTCAATCTGAACTAGCTTGATGACGTCGCAAGAGGAAATATAAAACGAATGTAAACTTAACTTTGGAGTACAATAGTTTTGCTACATTTTTGAGTTATAGGTAAAAAAATTAAAAGATTGAATTATTTTTTCATCAAGTCATACATTTAGGGCTGCGTTCTCCATTAACTTTTGGAGGCGAGCAATATGACTTATGATGGAGGTTTTTCGGGGGCAGGATTCACTAATGTATGTCTCTTTAATTATTATCGATTTAACAATATAGAGCATTTCTGAAAACTGAAATAAATTATTGACATTTTTCTTATCTTAATAAAATTACAATTAATATTATTATTTTTTTCCCCCAAATAATTAAAAAATACTAATTTTCATCATTATTAAATCAAAATCTAAAAAAGAAATGAATCTTTCGTTTTAACGTGACAACATCCAACTTTTGATAAAAGTATTTAAGCTGTACATCCAGATTTCTCTGTTTCGTTGATGTCAATTGTGAGATGATGACAGTCGAAATCATTTAGTTTATTTTATGAAAGAGTCACCGTTTGTTGCAGTATTTGTTACAACCAATCGTAATAAATTGTCCAGATGAGATTCAATTAATTTGTTCCCGTATATATTTTTGATGAAAACTACATTGCTGAAAATTTCTTCACATAGTTTCTTCAAGTACATAGTGAAGAATTCTGTTCTGCATAATTAACACATACTATTTTGGACAAATTCAAATTATATAAAAAAAAATTCCATACAATGAATCTTTATTTTATTTTTTCCGTCTGTGTGATGGGCTTACCACAGAAAAATTTCCATATCCGGCCCGCGAGCCGTGTAGTGGCTGATAATGATTTAGGGGGACATGAATCTAAAGGATTTAAAAAACGATTTTACCAATTAATTTTCACTTTAGGTAAAAAATTTACATCATAAAAGAAAATCATATGTCTAATTATTTGGCTTTTAATTCACGAATCCACAACGAAGTGTTTGTATGAAAATCGAGCAATCTGAAATCTTACTCTACAACATTTTTCTTTTTAATTTATTATTGTAAGGGAATTGTCAGCATTTACAACAATAATTTCAATGTATCAATTATTTTATGTAAAAGTATGATCCTATATGTGAGGTACAAAATGGCAAAATAGCTACTGGAGTTGGGGCCCTAGGCAATTTTAATTCTAAAATTCTGAAAGTAATGTAAATAATAATGCTATTATTTGCTTTGTAGTAATCTCCAAATCAGAAAATAAAGTCTTATTCGTTTCTATTTTGCTGTTTATTGTAGATAAAAAGACTAAATGACTAAAACTTTAGTCCTTCCACGTATTTAATGTCATTTTAGTAAATTTTCCGATTTATTTCGATTCTTTCTTTCAGGATATCGTTCTATAACAAAAATGAGTCGTTCAATTTTAAAAGGGGCTAAATTTCTGTCTGTAACTTCAAATTATAGCATAGTCATCAACTATGAATATGCTATCCGTACAGTAGTTGCTGGAAGGTGGTCAACAATAAGAGAGCTCTGCGTAGCGTACCTTGAAAGATGATTCTTATTAGATGATAAAAAAAAGCACTATGATGGTCCTTATTCATGCATATACTCAGCACGTTTATCATATTTAATGAAATGCAACAATTTATGTTTCTGTTTGCTACGCTCTTCAACAGATGGCGCCCCTCAATTATTTCCAACAATGATTACGTCAAATCGGAAGTTCTTTCCTAGGTGGCTTTGCATACATAGATAACCATTGACATACATTTTCGTTTATTTTTCAGAGAGATACAAAGAAATTATTTATGAAAACTTCGACCTTTACGTCTTAAACATTTGTGAAGTGTGCGGCTCGTACCAATGTCCCTACTGTCCATACTTCAGCTACGCCAGCAAAGTCAACTTCCAATGGATTGTTTTAATTGCCCTGCTTACATTAGGGAGAGTAATGTTGAAAAGAATTACATTATAGCCAAAGATAATGTCCATAGATTTATCTACTAACGTCTTGATTTTTTAAGAGTACCTTATAGATTAGTATGTTCGCTCTTGTAACTAGTAGAACTGTAACTAAGTAACACTAATCTCTGACATCTAGACTATTTTCTATGTATGTTTTGTTTTAATGATTTTACTATTTTTATTGATCACAGATGAACTTTTATATCTGAATGTATTAATCTTATGTTAAGGTGAAAACTTAAGATGCATAGAGCATTTATTCTGTTTGGTTTTAAGTATTTTAAATTAAATTGCTACGTATCCCAGTTGAAGGTAAGCCGTTGTGTTTGCATTGTCCTCCTGGTTATTTAAAAGGGGTAGTCAGTCTGTCCATGCAAAATATACATAGTGCATTATTTTTATAACCACAATATTTCCATAGTGTCGCTTTAAAATACATGAATTTTTTCCACCAGGTGTACCAACAATAATACAATACCGTTAACAAAATTTGGAAAGTGAAAAATAGTAATTTGTTTATGAACCATTTTTAAAAAGTTTTTTATGAGCTAGCTTATAAAAACTCCCTGTTATTTTCCTTTCAAACCTTGCTCATGATTTATAATTACTGTAGTTATATTTGATACACAAATTATGGAATGTATATGTGATAAGGACATGCTGTCAATCCGATCTTAATTTGTGCAGAGTGTAAAGGGTTAAAAGAAACGTGTTGAAGTAATTTTTTCTTGTTGGAAATCGGGCAAGCGTCCTAAGCAATTAATCGTTTTCATTACTTTAACTACTGAAAAATAAAACAATTGATACTTTTCCAAATATACATACAAAATTACTGAGTTGCGCTTTGAAATGCTATACATTTCCCCAGTAATTAAAATTTTTAAATTTTCTTCTTCAATTACAATTTGTGGAGGATTTTGAATTGTAAAAAATAGAAATATTCACTAGCCACTAGAATATTTGCTCTATAATTTTCTTTAAGTAATTTACGAGGTTCATTATGTACATTTACATTCCCATAAGCTATTCTGTTAATTGTACGTGCTTTTAAACTAAATTAATTACAGTGTACGCCTTTTGTAAAGCAATTGAGAAGACTCATGTACCTCTTGAACAGCAATTATACACTGTCAACCTTTTAAAAGTAATAAAGAAAAATATTAAATCCTTTGGAAATAATCGAATTGTGTAAAAGTATTTAAAATGTAAAGAAGTTTCGAATTCAGAAATGTGATTATATTACGGACACATATGCTTTGTACATTTCGGATGCGTTGAATTGCAATTCTTATTTTTTTATTATTTTAATTTTGTCTTGTTGTGTATTTATTTTTAGAGAAGCATTTTACAAAACTTTTAAGGAAATACAGGGTTACTACAAAAGATTAATTCATTTTCAAAACCCAATTTATTCAAAAGTATTATACTTACAAATATGATTGATGTATGAAAATAACTACAAAATATTCAAGTTTCATGCTTCAGGTGGCACGACCAGGTGGCGGGGGAGTACTAGTTCAATATCTTTTAGTTACCCTAAAGAATGATTCTTTTGAAGTAACCCTGTACAATAAATGTTTATAATAACGACATTTGTGAAGTAATGTTTACAATGCAATTGCTTTGTAGCATTCATGATGTAAATATTTTATTCCAGATTGGTTCACACAAGTTTCAATGTTTATAAAACCCTTTTTTTTTTTTTTTTTTCTTTTTTTTTTCTTCTTCTACATTCTTGTAAGTAATAAGTAAATGAACTCAAGTTACTAGGGTAATAGTTAAAGAACAAATTATTGAAACAATGAAATTTAGAATATTAATTGATTAAATGTTTATAATGTCAGCAGTCAGTTTAATTCTTCTCAAACCTGGTCCACGATATGATTTCAAAATTTATTGTAAAATTTTGTAGCTTTAAAAATATTTCCATTAAGATGAGATATATTGATCACCTACTTATTAATTCGTTCATAGCTGATTTTAAACGAACATTTAGCTTTGTTAAAAGCTTTTACAACTTTGAAATGAACACTAAATATTAAAATTATGTTTTGATACATTTGTTACGACGTTTTTACAATATATTGGTTCGAATTAAAGTCTGCAAATCGTAGAGGTCAAGATCTTTCTTTATTCACATTCACACAACACTTTTTAAAAGGTATGAATATACAAGTATCAATATTAAAGGTCGGCGATGTATCAATACGACGATATTTTTACGATATTTCTAAAAAAATATCGATAAAAGTCACCGATATATCGATATTTTCAAATATTTTTAGTTTTTTGATGATCGTTTGGTAGTTCCATGTGTTTTTTCGATTTTCTTTATTCCCTTTTCCAAAACTTCAAAACTAAAGTTTGAACTTGGCTGAGAGACAGTTAAAATGTCACCAATATGCAATATTTTGTCATACACTTAAAAGCTATTTAAAAATTTCTAAATTTATTAAAAATCACTGCACCCAATTAATTTAAAATATAATTTTTCTTTTTCTTTTTTGTAATAGATTCATTTCAGTTGAAAAAGTAGTCACCTTACAAAAAAGCAATCATGAAAAGTGAAAATTTGCCCCGATAAACTTTGTTTCTGCTAAATTGAAAATCCAATTAAAAAAAAAATCAGGTATCGATATTTTTTCCTATGCAACGATATAGTATCGATATTTATCTTAATCGATATTTCAATCATTTTGAACGATATTTCAATCATTTTGATCGATAATCAATATAACTCCACACCTTACTAAATGAAAAATACCACATCTCAATTCCGTCCGCAGCAGCCAGGCACGAGTAAATGCAACCTCTCCAACACACTGTCCGAAAATGTCTTCCTTCAGTGCAGCAGTCTTACTGATATATAACCATCCCATAGTCCAATCTAGCCTAATCTGACTGGCCTTGACAGGTGCCACAAAATATTCAACTATTGTCAACATGACTTCGACCTATTTCAAGAGCATCAAATGTTGTGATAAAGTGCATTTTTATGTTTGCCTAACACCTCATACTAATCCACAAAGAGTCAGACTGAAATCCATCATCCTAGGCTGAAACTAGAACCGACAGGCAATAGCACCTGCTCTTTCCCGAGAGAAATTTCTGGATATCAGAGGTACACCATATACCAAAATCATAGTATACCGATTAATTGGGTTCTTTTTATTTAAGGATACGGATATATAACGACTTAGAAACTACGTTTTTATAAAAATTGGTCAATGTTTTATTTGAAAAAAGTTAAGTAAGTAAAATTAAATAAATATCAAGTCATTTGGAGACATTGGGAATGTTGGAGGCTTTCATTAACATTTTGTGTTAAGGATTGCAGTTTTCCATGTTTTTTTTTTTTTTTTTTTTTTTTCCTTTTTCCTCTGAGTTTTTTTATTCTGATATATTTAACAAAATGTCAATAATAATTATTATCCAAGCACAGCAGTACCTTAGAGATCAGTTTCTTGCTATTAATTGATAATTCAAGTTTTCTCTCCATCCATTTTAGTGTGAATTTGGATACATCTTACATTCTGCAATGTCATTGCAATATTTTATACTTTTAAAGGGTTTTATAGTAAAAACATTATTGAAAAATAAAAATTTGTCTCTTTATATTGTGTTGTTAAATAAAATATTTATATTTAAATATGCTTTCTTTACTGTCCACTGTGGAGTTTCCTAGCATTTAAATTTTTTTTTTTTTTTTTAATATTGTATAAATTGTATGAAACTTTAAAGGAAAATTTGACCTAAAAATTTCATTTATTTTGTGATTAGAAAATATCTTCGAAATTAGTTGTGCAAATCAAAAGCCTTGAATAAAGAACTTTAAAAAGATTTTCTTAGAACAGAAAAAAAATATGCATTTTCTTCCTGATTGTAAATACCTGTTGATTCTAGACACTTTATTTCTTACTTCCAAGTAAAAAACTAAGTCGTAGAATATTCATTAAAATAACAATACATTTTGGACCCTTGTTCAAAGTTTGTGTTAGGAAGTACAAATTATTTTCTAACTAGTTGACATTTTTATTATAAAATCCAGAAATTATAAAATTTATGGTTGGGGGTGGGGGGGGGGGGGATTGCACTTGTCAATAACTTTTGGGCAACCCCCCACTTTTTTTACCCATTTCTACCACTACATAACCTACAACTTTAAAAGCGAGTTAAGTTCAACTCATACTAAATTTTTGAACTGTTTTGACCACTTTTGCCTGGGAAGACCAGTATAACTATAATCTACTAGCATTTCTCCTCATTCTATTACGTACAAAATTCAAGTGATCTTCAATGGCCTTAACTTGATGTCTCTTATAGGTTAATGAAATTAATTCAATTTTTCTGTTAGACGCAAAAAAAATATATTTAAAGTTATCTAATGACCGTGGGCATGATTTGGCGAAGAATGGGGGTCCGCAACAATTACATCTTTTTAAGCAGTCATCCCCAGTCGTCTTAACCCGGCAGGACGCGCCCGGAGTCCATATGGACCCCAAGTGATTTTAAAAAGGAATTTCTATTATATGTTTGACCTTGACCAGCCCTGCTTTTCAGTAGTCTACTTTTCCACGACCTTCAATCTCTACCAAGTGTCAAAAATTCCTTAGGGTCATTATTTCATCTTTAACAAAAGGGTTGTCACGTTTGGGGTATGTCTGGACCCCGCGCGACTTCCCGCGTTAGCCGAACTAGCTGCATTCATCCGCTGCTACTTTCAGTGTACGGACGTTATTTCTTGGCTTCGCCATGCCGACTCCATACGAAAAAGAGATGGAAAGACTGAGAACACTTTTGAATGAGGTTGAAAGTGATGAAGACCTTATTTCTGATGAAGAAGATTTTTCTGATCATGAGAATTTGAGTAACCATGATTCAGAATCAGAACTGGATTTGGATACTGACGTAGAAGAGGATATTTCCAACAAAAAGAATTTTCTTGGAAAAGATAAATGTGCATTCTGGAAGAAAGAAAAATTTAAAACTAGCGTGTGAACGCGTGCACACATAATTTCGCAACTACCAGGACCAAGATTGGCTGCAAAAAATGTGACAACGCCGAATGAAGCTTGGGAAATTTTTATAGACCGTGAAATTATGGATGAAATAATTATTTGTACAAATATTTACATTAAAAGAATATCATCGAAATTTTCCAGAACGAGAGATGCCAAAGAAACTGACGAATTTGAAATACGAGCGTTGTTTGGACTGTTATATTTGTGTGATTTGCACAAATCATCTCACCTGAACGTCCGTGACCTATGGGCTACAGATGGTACAGGAATCGAAATTTTTCCTGCCACTATGTCGTACAAGCGATTTTTATTTATTTTAAGATGCCTGTGGTTTGACAACATCATCACAAGGGAAGAAAGACAAAAAGAAGACAAACTTGCTGCTATCAGAAACATTTTTCAAATTTTCATAAAGAAATGTTAAGACTCTTACTGTGTTGGGGAATATGTCCTCATTGACGAAAAACTTTTAGCTTTTCGGGGACGTTGCGGATTTCGTCAGTATATACTCAACAAGTGTATATATTCAAACAATTAGTAGTATTAAAAATTTCGAAAATTCATAAATATTAGTTTTATAATCATGCTGACGTTAAATATTATGAAAAAATTAGCATTAATTGATTTACGTAAGTGGGGTCCATTTGGACCCCGCGCGCGCGTCCGTGTTCGTATCTTAGGCGCGCGTTCTCCCGGGTTAAGGTTAAAAACCGCTAATCCATATTTTAAGGAAAATATGGATAGAAAATTTTGCCGCAAGCTTTTGCATAACTGACAGAGATAAAAAAATAAATCTACTTAGCTCATAAACGTTATATTATGTTAAAAAGAGCAATACAGAGTGAAAGGTTTTTAACAAAAGAATAAATTATCGAAAAACAAATAATCAGCATATAAGTTGCTGTATCATAACAACCCATGATTTGTCTCTATCTAGCAGATAATTGTGTGGTACTGAGTAGCCATAATTCAAGGAGCCTGTCTAAATCAAACGATTTCCATAACACTTTGCAAACGTGCGACTACAATATATATATATATATATATATATATATATATATATATATATATATTGTATATTTTTATACTTTTCTTTTTATCGCTGTCAGGTATGCAAAAGATTGCTTCGTGCTCTCAGTCGCACGTTTGCAAAGTGTTATGGAAATCGTTTGATATATATATATATATATATATATATATATATATATATATATATATATATATATATATATATATATAATATGTGTCAAAATGTGCATTTGAATTTAGGCCCTTTTAACTTGTGACTGCAGTATAATTCTTATGTAAGAAAATATAGTCACCCTTGTGGTGGTTTTGTTTTATTAAGATTCCTGTGTCACCACGGCCAAAGGACTGCTTTGAGTGTTTATTCATTGGGAAAACAATAGTTACTAAAATTCCCGCAGAGGGCACTACTGTAGTTTAGATCAGCGTATCGGTTTTGAGTGGTTTCCTTTTCTCAATTTGTTTCACTTTTTCAAGATTCAGTTTCAGACTTTTAATATATCTTTTTAAGATGAAAACCATCACGTTTGATCCGAATCAATAGCTTCTCGTCCAGCGATACCATCCCAATCTAGACAACAAAATTAAATGCACACCGGTCCAATATTTATGGAAGTTTTCGGTGAGTCAGTATGTCAAAATTTATAACCTTTGTGTGCAGGCGAATCTACCCTAAATAAACAAAAATGGTTTTAATGTGACAATTATCATATATTTTATCTTTTTCAAATAAGTTACAAATAGGGTATTTGACAAATTTTCAAAATATGTTTTAAATAAAAGGTATGCACAAAATAAAAGACACGTATTTTTTCTTTTTTCAAAATAATGCCGCAAAACGCTAAAAATTGCATTTTAAAATGCAAGTAGAAGCCCCGCCCCTAAAACGCTGCTCAAAAACCCATCTGTCTGTGTGACGTCAATCTTGCATACACAACATCGCAATCGCGAGTGAGTTTCCAGCGCGAAATGTGTTTTTCTTTTGATTTTGTTTCAAGAAATGTCTCACCAGTATCGGTCCTATGCAGTACCCCACTGTACAAGTACTTCAATTAAAACTCCAGAAAAGTTGTGTACACATGTGCCCAGGAAAGCAGACATACCGTAAAATGGGGTGAATAGTAACAGCGGGGTGAATCGGAACGAAACTTCATGAAATTACAAAGAAATTATTATTTTACACAAATAAAGCAGTTTTATTAATTATATATATATATTTCATTTGGTTGACATGTTTTTAATCTTGGAACATGTTTTGTGGATTTTTCAACACTGTCCTTTTTTTAAAAAAAAATTCTGAAGCAGCGTGCATACAATCCAATGAGTTTTAACCTCTCCAAAACTTATCCCGTAATTAATAACATGTACCAGTTATAGACTTAACTAATATATTTTTAGATAAGTATAAACATCCACAACAGCATGCCATACTTAATTTAACTTGGTTTTAAAAACTTTTTATTTTACTAATTTTTATGTTTTGCCTCGTCTCGATTTTGAGATTTGCGGGTGAATCGGGACACTTGAAAAGTGATATTAAAAAGCTGTTTTTGGCAATATTATGTTCCACACAAAATTCAACGACTGAATAAGAGTCTAATTACTCCCTTCAAGACAGTAATCAAGATTGCAGGCTTGAATAAATGTTAGAAGAGGAGCCTAGTTTCTGCATGGTAGAAAACCCGATTGTTCCAGTGGTTTTTTCTCTAAATGACTTCGTTATCTTTAAGTTATATGGAAAAATGTATGAAGACTATGTGAGTAAAGTTTTACACCCACAAGATTATTGCTATATAAGTGTGTTTTACAAAAAGCGCTTATGAACGAAGAGATTTCTGAAACAAATGAGGATGCTTTTCTCCTTTCTCAAGATACTTTAAAGAATTTGCAGTCATACGACACGCAAACATAAAGTAGATTAAAAAGTATTTTTAATTTTAACGACTATTTGGATGAGTTATAGGAGAGTTACATAAGAGTCGATACGCTTTCAAACATATGATTTATTTTGCCAATAATTGACAAACACAAATTTTATCCGGCATATTAAATGATTTTTTTATGATAATTTTGTGTTCCTATTTACCACAATGCATTATTATTTGTTTTTTGCCACCCTGTAAACATTTAAATAAGATCAGACATAAATTGTAACGAGTGTTTCGATTCACCCCTTTCTGCGGGGTGAATCGAAACAACATGAAAAAAATCAAAATCAATGTAAGTCACATTTTTTTCAACATTCTTGGGCTTGAACATTATAGAAGAAGGCAAGACCCACGTTCCTAAATCAAAAATATGTTCGTTAATGATATTATTACACTCTATTTTTACTTTGAAAGTTGAAAATTGTTCCTTTTCACTCCGTTTTAACAGTACTCAGCGAATTATATTAATTGCTATTTTTTTTTATCCTAATGTTTTTATGATTATTATAACTGTAAAAGAGTTGTTGTTGCTTTTCTAATTATAAGAACTGTGAGAATTATTGATACTTACACAAATGTTTTAATTTTTCTAAACTCTGCAGAATAAAATTCTGAGCTTGACTTGAAAAAAAAAAAAAAAAACACCAACAAAACATCTATTTTGGGTAAATTCGAAATGTGTACCTTTACAAAACCGTCTTCCAATGTTCCAATAACACTTCTTTAAATAAATATTTCCTAAAAGTTACTTTGAATAGTCATAATTTATCATATAGTAGGAAAAGAGACGAACCAAGCTTTAAAATAAACGTATGAAGCTGTTTGCTTACAAATGTGGTCAACGTTGACGTCACACTCTGGGAGGAGCTTATCCGAGCGTTTCCGATCACGTGACGAGGCGCTCAGAAAAGCAATTTTTAAAATTTGATTTATAAACATTTGAGCAATTATTTCGAGTTAAAACTGCTTGCATTATTATTATTTCGTTAAATACTATAAATATGCCGCATTTGGTAATTATTTGTTGATGGTGTCAAATACCCTATTGACAATTCTATTTTGGTTTCTGGTCCCTTTGCACAGCGTTTGATTTTTACTTTAAGTATAACTTACTCAATTTTCGATAAAAATAGGCGTTATTTTTTTTTCTTGTAGGGATATTGTTTCTAAATGGGCAGTTCAAAAATTAGAACTGCCAGATTTGTCTAGGGAGGTTAACTAAAAATTTAAGTGTAACTTATTGATAGTTAACGGGAAGAAATTTTTATTAACGTTGTCTTATTTCGTATCTTATTTTGAACACTTTTACAATTTATATTGCCCATTTTACTCTAATAGCTAAGAAAGAAAATGTTTTTCAATATTTTTGGGACACCCTGTAACCCTGTATTCTGTAGATATTTTGTACCGTTCTAGAATTTTTGTGTAATTAAGATTTTTATGTCATCCCTTAAGAGGGCTGTATTGATTGACTCTACATTAAGTCTGGGTCTCAAAGTTACAAAATCTTTACTTCTAGAATCATTATTCTGACTTTTTTTAGGCAGTAAAATATTATGATTAGAAACATAAGATACTATTTAAATTCCCCAAGAAATAATATTAAATAAATAATAAAAATAATTATTAAAAAATAATAATAATAATTAATAAACTTCAAAAATTTTATACTTTTAAATTTGATACATTAAAAACACTTTTTGAAAAAATTATTTCATTTTTGCAGTAAATTACTTTTTATATTTCATATCATAAATTATCTTCATGATTTTTCAATAAAATGTTTAAAAAAATTAAAAAAGTATTTTGCGCAAAAACTATATAAAACCCATAGTACGTGTCAAAACTTCCAAAAACTTTTTTAAAGAAAGTTAAATAAAAAAACACTAATCCTGAAGCCAATTAAATATATATGTATGAAAAATAATTGTGGAAAGTTTCATATATTTATAACAAGTAGTTTTTAAGTTATATCCAAAAGAGGGACAAAAAGCCATCACCGAGAAAAACCATTTCAAAGTTTCAAGATAGCACATTCGAGATACAGTTGTCATATAACAAAAACTTTAAATTTTTCAAGTTCTACTTATGATAGAAAAAAGTTTTTCTTTTCATTTTATTCAGAAATATGTTTAATATTTTTTACAATAATAATAATAAAAAAAAAAAAATGCAATTTTTTGAAATTATAAGTCCTAGACGCCCTTGACAACATCAATCACTGAAATTTCCATAGCTGGCACATGGTTGGTGACAGGATTATTTTCAAGCTAATGCAGATCGCATAATTAGGGGGTGCTAGGTGGTTAAATTTTGTTCAAATCTTGTTTTTTAACTGAATTTTTTAATGGTGTTAAAAATAGTTAGGTAATAAATTTCTTTTCAATTGAATATACTAAAACCTGTTTTCCAGTAATTAATACCACTTTTCTACCCTCAGCAACTAATTTTCAAATTTCATGCAAAATCGTGAGGGGTTGCAAATTAACTTCTCTTGATCTTCTCTGGCGCCGCAGCTACTCTAGTGTAATTCAGAATAACGGCTTTTAATGACTTCCTTTCCTCAATTCACATCTCTTTTTGAAGATTCGATTCCATCCTTTTATCAACATGGCACCTGAGAAGAGCAAACTTCACCTAGTAGACGACTTAGTGAAACAAATGCTTCAGCCCTTGACAAATATTACTCCTGGCATTAGTGATACTAATATTAAATTCGAATTAATATTAGGAACGATGTCTATGGAAAAAACTTTCTGAGATGAAAATCGTCACTTGTAATCCAAACCAAATCAATAATGTCTCCAATCATTATTGTTTAGGGAATACCTTTACTGTGTATGTTACCACTAAAGCTCGAAAAAAGTTAAAGTGCTCACCTAGGTAATTTGCAGATTAACTGCTTTTCTCCGTTAACCTGCGGAATCAAGAGTTTTAAGCATTTTACCACAGTATTGTGCACATTAACGGCTTCTGTATCGTTAAAATTCAAATTTTAATCGATTGATGATTGATTCTATCAAATAATTTGTAGATTGTAGTGACTTTATTCTTTAAATAACGAAACATAAATTACGTTATGTTAGTTTCCTTAATTGTATTAAAACTTTAAACAGCTTGATTCTTTGCATAATAGTTTTTTAATTGATTGATTGATTCTATCAACTAATTTGTTAATTGTATTAACTTGATTTTAGAAATTGAAATATATATAACATTATCTTAATATAAGCGTATAGAAACTTTGCTTTTTTTCTAGCAAAGACATATATTGATTTCACTTCAGCGTGTGCTTAGTAAGTAATGTACATATTATCTATGCAATTTGAGAAATGAAACAAATTTCAGTACTTGAATGGTTCATTCTAATTGATCTGGTCTCTAAATAGGTAATCAGTAGTATTACAGATTTCTGCACTTTAGCAGTAACATGCGATAAAGAGATAACATGCAATTACTTCTGCCGATGGATGTCTATGAATAAATCTATTTATATTTTACAAGCTATTAGTGGTATCCAACTTGTGTTTATTTTACAAATTTTCATGCGGTGGTTTAAAATGCGACTTTTACAGTTGTTTTAAAATAAACACAATCAAGCTGCACAATAATATATTAGAAGGGGAGGGGGGAGAGAGAAAAAAAAGAAGAATAAAAAAAGGAGAAAAAAAAAAAAAAAAAAGAATTGAAGGCCTGAGATGCAATGGGACCCAAGTGACATTTCTTAAATTTTAAGAAAATACACTTTAAAAGTTTCTTATCTACAATAAATTTGTATGAAAAGGATTTGTTGTTCAAATACTAACCTCTGCAATGAAGATATCACTAGTTTTCATTGAATTGAATATAAATAAGTAATTTTAAAGTGTATTTTCTCAAAAGTTTTGAAAAGTCGCTTTAGCCTCTCAGGACCTCAATTATTGATTGCATGCTGAATCTGATGCCATTCACACAGTAAGTGACAATAATACGGAAGGGAGCTGGCTCGAAGCTTTTAAAACACAGTATTGAACTACAATGTAGTCGAAAGTCTACAGCTTAGGTCCTCCCAACCCCATTCCCACATTTGTCACTTTCGCACACAAAACAAACCTGAGCAGAATCGGGCACACAGAAAACGTTACCGTCAACTCTCGCAGAATGGTATCTCGCAGCTTTAAGGTATTGGAACAGTAAAGCAATGTATCCTTCTATGCGAGGCCTAGTCTGAGAAAGTGGGTCAATCTCAACAAGTGACGTCTTAAAGGTTGAGGTCGGTCAATCGGCTTCGAGGCAAAAGTGAGGCAAGGGTGTCTCGTGTGGAATACACACAAAGACGATTGCGGTTAACCACTCTAGATATTAATTGCTTTGAGGCCAGAAAATTAACTTTTGATTATTCATTTTTTTTTTAGCTATCATTTTTTGCCGACTTAATAAGCATTTTATAGGCAATTTCTTTTATTATATAAGTCGCTGTATTATCAAACAACGCTAACTTCATATGTGTAGTTTTGTACATAGTGTTCTCTATGGGGAAAAAAAGTCCTTTTTTTTTATGTCGGAAAACTGAAACTGGTTTCTAGTTTTGTACATTTTTAATTACCAAGAAAATGAGTTAGAGCTATCTCACAATAAATACAACTTTATAGTTCAAGGAATTAGAGAACGTTACCTACAAAAATGTATCTACTTGTATGTAAAGATTGTTGTCTGACATTCTAGCAATGAAATACATGCACGGGCTCTGCCAAGGAGGTACAAACAGATGTACATGCAAAGCCCTCGAATTTGAAAGTTAAATGTAGAGTGGAGAAAACTTCTATGAATAACTGGAGAATTGAAATCTGAAAAAGGTTTTAAAGTATTCAATGGAAGAGACCTGTAGAAAATAACTATTTTTTAAGATTTAATTTGAAAATCCAAATAATATCCAATTAAGGTCTGAAGAAAATTTAACTATCTTGCACCCCGTATGAGATCTGTAACCTTTGAAAATAATCCTTCCGGCTTCCACGAGTATATGGTGAACTTTGCAAAATTTATTTTGAATTTTAAGTTTAATATTTTTGGGTAGTTCGTACAGTAGACTAGATGCTGTGTATTAACACCCGATTCTGATTCAGTATTCATAACCGAATACATCTAGAAAATTCTAATTAGATCAGATGATGATGTCTCTTTATGAGATAGCCCATCACTTAGCAAATCAGGTTTATTAGTTAGTTTGTACGTTCAACGGCCTATTTTTATGCACAATGACAACCAATCAGGCCGGGACCTACAGCTTAATGTGGATTCCGAACCACAACGAACATCCATACCTAACCCGGGATTCGAACCCGGCACCTTGGGCATGCTCGGCCAGAGCGCTAATCCCACAGCCCTCAGATGGGCATTTAGCAACTCAGGATAAATACGCCAACCTGAGAAAATTCGAGACCTCACCTGTAAAAGAGCTGCAGCGACCCCTATTTCTCTTTCACGTGTTTAATTTAGAATTCTTTCAATTTTGCAGTTATCAAAATCCAGATTGAAATTAAATTAGAAACGTAGAATATTTCACAGCTTTCAATTGATCACTGCTTTAAAAATTTTATAAACGTTGGCATTATATACTGTTTCGTTATACAATTTTCATTAACTTAAAAAATTGGTTTTTTTCAGATTATCTGGCACCGTCAGCAACACGAGGGCTATGATGAGCCGAACATTCGTCATTAGACAAGCCAACATACATTTACAAACATCCATGCCTAACACAGGGACTCGAACCCTTAACCTCGCGGTCTAGAAGCTAGCACTCCAACCACTAAAAAGACTATGAAGACAATTATTGGTGAAGTAGTTGTCAATTTTTTATTTTAGCTGAGAAAATTAACATGGAACACATATACTGACAGACATAGCCGTTGCAAAAATGTATCAATATATATACTTCAGAAGCTAGATAGATTTAAAATGATGTATTTTTATTTTAACAACAGAAATTCAATTTCAATAGACGCACAGTGGACCTGCCATTAAGGTTTTCGGTCAAATTGCAAATGCGCATAAGATAGCTAACATTGAAGACTTCATGTTTGCACTAATTACCAAAAGTACTGCTCTAATGATTTTGATGAAAATCGCTATGGTAATGTATTTAAAAGTGTGCCAAACATCCCATCAAAAATTCCAGTAAAAGTTCGTTAAAGACGTAACAAGTTGAAAAACTAGTCTTGAGTACGCTTTGCGCCAAACATGTTGTCAATTTCGCCTGTTTGTTTGTTTAAATAATTAATGAAGACAGAAACACGAAAATGGTTAATTACACCGATCCATGTCAAATTTAATTGCCGTGACAATATTTTAATTTAATTGCCGTGACAGTATTTTAATTTAATTGAAAGTTGAGTGATGTTTCTCACTCCTAGTTTTTCCCTGAAAGGCATTTCTTACAGGAATTTCGGTGGTCGAGATTTTGAGAATAATTTAAGCAGTCAGTATCAGGAAAATTTTACCAAAATTGTTTGACTGCAGTTGTTTTAAATTGCAATTGTTTTTAAAGCAGACTCGGCAGACTTTTCTTGCAACTGCGTGATGAATTTCGGCGCCTATTGGCTGTGATTATTGAGGAGTGAATATAAGACATTTAATTGCACTATCATTTACTGTTTTGCTCTCATCCATTTATTTTAAAATTCTTTGCTTTTTGTTAATTATTAGACTTCAAAGATGAGACTTTGATATCTATTTTCAGAATTAAGTTGTTCATTTACAATACGGCTTATTTTTTAATTTAAATTTCATTATTCTTTATGGAAACAGAATTTGGAATTGTATGTGGTATTTTTAAATCCTTAATATTAAATTCGATTTTGTTTGTGCGAAGCGTGCATATCTGCGACGATTATTAAAACAGAATATTATGGCTGTTGACGATTCCCATTCTCTCAGAGTTTGCAGCTCAGGATATTTTTCTTTAGCTGGCGTTCTAAACATTTCCCCCCACACTTTTTGATTTACTTTTTTTTCTAACTTCTAATATTTCTTGCAAGTGGAATTGTAATGTAACAGTAATCCTCACAGATTTTCATTTATTAATTTATTTAATTATCAATTAAAACCAAACATGGTAAACTGTTGTGCTCCAAGCTGTACTTTATATTCTGGATAGAGAGCCGATTTTCAATTTCACGAATTCTCCTTGGATCCGGATCAACGCAAGGAATGGGTAAAAGTTATTTCCAGAGCCAATCAACATATTAATGACAAGTCTCCCTCTACTGTTGTTTGCAATCTGCATTTTAAATCTGATTATTACGTTGAGGGCTTGAAGATAAAGTGTCTAAAAAGGGGTACACTTCCTAGTGTTTTTCCAGACTACCCATCATACATGGTGCCCAAGGAGCAGATGAAACTCTCCGTTTTATCACTGATTTTAGTCATTAAACATCGCGAAATTAAGCATGTTGAAATTAAGCTGGGTATCTGGATAATAGAACGAGAGTAAGAGATGATAAGACTGGAATAAGACAAGAGAAACTCGTGTAAAAGCGCACTTTTAGTGAATTTGACATCCCTCAAATCTTGATGTAATGCAATCGTCAAAGAATCGATCTGTTAAATTTCAGTTCTACTGGAAGACAGAGAGTGGGTATTTTAGTATGCGCTCATTTAAAAGAGGGTTTTGTGACAGTGGTAGCTCCCAAAACTTGGTAGAATGTAACATTACCGACATCGAATCTATCTGCCAAATTTCTGCCCAAGTGGATGACTGCAAGTTGGTTTTTTAGTATTCTGAAGATAGAAGCTTGTGTAAAAGCAAACTTTTAGTGACAGTGTCACTCCCAAAACATCATATAATAAAACCTTATCAACAACGAATCTACCTGTAAAATTTCAGTGCGATTGGATGACGTCAAGTTGGTTTTTTTAGTATCTGAAGATACAAGCGTAAGTAAAAGCGACCTTTTAGTGACAATGAAATTTGATAGAATTCATTGTCATCGAATCTATCTACAAATTTTAGTCCAATTAATTTACGGCTGGAGTGTTAATATCACTATATTGCAGTTTTAAATCTGGTTGGATTGCAGCGTCCTCATCGTTTACTGGGACAAAACGGAACTAACAACTTGTTTCTTACGCACCCATAAACTTTTGATAAATGTCACGTCCTGGGTGCCTTAGCGGTCATTTAAATTCCAGTGTGCCCTTGATCCAACTAGCTGACCTGATCTTCTCTTTACTTTGCATAAGCAAGAGCAATTCAGTCCAAATTCATACATGAATCGAAGTAAAACAGCATGATTCTTCGTTGAATTAATTATTTATATATATATATATATTTATTTATATCATTTTAAATTAAAATATCCTGGTGATTATTTTAAAATATTTTAATTTCTTTGTATGATAAATACATGTATAAAATAATAAATAATAAATACATGTATCAAAGAAAGTAAATTTTCTTCTATATAAAAAGACCTAGCTAGAATAGGGTACGTGTAAATACTGATAAAAAAAAAACACTTAATAACCTAGTTTTCATTAATATAGTTTAGTAATACAAGTGATAAAACCGACTTCTATTCCTAGGAATAGCTATAAGAAAGGTTTGGGAGCCATGGAACTACTACCATTAAAAAAATTTTCCTATTCAACTAAGTAATTTTTAAATTATGACGTTTTATATTTACCACAGCAATATTTTTTCTTATAGCAGGTTTTCTAGATGTTTAATTAAAAAAAAAAAAAAAAAAAAAAAAAAAATATATATATATATATATATATATATATATATATATATATATATATATATATATATATATATATATATATATATATATATATATATATATATATATATATATATATATATATATCTATCTATCTATCTATCTATCTATCTATCTATCTATCTATATATATATCTATATCTATATATATATATATATCTATATATATATCTATATCTATATATATATATATATCTATATATAGATATAGATATAGATATAGATATATATATATATATATATATATATATATATATATATATATATATATATATATATATATATATATATATATATATATATATATATATATATATATATATATATATATATATATATATATATATATATATATATATATATATATATATATATATATATATATATATATATATATATATATATATATATATATATATACATATATAAATATATAGATCTATCTATCTATCTATCTATCTATCTATCTATATATATATATATATATATATATATATATATATATATATATATATATATATATATATATAGATAGATAGATAGATAGATAGATAGATAGATAGATAGATAGATAGATATCTATATATATCTATATATATATATATATATATATATATATATATATATATATATATATATATATATATATATATATATATATATATATATATATATATATATATATATATATATATATATATATATATATATATATATATATATATATATATATATATATATAACATGATCAAAAAAATGAAATTTGCATCTAATTTTTCAAGGAATGCTTGTTTGATAGAGGCTCTAAATTGTTCTTAAATTTCATATTAAAGCTTATAGTTATTTTTTATGAGTACGAATAAGTACAATATTTATAGAAACCATGCAGTGTTACAGAAATAAAAAGGTTACTATTCATTTAGAGAAATCAAAGTTTGATATTTTTATAATTGTTAATTGTAATTGTAACAATTGTTTTTAACAATTATTATTAACAATTGTTAATTGTAATTGTAACAATTGTTTTTAACAATTATTATTAACAATTGTTAATTGTAACTTGAATCATATAACATTTGACAACAAAAAGAAACGTTCGATAAGAGACAAGTATAAAAATATTTTTACACTTATTTAGTGAACAAAGGAGTGGTAAAGTAAAATTAACTTTTAATAAAACATTTAAACTGCCTTTTAATTTCTTATCTATGTTAAACCTTCTCCGTGCTAAGTAAAAAAGCGACTTTTTTATTGAAATATTTTTTTATAAATTTCTCACAGATTTTAAGAGCGTATTAAGTTTAAAGATTTAAAAAAAAAAAAAAAAAAAAATCCGAATAAAAAAAAACCTCAACCAGTTTTTTTTTTTTTTTATTTATTTTTTTTATTTTTTATTTTTTATTCCTATGATTTAACAAAATCTGAATAACAAATCGCCGACCAGTTAATTTTATTCCTATGGTATAAAAAGTAGATTAAGCTGTTTAATTACCCATTAATTATCTGGGAATTGCATTAATTAAACTTCAGTTTGAGTAGAGAGGACAATTAATTTTTCAAAGCTAAACGGTAATCGACAATTCGTTCATTATCATTACTTACATAATATTAGGAAATATTTTTAACTCTTTATAAAATAAAGGCAAATATGTTTGTTTCACCTTATTGTTAAACAAATGTCAAGAATAAAAGAGGATTTTTTGTGGCTTTTCAAAGTTACACGCAATTAAAAAGATTAAGTCTTAATTTCCTGTTTCTGAATTTTAATAAGTAGCTACATTAGAATTAAAACGTTATTCCTCAAACAATGTCGAAATCGAAAGCTCGACATAATTCATTCTCTCTTTAAATCCAACTCTACAAAACAAGTTAAAAATTTATTACTCTTTATTTCAGATTCCACCCCTGTTTTTATTTTATAGAAATTTTATTCGAGATAGTTAGGAACTCTATCCAGGGGCGGTTAAAGATGCAATCCCACCAAGCCTTCGCTTGGGGCGCCAAATTTAACAAATTTGGGAGGGGTGCCTGTTGTAGCTGGAATATTGACCTTTCCTCGAAGTGGACTGTATTTAAATTAGCTCAAAACAATCTTGCTTAAAACCTTTATTACAGTTATAAAAACATCGATGTAAAAGATCAGCAATAAAAAAGGGACTCCGCAATTCTGTGAATTGACTATATATCAAAAAAGGGGCGTCTCTACAATCAATGACGGTAACAGTTAAAGGTTACATTTTACTGACAGTTAAGCACAGTTCATTGACGCGCGTTAACATATTCCCCACCTTGAAACTAAGGTTTCAAGACGGTTCATTCATAATCAAGATATACATAATCAAGATATACAAGATATACACAATCAAGAATCTATATAAAATCTTTACATTTGATTGTCTAAAATCGGTAAAACACAAACACTTGAAACACTTCTCTTATAAATTCCATTTCGAGTCTTTATCTCAACCACTCTAATGATCCCATCCTTGCCAGGGAATACCTTATGTATCCGACCAATCACCCAAATACATTGAGGAAATTGATCCGATTTGACTAATACCACCATACCCTCCTTAATTTCATCCTTTATGGTCCGCCACTTCGTCCTCTGCTGTAAACTGTTTAGATATTCCTTAGACCATTTTTTCCAAATAGTTTGGACAATTTTTGACAACAATTGCCACCTGGACAATCTATTGGTTTCGATCTGGGAGAAATCTACCTCGGGCAAAGAACTAAGGGGCCGGCCGATTAAGAAGTGACCGGGGGTCAATACATCAAAGTCATTTGGATCAGAAGAAAGTGGCGAAAGGGGGCGGCTATTTAGGATTGCCTCAATTTGATTACTCACAGTCAGGAATTCCTCATAAGTAAGCTTGTGATCTCCAATAGTGCGCTTAAAATGAGACTTGAATGATTTCACACCCGCCTCCCACAAACCCCCAAAATTAGGTGAACGGGGAGGTATGAAACTCCAAGATATACCCTCTGAAGATAAATAATTAGTGACGGGATCCGTCTTAAGTAAGGCAAATACTTTCTTTAATTCTGCGGCAGCACCACGGTAGTTACCTGCGTTATCTGAAAAGAGATGGTGACTCAAACCTCTGCGACTGAAAAACCTTTTTAAACATGCTATCATAGCCTCAGTTGTTAGGTCAGTCAACATCTCAAAATGCACGGCTTTTGTAACAAGACACACCATGATGCACACATAAATCTTATGAAAGATGCCTTTCCTCTGGTGTTTATATTTTATAAGGAACGGACCGCAACAATCTAAACCAGTTTTAGAAAAAGGGGGGTTGATTAATACTCTATCTCCAGGCAAGGGTGCCATAAATTGATGCATTTCATTTGGTTTAGCTTTAAAACATGTAACACAATTATGAACAATTTTCCTTGCAGTATCTCTACCACACACTGCCCAGTAACGCTGACGGACAATATGCAGCAAGGTCAATGGACCTACATGCAAGTTCTTTAAATGATAGTATAGAAAGATCATTTCCGTTAGTTTATGACTCTTTGGAAGCAAGACTGGATGTTTAGCATCAAAGGGCAAGTTTGAGTTATTTAGGCGTCCGCCAACTCTAATAATTTTCTCCTTATCTAAAAACAAAGCTAAACTGTTCATATTAGACTCTTTAAGTGGTTTATTCTCCTTCAGAAGTTTAAGTTCTTTTGCAAACATTTGATTCTGAGCGCACCTTATGATAAACATCTCAGCCTTCTCCAGCTCATTACTTAAAAGAGGGCCAACCCTTTTCACATTGAATTTACAATTGAAAACAAATCTAAATATAAATGCAAAAATTCTAATTAATTTCGTAAAAGAATTGGTTATATGAAATATACTATCTAAGCAAATAGGAATCATAAAGTTATTTGACTGTCCTTGAGAATCGTTTTTCAGTTCAGTAGTAAACTCTTCAGTCGGGAACAACGGGATATCAATAGGTGTGGGTTCATCTCCATACAGAAACTTAGGCCCATCCCACCAGAAAGTAAGACGAGACATCTGATCGGGCCAAACTCCACGTGACACAAGATCTGCAGGATTATCCGCAGTTTTCACATATCGCCATGAAAATCCTTTTGTTAGCTCTTGGATCCTTGAGACTCTATTGGAAACAAACACCTTTAGAGTAGTTGAGCAGGAGTGTATCCAAGAGAGCGCTGTAGTCGAGTCGCAGTATAATCTAACGCTGTTGATCTCAAAATGCAGAGAAGTCGCAACATTTACAACAAGTCGAGAGAGTAACTCGGCACCACATAACTCCAGGCGTGGGATAGTTAGAGTCTTTATTGGGGCTACCCTTGATTTGCTACACAAAAGTGAGACCTTGACGTCTCCCAGGGCGTTTGAAGATCTTAGATAAATCACTGCCCCGTACGCCTCTTTACTAGCGTCGCAAAAACCTACGAGTTGGATGTCAGTGGCCGACTTGACGAGAACCGGGCGAGAGACATGCACCTCCTGCAACGACACCAAGGCAATAGAGAATCTACTCCACTCCTTCTTTACATCGGTAGGAAGATCATCATCCCAAGAAACCTTGAGCATCCACAATTTCTGCATGAAAATCTTAGCCTTTACCACTACTGGGGCAAGCAGACCCAATGGATCAAACAGTCTTGCAATGGCAGACAAGACAGTTCGCTTGTTGATGACATCATGGGCAGACAGTTCATTGACCTTAATGTTAAAACTATCTGTGCCAGGCTGCCAGTTCATTCCCAGGACCTTTATTGACTTATCTTTGTCAAACTCAACTGCAGTCATTTCCTCACGAAGTTCTTTCGGAATGGTCTGAAGCAGATTGGAGTTGTTAGAACACCACTTCCGCAGTTTAAGGCCACCCCTCTCCATCATTTGCATGAGTTGAGATACCAGCCCTGTAGCACACTCCTCTGACTCAGCTCCCGTGAGCAAATCATCAACGTAAAAATCCTGAAGCACCGTCCTAGAAGCCAATGGAAGGTGTACTCCTTCATCAATGGCAAGCTGATGTAGTGCTCTGGAACTCAAAAAGGAAGCACATGCAAAACCGTAGGTCACTGTTAAAAGTCTAAACTCATTGATCTGTCCGCCAGGATCGTCTCTCCAGAAGATTCTCTGAAAGTTACAATCATCTCTGTGAAGTCTAAACTGACGGAACATTTTCTCGACGTCAGCAACCATTACGACCTGATGAGTCCGGAATCTGAGCAGAATAGGAAATAGGTCATTCTGAATTTTAGGGCCGACCATTAAGATATCATTCAGGGACTTGCCAGAATCCGACTTCGCTGAGGCATCAAATACCACACGTATCTGACTTGTAGAGCTATGAGTCTTGAAGACTGCATGGTGTGGGAGATAATAGCATCCCACTGATGAAGCCTCTGACACGGGAACCCTTTCCATATGGCCCAGTACAGCGTACTCTTTCATAAAGTCTTTATACTGCCGATATATTTGAGGTTTAGAAATCAATTTACGCTCGACAGCTTTAAAACGCTGCAGCGCCAAGTCTCTGGAGTTGCCAAGTTCTGACGTCGATGCAGAGAAAGGTAATCTTACGACGTATCTACCAGCTTCATCCCTAGAGTGAGTTTTTAAAAAATGCTCCTCGCACTGCGAATCCTCATCCCTTTGATCATCTACATCTGAATGGTCACCAACATACTCGACTTCCCAAAACTTTGTCATAACCGAACTCAAGTCATCAATTTCAGAAATTAAACCACAATAACCTGTACTCAACCCATTTTCCAAGTCAACCTCTTCAAAACTACCTCCAACAATATATCCAAAGACAGTATTTTGCATTGAAAGCTCAGAATTGTTAAGTTTTATGGTACCTGAGCGCAGAAATTCGAAGAAACACTCAGCTCCCAGTAACATGTCAATTTTTCCAGGGGCGTAGAACTCAGGATCAGCAAACCTCAAATTCTTAGGCAGAATGCTTAGTGGGATATTTAACCTTTTAGTTGGGGTAACATCAGTTATCTTTGGAACAATGAGAAAAGTTAACGTCCTTGCGAAATCTCCCTCAGCATTTGCAATAGTAGCAAGGACACTCCCCTTGACGTTTATAGCATTTCCGCCCAAGCAAGAAATAAGAACATTGGTTTTCTCTCTCTTAACAGCTAAAGCAACAGAGCATTCCACAGTCATGAAATTGGATTGGGAACCCCCATCGATCAAAACCCTACAAGGTTGGAGATTACCAAAACTATCCTTTACATAGACAATGGCTGTAGACAGAACTACAGTTTTCCTATTCAAGCCACTTGAACTAGTACCAGAAAACACTTGCTGTGTTGGCTCACAATCATCGGCACGGGCCGAAGGAGGGAGATCGGAACTCACACCTGCATGTGGTAAACCATTTCCTGTGACACGAGGCTTCTCCTCAAAATGAAGCAAAGAATTGTGTCTTTTGTGACACTTACTACATGAGAATCTAGATTGACATTTGTTAACTCTATGGGGATTTAAACAGTTAAAACACAGCTGATGACCTTTCACGGTCTCAATTCTTTCATCTACGGTCATCTTTTTGAAGTTAGGGCAAGCGCCAAGATAATGGTTACTATTAGTCTTGCATATAACGCATTTTTGTCCTCTAACGCCAGAAACCAAAGCTCGAGAGGTGTTTTTAAAACTGTTATTTCGATATCCCTGATTACTAACAGAATGACGGAACGGTGGAAATTCGTTTTTATTAGTCTTGCTCCTAGACGCTACGTAGATGTCACAACACTTTGACATTTCGGTAGGTCTGTACCAAGTTTCACCTTGTTTTACGCCTATGTGGGTTTTTAATTCACTATCTAAGGCACTGTTGAGTTTATCTGAAACCATTAGTTCACAAAGTCCTCTGAAGTCATCGACTTTACGCAACTGACAATAATAGTCAAATGTTGCACCTAACCTGGACGCAAATTGCGTATATGTTTCATTCGGGAATTTTTGTGTTTTACGGAAGTTATGCAAAATCTCTTGAGGAGAGCTCTGAAACTCCCTCAAGACAGTGTCTTTCAATTTGGAATAATTACTTAGTTCTTCCGAGGTTAAATATACTAACAAATTGGTAACTTTCTCGCCCAAAATATTTAGCAGGATTTCGGCTTTAAATTCATCGGGCACCTTCTTAATTAAGAAGGCTTTCTCAATAGATTGGAAAAAGAGGTTAAAACTCTCCGGTCGTGTGGGTATTGCTATTGATAAAGTTTTAACACTTTTAATTAAATTCTCTAAACTGGAATTCGAAAATTCGGTCTCCGTTTTAACTTCAGTACCCGGCATTTCCGTTTGCAATTTTCTTAGCTCAATTTCTTTTTCCAGGATCTCTTTTCTTAATTCGGATTCCTTCCTCAAGCGCTCGATTTCCTCAAGAACCAAATTCACGATTTCATCAAACTGTTCTCTTTCATTTCGGAAGAGGTCACAGTTTTCGATGACCTCTCTGAGGGAATGTATGGTTAGTTTACCACACACCTCTAGGTCTAGCTCCTCTACAATTGCCACCAACTCACTCTTTTTGTATCTCGGCAATGCCATTTGCAAGAATACGAGTATTCAAGAAAATGCTCAAATGCGAAAAAATGGAGAAAACACCGAAAAATACCTTCTAAAGCCCACGAAGTCAAAAAACGCGAGAAAACGTTCCCAATATATCTAAAGTCTAGAGCAAATCCTAACTCTATACAACCATTACAAAAAAAGGTAACAGCTCACAAAACTTGCCCACAAGGCTCCGGCTACGCGTTAAACGTGTCACCCATAAACAATATTCAAACACTGCACATGGATCCAAATTTGGTAAAATAACTGTAAGTTAATAACTCCCGACAAATTCAAAGAACAACAGGTAAACACACGACAAACTCAGCACTGCAAACACGTACAACAAAATTAACGCAGCAAGTAAACGCACAGAAAAGCTCAAAGGAAGAGCAAGCACAACTCACGGAAAACTCAAGGCAAAGCAAGTAAACACACGACAAACCCAAGGCAAGGCAAGTAAACACACGGCAGACTCAAGGCACAGTAAACGCAACTTACGGAAAACTCAAGGCAAAGCAAGTAAACACACGGAAAACTCAAGGCACAGTAGACTCAACTCACGGAAAACTTAACGCAGCAGTTGAGCACACGAAAAACTACACTAGCAATCAAACACTCATAACTCATAGGAAAGTAAGCACGACTCACAGGGAACCTGACAAAAGGCAAAATTCCGTTCAGTTCACAAACTCGATTCAATATCCCAAACTCCGTTCAAAGTCCTAAATCTCCGGCTCGACGGACCACTTTGTTGTAGCTGGAATATTGACCTTTCCTCGAAGTGGACTGTATTTAAATTAGCTCAAAACAATCTTGCTTAAAACCTTTATTACAGTTATAAAAACATCGATGTAAAAGATCAGCAATAAAAAGGGACTCCGCAATTCTGTGAATTGACTATATATCAAAAAAGGGGCGTCTCTACAATCAATGACGGTAACAGTTAAAGGTTACATTTTACTGACAGTTAAGCACAGTTCATTGACGCGCGTTAACAGTGCCAAAATATAAGTTCCGTATGATTTTTTTTTTTTTTTTTTTGGCTCAATTATTTTTCAAATTTAAAATAAACATTTTCAGGATGAAATCAATAAATGGGACCCCTCAAAAAAGCCCCCCGCCCCTTCTTTCAAAGAAAAACGCCCTCTCCCCCCTCCCAAAACGAAAAAAACGCCCTTGTACCATAACCGTAAAAATATGATTTCTGTTTACCACTTCGAAATTAGCTGGTGATGTGGTGATACCACAAAGATACATCTTTGAAATTTGTCTTCCTCAGTTCTATGTTTGTCTCCTACTATCGTGTCATGTCGTGAAAAGGGAAAAGCTTCTGGGGGAATTTCGTAAATTTAGAAGGGACGCCAAAATATCAGTTCAACGTTATTTTTTTTTAACTCAGTCACCTTTGAAACTGAAAACAAAAGTTTTCAGGATTAATTCATTAAATGTGCCCAGTGAACGAACACGCCCCTCCCTCCAAAGAAAAGACCCCCCCCCCCGCCTTCCAAAATGAAAAAAGCGCCCCTTTACGATATTAGTAAGAAATTTGATTTTTCATTACCGCCTCAAAATTCGCTGGCAAAGTAGTGATACCAGAGAGATACATCTTTGAAATTTGTCTACCTCAGTTCTATATTTGTCTCTACTATCGTGTAATGCCGTGAAAAGAAAAAAGATTCTGGAGAAATTTGGTAAATTTGGGAGTTGCGCCAAAAAGATCAGTTAAATTTTTTTTTTTTAACTCAGTCACTTTTGAAATTGAAAATAAACGATTTCAGGATTAATTCATTAAATGTGTCCTGTGAAAGAACGTGCCCCTCCCTCCAAAGAAAAGCCCCCCCCCCCCCATCTCCAATACGAAAAAAGCGCCCCTGTAACATGTTGGTAAGAAATTTGATTTTCTTTACCACCTCAATATTCGCTTTTGATCTGGTGGTAACAGAAGGACACATCTTTTAAATCTATCAACCTCTGGTCTATCTCTGTCTCTAAAATCGCGTCGTGTCGTGAAAAGAACACAGAAATTCACTTATTCTGGGGAAATTTTGTGGATTTGGGTGGGGTAAAACATTATAAGATAATTTTTTTATGATTTTATTTTAACTCAGTAACTCAGTCATTTAACAAATTGAAAATAAACGCTTTCAGTCTTATTTCAATAAATGTGTCTCTCGAATGCTCCTCTCCCTTCTATAAGTTTAGTGATTAAAGTTTAATGATTTTTTTTCTCAGGCTGTCAAATTAGAACAAAAATCCTAATATGACTTAAATCATTGTAGAATTGCTAAATTACATTGATATATTAAGAAGTCAAGCTAGGTTTTTAAAGCATATTTTAAAATATAGTAATAATTTTGCAATTTAGGTCAATACTTAAAAATAGATTTAAAAATTGATATAAAAAAATAATTTTTTATTGTAAATAATTAATTTTTTTATTGTTGATATTTTTAGCAGCACTGTCCTACTACTCGCTTTACGAAACAAAACGAGGCTTTACTCTTCTCCAAAACCATTCGCTACATCCTCAACTATTCTTTAAAGTAAAATCGCATCCTTTTAAAATCGAAACAAACACCTAACAAGCTTTATTCTAAAAATGAATTTTAATATGGTTTGCTTTATTATTGCAGTGTGAATGTTTGTACTGTCACTTTTTAAAAAACACGAGGAGTATTAAAATGTAAACTATTAGAGATAAATGAATTTGATAAAACACGAAATAATTTCGTAGGAAAACTTTTGAAGACTGAAAAGTGTAAAGGAATATATTACAATTGATCTACTATTGTGATTCATGTAATAAAAGTTCTTACTACTATATTAACTGCTATTGCTAACCACCAAAAGCAATAAATTTTTAAAAAAGTATTCTCAGGAAATGAGTTCCTTTTTTATATCACTTTAATATTTCACAACTGATATTTTTTAAACAATTATACAATGAAAAGAAATAATGTATATTTTTGTCACATGTTGACAATTTGTAATTTCTAAAAATGGCCAAGTATACTCTTAATGAACGATTTAATAAGTTCCATAACAAGTTCATGCAATTTTTTTTTTTTTTTTTTTCAATGAAACTAGTAAGACTTTTTGTCACTATCTCTTCTTAAAAATATATGGCATAAAATCTAAGGGCTTATTAGAGGAATCGTTATAAAACTACAATCAATAGAAAAATTTGCTTTGTCTTTTGTCTCAATCAATCTTTTCTCATCCCCTTTAAACTGTGTATCTTTACAGAAAATCCTTAATGCTCCCATGCTGATTCCATTTTAAAGAATGCTGCCATATTCCAACTATATTCCCCTTTCAGTCGCAAAATTGTCTGTAGTTGTAAAACGCATTTCATTTCTAAGGCAGAAGGCAGGAGAAACCAACACAAAAAATACAGATCTTATCTCCCTGCCCTCCAGAGGTTGCAAGGACTGTCGGGCCGGGATCGAAAAATAAAAGCATCTAACCATTGTGTAACCATTCATCAGAGCTTTGAAGTTGCCTTCTTGTGCGGGATTTGTACCAATACGTCAGATTGACAATGTGAGTTGGCGACACTATCTGTAACAAAAAAGCATGTACGACGCTCAAAGGGAAGAGAGGTCGTTAATTGCGATAGAGCGGAAAATTCCTAGAGTGACTTTTGTCATTTCTGCCCGGGTGTGGGTACCCTTCTGCCTAGAGGTAATCGCCAATGGCATTCCTTCTTTAAAAGTTGGGAAATATCAGTGGACATTTAGACACTTTGTAATTGGTGAATACCAATGGCTCTGGAAAACTGTTGGGAAGACCCTAGACTACAAAATATTAGAAACTCCTTTCTTTCCACGGATCCACGTCGTTCTTGTATCTGAACTGAGCAAATTTATCTTAGTTCTCTTCTGTATGCTAAAATCATGATATCGATATTATTTTCCCAACATTTTTTCTCTACAAGCGAAATGTTGAAAAAACCTGAATAGCAGAGAAAGTAGCCCAATTGAAATACTAGGTATGAGTATTTAATTTGTTTTTATCAAAATTAGTTTAGGTTAAGGTTGTAAATGACAAAGTTTTAAATAAAACTATGGCTTTTTTCAATTTTAATTTTTATTTGCACATAGTTGAGTCTGAAATTAAATGGCTCACTTTATAATAACTGTAAATCAATTTTTTACTATTTCGTCATTTTTTTAAAAACGGACTTATTTTTAATGCAATTTTTTAGCATTTTCATGCATTAATATGTTTTATTTGGAAATAGCTAAATTTTTCATAAACCAATGAAGTTTGAAAAATAGTATTTAACAAAATATTTATTATTGTATATCTATTTGTAATTGCTAATTGATCTAATAATGAAGTATTTTGTGCTTACATATTTGCTAGAATGCCCAATTAATTAACTGAATAAAAATAATATAGCAGCATTTTATCCTTTGTAATATACATATTTTATTTTGAATATTGTTTACTGAATAAAAGTTTTAAAACACTTTTTAGTGGAGAGGCAATGAGGATTATCTAATATTTAATAATTAAAATTTATTATATATACAATTAATATCCAATTAAACCAAACCATCGATTTTTAATAAAAGAAATGACTTTTCAATGGATTTTGTAGTTTTACCCACTAAATCAAGAATAATTTAATATATTAAGAAATAAACAAAATGGAAATTGTTCTTATTTACTTGATTGACAAATAAAAAAAATGTTGGATATACACAGTAATTGTGGAAATCAGGTCTAAGAATTTAATAACTTAATTGAAAATTTCGATTTAATTTTAAATGCATGTTAAAATTTTAATTGCGTCCCATTTTTGCCGACTAATAATTATTTATCTTATTTTAAGGGACAGGAACATATTTAAATATTTCTTACTTATATAATATCATTGTACTTAAATTTTCAGTACATATTTTTAATAATTTTAATATCTAAAAAATTGTTTGCATAATTGTATTTAATCTTTAAAAGTGATTGGATTCCGAATTTTAAAATTAGTGGTGGTAACATTTATATAAAAGTTTTTTTTTTAAATAGCACCGGCAAGGAAGAGGGGGCTCCAAAATTATCTTCGCTTATAGTTAAAAATTTGCTTCGACCGCCCCTGACTCTAGCACATGAATTAGTTTCAGAAGTTGGTCTGATAACGGCTTTCATTCATAACCTGCTTTTATACTGTACTCGATGTCACACTAAACATTTTATAAGTATATAATTACAAATTAGAATTTTTTATACTTTTTAGAATTAAAAGATTCCTGGTAGTTATTTAAAAATATTTTTAAATATATCTTTATTATATATAAAATAGAGTTTGAATGAAGACAGTAAGAAACCATGTAATGCTCTAATTTTAATTAATATAGCAAAATAGTAACTTTTTTTTTGGCAGGTTTGTCAGATATTTTATTAAACAAAACTAACAATACTTATCACATTTCTGCAACTTCAAATAAAACAAAGGAGCATGTTTTGTGAAATAACTTGATGGAAAACCGAAGATATCATTTCAACCAACGTTCGAAAAATTTGAAAACTTAAAGACAGAAAAAGTATATTGAGCGGAAAACTTAGAAATGATGATAAATCCTGGTCAAAAATCCAAATATCAAGTGCGGATTTGTAAATAATACCGAATTTTTTCAATTTACGAAAATAGATTTTAAAAAAATCACATGACAACAAGGAATGCGACCATGAAAATAAAATCTGCAGTCAATTTTTTTTTTTTTTTTTTTTTTAAACGTTTGTTAGATCGACACTCTAAACTGCCGTCATTCATCGTATCAAAGCTCACAGATGTTTTTTATGAGTACAGATTTAAATTTTGGCTATAATAAATCTTCCTGAGGGTAAGTAAAAAAAAGCAACTTTTTTATTCAAATATGTTTTGTAAAATTCCCTTAATTTAAAAAAAAACGTGCAGCTTTTTTTAAGAATTCAAAATAAAATGAAACATTCTCACTCGTATTTTTTTATTTCTATGGGATAAAAAGTAGATTAAACCGTTTATTTATTAATAAATTAGCTGGAAATCGATTAATTAGCTGGAAATTAATTGAACTTCAGTTCGAGTAGTGAGGACAATTAATTTTCCAAAGTAATTTTTTTAGAATTCCATTGTTTTTAAGAATAGTTTTTATGTCGATAGGTGCATTCGAATAATTTCACAGCATAAAAATTAGAGATTAATCATAAATAAAATAATATGGTCTGATGGATGCAATGCTTCTTCTACAATATTTATCATTTCAAAATCATTAGATTATTTTCTTAATTAAAATTCTTGTCATAAGAATTCATTTTTATTTCTATCGAATAGTTTGATGGTTGTCATAGCATAAAAATATGAGGTGCTTTAACAAGGTTTTTTTTTTTTTTTTTTTTTTTTTTTTTTTTTTTTTTAAAGTGAAACCATTTAGTTTTGTAGTCTATTTCAGGCAAATCATACAGCAAATTTTAACTTCATTCCAAGCAGAAGTTATTTGTTACTCATTTATAGTTATTAAAAAAAAATCAGTTATGGATGTATGAGTAAAATATAGGAGGCGCGCAGAGAGTGATTTAGTTACAGCTGATTATTGTTGTAGAAATTCATCCCGCTAGATCTTTAATTTTCCATTTGACTCAAGCCTGAGTCATTTGCAGTTTTGTCTGGGAATTTTGATTTCATTACGGTCAGACAAAAGATAATGGCAGTGTATTTAAATAGCTTCACACATTAATGTTGTTCGTGACCTTAACTAAAACATCCGCTAAGAAACTGCGCTGCCTCCAAGTGAAAGGGGGCTGTACCTACTAGATTTGGACAACTCAAAAATATGGAGAAAAGCGGCATTTGGAGATGCAACAAAATTTAGCATTTTTTATTTTTTTATTATTATAATAATGTTCGTACAAAAACTTTATAAATGTAATTTTTTACTACTTTAGTTTAGCATCCCCTGAAAAATTATTCCGCTGATGTCCCCTGCGTACGAGCGATCTGAATTCACAATGGATAATTTCGGCAAGAAATGAAATCGATGATGAATTCAAATAAAGAATTTTTTATTGCAGATGGATTAGTTTTCTGTAGATGGATTAGTTAAGGAAGTCTATTTAAAAAATTGAAAAAAAAAAAAAAAAAACATTATTTCACTGTGTATTTACACCGTAGTCCACAACAAAAATTATGAAAAGTTGGATATAATTTTCATTTTATGGAAGTAAAAAGATATTTTTATCATATTGTAGTAATAAGTTTAAAAAGCCTTACATCTAAAATGTGTTATTGCATATACTTCGTTACTTTCTAATTAATCCTTAACAGTGGTGTGACTGGTACGCGGTGGTATGGCGTACCGGTACTTTTTTGCAAAGCAGTACGGCGAACTTTTATACAAAGTTATTTGAATTGGGAAATATGTACGCCTACCAAAACTAAGTAATATAATGACTTCATGCTATGGCTCAAATTATCTGATTACATCTTTTATTTTAGCATATCTTCAAGATCCTCTCTTACTTTTTTTTTTTTTCTGCATATGGTCAAGATCCAAGCAATCACGCCTTCTTGCTTAACTGATCAAGGTAAGGCCTCAACCCCATCTGAATTAAAGTCGAAAGAGCATATACATAGTTTCGCTTTCGCAGACCTCGTAATTGATCTTAGCCTCGAGATACGCTCTTGGCCTAGATCACTGTCTCACGCTAGGAGCTATGGGCAACATCTGTCAAAGAAGACAAGCGGTATTTTTCATAGAGTACCTATTCGAATTCAAACGTTGAATTATGAGTTCAAATATGATATAGGGCAAACGGTGAAAACTACGAAATGTTTCAGAAAGCATGGGACATTTTGAGACTTACTTTATTGTATTTTAAACAGGTAGTTTTCTAAATTCAGTTCTTGAATAAGTACTTTTTTAAAATTTACCTACAAAGAAATTATAGAGAAAGGAGTAATTATTGTAAACAATATAAATTTTGTGGATAATTCGTTTTTCAGAAAAATGTTTTGTCAAAGAAAATGAAAACCGTATTTTTGTATTGACTATAGACATGAGAAAAAAAAAAAATTTAATTATGAATTTTGAAAACTATTTTCACACTTCCGGTTAGTAAAAATTAAACTACGGCAATTTAGTATAGTATGGTACCTGTCAAAACAATAGATCAATATGAATCTTTGTATGCGTACTACTGAAGCCAAGTTTTTGCAATTGAAGCATCACATACAACAATCAGATGACATGAATTTAAAATATGCTCATGTTTTTTCGACAAGTAAATTTAGTTTTGAACACTCCTTTTCCGTTTTTAAACTTAATATCTTCAGTTTTTTCCCCTTTTTTTCTTCTTTTTTCTCCTTGTTTCAATTTAAGCTCTCGCTGTTTCACTTTAATCAAGACCCATTAAGTCTAAATATACTAAGTTCAAGACAGCGTATTTGGGCTTAGTATATTCAGCATTTTACTTTTGATTTTAATATCTGTCGAACTCTACTGTATAAGATGTAAATATTTAATGAAGGATTCTCTTTGTACGGCTCTCAGAAACTTTCGTATTTTTGTCCCTTTCGGCGTCTTTTCTAGCAAGACGAGGAATTTCGTAACCAATAAATTGCAACCTTTGGCATTTGCATCATTAACTTTGGGAAACATTTTCTTGAATAAATTTTTGCATTCCACACACATTTAACAACTGACACACTTTTTGATAAATATCTTGACACAGAAAAGAGACGGTGCATTTCCGTGGATTTATACTATGTCTAACCAACACACCTGTTATCACTTATCAAAATAGCGCCGGTATGCTAATATCCACTCATAGATTACGATTAAAAACTTCAAAAAATTCATCTTTATATATATTTGCACAGCTCAAATCACAGACACTATAAACTGAATAAAAATAGTACCTGTCGTAGCATGTTAAAAAAAAGTTGCAGAAATTTTAAGTAAACAGTGCTTAACAAAATATATGATGAGTTGCAATGCTACGTATGTAGAAGAATTTTTTTGCAATTCCTTCCGACTTAGTATTAGAACTCTTAAATTTATAGTATGGAGTAAATGGGATTCACAGAATAAGGGTAAAATACTCGGAAAATGTTTAGAAAGATGAGAAATATATTACTTATGTGCACTGGTTTAGGATCTATGTTCTCATTCCTAATGTTTTCTTTCCATTTAAATCTCCCATCATTCCCTTTGATATCCTTCTATGATTGAATTTAGGGAAATAGTGAACATGTTTTAAAATCTTACTATAGGAAAATAGAATCTGTCTTTCTTTTTCTCAAACGATCGAGCTATATAAGAAATTGAATCCATATAAATGGTTGACCAACTGACTTGCAAGATTTAAAATTTGTGTCTTATTATTTAACAACGGTATTTTATAGAAGACATATTCAGTTTTCTATCAGTATCATTTTATTAATAATTTATGGATCCAATCCAATTAATCCAATTAATGGATATCCCAATAATATTTGTTGAAAACGCTTATCTATTTCTAAGGAACTGTATTTCAAGTGTTCCTAAATTTTAAATATATATATCTAAATTTGTTTCTTAGTAATAATTGCTAACTTCCTGTATATTTATGGTAAAATTTAAATAATTATACCTATAATATCAAATTAAAATAATAAAAACAAAGTATATACAGGTAATAAGTTAAAACGGTATAGTATACACTGTATTTCAAGAGTTCCTTGATTTTAAAAATATATATCTAAAAGTTTTTCGATATAATAATTGCTAACTACGTGTATATTTATAGAAAAATTTAAATAATTATGCCTTAAAAATTAAATTAAAAATACAAAAAAAAATACAGGTAATAAGTTGAAACCTGTCTGTTGATGGATATAGATTGATAAGAGAACTTGGAGAATTTTTTAAAAGGGTTTCATTTTGAGTTTTATAACAAGGAACCATAGCGTTTAGCTTTTCGTGTTTCAAAAGATTGGGAGAAGTGCAGGAAAGTGGACAAAATTGTAGTATAGATTTATTTCTTATTACAATAAATTTTTATTGTTCTCGAACATTAACTTGGATTTAAATTCAATGGGGACGAGACACAGCCTACAGAGGGCACTGCAGTCGTCGTATCCCAATGAAGTCAAAAAATTCAATTTTAAATAAAATTATCACTACATTTCAGTACGTGTGCAATTACAAAAACAAAAGCAAGGACTCAATTACAAAAATATTCATTATAACAATAAAAATAGTGTAGAATCTAGTTCTTTCTTGCTTTGAACATTCCTAGTCTTATGACTTATGAATGGGGGTGACTATGCCGAGTACCAGCACCGATTCCTAGTCTTAGTTTATTGTTCAGTAGAGTATTTTAAAATTCGGGTAAAAAAGTCAAAACTTGTATCTATTGAAAATTGCTGTTTTTCCAATAGCATTTCAGGAGGAATTGATTTTAGAACACACACACAAAGATTTTCCATCCACCAAAATAGCCATTTTTGTATTAATAACACCATCGAAAATAAAACTTGCATATTTTTAAAGCGACTACAATGATATCTATTGGCTATATATTGAACTCAAAGTTTTATTGACTCCTGATATTTAAGATCATCCAATTACTTTGGTTTTCTGGTAGCGTAATACTTTTTAATGTAACTTTTTTTTTAAGTTAGGTAGTGACGTTTTGATCACCACCAAGCGTTAAATTTGAAACTTAAATTAAAATACTTTTGCTTGTTTGCCCGAATGAGACTTCAAAGGAAGCCCATAAACCCAGGAGACATTGCAATGAGTCAGGCTGACGCATGAAATCCTAAACTTACGCAACAATATTAATTTAAATGTGACTTGTTGTAAAAGTAAGCTGTATTTTTACGATATATGACAAAGTAAAAGCATTATTAAATCCATGTCTCTTTATTGCATTATAATTGTTTGCATTCACCAAGTTTTAAACAATACTTTAATCAAAAGGTATCCAACTCAAATTATATGCCAATAAAAAGTTTAAATGACTAAATAAGATGTATAATCGCAAAGTAATTTAACATGTATAAGTTTAAAAACGTATTATTTGGAAAAGTACAAAACAAAAGATTCACGGGCCTTTTCAACAGTCAGGCCATGTGTTCAACAATAGTTGTAAGCATTCTAATTGAGAGACAATAACTTAAGAAATTATTAAACTCAGCATTTACATAAATTCGCCTATGTTCTGTCTTGTATCCCTCGAAAATTATTTTACCGAAAAATGCAACTGCCCAATCTAATATTAATTTGCCCCAATACCATTAAATTCAGTTTCCTTCCTAAGGAAATTTTCCTTTTAAAAACGAACCACCATAAAAACATTTAAAAACCACCAATTTAAAATTAAGCAAATTTAAATTTAGGGTAAGAGGCATCACAAAAGATTTTTGAAAAAATGATGAAGTGTAGTTTAATAGTCAGCAATGTACATTCTTTTTCCCCTTTCTTTTTTTTCATTTCTTCTTTTACATAAAGGTCAGTCACTTAGTCCCTTTTCGCTTGACCACTTGCAAGGGTGCAATGGCGACTTTGACCCCGATAGTGCATCGGCAGGTAAATCTCAGCCACACCCAAGGTTGTTGCAAGATATGCAACCTGTTGAAATGAATATTAACTTTCGATTTCGTCTGACTATAAATAAGGATACAAAACTCAGTAAAATTCATATTTATCTCTTTCATTGGACTAAACAGTTCGACAAAACTTCCAATCAATATGAAAGTGGTAAGCTGATTCTTGAATGTTTATATATTTTTTCTATTAATTTGAGACTTTTTTTATTAATATCTTTAATTTTGTTGTTATTAAGTATTCTTATCGTTAAATTAGACTGATAAATAAACTAAGTAGTTTTAAAGAGAAAAACATATGTATTCAATTTAAAATTAAATTTATAGTTAAGTGGTTATTTGAAATATTCTAAGAAAATGTAGATTATAATGTTAAAATATAGGAATTTTTAAAACATTAGATTTTGTATAGTACTTAGTACGTTCTACAACCATCCTTAATGCAACTTTGTTAACCAATATTAAAAACTATTTAGTTAAGTTTTTAAATACTTCAAAATGTGAGGATATGTTTTGGTATTGTTAACATTTAATTCAATAAAATATCAATATGGGCGCTATATCTTGAAAAATAAAAATAATAAAAAAAAGGTAAAACAATTTTTAATGGAAAAGAATTTTTTTATGTTTTTACTATCTCGTTCTATAAGTGCCACGAAGAGAACACAAAAGAAGTTTAAAGTCACAGAAATGTATTTCACTCATCTTTTGTGTAACGCTTTTTTTTTTTTTTTTTTTTTCTAAACCTGTTCGAAAACCTTATTAATAAAGTACCAGTTTTGATGAATAGTTCATATTAAAATGGTTTGTTAGCTTGAACCTGGCTCGTAGATCTCAAGATTATTATAATTATTATCATTAATTTTTTTTTTCTTTTTTTTTTTTTCAACTTTTTATTTTAAAACTTATGATTTTTACACTGAACATAAAAACTGTAATATAAGAACATTATCAACATTTGAAGGGAAAATAAATTTTGGTTTAAAACTTGCGTATAAAATTTTTTATTAGTTTAACAAAACACACCGAGTTATTTCTTTTTTCATATTTTGCTAATGGGTTTTTATTACAGTTGATATATCTGGTGTTATACCAGCATATATTGCGGATAAGTAAATGTAGTATTAGACCTATAATTCAGTATAAAATTTTATTGAATCCTTAATGAAGAGAGTAGTAAGTCTTACTATGGAACTATAATTAAAAATATTTAAAATTCTATAACATAATTAAATCCATTACACTTTATAATATTGAATTTTGTGATTATTCATTTCCTATACTAAATAATTACTAACTAAACCGTACATTTTGAGTAAAAAACAAATTAAGTTGATAACATAAAAATTGGCTTAAGATGAAAAATGAAAACAAAGGTACGCATAAAACTGAAAAAGATCCAAGAATTTCCTTTACAACTTGCATGCTCATAAAATTAAGCAAGACAAACCTCCTTAACGTGAAGTCACTGGGGCCGCCAAAAATTGTCTACGTTAATCGAATTTGATGTTAAATGAATAAGTTAACGATAAGCTTTAAGTAGGGGAGAAATACTTTTTACTTCACGTTAAACTGAATTTCATGTTAAACGATTTCGCGTTAATGGGGTTTGACTTATTTACTTACCACAAAGCATAAAGTTTTCTGCATTGAGTCTATCTCACGATATACAGTTATACACTATTTTGCTACGTAAACTTTTTAATATGGGTAGGTGTTCTTCGGAACTTTTACGGTATAATGAGTTTTATATGACTTTTACAACTTTTGTTTTGTGGCATTTGTTTGAGATATGTTTAAAAACCTCAAATATAATTTCATTAAAATGTTCTTTGATTCCCGATCTAGATCGCTCTTATCTTGACCCTGGTGGCAGCAGCCTCTGCCCAGTACCATGCCCCACTTGCTCACCAAGTGAGCGCACCTGGTGCCCACTCCGCCGCATCACAAGCTAGCGCATACGGTGCTCACGGACAACGAGCATCCGGATACGCCGCACACGGAAACGCACACCACGCCGACAGGGGAGTCTACGCCGATAAAGCTAGCCAAGCCCATGGTAACCACAACGTTGGAGGTTACGCCAAGCACGATGCACAAGGTGCCCAAGGTAAGGTGATAATGTGAAATGGGTGTGATTTGAACTTGATCCACCGATTAATAACCTAATGAAAAAGTTTCTGGTTCACCATTTTGGAGTTTATTTCTTTTGAAGTCTTGTAAAATAGTGTGTGTGTGTGTGAGCAATCAGTGATAAGCTTTAATATTTAAAAAAGCTTATTAGAAAAAAAGAAAAGAAAGAAAAAAAAATAGGTTAATTTGACGCTTCATAATTTAATGAACTCTTTTATTCATTTATATGATATCAAATTTATTATATTGTGAAAAAAAAAAAAAAGAAAAAAAAAAAAGGTCTAGCATTATTATGACGAATAGTTCAAAGTTTATATTTAATGTAGGACGATTTGAAGGCATCCTTTCTAGAGAGGGGTCCGTTGTTTTTTGTAACAATTTTGCAACGTCGTTTCTGCTATGGGGTTTAAAAGTGAAGAAAGTCCAATCAATGATTACTACACGTTTTTGTTGGAATATGAGATACGTGTATATTTTTTGAAATTCAATTTTTTTTTTTCGTGCACTAACGAAACATTTGTCGTTATTGCAAATCATTGCATTGTGAAGAAAAATTGCGATGTGGAACAAGAAAGGCTTTGAAGTTTTCCGTATAATTTCCATTGACATATTTAAAAATTATTTACACTGCTAAATATGCTTTCAAATTTCATTAATTGAAGGAGTAACGTCGACGGACGCACTACATATTGTTACAGCCAAACGTGAAACATTTCATTAAATTCTAAAAATCTTTCGATCAAATTTCAATAAATTAACTTTTTAACTTTGGCTGTTCCATACTGTTCATTTCTGAAATATCTGAGATTTCACTTAATGTTGCATTCTATTAAAGAGCACCTTTCCCACACACATACGAAGCAATATTCACTAACTCCTTGATGGGATACGGAATACTATTCATGCGTAGGGCCTACACGATGCTTAAATACCATCTAAATTTAAAGAGTCTAACTGAATGTGAAATTACAATCATTACTTTCTTGGATAAATTAATGAATTGATGGATAAATAAATAAATAAATAAATAAATAAATAAATAAATAAATAAATAAATAAATAAATAAATAAATAAATAAATAAATAAATAAATAAATAAATAAATAAATAAATAAATAAATAAATAAATAAATAAATAAATTTTCAGCTTCCCAATACGGAACATACAAAAACACTGGTGCCTACTCCCAAGACAAGGGAACCGGATACGAGAAGGCATACGCCTACGACAAGAAGGCAGGCAACCACGCCATCGTAGCCGACCATGGAGCACAAGCATCCAACCACGGAGTGTCAAACAAACAGGCACACCACAACGTTGGAGCCCATGCCCAAGCTGCCAGCGCCCGAACTGGAGCCCACGACAGATATGGAGCACAGGCCCATGGAGTTCGAGCCCATGACAGTGCATCCCAAGGACAACAGTCCAGCGGACACCAACAAATGTACTTCCAGGGACCTGGATACGCCTACAAGTATTAAGTGGAACGGAAATGTAAGTGAATTTAAATCTTTTATTTTTTTTATTACAATTTTATTATGAGGTACTTGAGGTACAGAAACTTTGGAACTTCAGTTAAGAAAAGTTGGATCATTAAAATTATTAAACACAAGAGGATGTTTGATCCTTTATTTACTGATAGGACAAGTCCCGTCAGTTTTCTCATAGTACTGTATTAATTTAAAAGCTTTGAGACTTATTGGGTCTTTGAAATCCACGACTATTAAGTTTGTTTTTCAATTGTTGGATGGCAGCACAAGCTTGTCTCACTTTATATGCAAACACATAGACTTACTAATAGATGCAGAATAGTACTCTTTCTTCTTTTGTAATTTGTTTTCTTTTGGAATGCGGATCTTTGAAAGGAAATTTTAAGAATTCCAAAACTGAAACATTGCCACTAATAAAAAGATATTTGCACCTTGTATAAATTAAATCAAACAGGTTGTTATTTTAACATTTAATAAATTTTATTAACACTTATGATTTATTTAAACTTTGAATCTACATGTAGTAGCTGCAAATTCTATAAATATTAAGCAGATTTTAATATGTTTAATAACTCTTAGAAAAGAAGTCATATTAGGAAGATTTTAAAAACAAATTGCTATAAAATTATATTCTTAAACTTTAAATTACTTTTTCAGGTTTTGAACTAGTTTTCTCCAAACAAGATCATGATCGGATATGAAATGTTGTTCTTTGTCAATCGTATTATTTATTATTTTTGTGTTAACTGTAAAAAATGAAAAAGCTTTATAAAAATTTTATAATTTATTTGTCTGTATTATTACTTTTTAAAAACACAACTAACGTAAAACAATAACTATTTTGCAGTCATTGCCAAATTTAGGCCTCTGGTCTCTAAATTTGTAAGAATACTTAACGTCAAAAGCTAAAAAAAAAAACCCCACCTTAAAATTTCTATATGATCTACAGCCTTCAATCTTTCGAAATACTTTGAAGATATATATAATTACAAAAATATTATATTTTATTTAATTTTGCATATTGAATAGAATAACCACAGTTTTTATCTCTTTGAAATACACTACAATAAATTATGATTTCAGAAATATAAAATGACTTTTTAATGAGTTTTTGTTGTTTGTGAGGCGAAAATCGTGTTTCAAATTGAAAATGTCCGTTAAATACATCGGTATAGTGTAAATTTTTGTAACTTTAATATTGAAAAACGCTGACACTCTACTTGATATTATACATATAAAATGGAAGACCACCACACAAACCTCCCCACTTGAGTTTTTATACTCTTTATTTTTAGTGACAAATAAATTTCATTGTTGCAAAAGTTTAAACTGGGGGTTCTAAAATAAACTCTCTGCCTCGGAAACCAAAATTTACACCTGATTGCCACACCTTGCATGAATAATCAGTGTTCAAAAAGTTGTATGAAATACCTGAAACCTAAACAACAGAAACATAGCAAGATGCGCCATCTAGTGGGATACTTACTAATCTAAAACGGATTTGATAATTCAGCAACTTCAACATACTCATACTAGGAAACTTCCTGCCATACTTAAATTTTGCTTAACTTAAAATTCTTTTGCTGAAAAAGGTAACGGAGACTTGTGAAAATTGGTGCAACTATCCTGGATCCATCTCCAAGCTCTGCTGAATACCAGCCGCCGCAGAGTAGGACGAAAGAGGTGAAAACCTGGTCAAAATTCAGAAGTGTATTTATTGAAACCAGATGTTGATAGTAACATTTCTAATGAGTTTATAAAAGTATACTACCTCCTGATTTTGGCTTTATTGACAAATTTTAATCACTTTTAGATAAAAATTATTTAAATCGCGATATCTGAATTTTGTGCCTAAAATTACTCAACGAAATATAACTTTAAATGAAAGTTTTCTTTTAAAACTAATAAGGGAATTGATAACAAATATTTTACATTTGATAAAAATATTATTATTTTTCCAGAAATTTTGAAACATTACGTAACGTAATCGTTTATAAAAATCATTTACTTCAAATTGTATTGTCAGTTTCCTTTTACCAGATTTATAAAGAAATTATATACCTATGCACCCCTTAAAATTCCGCAGTAACAGTTTTTAACGATAAAATTTGTAAATAAAATTTATATAATAAGATATTTTACACAAAGCTTCAAACAAAAAAACAAACACGACAATATTTTTCGTTCTTTAGAAAAATCGTATGGTTGAAATTACTTTCAACAATCCTTTTGCTAAAGGTTAAATGGCAAAGTTATATTTCTTAGATACAAACAAAAGTTGAAAATAGGTTCGGAAAAAGCAGTGAAGAAAATGTGCACTTTACTGAAAACGCTTTTGTAACCTGTCAGTTCAAACTTTCACCCTAACAGCTGCTTTGAAAAACTCATAAAGCATCTGAAACGGGTAGAACCAGGTGCTCAAGATACTTATAAGAAAAACCTAGACAGTCAGTAATTTGTCTAATAATTTAATTAAATAGGAACATTAAAAAAAATAAAAAATCTACTTTTGGCAAGTTTTTTCTTCGTTCTGCCTCACTGTACAACGGCCAAACAAATCCAAAGTCAACAACACATATCAGAACCAAAACAGCTTCCTCTAGTAGTAAGAAATAGGAATACATTTTATTATGCTTCTTCTGACTTCGATTGCCATTCTTATAAAGCTTGGAGAATTTCCAATTACAGGTAACAATTAATAAAATACTGCTTAAATTAAGGAAAAAGTGAAGAAATAAAGACAATAAAAATTTTAATATTTTTTAATTGTTTTTATCAACATACAGCACAAATTAAACATCGTTGTTAATTACAATTATTACATAAAAATGAAATTTTCTCAAAGTATAAAAAAAAAAAAAAAAAAATAGTAAATTGTGCAAAACTTTAAGGTGTTTTGTAAACCAACAGTCTCGATATTCCACGAATATAGTACATGTAGTATTTCAAAAAATGGTATTTGAAGACACACCGAGTTAATAAAAAATTACAATGTAAGACATCAATGTATATAAAAAAGTAGTTCAAAACATTTATACTGATACATATAAGTAAACGATTTATAGGAATTGCAGATATTTCGTTGATTATAAAGATAAGTCATGAACCCATCCATATATTCCTAACTTGGGACGATTTGGGAACTTTTCCCTGACATTCTTACATAATAAATAAAACTGCTAAGGTGAGGTGATTAGCTATGCCAATAGTGTGTCAAATCCTCAAATAATATGATGAGGTTGTTTCCAATTTATCATAAAAAAAGGTACATAAAAAAGGTTTCCTTTTTCTAAGGTAAAAAAAGGTTTCCTTTTTCTGATATCTTTGTTTTCACGTACAATCATTGTAAATTCTGGCATACGATGTTTCTATACTTATTTGGTACAACATATTTTTGGAAAATGTTTTAAAGTCTTAGAAACCTAATTTCTTTATTTAATACACATATCCAAATAACATAAAATATTGATTACATTGTGACAAGTACGTAGTTCTCAGAAAAATGTGTTAGAAAAGTTTTTCATAAGGCAGTTTCTGTGCATCTAGGCACGCCGAAGCGCCTCATATGTTCTGATGACATCTTTATCATCTCAAATAAGGAACATAATGCAATTGGTGGTTCCTTTACTTGAAAAATTTATCAAGACAATGAACAAATCAAGAAATTGATACCTACTATTTTTTTAAATTAAACATTGGTGTCATATTTTTTTCTTGAAGGAGATTGTACTCTTTCTCTCTAAATTAAGTTATTGTAATTTTTCGGAAATTAGCAATTTTAAGTAAAAATTTTGTTTATGTACATCATTGCAACGGTCTTTCATCAGTAAAGGAACACAGTTGAGATTTTTTTCTACTATTTTGTCCTTCTTTTCCATTTTTTCTTTTATGAAAGTTTTCAAGAGTATTTGAAACAAATAAAGTACTGAAAACAACTTTATGGAATATCAGTCAAATCCCGTTAACGGGAAATCGATGGGGCCGCTGAAATTATACGTGTTAACCGAATAAATTAACGTTAAGTTTCAAGTACGGAGAACTGCGTTTACTTCGCGTTAAAAGGAAACTCGTGTTAAGCAATTTCGCGTTAACTATAGTTTTGATATATATTAGACTGTAGAATTGAGTCCATGCTTTATAAATTACAAATCGGTATAACTTCAGACCTTTTGAAGAAACCGTTTCAAACATTATATTCTAATTTACTCGTAGGGTCAAGTTGAGAATAAGTAATATGTTAATTTTTAAAAGGAATCAAACCAATAAAAGTACTTTTTTTTTTTTTTTTCTTCAAATATTTAAAAACAGTTATTAATTTGCAAATATATAATAAATTAAGTATATTTGTTCAAAAATTGCCTATTTTTGTTGGTCAAAAAATTATTTATCCATATCATATATATAAAAATGTTACTCTTTATATTTTATTTCTGAATTTTTTTTTTTTTTTTTAATGTAATATTTAAAATTTTGACATGAGATAATGTTATTTGATGTGTAAACATCTATGAGAACGAATCACAAATTTAAAAATCTTCTGTCTCGCATATTTCCGCTTAAGATGGATAAATCTGGTTACATTAAGAGTACTTGATATAAAAACACCTAGGAGGGGGAGGAGAGGGAAAGGGGAATATATTACAAATTAGCCATACGATTTCCTTACTTAGAACAAGACACTAATTTTAGAAAGTTAGAGACGTTTCTAAAGTATTCAATGGTCATTAGAGGGCGTAATGAACATTCGGAAATGTGAAGAGATTTAATAGTGCATTCAATATACTTTATGTATGATTATCTGAGCTTTAAGTATAAAACTGTCCCAAGTTCAATTCAAGTATAATGTTGCACTTTACAACATCAATTTCAAGTGTGGTGTTAAAAGAGAAAGGTACTGAAGAATTTTCCAATTTGAAAATATCGCAAACATAACAAATTGCCTATTGATTTGTATTAAGACGATGGCTTAAGTTATCAGCTAATGGATTTGTATACTAATTAACTTTCATTAAATTAAACTTATAAAAGCCTTCAAATATACGAATTTCTTTTCAAGAACAGTTGCAATATCTCTAATACAGCATCTTCGAAAAGGATATGTTGCAGACCACATAAGATTTTGGGATAGGTTTCGTCATCAATATGGTAAAGTTTTAGATAAATATAAATCATATTTGTTTAAAATATATTATATCACTTAAATGACAATCATCGATTAATGTCAGCTACGTATAAATTTCTTTCGGAAAAGGCCTTCTAATTTTGAAATGACATAATTGCCAAACTTTAAAAGACAAGTGGAATGTTGATAAACAGTTTAAAAAAAATTAAATTAGTTAATATTGAAATTTGGCAGAAAATTGTTTTTAAATGCTAATATAAAGGAAAGAGTTATCGTTCACTCTCATGAAAAAGTACCCTATGCTTCTTTTATCAGTTAGTGCAATCTAAACGGCATTATTATTATTTTTTTAAAAGAAATATCACCTTTTTTAGAAACTATTTAGTACTTTAAAGTCACCAATTTTTTTATGTTCAAATATTTATAGATAAAATGCAAGTCTAAATAAAGCGGTTAACAGTTTAAAAAGTATATTGTCCTTTCAAAATTTGGAAGTTATGTCATTTCAATATAAAAGATTCCCTTCTACAAATACCTATATATAAAGTTTTGTAGATAACACTGGGAAATTGTATAATAAATAAAGTCAGATAGTTGTAAGTCCGAGTTTCTAGTTTTGGTATGCTTTTAGTTAATTAGAAACTGAGTTCGAACAATCTGGCATTAAATAGGACTTTATCCTTCAGTATTTGGAGAACAACATTATCTACAAAACTGTATCTATGTAGATAGTGTTTGGCAAATAGGATAAACAGTTATTTTCTGTACATAATTAGTTACATATATTACAATAATTTGACACTTCGTATTACAAACTTATAAATATAAGGAACACTTTGGGAAGTCAACCACTCCCTTATTATCAGCTTAACATTTTTCCTCTGTAATACTTATTGACAAGCTATAAAAAGACGTGTGATAAAAACAAAAGTGTTTTTTTTTTTTTTTTTTTTCTGATTCAATCTCATTCAACATTTACTTTTCTTTAACGTTTACATTACGCCATCAAAAAACATTTACTTTACGTCATCGGCAGTGACTTTCTTTTAAGTACATAAAAGAACTATAAATTAAAGAAATATTCATGATGGAATAAATATTTTTTTATAAAAATGCAAAAACTGTTTTTTGCGTTATTTGAACTTAAGGCCAACATTTTTTACGATTTGATTAGTGTTTATGCAGTAGAGTCTATCACGTTTTAGAATAGAACATATAGCAAAAGCTCTATTGTTTTATTAATCAATATAACACAGTAAGGATCAATAACATTAGAAAAAAAAACTTAAAAAAAATCATCTAGAACTTAACCTGGTATTACCTTATCCAACTACATTTATTATAATGGATATAATTGCTGTTTTTTGTATTCTAAAAATTAATTATCACAAATTCATTTAAAATATTCACAGAGGAACATTAAGCGGAAAAATCACTTACGATGGTAAAACCATTTTATCAGATTTTTTTTCCTAGAAATTAAAGAACAAAATGTACCTTTGTTCCTGTTTGGAAATAGTGTAAATAGTCTTGTTATTTTATTTAACTGTAACTCTCTATGCTTACTTAATTTTGAATAATTTTGTAATTCATCATGATTTGAGCTCCTTGTCGGACATTTGTTATTCACCATGTTTTAAATTCTATTATGACCATTTGTAACCACAGCATCGCTGTTTTTGTTAAGTTTCTACTATTTGTTTGTCTGCACACTGTGCCCCCTCAATTGATTTCTTTCATATGCCTGTAACACATTCGATGAATAGGTAAAACGTCATAGTACAGGTACCCAGTAAATAAAGAATATTTAAGCTATTTAATCTCTATTCCAAATTTTTAGTTGAAATGTTTTACGACTTTCTTTTCTCTGTCAACGAAATTAGTTTTAAAAATTATTGAAACAGCATTGAACTTTCACAAAACTTCTAAGCATATTTGAGATGTAAATATCAGTATTAAAATTGTCTTTAAAATACATGAAATTTGTAAATAACATTTCCAAGGTAATATACAATTAGTAGCTTTACAAACACATTAACAAGACCAAATTAATCCATAAATCTCGAAATACAGTTCCTTTTCAGTCATTAAAATTTACATTTCATCACTTATAATACATTTTATTGCAAAAGGTGAAACTGCGATTACCATGTATTTATGCAAAAAATAAATTAAACAAATTCGGTTTTTTTTCTTTTCTTCTTTTTTTTTCAAATTGTTTCTTTAATTTAAATGTTAGTTTATTGGGATATTTCTTTATAACCGTTTTCTCTTCAATAAATCGTTTTGCAATACTCAGGATTATTAGAACTCATTTGTATGTATCCTCTGGTTCAAATGAACACACATAATATTAACACTTTATATAGGATGAACCCAATACATCAAAATATTTTAAAAGCCTTCAAGTTGCGAACTATTAACAAAAAGACGATTTCCCTTTCACAAAACGTACAGAAAATATAGTTTGAAAAAATCCTTTAATATTAACAATGGCGAGATACAGAAAAATTCTTATGCATCTCCATTTGTTGTTGAAAATATGTGCTATGCGTTTTTTATTTTTTTTATTTTTTTATTTTTAATTTGGTGTTCTTCTTTCCCTCCTCTTAAAAACATATAGTTTGTTTTTTAACCAATAGATGAAAAGCAGATATTTGCAAGTAACTCTGTTTTGTTATTTAAATAGCCGCGTTCACAAATTAACCGATTTTACGAATCTTTCCGAAAAAGCACGATTCCGAGCAATTTTGTGTTACACCCATGGTTCTTACAATTGTTCCGGATATATCGATTTTCAAATTTTATATTAGAAATGTAGTCAATCACTTTTATGGAAAGATTCAGGAAAGATCAAGTAAAGTCACAGATTTTTCACAATCTTAGAAAAAAGTAGAAAAAATTAGTATTATTTAAGTAATTAATATTCCACAATTTTAGTGTAAACCAGTCGTAAGGTTTAAAAAAAAAATTAAAAAAAAAAAAAAAAAAATTGTGAACCTTTGCTTTGAAACAGTTTCTTTCAACAGACAATACAGTTACTCAGTGGTCCCAAATTTCTACTAGAATTTTTTAGTTAAAATTCATTTTTCGTACAAAATAAATAAAAATTAATCACCTTTTTTCTTTAATATACATTTAAATGCTTTTTTAATGAATACACGTACAACTCAGAGGATTTTCTTTAATTTAATGTTAGAATTTCAAACTTTTTGGCAGTATACCAGATTTAAAAATGATGAATTTTTTATATAAACTTTTTTCCCCGTTAATTCTTTAATTAGGTAATTGCAATTAAAATGACTAATTAGGATGTTATTCGAACGGTCGTAAATAAATTGTGATTAACTTAGAGGTATGATTTTTATTTCAAATAAAAGATATTATATTGATGCATGTTTCCATAAAGAATTGGGAATTTGGCTTCAATATTTATTTAAATATAAATTCTTAAATAAAAAGTTTGAAAAAGTACATAGTTTTTAACAAATAATTAAGATTAAAATATCAATATCAAAAAATGCGTTTATAACAATATATATTAGAATTTTTATGGAAACATATTCACAACTATTATCTACGAAACATAATTTGAATTTTATAAATCGGACCATTTATAATGAAGCTATATCCGTTGGCGTAAAATCATATAACAGCATAATGTCCTTCTTTAGAAAACGCTTTTTAAATTTGCTACACTAATTATTTGGATACAAAACAGATTCATAAGACCCACTGTTATTTAAAAAGTAATTTGAGTCTCGGAAAGAAAATGGCAAGATTGTAAAGATAATGAATTCGGAAATATTTTGAAACAAAAACGCATTCTTTAGTCAAATTTTGCAATTCCTTATACTTAAATGAAATTTAATCAAATAAGGTTCCATAATTACTATTCACAATACTTTTACATCATAATCTTTGTTGTACAAATCGTTCCTAAGTTAGTACCTAATAAATAAATTAATTCAGCATGTGAATATTTCATTCACATAGCTTTTACTGTGAAACATAGGATTCAACAATAATAATAAATACATAACTTTACTATATTGGTGAATATAATTTTCTAAGAAAAAGTGGTGACACATACATTTGTCATCTCTAAAATACTTTTTTTTAATATTTTTTTTATAGTAAGAAACAATTCCTAAAAATAAATTATTTTTTGTTTGAGATGTTTAATGTATTTTTATATAAGAATGAATAAGACAATTTTTTTATTAGATGGCTTTTAATTTTAGAGTTTTTTGTAACTCAAAATTGGCACATAAAGTTTTTTTTTTCCTAAGTTGTGACTGGGACTTCAATTACTTTCCTGAAAACAATTACTTTATTGAACTAGACCTTTTTTTAAACTTTTTATTTTAACAGATCAATTACGTCATTGAGTTCAACATTACAAATGCAATTAAGGTTTATTGCACTATCTCGGTTTAATTTTACTTGGGATACACAAATATGTAATAACTTAAAAATCACTGAATTTTAAGGGAAGTCATCGAAAAATCCATTCTAACAACAATTTAGATTATTAAAAATGAGGTTAAAATGTTATATTGAAGCAGTTAATTTTAATTCGGGTCTCACAAGAAAGGCATATAAATATACAATACAATTAGAAAATAAAATTAACACAAGTACATTGCATTCGAAAAAATGGCATGTGCTTCAAAATTCCAAGTATATCAATGCAAAAGTTATTTGAATCAGAAAGCATCGTTCAGTTATAGAGCTACTTATATTTCAGATATATATTACATCATATATATTATCAGTCCTATATTAAGCTCCAAGCACGGAAATCCCGATAAGTCTTTGGTAAAGCTATCCCTTATTATATGTGCCTAAATCAATGCATTGATGGACTGTGTAGGTATTCATCAGTATTATTACAGCAGTGGATATCTGAAAATCAAATGATAAAAGGTTATATAGATTGTCACTATGTGGATAACAAACACTAAATAATAGATAAAAGGATTATATACATCACCATAACACTATGTGGACAATAAACACTAAACAACAAATATAAAGGGTGGATCAATGGTGCTTTGTATATTAAAATTTAAAAAAAAAAAAAAAAAAAAAAAACTTTTTTTAAAGGTTTGCAGAAAAATAATTATCTTTTTTTTTTTTTTTTAAGAGAGGATACACTCTTTTCTTTAAAAAAATTAAAAATTATTTTTGCTATATTAGAATTTTTTTAGACTTTTACGAAAACAATATTGTTTATATCTATTAATACGATTACTAGAGCTGAACCACGTTATAAAATGATAGGTCCACCAGGTGTTTTGAATGTTTGCCACTGGAAATTAAAAGTAGCTCAACTATTTTTGTATCAATCATCTTAAAGTTTTCCCTCGAATCATTCACATACAAAATAAGTAAATAATTTAATAAATAATAACGTTACTCGAAGTTTTCATTTGTAATTTTTTTTACGTTTCGTAATTTTTTGTCAAAATGATAAATCCGTATTTTATTTCTTGACGAAAATTGGTGAAGTTACCAAAAATTTGCATAAGTCTTGTATTTGGATGACCTTGACAGTTCACTGCACGACTTTCAACAAGTTTGTGAGTTTCCCGTTAACTCAGGGTAATTTTGCGAAATGGGTCGGAATTAGAGGTCGGAAATATTGTTAAAAATAAATATTGATACTATATCGTTGCATAGGAAAAAAATATTTTAATTTTGCGAAACGAAGTTTTTCGGTGCAAATTTCTACTTTTCATGAATTCATTCCGAAATTGTTTTAATAAATTATGAAAATTGTTTCGATAAATAAATTATATTATCAATCATAATAAATAAAATACATTTGGAAGTCAATGCATAAATTCACATTTATTTTTAAAGAAGCTATTTTGAAAAGCAGTTTACCACATATTTTGCTGATAGAGATGTTTTTAATATCTAAAATCAGTTGTCAAATTCCAGGCACAAGTTGGCAACAGAAACGGTGCTATGTTAATGACTACTAATAAATGATCTTATCTTTCCGTTACATTATGTCTTCTTTTTGGTTAGGGTGCCATTTTAACTGTCTCTTAGCCCAGTCCAAACTTTAGCTTTGAAATTTTTGAAAAGGGAATAAAGAAAATCGAAAAAACACATGTAACTACAAAATGATCATCAAAAAACTAAAAATGTTTTAAATTATCGATACATCGATGACTCGTATCAATACTTTTAGTATCGTTATTTTTCAAAAAATATCATCGTATCGATATTTCGCCGACCTCTAGTCGTAATCGAAGCTTGTCGTTAAAGGAGAGAGGTAAAATTCTTGCTTTTAAACAATATGGACAATCAAACAGTGAAATTACCAGACTTTTAAATTAGTCACATGATGTAGTTAACGACTTTTTGCGGCTTGGTAACGCTTATGATCAAACGAAAATCCTTTGGAAAACCAACAAAACTTACTCCACGTATAAGAAGACTGCTCTTAAGATCCCTAAAATCAGGTAATACAAGATTTTTTATATTAGACCGGCAACAAAATCCTTCGATATCTATATCAGCCGTATTTAGAGCTGTAAGAAGACACGCCATGTTAAAGTTCACGAAAAGAAAAGCTACTCCAAACCTGATAGAATTACGTAAAGAAAACCGCTTCAAATTTGTACATGTTTTTATGACTTGGCAGCATAATTGGCGTCGAGTAATATTCAGTGATGAAAAAAAAATTAATATTTTCGGGCCAGACGATTGCCAGTATTATTAGTATGACCAGCGTAACGAGAGAGCGATTGTCTCGAAAATATAAGCTGGCTGTGGCTCAGTTATGGTATTGGCTGGATTCGGATGAGGTGTTAAAACTGATATAGCCTATATAAATGCTATAGGATAACAAGAAGTATTTGAACATTATCTTCTACCCAATACAGCAAGCAATGGTGGTCCATTATTTATGTTTCAGCAGGATAACGCACCTATACCCGCGGCAAACACTTTTGAATGGGTTTTGGATAATGGTATAATTATTATCGATTGCCCACCTTACAGTTTGGACCTCAATCCAATGGAAAACAGGGGGGGGCATACTTGCATGAGCTGTTTACGCAGGAGGTAAGCAGTTCGACTGCATTGGTGATCTAAAGACTGATATATTGTCGAAATGGGAAGAAATTTCCAAAAACTATATGCGGAAGCTTGTAGAAAGAGGATTTATGGACTAATTTTGAAAAAAGGTGGACAAGTTTCTTAGTGATGCTCATTTAACTGCTTTTTTCTATTAATGGACCTATCATTTTAAAACAGTGATTTCTCATTTATATCTGTTTTTTTATTCAAATACTTTTTTGGCGTTGAAATTTTTATACAAAGTTACTTTTGTTCAGTTTATGCATTAATTCAAGTGTTAATAAAATATCCATCCCTTTTTTTAACAAGAATAATTAAGTAATTGTAGAGTAAACCTTTAATTTCGTAACCCACTATAACTTAGGTGTTTGTTTTAATCACACCTTTATATTGAAAATTAAAAATATTTTTGTGCATCTTTCAATACCATTGTTCACAATTTTACCCTGCTGAAGATAATTTAAAAGATAAGTATCTATCTACTTAAATTTTCTTTCTATAAATGCGTAATGGTACAGTACCCCCACAAAAAAACAGAACGATGGCTATATCTTCGGTTCTAATTATCGTAGAATCTTAGGGTTTGCACCAAAATGTTTTCCTTGCGATTTTCTATATATCTGATGCAATTTTTTTTTCTTGAGGGACCGTTTACTAAGTAAAAGTAACGCTATCTTCGAAAATTTCAATACGAACCCTTATTTTTTATCATTTCATTCGATTCAGAATACATCATTTACTCTATATACCAAATTTCAATGCATTATGTTGAAAAACACGTCACTTATGAGCGAAAATATTTCGACCATTTTTTGACCGATTTTCAGGGAGAATTTCCATAAAACGAAAGGTATTTTTAAGGTTCTTCACAGCGGGAGAAATCGAACGGTTAATGTGGCGCGTTTTAAAAAGAAGATTAAAAAATACAAGTATTAGTCTAAAATTGCATAGAAACTACTTGGATTTATAGTGTCATGTTTAAGATTAATACAAAAATAGCAAGTAAACGCAAAAGTAACATAATTTATTTACAACATTAAAGATGTGCATTCTTCACACGAAATAAATAAAATATCGAAAACTGTAGTTGCAGAAATATAACAAATACTACTAATAATTAGAAAATTAATAAATACTAATTGTAGGCATTAGTAAACAGTATTTAGCAAAGCATGAATATTTTACAGAAATATTTCACTATAAACACAAATGTAACTAGATCGTTGAAATTATTTATAAAATGAAAAAGTCACATGATTCAGTAAAATTTTTAAAGGATTGAAATTGCTTTAAAAATGTTGTTTTAAATAAATAGAATTTAAGAAAGCAAATTAAAAAAAAAAAAAATTGATAGTTTACAGAAAAAATAATTAATAATTTAAAAAACTAAAAAACACGCTTTAATAGAAAATCAAACTAAAAAGTAGAAAATAATCAATAGATTAAAAAACTAAGAAGCATGCTTTAATAGAAAAGTGAACTAAAAAGTAGAAGATAATTTTAAATAAGTTTGAAATAAGAATAGAAAGAAGAATAGAAGAAGAAAGAAGAATAGAAGAATATTTATTTTATCGTAAAAAAGCGTGGGGTGCTTGATGTCAATTTTTGTAAATATTTAATGACAGATATTGGTAAAAGTAGAGCCATTATGAAAATATCTTAAAAAACACCCCAAGCTTTTTTATGATAAAATAAATATTTCTTGTTAATCACTCTATTCTTATTTCAAACTTATTTAAAATTATCTTCTACTTTTTAGTTCACTTTCCTATTAAAGCGTGTTTCTTAGTTTTTAAACTATTGGTTATACAATAATTGAACGTTATGCGATTTTCCACACCTCTAGTTTACCTTGAATTAATCTTTGATATAATGAGTTTAGTTTTCAAATAGTTTTCAAAAGTCGTCTACTATACGGTCCCTTCAAGTGAGCGTTTTTTACATTTTCTCTAAAAAATCGAAAACTAAAAGTCAAAATGGAAAGAAAAAAAATTATGGGGGGGGGGGGGGTTTAGACCATGGTAAATCTAATGAAAGCAAAAAAAATATATGTTTCTATTCAAAAAAAATAATTTAATTGCTTTATTAATTAATAATTAATTATTAAAAAAGATATTGATTCAAAAGCTGATTGCTATTTATGTTTAGTCATTTACAAACTACCTTTTGAAAAAAAAATACTGAAATATATTAATTATTTAAGTATTTATGACCAAAAAACCAACTTTTTTATTTAACATTAATTTATCATTTTCTTTTTATCATTTAAATTACAAACCATTCATTAGAAAATTACGAATTTTTGTATTTCGCATTCTTTTTTAATGCTGAATCCAAATATGGAATAATATTATGAGGTTGCTATTGAACTTTTTAAAGTTTGGTTCTGTTTTAATATGCAGATGACCCCTCATGATAAAAAAAAAACTACATACAATTATTAAAAACCTTTCACGATTTACAACGGTACCTTTTCTTTGTTATTTCAACAATGAGAACAAAAGATATAGCCATCGTTCTGTTTTTTTGGGGGGTACTGTACAAGCAGAGCACTTAAAAACAAATTTATTATCAACTTTTTGGTTTTGTTTCCACAATAAAATAAATGTTCTTTGAATCTAAAGTTTATTGAAAAAAAGTACCTAAGGTGCTTTCAAATATTTTACAAACTTACAAAAATATAAGAAAAATGTAGATGAGTTTCAAGCAATAGAAGAAAATGAATTAAAAATCGTATTTCATTTTTAGACCCACATCTCTTCCTCCTTAAATTTAAAAACAATTAGCTCTAAATGAAAGCACATACAACCCTGTCTCTGATTGCGAATTATTATATTAAATTTACAGAACAACGTTATTAATAGGAAAAATATTTAGTAGAAACCACACAATATTTGCAAAATTGCAAAAAAAGTGCAGATAGCGCTACCTATGATATTAACTTTTTTTTTACTTTAGCAACTTCGACTTTTTTTTTTTTTAGTTTATAATAATGTTCGATCATTTCAAACTTTACGAAGGTTTTTTAATTTTAACAAGTTTTGATATGAGTTACGTCTTTCGCAACTCGTATCAAATTTTTAGAAAGAGTACAATTTTTAATTTTTTTTAACTGATTGTCATAGGAACCGCCAGGAAAGTTCAAGGTGAGGTGCATTTGCATCCAACCCCTCTCCCGCCGCTTTTGGAAATTAAAAATAAAATTGGCAAAATTCATAGAAAAATTATGTCGAATATGGAACTTAAAATATTCTTTTGAATATTAAATTAATGTACAACTAATAATTAACATTTCTTTAAGAAGTCGAACTAACATTTAAAAAAATCAAGGTTTGGAAAAAGAAACTTGTATCTCACAGTATACGATCTGCATCTCTCTGCAATTAATCCAGACCGCGCCCATGATGGAAAAATAAAAGACAAATCGACAGATATAGAGAGTAAAGTTGAAGTTAACATTTATTCCTAGGAATAAACAATAATACCAATATCAAAATATCTATACTTATATTACTTAAAAATGCTTTTAATAAGTAATGTATCTATTGCTAGCTGTGTTTACTTAATAGAAGGACCAAAGATGAGTTCGGATGATTATAAGTGCGAATAGAAAACGTGATTATATGAGACAAACTGCCATCGAATGCGCAGCTATGCATATTGGCATTCCCTCTAATTTACATGTCAACACATCGAAAGGTAAAGAGATCCAAAGATGGATATTCTCATAGGGGTAAGTTTGTTAAATCCGGACTATTTGTGCTTACTTTCGTTAACAGTCTTTTTTATAACTAACTTTCAAACCGTCTAAAGGTTCAAAGGTCCAAACAGGGGTATGCTTACATAGTGCTCAACTAGCTACAACCGAATTGTTTGCTGGTGCAGCATTTCTTATAACAACCAGCTTTTAATTCCCATTGGTCTAAAGAAGTATACTCTTACATTGGTCCATAAATCAAAACTGGACTATACGCTAGTGTGGATATCAGTAACTCTTGTTACCAGTGTTCATCAAGACTAAAACTAAAGTCTATCGGTTCAAAGAGACATACCCTTAATGGGATCACCAAGCTAGAACTGGACTGGTGTGCATATCAGCACTTCTTAACGCCATCAACTTGCCACTAGACTAAAGCTAAAAGTACAACGGTTCCAAGAGAATTAGCCTTACTGTGGTCAAATAGCTATTTAGTTTTATCAGCAAATCTCATTACCACCAACTTGCAACTCCACTAAAGCTAAAATGTCAATCTATCCAAAGAGGATTACAGTGGCCATTTAGTTAACATCGGATAATACCGTGGGGCATAAGCAATGTTTAGTACCACCGACTTTTAACTAGACTAAAGTTAAAAGTTCATTGATACAAAATAGTAAATGAAATAGAACCGGGCAACAGCAGCAGAACCATCACTTATTATTAGTTTTCAACCTATCTAAAGGAACCTGAAAATTAACAATTGACTAACTTCTGTCGTAATCTTCAAAATGCGGCGTGAAGTACAGAGTGACAACCACTAACAGCACTGCGATGACGATGATAGTGGTGCTGATGGCTACCACCACACAAGTAGCCCTGCTCCGCTCCTCCTCGACCGCAGCGCTTGCCATCCCTTCTTCGACGTCACGCTTCTTCCGCTTCCGGTGCTGGCGTTTCCGGTCGTCACCAGAATGGTGGGAGGACTTCTGGGACTCGTTATCCTTAGTATGAGAGTGTCTTGATTTAGTGCCAGGTGACCCATGACCGTCTTTGTTACGTTTAGGCCTATAGGTAGAAAAATGTAAATTTTTACAATACATTACTTATATGCAATAAATGGGTATTGTACGTTTATGTCTATAGGTAGAAAAATGAATATTTTATAAATACATTATTGAATATATGCATTAAATGGAGCAACCAATACCCAAAATTATTTGAAAATTACTTTTGTAAGACTCATGATCATATTCACATTCAAAGAACAATTATAGATGAGAGGCTAATTCAGGTATCGACTTCGCTATCTGTACGAAGTTCAAACTTATGAGATGAAATAAGTTGTGGTAGGTACTTAAATTTGGGGAGGAGAAGGTACCAGGAATATTACAATAAAAATGTGTATTGATGTGCTCGTATAATTTTTTGGAAAAATTAACAACTTTGAGATGGAAATAAAAGATAGCTGTAGTCAACTGAAAATAAATCGTTTCTTTTAGAGTTTTGTTGATTTTTTTTTTTTTTTTAAATAAAATCTTGATTTAAATTTGTCAGAAAATACTTGAAACTTTTATTCAGTAAATGAATACATTTTATCCACAGAACTCCCAAAGCAGGCGATATTAATGGTTTTTATTGTTTTTGCTTTTTTGCAATATCGCCTCATTTAATGGAAGCATTAATCTGGACATAAATCTTAGGAATATCCTCCTGACAAAATGAACAACTCTCCCCTTTTTAATTTGTTTATTGTGTTATACAGTTTTGTAAAAGTGTCATTTGTATTTTAAGAAAGGGATTTAATTCATAATAAAACATGTTTTTAGAGTACGGGCTTCATATACCCTTGTAATTAATATCCAATTATGAGTTTACAATGTAAATATTTTCAATGTATGAAGATGCATTTGAATATATACATATTTTAGGGAACATTTATTTATTAATAGGGAATTAATTAGGAAACAATTATTTAATTATTAATATTTTCAATGAAAATTTTTTTTTTTTTTTTTTTTTTTTTTTTTTTTTTACCTTAAAACAATTAAAGCATATTTAATGTATATTTATTGAATGCATTTAAGGATTTGGAAAAGTTACAACAATTATGAATTATGAAAAGCATTTTCTAAAAGCACAATATTATTTCTGTGAGTTCAAGTGGTTCGATTAAGTAGGGCGTCGGTATCACGATCAAGACCATGAGATCAAACCAGAGTACTACTAAAGCACGGGCTTGTAGAATTAAAAGTGGTTGATGTAACACGCTACATCCATCGAAACCTCCTTTGCCCTTGTTAGGTATTGCATGGATATAGGAAAAGAGAGACGCTCGTTCAAAAGTAATTGCCTCGTTATCTTAACAAATTCATCCGAGGAGAGGTTATTGGATAATGTTATTACATTTTGAGGTTCCGCATGGTCCTCGATTACTTCTTACATTAGAAAATCACTCAACCAATATCATTCATTAATGCTGTTAGTTAAAGCTTTTGTTATTTTCCTTCTTTGCTGATTTTACAAGTTTTCGAATTCAACGATGTTAATTAAAATCATGTAAACGATTAACCAATTTTGTGCTCTGCGATAAATTGAATTTTAACCCTTTAACAAAGTTGGTAAGAAAATTTGCCAATTTTTTTTTTTTTTTTTTTTTTTTTTTTTGTAAGTTAATTGCGATTGTGGTTCCACTTAATGTGTTTTCAAAATCATAAAAATAACTTTCCAAAAAATCCTGAAACGGTCCAAACATATTCTAAATCGGCGTTTACCACTAACTTTTAGAGATGGGTCTTCTACAAAAACGGCAATGTTCCGTTAGGAGGTCCGATCCTTGGCATCACCTTAAATCAAAAACTGACTTGAAGCTATAGCACCAAAGTTGCCATTCGCAAAGCCAGTGCCATCAGGGCAAAACTTTGGCCTCTACTCTCCCTTTTCACCTTAAAAAGAGGCTTTACGAAAGCACAGTTAGACCAGTCCTCACTTATGCAGCTCCAGCCTGGATCACTGTTTCCAAGTCAGACATCACCAAGTTACAGAGATTCCAGAATAAGACCCTCAGACAAATGGTCAATGCCTCGATCTTTGTCAGGAACTCCCTCATCCACACTGATCTCAAGATTGACCTCATCCATCATCACCTCTTCAGACTTAGCATTCCATTCTACAAGAAAGCGTCCACCCCAAACTACATCATCTATGACTCCCTGAGATACCAAGTCCTCCCTGAAGATGCCCTCATCCGTCCCTTCGCCGCCCTCATGTCCTCAGATGCCATCATCTCAAATGCCTTTATCAAATGAAGTCATCATCAATTCACCTGCACCTAATCATCTGTATTTAATCACATCTATTTCTAACCAAATTTATCATCGTACTCTGTTTAACCAAGATTGTTCTGTTTTATCAATTGTGAAATATTGTACTCACCCATATATCCTAGACCTGCCTCACGGCACCGATTGTTAGTTATTAAGTTTTAAAAAATTTCTCATCAATTGTATTATCGTACTCATCCCAATTCTATCTGCGTTCATCAGTTGTGACAACACTAAACTCATTGTAACCCCAAGATCTGCCTATGGCAACAGTTGTTACTTGTTAAGTTTTAGTTGTTAAGTTTTCGTTACTGCCTTTGGCCATGTTTGTTCGTCCTAGTAAGTTTATTTTTGTCTTCTACTCTCAAGATTTGTAACCATCCAAGTGTAACCCCAACCAGTTTTGAATGGGTATAGTGCCTTCGGGCCATCAACCAGAAAAATAAATTTATTTAAGCTTATTTAAGCTTCGAAGTCCGATGTCAAAGCAACAAACATGCAACTGTATATTATGTTGACAGACCTTTGGCTCGTTTTCGATCTCTCACAGCTCCGTTTCTATTGGAGCTAGAACCCTAATTATTTTCCATCATGTTATGCCGGGTGCATTTAAGCATAGTTCACATTATTTCAAACCATTAAAAAGAATAAGGGGGCGCCATTGGCTGATCAGTTGTTTTCATAAAAGTCGCCAACACGTGACAATGTTTACAGTGCTAACACAGAGAATTAAAGCCGTTTAAATTTAAAGTCGTTTCTATGTATTAAATCTTAACTTTAGGAACTGATTTTAAAACTGAGAATGTTTTATAAATGATAATTTTTTCTGATTAATGTTTTATTCCAATTCAGTATAATTAACTGCTTTTAACAACAAAGTACACCTTTTGAATATTTATCAAGGAACATTTTGCAGCTGGAATAAAATTTTGAAACAACAACTTCAAGTTTGATATTTTTTTTTCTTTTTTGTAAACATTTAGACCTAAAAATAAAAAAAAATAAAAAAAATCGCGTGAATCAGGAACTCGAATACTATTTCTGAAAATATCAATTCTTATTAATTTATTAATAATCATTTGTTTTTTGCCATTATAAAGATGAAACTAAAATATTTCTGAATGAAGGGCCGCATCAACGCTCCTATGTGACAATGGTTACTGTATTGATACGAAGAATATTATTGTTTTCTTTTATTCTATAAGTAAAGAGTTCGGAAGATGTTTTTGGATGACACTCATTCCTATATTTTAAATCATGAATTTAGGAGCTGAATTTCTAATATAAAACTAATTTATAGTACAGATTTTTTGATAAAAAAGCATCTATAGCTATGATTAAAGGCTAGCTATAATTTAAATGTAAGCAACAAAATAAAATATAAGCATAATATATTTTGTTTTTCTTTTTTGCCCATCCACAAAGTAAAAAGAAACATAATATTTTTTGACTTAAAGCGTTTTCCATGAATATTAATTCTTACGAAACCGAAAGAATTCATAACTTTTCTAATTCCGTTTGTGTCCAGCGTAAAGTTTATTTTCATTAAAACAAATCAATTTTAATTCTTTGATATTTCTTTCTTGTTAAGATTATTTGGCACTGTTTCAAAGAAACTATGTTGACACACAAACTTCTTCCTGAAATTAAATTCATATATAATAAATCTCTATAAAATGAATAGTCACAATTAAATGTACATGTATAAATAAGGTATGTGGAGGGGGGGATGCTTGATTCTCCATTGAATAATGGAAAATTTCATTTTAATGAGCATAAAAAAAAAGGTTTCCTTAGTAAAATAAACACCTACTTTTCAAAAATTGGGCTTTGTTAAATTCTCACAGATGGCGCCACTATTCAAATTTTTGACAAAAACTTTAGCCAGGGCAACAGCCAAAACTATTTGATGATTTTACCCTTTTTTTTTAATTATTATTCACATCTTGATTCGGGGAAGTGCCTTTTGTGTGATTTGATGGGTAGGATTGTTTATACCCCCTCCCCCCCCCCGGAAATGATCCCGATACTTGGGAAATTTTAGCCAGGCTTACAACTTAAACGCTTTAATATATTCAAACTATTCTTTTTTTATTCCCTTCAGCGTGAAGTGCCTTTTGTATAAACTAATGAGTACGAGGGTCTATACCCCCCATAAATGTTTCCGGAAGTTGGGAAATTTTTCCCGGTAAATGACTGATTAAAACAGGTCAATGGAATTCGAATTTTCACCTTTCGCTCACTTTCATGAAGTGACTTTAATACTTTAAGTTGAAATATTAAAACGGTGTAGTTAGAAATAAATAAAAATTACTTATTTTTCAATTAAATTGTATGCTTATCAAAGCTTTGAAAACACGCGTTTTTACTGTTTACTTAGAAAACCACTTTAAGTTTAAAATAAAGTTTCCTAGGTGTCTCGTCGGATTTGACTTATCATCACTAGCCTGATATCTTAACTACTCCACCACTAAAGCTTCCTGAATAGCTCTTAAAATAATAACAAGTCTTATATTTCAAACATAAAGTGAAAGTTGCTTTGAGACGTTTATTTTTTATATATATTTATTCGTATGTAAAGGCTGGTAATCCTCAATTTTTCGTAAAAGTAAGTAATTTGTTTGTATGTTTTACTTACTTTGTATAATTACTTATATTTTTGTATATGTATAATTGAATGTTTTTGTGTCCAAGTTATGATAGATACATATTTTTGATTATGAATTTTTTTTTAATTATTATTGTGGTAAGGAAGATTTCTTCTTAAATGAAACGAAAAGGATTTGGTATACAAATCTAAATCTCTCAACAATATTCAATCATGATATTTATTGTCACTCTGAATACAAAGAGTAGTATGTAAATCTAATGGTGTTGTTGCTTACGCCATTTTTTTACCCCTTAGAGCGACGATATTATTATTCAAGATAAAATATCCATTGGACTTATCTTACTAATTTAGAACATAAAAAAAAGCAACAAAAAGAATTTATATCTCCCAAAAAGCAACTAGACATTGTAAAAAAAAAAAATGCCCACCAAGTAAAACAATCAGTCAGAAAAAGTTGTGAAATCTAATGTTTGCCGTTAAACGGCCGCGTTTAGTTTCTTTTGGGTACTTGTACATAATGAACTAAATTGGGATTATTAGGGGGAATCCCCATAGGCAATCAGTACTTGGCGGTCTAGAGTTTTTATAAAATTAATCTCAATTCAGTACAATGGGTGCAAAGTAGCTGAAGCATATGAAATGAGATTATTCCGAAATAACTCTAGCCTGCCAAGTTCTGATTGCCTGTGGAGATTCCCCCTAAATATCCCAATTTAGTTCATTGTGTGCAAGTACCCAAAAGAAAATAAACGCGGCCGCTTGGCCACAAACATTATATTTCACAACTTTTTCTGACTGGTTGTTTTACTTGGCGGGTGTTTTTTACAGTTGTGTTTTGTGAGATATGACTTAGGTTGGAGCTTTTCGCGGGCCGGATGGTCCAATATATGTATCTTTAGTAATTATCGATTTAAAAAATATATAGCATTTCTGAAAACTAAAAAAAAAATATTGATTTTTTTTTTTTTTTTTTTTTTTTTTTCTTGATAAAATTGAAATTGATATTTGATTTTTTTTTTCAACTACTTAAAAAACGGTAATTTATATTATCAGTAAACTAAAGTCTAAAAAAGAAGTGAGTTTTTGTTCCAACGGGACAGTAGGACTTGACGTAACTTTTAATAAAAGATTTATACTGTACTTCCAGATTACACTCTTTTAATCGATATCGATATTGTAAAACGGTGGCGGTCGAAACAGTTCATTTTATTTTATGATAGAGTCGATGTCTGTAGCAGTATTTGTAGCAGTCAATCTTAATAAATTGTCCAAATGAGATTCAGTTGAGTTATTCCTGAATTCATTCCTGATGAAAATCATCTTGCTGAAAGCTTCTTCATGTAGTTTCTTCCAAGCAAGTAGTGGAGAACTCTGCCCTACATAGTTAAAAATTACTATTTTGGACTAATTACAAAATTATGTTACAGAAATGTTCATACCATGAATTTTTTTTTTTTATATTTTTTTTTTTTTTTTTTTTTTTTTTTTTTTTTTTTTTATTATTATTATTTTTTATTCTGTGCTACCGGCGGGCCGCAGAAAAAAACTGTCGCGGGCCAAATCCGGCCCGGGTGCGCTCTGTGGCTAACGCTGCTTTAAATTATCTAAAAAAACAAGGTAAAAGTTTAGCAAAAAGAAAGGTGGAAAATGACATCTTATTCATTTCAAAATCGTCTTTAATGGGTTAATAATGTAGTTGGTTCAGCAGGAAATATGATTGGAAGTTTATGAAACGATCAATAAGTTATAAACATTTCATGGATAGTAACCACATTAAATAATTAAAAGTACAAACAAAAATGTTTGGAAGCCAGCTGCAATATATTTAAAAAAAAATAAAATATTTGCAGGTAATGTTGATCTCTAAGTTAGGTTAGCGTGCAAAGAAACTCGCGCTTGGTACCACCATTGGGGCTGTACAAAGTCTGCTTTGGCTTCTATCGATACGACAATAATTGTTATAGAAATAATAGATTTAATTTTAGAGGGGTCTGTTGCCAGGTTTTTTTTTTTTTTTTTTTTTTTTTTTTTTTTTTTCAGATATGCGTACTGTTACGTCCTACTCCGAAATTTTAACAAATAAGTAGATGAGGTTCTAGTAAACATTGGAAATTGGGAATGTGGTGAAAACATCCTTTTTTTTTTTCTTTCTTTTCTGTATGACATTCAAAGTATTTTTTAAACTTTGCAAATTTTTATGAAGGAACAGATTTAAAAACTCACTACCGCAAACTTTAAACTCGACTGGTAAGGAACTAGTTTTTGCCATCGATATGTGTTTCGCCAGTGTTTTTTCACCACATATAACTTAAGTTTTAAACAACTAATTAAAAAAAATGTATTTAAAATTGATAATTCATTGCACGGAACATACTAGATTCTAAATATATCCATGCACTAATTAATTTTTGACATAATTTTGAATCTTGATGTTTTTATAAAAGAAGAGGGAAATTTCAAATACTTTTAAAACTCTATTCTATGAAAAAAAAGAAGCTATTAAAGTTATATTTACAATTCAAATAGATCCCCTACGGCGAATCATTGTTTAGATATTCAATGAAATTGAAGTTCTAAATTACAATTTTAGTTAAGACTGGTGCAATTAGACCCTAATGAAGAAATTACAATTCAATTAATTGATTAAATATATTCAAATTAATTTTTTTTTTTTTTTGCAGATTTGTTAATTTTTTTTTAATTTTGTAAGGGTGAAAAAAATTATGAATACTACGAGGCAATTTTCCAATGAAATTCTTATTGTTAGTATATTTTCTTGTGTATGATAATAATAATATTTATTTTTAAATGCAATGGTTGAAAAAAAAAGATTGATTTTCAGTTTTAAATTTTTCATACTGTTACGATCCAAGAGTTAAGTGTATCAAATAGGTGACAGGACAGTACAAGGTATAATGCATACAAGTTATATAAATCGTATTTTTATGCACAATACTGAAAACATTTCTTTTACGATAGAGTGATTGGTGTTTGCATTTGTATAGGTAATCAAGCCAAACAGAATACAATAAGTTCTATTGCTATCGAAATGCATTTTTAGCCTTTTGAGAGTATTTGAAGACAGTAACCTGAAGAAGATATCTCTAATTAGAGCATGGCTGTATGTGATGAAAATTTTGCTTTTGATATAGTTTTAAACTAAGCCCCTCTTTTCCTCATTTGAATTGGACAAGGATTAACGGTAAATAAAGCACTTTTTGTTTCCAAACAAAGCAGAAAAATCGTGCCAATACATACCACTATGTAACAAAAACAAAGTATTTGTTTATAATTTACCATTTAATCGCATTTAATTATACTGTTAAGGGTACGTACACAAATTACGTCACGCCCTAAGGATGGTGGTTTGTCGAATGTTATGGACCGTTATATTGAGATGGGTAGGGTAAGCGTTTGCTGTGACGTAATAATACCAATTTTGAAGGAAATTTTTAGTTTTAGTTAAGTTAATAAAAGTATTTTAATGACATTTGATTATACAATTTTTTTTTTTTTTTTATGTTTAAAAACAATTAGTTTCAATCATTTGACGAGATCATTTGATCAAGAATCATATTAAAAAAAGTTAATGTGTAATAAGTTGGACTTTATTTTATCTGAGTGCAAACTAAATCAAATATGTTATTTATTTAATTTAGGAGGGAAGGGTTTCGATCTATCAAACATGACTACACAGAAAAAAGGAGAGAGGATTCTGTCAAAGAGTCAAGAATTTTCTTAACATAATTTATGCATGTCCCCTAAACCAATTACTTGGGTTTGTTGTGTATTCATCCTTCTTCCCAGAACTTCGCTCATTATCTTCATAAATCTGGCTGCGTATTAACTTAGTTGTTGATAATGAGTTCTCAACAATCTGCCCAAATCTATCGGCGGAGAGACATAATTATCATTTTACGTGTATTCATCAACTTAGAGCAAACGTGCAATTCAAGGGATCTTGTGACTTAAAAAAATGTATAGGAATTAAAGTACTTGAACTTTTTAAGAGATTCTATAATTGCATTAGCTGAGTGCCTTAAATACTAATGTACTGTTTATACACAATGCCCAGCCGTAGTCCCCGGGATTTCATATCATCAAAAATTCTTTGGATGTCCTTGATAGAAAAATGTTTAATTTTCACCTTCTAAAACGAAGTACATTTCAACAGAAATAGCATTTAGTATACAATCTCCATAACTCCATAATATATAATCACTTGATTGAAAGATTGCAGTAGGGAAAATGATTGGATAGATTGATGTTCAAACCTTGTTTTGAAATCAAGTTTATATTTTATAATAAAAGTTGAGGACTAGAAATGGAAAACGACCTAAGTACCAAAAAAGATCGAAAATCTTTTTTTTACGAAAAAATGTCTTAAAAGACTGACCGAGCTACATCAAGTGGAGAACGCCCAAAGTATGAACTCCAGTAGCAATAGTTCAAATTCAATCTGGTACTTGTCATAGCCTTAAATACCAATGGGAGCGTTTCTCATTTTTCCTGAAATATTTTTTTTTTTTTTTTTTTTTTTTTTTTTTGGACCTGGGTCGTTTTTCATTTCAAGTCCTCAATTTATATTACAGTAGGAAAGATTATTTTTTAGATACTTTCAGTACTTTTAATCAGTGGTCAATTACACTTAGAAGTTGATACAAAAACTTTAGAACTATTATCAGCGCTTCCAAATTTAATTTTGTGATTATAACGGTACATTCAATAATTATGTAACATTGTCTTTACCCTACACCAACTTTGGTTTTATTTTAAACTATAAGAAACTACCCCGAATCGGAAGTTTCTTTTTGTAAAGGACTGTTGGAAGTAAACAGCTAAAATAAAATGCTTAAAATATCTAAATATTTCAATTTGAAAATTAAACTGGTAAAAATAATTAATAAATTAAATAGTTGAGGGCCCTTACTTAATATTATCTTATATCTAATTTTAAGTTTATAATTTTGATTTAATGTATAGAAGAGCCTATTTAAATATTTTTAACTGTACGACAATCGGTTTTTTACTGTTATAAGACAATCGGTGATAAGAAAAAATTAGTTTGCGGCTTTTTTGGTTAATTGAAAAATCTTCTACTTGCACAGAAACAAAAATTGTGATAGGGCTATTATTGTGTGAACAGCATTGCAATAAATCGACATCATTAAAAAAAATTATGTTTAGTTTACTAAAACCTTAGAATTCAAGAATCGTTGTATACAGTGACGTAAATTTCAAATTCGATTTTTTCCCCTATTTAAAAAAAGTATGTTAATGCTTCTAAATTAAATGAAATTAATATTTTAAAATATTGATTACAACTTTTAAATGTTCAATAATTAGTACCAAGACTGTTATTTATCATACATGCAACTTGCAAATTTGAAGTCCATTTTCCTAGGTGAATATATAAAACCGTGAATTGAATCGATAAAACTAAGGAACCGTGTGTTATGAATAAATGAAATTTTACGCTGTAAAATTTATGTAGTCTAGTTATTATAAAAGTCAGTGACTAACTTTTTCCTTCCATAATTTGAAAGAATGCGTTAATAAGAAAACACCTTAACCGGGGAAAGTTTCCATCGTTAGTATTGCTAAATTTTACAATCTTGAATTTGGTTCTTAGAAATCTGAACCTGACGTACACTAACAGAAACGTGTGTAATAGCGGTATTTTAGTGACACCCCATAACTTGACAACATTGCATTCTCATCGACGAGTTAACTGACAAGTTTCACTTCGATAAAATGACGGCAAGGGAGTTAACTAGACCTCGACTACTCTTGATCACGTTCCCGACAGTTCTCTTAATGAGGCTCCTGCATCATATTTTTAACACAGTTTGCATGGCACTTCACTTCTGCACTTTCATCCACTACGCGGCGCGCAATGCCCACTCCAATCACTCTAAAGCTGTTAACCCGACTGAAAGTTTTGAGACTAAAAAAGAACGTTGCAAAGAGTGTATTTTATACTCGTCTCATCAAGTACCACCAGTGACAAGGCAAAGAAGGACTTTGATTATGAAAAGTCAAGAGAAGTGGATAATAGGAGTTGACTCAATGTAAAGAAAAAATTTAAATGAACTCAATGGACCCATAGCTACTCATAGTCACGCATTCATACAGAGTCAAAAGTGAAGGTACACTTTCTTTCTAGAATCAAATTCCTTGATAAAAAGGAATCATTGAATGAAATTGGAAATTTTTATGTAGAACAGATGTGGCAATTATTATGTCGAAATAATCACTATAGCAAATCGAATACTGAAATATGTAAAAGGTCGACTTAAGTATTTGTGAAAAATAGTACAAATCTGCGAGTCAAAAGTGATCGTACAGCGCATTTTCTTCTTGATTTTTTTTTTTTTTTAATCGTTTCTTGAGAGTACAGTAAATTGTGTTTTTTGAAAGTTTAGGTTATTTAAGTTAAAACTTCACTTTACTTCATATTATTGATAATTATGAGAACGCGTCGCAAAATAATTAGTGAGAAAGTACATCAACTCACTAGGCGATTATAAAAATGAAGATAAATCCTTGAGATGAATAGGGAAAATGGTGAAAAAAAAAGTCGCTTGTCTGTTCATAGTATCGCCCCAAGATATTATATGACTAACTATTTAGATGTGTTCACATTCAGGGCAAGCAAAGTAATTATTCAATGTGGATGCACCCACAGTTTATCGCAGAAGTTAAACAAGGGCCGACCATTAGCACTATCGAAATTACGAGAAACATTTCCCGTGTAAAAGAATAATCGGTTTGTTCAAGTACTACATAGGTTGAGGCATCCATACCTCAAAAAAGTATAAAAAAATTAAAAAGACTATAAAATCTGAACTGTGTGTGTGTGTTGTGTGTGTGGGGTGGGGGGGGGGGGAATTTGCTGTTGCGCAATCTAAAATTGATCGTTTTGTCTACTTAGATAAACTGAAACAAAAATAATATATAAGTATAAAAATATTTGTTAACGGAACTCCTGGAACTTTCCGCAGGACAGTCAGTCAAGCACACAGCTGCAATAAAAAAGTTATGGCTCCATTATTCCACCACCTATCAACTGAATTCTACAACCCAATCCCTAGATGTGATTTCGATTAAAAATGTCTGAAGAATAACAAAGCAAAAATTAAAACTATCGCAAACAAATTATTTCTTCGAAATGTATTGAAAACGCTGAGGAAATTCATTGGGGTTTACAAAAGCAAAATAAAAAATTAGTTCATTCCATCCCCATAAGACTCAAAACCGTCATAAAGGTTTGTGGTGAGCCAATAACTATTAATTGTTACATTTTAAATTGATAAAATTAGCCAAAGTTGAAAATAATTTTGCTGTAAGGTGACTTTTGCTTCATTATTTTTTCTCTTTGAGAAAACAAATTTTTTTAAAAATATGTATTTTTCATATATGTACAAAACATTTTAAGTAAGTTAACCTTTGGGGATATATAATTGTTTTACAAAAAAGATTATCCTTTCCCTTACTTACTAAGTACACATTTGGAAACTAAGTTTTTGAAATTTGAAGGTATGCGTTCACTTTTGATGTGATACTAAAACTATAGAAATGCACTATTTAATTCTGATAGTTATATTGAATAAAGTTGCATTAAAGAAAATGAAATTTTTCTTATATTATTGAAAAACAGATTGACATTTGTCTTATTTACAAAAAAAAAAAATATATATATATATATATATATATATATATATATATATATATATATATATATATATATATATATATATATATATATATATATATATATATATGCTGGCTCAAAATTCAGTTTTCTAAATAACGTTGAACTTTTTAAAATAAATTTATAGTATGCCCTTATTTTTCTAACTCAAACCTCTAAATTTATTATTGTATAAAGAATTTATTGTTGGTTTATTTCTTAATTAAAATCATGTCTTATATTTACCTAGCTTATACTTTACAATATGTTTATTATTGAATAAAAAAAAAATTTTTTTTTTTTTTCGCAAGAAAAAGTTTTATTACTATAGCAAACTTTTACAAAATTTATCATTTTATGTCAATTCCAAATGCTAAGCTATCGGTTGCATGAACCATGGATTAAACCTAAAGTCGATTTGTCAAGAAATAAAAAAAAATTTAAAAAAAAGCCCAAACATTATCATTTCTCGAAAAACTATTGCATTCCTGAAATTATTAAAATTGTATTCTTTTCCACCGATCGGCCACTATTTCAATTAGAAATATCAGATGGGTAAAACGAAGTGGACATTTAATGCGACTTAGTGGCTCGGAAGAAAAATGACTATTCTTGGTTTTTTAAGCAATTGTATCAGCCCTGTAAGAGAATTGTAGAAAACGTGAAGGACTGTACACTCGAGGGGCTTTTAAACTCCAGGATTGCGAAAGTAGGTATAGATGTATCATCCTTTTCAACAATTTTCACAATTCTTGACGCAATTTCGGTGCCGTACCCCCAAGCTTGAAATGTTTGTGAACGATTCAGACAAAAAGACAGGATCACTTTTTGTTTGATAGTTAGGATAAGAATATAAATTGAATAATACTGTTAGAGTTGTGGCCGACCAAACGGTATAGTGGTTAGCGTGCTAGCTTCTAGAACGTGAGGTTGCGGGTTCGAGTCCCGTGTAAGGCATAGGTATTTGTAAATGTATGTTGGCTTGTCAAATGACGAATGTTTCGGCGCATAATTGCCCTCGTGTTACTGACGGCGCCAGATAATCTGAAAACAACCAACTGTTTGACTTGCATCAAAACATACATTAATTAAAATGTGGCTATAATTATTATTATTTTTTTTTTTTTTTAACTTTTAAAAATCAAAAAAGATGTGGTTATTTTTCCAGTAAATTTACTTAAACTGCATTTATCCCGGATTTGGAATTGGACCGCAATAGTATGTTTAACTAGATATGCCGGATAATTTAATGGTGAGACGAAACGTAACCCTTACACAGATAAATTAAAATTAAAAAAAAAAAAAAAAAATCAAAAAGTATTAAGGGCATACAACAAAACATAAAAAAAAAATATATTTAAATTGAATAGATCGAACATATTTATTTTGACACTTTGTTTCACAAAAAAGAAAATCAAGATGATAATACTATGCTATAAAAAGTCCATTTTATAGACGAAATTGCATATAGTATAAAAGTACATGTAATGAACCAAAATGGAGTGGGAAAAAGTTAACCCTTTTGCACTCGAAGCCTTTTTCGCGCTAAGGGGCAAGCAACTCGAGACATTTTAGGTTCGGTTGGCGTTTATGGATTTGCTTCATAGAAACTAAACACAGTCATTGGCCTTGCATCAAATTTCTGCATCAAACCTAGTGGTCCTCTCGTGTTCCGGTATCCAATCGTGTGGCGCCTGAGCGGCGCCGCTGGATTGCAAAGGGGCTTTTTTCGCGCGGAAGGACCAGCAACTCGAGACGTGTCCCACCATTTTTGGTTGATTCGTGGTAACAGATCCGATTGAAAAGAACTATACACAGTCATTGGCCTTGCATCGAATTTCCGCATCAAACCTAGTGGTCCTCTCGAGTCGCGGCATCAAATCATGTGGTGAGTGAGAGTCACCTCTGGAGTGCAAAGAGTTAATAAACAATCTAAATTTAATAGAAAAGTACCAGTTAGCAAGAGGATAAGTAAGTGTTGTGAATAATTGAAATAGTAAGTAAACAAAAGCCTAAGGGATAAAGAGCAAGTAATGAAATAATGTACGCTTTTACATGTATTTTCGTCAGTAAAAATGACTATAACTTTTTATAGGATAGTTATATTGTCTTTCTTCTTTTACATTCGATTCAGAGTCAGAAAATTCTCAACACAAAGGAATCAAATGCCTATATCAAAATTAATTTTCAGTTTCCAAAAAAACCTCTCTCCTCCCCCCCCCCCCCTTCAAAAATCACCATTCCATGCTATATATTTTTATAAACCCTTTTGCTTCTTTATTTTCCGTACAAATAAAACGTTTTCACCAAGTTACATGAATGTACTTTTTTTTTTTTTTTTTTTTAATTTTTTTATTTTAATTTTCCTCGCTTTTTAAATTTATTATATTTCATAAAAAGGACAGTAACAATTTCTGGATTTTTTACATCGTCTTGCTTTTTCTTCAATCGATTCAGCATCAAAAAATATTCAAATATATGCATCACATAGTAGAGATGCTAGGCGCCAAAAAATAGCCGAAAACTGCACTTTGTGAAACAAGTCTGTAATTTTGCACATCGATAGAAAATGTCATTCTAATCATTTTAAGAAGTGGGGCCACTCGGATTTCACTTCCGGTCGAGGCTTTATACTACTTCCAAGTTAGGCTTAAAATATGCGTTTTTTCCATTAAAATTGTTTAATTATAGGTTCATGGCCAAAAATATTAATTTTATTAACAAGTATAATATGTTAAATAGTTTTGCTTATATTAAAGAATAAAAAAAAATTTAATTTCAACAGGAAGTCCTTAATATGTGGGAAGGTATATAATAAATATACGGAAGTGCATCTCTATTCAACTCCAACAACTTGAATTACATTTATAAAACATATTCCATTTATAAAAGGGTTAATTTCGAAAATTTATCAAGTAAAAATAATATAATATATTAAATATATACCAAAATTAGAAAGCAAGTTACGATAGGAAGTTCTTAAAATTTCTATATCCGTATAGCTTCTGCAATGAACTCAAATTCGTATCGCGTATCCAAAATCTGGTGCTGTTAGTTACATCTGTGAGTTTCAATTTCAAATTATTTTTCATTCCATTAATTATCCTAGATTTGTTTATACTTTTCTAAGAGCTGTTTGTTGTTCTTTTCATTTTTTTTTTCTTTCTTTCTTTTTTTTTCTTCTTTTTTTTTCTTCTTTTTTTTTTTTTCTTTTCTTTCTTTTTTCCGAACCCCTGGCGCAGAAAATTGATTTTGTGATCATTTCCATTAGTTAGACGTCCAAACATTGGGTTCGATTTTAAGAATTTGTTTCAGCTTTTCCTAGATACTGTCTACAAACATGTTTCTTTTTATTTCACTGGTACGAGTCCATCCAAGTCGATACCCACACATGCCTTTGTATGCTGAATGGTGTTCTAATTGGTTTAAATTCTTTACATGTTTAAATCTGCATGATTGAAATGGTAGTATAGACATTTTATTTGGAATCTTGAGATACTTAAAATTCTCTAAGTATTTTTCTCTAGTCTTTCATGTGTCTTCCTGCACAAAAACATTCAAATTTGCCAGCACTGTTTCTTTACCTGTGACCGCTCAAACAATTGACTGGTACAGTACCCCCCCCCCAAAAAAAAAAAAATCAGAACGATGGCTATACCTTGCTATATCTTATCTAATATCGATGGCTATTGTTGAAATAACAAACAAAAGGTACCGTTGTAAATCGGGGAAGGTTTTTAATAATTGCATGTAGTTTTTTTTTTTTTTTTTTTTGTCATGAGAGGTCATCTACATATTAAAAAAGAACCAAACTTTAAAAAGTTCAATAGCAACCTCATAATATTATCCCATATGATTCAGCATCCAAAAAAAATGTCCAAATACAAAAATTCGTAATTTTCTATGAATGGTTTGTAATTTAAATGATAAAAAGAAAATGATAAATTAATGTTAAATAAAAAAATTGGTTTTTTAGTCATAAATACTTAAATAATTAATATATTTCAGTAATTTTTTTTTTTTCAAAAAAATAGTTTGTAAATTGCCAAACATAAATAGCAATCAACTTTTGCATCTATTTCTTAACAATTAATTATTTTTCTATAACAATTAATTATTAATTAATAAAACAATTAAAAAAAAATTTGAATAGAAACATTCATTTTTTTTGCTTTCATTAGATTTACCATGGTCTAAAACCACCAAACAATTTTTTTCTTTCCATTTTGACTTTTAGTTCTCGATTTTTTAGCGAAAATGTAAAAAACGCTCACTTTAAGGGACCGTATAGTAGACGACTTTTGGAAAACTATCAATGATTAATTCAAGGTAAACTAGAGGTGTGGAAAATCGCACAACGTTCAATTATCGTAAAATGGGGTGAATAGGAACAGCGGGGTGAATCAGAACAGAATTTCTTGAAATTACAAAAAGAAATATTATTTTATTCAAACAAATCAGTTTTATTTTTTATATATATATTTTTTTAATCTGTCTAACGTGTTTGGAATCGTGGAACATAAGTTTTGTGTGGTTTTCAACAGTGTTCTTTTTTTTTTTTAATTTACTTTCTTAAATTGCATTTATTTAAAACAAAATTTTTTAAGCAATTTCAATAAGTTATCCTTTAAAAAATTTACTGAATCATGTGATTTTTTTATTTTATAAATTATTTCAACGATCAAGTAACATTTGTGTTTACAGTGAAATGTTTCTGTAAAATAATCACGCTTTGCTGAATACTGTTTACTAATGCCTACATTTTATATTTATTACTTTTCTAATTACCAGTAGTATGCGTTATACTTAAGCAATTACAGTTTTAGATATTTTATTTATTTCGTGTGAAGAATGCACGTCTTTAATGTTGTAAATAAATTATGTTACTTTTGCTTTTACTTGCTATTTTTGTATTAATCTTAAACATGACACTATAAATCCAAATAGTTTCTAAGCAGTTTTAGACTAACATTTGTGTTTTTTAACGTCGTGAAACGCCGCGCTGACCGTTCGAATTCTCCCGCTGTGAAGTAGAACCTTAAAAATACCTTTCGTTTTATGGGAATTCTCCCTGAAGATTAGTCAAAAAATGGTCGAAACATTTTCGCTCATAGGTGACGTGTTTTTCAACATATTGCATTGAAATTTCGTATATAGAGTAAATGATGTATTCTAAATCGAATTAAATGATAAAAAATAGGGGTTCGTATTGAAATTTTCGAAGATAGCGTTACTTTTACTTAGTAAAAGGTCCCTTAAGAAAAAAAATTACATCAAATATATAGAAAATGGTAAGCAAAACATTTTGGTGCAAACCTTAAGATTCTACGATAATTAGAACCGAAGATATAGCCATCGTTCTGATTTTTTTGGGGGGTACTGTACAATTGTTGCTTTGAGCCCGGGACAGGTAACTAACGATAAACTGGCGATTCCTATGAAACTTTAACAGCCAACATCTCCAAAATGCATGAATTACATGTCCTATTAATGCCCATTGATTTGTGCAGACTGAAAGATGAAGAAAGCACTCTTGCAGAAACTTTTAAAAAACGAAATGCCCAATGGCACAAAAATGATCCATAAAGTTTAATACCACGAAAATTAAAAGAGCTGATCTGAAAAAAGAAAAAGCAAAAATATCTGAACATAGAGAAGAGAATACAAGACCATATTAAAAGAAATGTAGTCAAACACGGAGCTCATCGTATGGATTTCGTATGGGACACGTACCACAAATTAAGTATTAAGAATCATACGAGAGACATCAGAGGTTTAGGATCTAGGAAACAGGTGAAATCAAATGGCAAACTTCCAAAGAACTGTAACAATTTCCTTAGAAATTCAGCCAACAAGACATAACTGTTTAAATTCCTATCTCAAGATAATATATCCTCTTCTAAATTTCAACGCATTGATATCTTATGCAGTTGTCTTACTAGTATTTTTATCACTCATTAGTTTTTATATACACTTTACAGAGGAAACTTTTAAAAATTACAACTACTTTTAAAATTTCATGAAATTTATTTAATTAACTGTGCAAATCTTTCTGGATTATCATTATTATTAGCTTGTTAACATTAAACTTTATAAAAGCTTATTCTGTAAAATAGTAGTAAGTGTATAATAATTGGTGAGTGATAATTTTCTCATTGTAATCTCATTGTCATGAAAACATATCCTTGAACTGAATAGATTCAAATCATCTTTTAGTGAGAAGACTTCTATTTTATTTTTTCATATTGTGCCCATTTGCTTTTTTGTAAAATTATAAAGTTTTATGAGTTTTGAAACATATATTATTGCTATTTGGAAAATATTTCAATCAGTTTAGACCGCGAATCTTCTTCCATCTCCTTACTTTCCCTCTTTTAAAGGTTATCAAATTTATTTAATTTTACATATCTTAATTTTAGAATTGTCTTATTAGGACAGGGATTTAATCAACACTACTTTACAAAATGTAACGCGAAATAGAAAAGAATTTTTTTTCATCGTCAGTGACGAAATAATTACTGTCAACTTGACTCACATTTAAAATATGCAAGTAAGGCATCGTCTGCAACTTTCCTCATAGAAAATTAAAGAGCGGTGGGTGACCAAATTAAAAAAATATTAATTACTTTATAAGTTATAACGCATATCTAAGTCGGATTTAGTTCAACTGATTCATAATTAATTTTTAAAAAGTTTCGCCCAGTTTTACCCTCGTCATACCAGTAGATTTACGATCTATATTTTTCTGCATTTTATATTCGATGGGGCACCTAGCTTACAGCGTTTATCTATCCTTAAGTAAGGGGTGTTAGACTAAATATTTTTCTTATCAACTTTATAAATATAGTGGTGATATTACAATAATATTTCTTTTCCTACTGTATCCTTTTAAAATTTTAACTTGGAAAACAAGAAAGCTATTTCAAAAAGTAACTTCAATTTTGTCACGAATTTTGTATGGTCAACAGAAGGTTTTTTCAAAAAGTTCATTTACCTTTATTTTCTTTTTTAAAAAAACCTTCTTTTTGCATATTGTGTGTATTTAACTTTTAAAACTTTTTACACATATTCATGACATAGCTTTACGCAAATTCAAACATGTCTTAGAATATATATTAGTTGAAATTGTTTTTAAAATGTCGTGTAATTGTCTTCTACTTTTTAGAAAGGTTCAAAAAATCATTTTGTCATTCATAAAAGCATTTATTTCAGTATGTAAAAGTATTTCAATTTACAGGAGCAAAATTTTCAACCATTACCTGGAGTTGATTCTGAGAAAAAGAGACATAAAAGGATGTTTTTAGATTGGAATGGAACATTTAATAGAGATACGACGATATTTTAATCAATATTTTTTTTTAAATATAGGTAAAAGTCACCGATATATTGATATTTTCTAATGAGCATGCACGTGGAGAAAAAAAATACTGACGATAATATGAAACTATGATTTATTTGGAAGAGATAATTTGTATTGTGAGGGAATTAATATTTCGTTGAAAGGGCGTCAAACTCAATGTAAACTAAACAGGGAGAGTCTAAATTTTGAAGCGTAATAAAATAAACTATACCGCGTAGTATGTTTTGTTGGTAAATCCTTCAGTTATAATTAATTTAATATAAAATTGTGAAATTCAAAAGAACTTGAAGGGAATGCCAGTAACATCTCTCTGTATTAGAAAACATTTGCAATAAAATCATAATATCCTGTTCATTTCTTCATTACTTGAAAAAAAGACAAGACAAGAAGATAACCTTTTTATTGTTTACAATAATGCGAAATACAAACTTATATTTAACAACGTGAAATATATAAATTGGTAAATATTTTAGTAAAAAAAAAAAATAATAATTTATTTTTCTAGGATTATTATTCGATATAGAACCAAAAAAAATATTTGTGAAATATATAGTGTAATGGAGCAGTTTTTAAGAAGATGATCGTTCTCAATCGCCTTTCTAGTCCCCCCTTTCCTCCCCTCCCACCCCGTTTAATTTCTTGCATGATATTTACAATTTCTTGATTGATTACGAACTCTAATTTTAATAATTTTAAAACATATTTCAAATATTTTCTTTCCTCTCATTTGATACTCTTTACTGCCAAATAAAGAGAATAGGTAAAATGAAATTAAGTGAAAACTAAAATTCCGTTATCTTTAAAACATCTAATTTTCAGATACCAATTTTGGCGGTGTTGGACGTCAACTCAGCAATGTATGATGCTTAAAAATACCATTTAATATCTCTACAAATTTATATATAGCATTTACTCTTTCGAAAACACTTTTTTAATTGCGAAGCTATCTTAAAAATAATACTATAAAAGGAAATGAAGACTGACAAGGTTGGTGGCAAGGTCTAAGTTGTTGAAATATTTTATAGAAGTGAGTTCAATATTTAATTCAAGTGGATGCTAAAAATATAATGAAAACTTCTGAAAAGAAAATTCCAGTTCACTGGAATTGTCGTTCTGTTCGGATTTGAGTTCGAAATCAATGGTTGAAGCAAAGTCGCTAAAGGTATGTAGAATAATTGAAGCTTGCGTATTTTAATAAGCCCATGATTATTATCACATGCCTGTCATGGTTTCTTAATATGAATTTGAATTTTCTTCTGAAATTCTTTACCTTTCCAATATAAATAAGGCAAACTCGATAAGAATTTTTAAAATGAAACATACAAACCTACCTGTCCAATTAGCTAGGAAACCTTTGAGTTCGTCTATAATTTTTTCGCTTTCTTACCGACATACTTACAATAATCAAATCAAGTCAATTAATCAAAATGATTATAGCAACATTAAAATTTTTGATCTTCTTCTTAGATGGAGCCCAAGAATAGTGACAAAGGGCCGCTTGAGGCTGTGGACCACCGACACCTGTCCGAAACCAATTAAAATATAATAGTTTGGTCAAACTAGTTTTGCACTGTAATCCCCATATATTTATTTTTTTTATCTTGATCTTTTAAAGCAAACTTAAATTGAATTTGTATGACAAGCCTAGGCTAACTATTTTAGAGGGACTGTATTAACTAGTCTGGTTAGGAGAAACTATGAACTTCATGACTAGTCTTCCTAAGCCGAATTAGTTATTCATTAGCGTTTATGAGTTTGGCCTGAAAAATCTTGCATTAATTAGATTTCTAAAGCTTAATTATTTCTACCGAATTATATAAAATATGCTACAATTCAAAATTTAACTTTTTTTTTTTTTTAATTCTGTCTTGATAAACTTGCCCGGCAAGGCAAACTAGGTTAGTCAACATCAAACTAGTTTTTCCAAACCAAACTAATTCATCAAAAGCGCTTTAAAATTGCCTTGCAGTATAGTACAGAGAAATTTTTTACACAAATTGTATTAACAAGGATTAAATTTACAAATTAAAAAAAAAAAAAAATAACCATTTAAATATCATACTAGAAGTTTTTTTTTTTTTTTTTTTTTTTTTTTAATTTTTAATTTATCATTATTCTAATAATAGTATTCCACCAATTATATATTTTTTTTTTCTATGTAAAGTTTCTTTCAAAAAGGTTGGTTGGCTTGTAAGCTCAACGACCTGTTTTTATGCACAGTAACGGCTAATCGAGACCTACAGCTTAATGTGGATTCCGAACCACATGGAACATCCATGTCTAATCCGGGATTCGAACCCGGCACATTTGGCAAGGGAAACCACAGCTTTAAAAATATACGCCTTAATTAGAAAGAAAAAATATAACTGTTAAACAATGAGGAACTGAAAGAAGTGACAAGCGGTATGGTATTATAGACAGGCATGGAATTTTAAATACACTGTTATAATATTGAAATTTGGCTACAAATTGTCACAAAATTCCCACATGAAAAAGGTCCCTGTGATCTCTTTATTGGACAATACAATTCAAACAGTCACTTTTTCAGAATCCAATGGTTTTGCAAGACATGGTGATGGGATTTTAGTACTCCATATTCATCAGTTATGTTTAATGACAAATCCGTCCAAACCAAAACGGGTCTCATTGGGAAACCATATCCAACAGTCATCAAGTTTACTAACATAAATCAAGTTTACTAACATCAATCAAGTTTACTAACATCAATCAAGTTTACTAACATCAATCAAGTTTGCAAATCGTTATATTTCAAATTCCATACCATGTCATTTCAAAGTTAGGAATTCCTTTTCTGAAAGACATGCACATGTATATTGCTTATGTTAGTTCTAATAATGAAATTTTAACTCACCTAGTTCTATTCGGTGACCGCGACCTGTGGCCATGTTTCTTGGACCCAGAAGATGAATCTGTGTCCTTGCTTTCAGTCGAAGTCCTGGTCACCAGTTCGTTCTTCTTTCCACCATGATAATGGTGATGGTTCGAGTTTCGGTTCAGGTGCTGGTACGAGCGGTTGAGATTTTCCGGAGAGAGACACAAAAAATTGTTATCCAACTCGAAACCACAGCTGGATTCGTCGAAAGAATTTGGCTTTTGTTTGCTGTCTGGTCTTTGGGTTGATACTTTTCTGTCCAAAGACATAATTCTATTGCATTTTATGAATGTGTTTACAAAATTGTTAAGATTTCTTTCCGTATTCAATACCTTAATAAATAGTGTTTTAGAATTTAACTACAGTCAAACCCAAATAATTTAATTATTGTTATCGCCAATTCATAAAATTTAATTTTTTTATATATATATTTGCAAGTACAATTTTTGGCGAATTTTCCTTCTCTAGTTGTTGATAACTTTATCTTAAAATTTTAATTTTGTGTCGTGATAACAATATATATTTTGTCATAATATTTAAGAGATAACTTATTACTCTTTGATTAGCATTCACGATAACTCTTAAAAATATAAGTTTCTTTCAAATATCATCTACTCTAAAATCTTGTAGAAAATACCTCAAACTGAAATTCCATTACTTTCTTTCATACCACATAAATACATAGAGATGTGGTTTGCATTGATCGATAAGTTAATAGCTAAGAGTAATAAATGTTACATGCCGAGGTTAGAGAATTATCAAATTCAATACAAATGTACTAGGCCTTAAAGCCAAGCATTATTATTATTTTTCTCAAAAAATACCTTATCCGCATCAGTACCATTTGGTATTTCTAAATCCAAATGTTAGCATGCATATTAATTTATGTAGTATGATCAAATTGTTAAATTAAATAAATTACGAAAAAAAAAAAAAAAAATTGCTTTAGAAGCAGATGTTACAATGATGCACACTTGTAATATAATAGTCACAAATAAGACCGCGCAGCATGCATTAATTTTAAAAGAGCAAATTGCCAAACCAATAAATGGATAACTAGAAATAAGAAGAATTGAACGTGCATCCGTTTTTTAAACAATAGTAGGCAGATATTATCGGTCTGAATTTATTTAAATGCTTATTAAATTAAGCTTCAATTTATTTTTATATTAAGTAAAGTTAATACATTAATTTAGATAATAAATTTTCAAGTTTATTTTGTACTTTTTTGTTCTAAAAGAAACAGTTTATGCTATGTGATATTAATATTAAGCAGTAAAGATAAAATTTTAATATTTCTAAGTGTGTTATCCATATTAGATACAATTAATAGTTTAATACATTAAAGTTCATTTTAAGAATATTTCAAAAAGTTTAGTAATATAAAATATACAGTAAAAAAATTAAAAAATATTAGTCTAATCCATATTTATTCCTAAATCAAATCATGAGAGAGAAAAAAAAAAAAAAACTTTACAAACCTCAAGTAAGTTGTGGGATTGGGTTATTAATTGAAACGTCTTAAATTTTAAAAACTTGAATTCATATAAAAAAAAGTTTCTTGTGTTTCACATCAATATTAAATTTTGAAACTAAAATTTAATACTCTAAAGTTTTTGATAAAAACATAAAAAATGTGTTGCGAGGATTGAGACTTTAAAATTATCAAATAAACTCTCCGATGTTTAGCAAATCATTTACGATGTAACATTTCTCCCAAAAAAAGTTAATTTAAACTACTATTTTATATTTACTATATTAAAATAGTTATGTAATGTTATTGAACACTTTACTAAAGATGAAAAATATTAAGTTGAATATAAAATTCTTAGTGACATTAATTTAATTTTTTTTTTTTTTTTTTTAATCACGCAGCCTTTCCTTGGAAGCTACATCCAAAAATTTCAATAAATTGTTTACGGAATTTATCCTTACTAAATGTCTGAGAACAATCAAATGTTTGTGCACGCACTTTTTTTTTTCTCTGAGATGCAATAGCAATTCACCAACACACATTAGAACACAGCAGACGATATATATAGGATACAATCACATATTAATCACAATACGCAGAAGACTCATCCTGGCCATCAAAATCCGTTCGAAGTTCAAAAGAAAATATCCTAATGAACGATATATCTACCACGTGTTTGGTTAGAGGAATCCATGCAATTCCTACGAGACGACAAAATCGCAAAAATAAAACAGCAGAAAAAGATGCTATCCACGGAACTTGCAGGAAGGGAAACAAATAGATGGATCCGAGCGAGGAAGACAAGAAAAACTCAAATATTTGCGGGGTTTTCACATAAAGAAGGCGAAGCCCTTTTTTTGGTCCGGTGTAACCAGCGTGAAAAGTCCTGGACGTTTTCGGAAAACTGCGTGGGCTAAGCTTCAACGCATTGAATTCGCGCAACTTGCGCGAGCACTCGCAACGCTTCGAACCCTGGGATAACCACCTGTGGAAGGGATGGGATACAAATTGAAAAGGGACGAATTCCATGCGAAATATCAAGAGAGCCTAGATTAATCTCACTTGGATCGTAACACTTGGTTTAGGATGAAAAAAACTGAGCATACATGATGTTTAATAAATGACTGACCTATTTTAAACGTGAATAATTTAAATAAAATTTAAGATAGGAAGATAGGAATCTACCACTTGTTGCACTAGTAATTCGAAAAACAGTAAGTTTTGAAAAATATAAAGATTAAAATTAGTTACAGTTTTTTCCAGGAAAGAGCGCTGTAAGCAATCTGCAGTTATAATTAATAGAGGTCGGCGATATATCGATACAATGATTATTTTAAAAATATCGATAAAAGTCTCCGACAAATCGATATTTTCAACCTTTTTTAGTTTTTTGATGATCGTCTTGTAGCTCTATGGATTTTTTCTATTTTCTTTTTTTCCTTTTCAAAAACTTCAGAACTAAAGTTTGGACTTGACTGGGAGGCAGTTAAAAGTGGCACTCCAAACATAAAGTAAAGTCTAGGGTATGGGGACTTCACCAAGCCACAAAATGAGCCGACCAAAGTAACTACATTAATGTACAATTATTGTTTCCTAATTTATAAAACTCCCAGGAATACCACGAACAGGGGGATTCATTTGAAGATAAAACATAAAGTAATGAAAACTGAGATCATATAATAATATTAAGCTATTGTGTTTGGGTTTGTATTGCATTAAGCTCTTTTTTAATTTTTATTCGAGAATAAATTCAAACCTGATCAAGGGATGAATGGAATAATTTTCTGTGTTATGTCTTTTCAAACAATTATTAGGTATTTGTAAGAAGTAGAAAGTTGTACTGCTCTCCCAAGATTTTCCCTAAACATCACCACTTGTTTAGTTTCAATTATGTAAAACAAGACGATTTCATTAAACTCAAATTACTATAGTTAAATTCGAAAAGAAGAAATTATTCTTTAAAAAAAATGTCAATGCCTGAGACAGAGAGGAGAAGTGTAAGTAGAACTGACTTGCCCTCATGGGCAGCGAAATTCTATACCGCCACTGAACTGGGATAGCCTGGGTGCAAATTATGATTATTATGCAGTTCAAATTACATACTTTCCAAAAAAAAAAGAATTTAAATTGAATAAAAATAAGCAGACTCTTTAAAAATACATAAGATGTATGGCAGACTGATAGATGGAGCAGACATTGCACCACTGTTCCAAATACCTCGATTTTTTTTAAAAAACCTATTATTTTACCAACATTCAAGATTTTGCCATACACCTCATAATAATCTTGTGTTTTATTTTGAATGTTATATTTGCAAGTGGGGGGGGGGGGGTAACTCTGCTATAGTAAATGTCACGTTTAAAATACAATGACACCTATACAATTTTTTCTATAGATATTCATCTCTCTGTTAATGTTTCAATTACGTACATTGTAAAAACATTATGCTAGGTATTCAGCGTTATCTTTTAAAGCTATTGAGAAAAGTCTAAATTTTAGTTCAAGTCACTGCAACAATCAAACGAAAATATAACTTTTTTTTTTAAATAGATCTACTTCATTTGGAAGTAGAGGTGTGGACCATCGCACAACTTTCAATTGTACTATAATATTGGTCATTTTGACCAATTTTGAAATTTGATTTCGAAAATTTGAAAATACCATTATTTACCGTTTTCATATTTTCACTCATTCAAATAAAAATGGCCAATTTGATTATATTTTTTGGCAATAGTTTTTACAGTGGAAAAAAAAAACACCGCCAAAATGGTGAAATTGGCAATGTTATTCGATAGACCTTACATTGTAATTTCTTGTGCATGCAAAAAAAATCCATCGTTGATGGGCAATGTTCAAGGGCAGAGAGCTCTGTGTTAAAGGCTCTCATTTTTCAACTTTTTACGCTTTTACGCATTTTTATGGGAATTTCGGAGGTGGGGACGATTAGAATACTTTAGGAGGCATTAACACAAAGATTTCAATCAAAATCGTTGAAGCCTTTTTATAGTAATTGCTGAAAAACATGATATTTTCATAATTTTAACTTTAGCTGCTTGCGCGATTTCGACGAAAACCTTAGTGGTAGGTCCCATGGCCACCACTAACCCACACACTAAATTAAAACATCGTAGGTCAATTTTTTCGGGAGTTATGTTGACCAATTTCACACAGACAGACATTTTTTCTGGACAACTTTTTTGAAATCAGGATGTTCCGAAACGAAGAGGAATGCAAAAAGATTAGGAATTTTTTTTTACTGAATGCTATATTTTTATTACCCTATGTTTAACATATGGGTAATTGAAAGTAAAAAGTAGGCACCTTACAAAAAAAAATCACGAAAAGTAAAAATTTGCTCAGAAAAACTTTGTGTCTGGCAAAACTTAAAATTAAATAAAAAAACATTTAATATGCAGGATGTATCGATATTTTATCGATATTTTTTTTCGATGCAACGATACAGTATCGATATTTTTTTATAGATTTTTCCGACCTCTAATAATTATTGTAGCAAATTGCTTGCAGCGCTCTCTTCCAGCGAAATTTGTAACTAATTTTAATCTTTGTATTTTTCAAAACTATTGGAGGTAGCAAAGGCTACATTCCTATCTCCAATCGTATTTTAATTATTGAAATTTAAAATGGGTCTGTTATGTAATGGACACACGATTATTCATATTCATTTTAACTGAATTGGATAGAAATTGAAAGGTGGAGGAATTCGGTACGATTTCGGAAAAGAGCCCGAAATTTACCTCAGTTAAGCATTCAAAAAAGGAGTATAAAGGAACGTGTGGCATACGCTTATTTACATAAACTTTTAAACATTTGTAGAAGTGATGGAATAAAAATTGGCTAAAGATTAAAAATACAGAATTTTAAAGAACTGATTGACACGCTTTTTCTCCGAACATTTTTACCAATCTGTTGAGAAGGCATAGGGTTACAAATTTTAAAGAGGGCTGAATTTTTGTATGAATTCGCAAAAGTTTTCCTAGAGTTTTCTCTAAGTGTGATTCCCGTTTTGTTAAGAATTAAAACATTGAACACAAAATAACTGATTAAAATGCACTTATTTGCCGGCACTCTCACCCTCCTGTGGAAGGGATGAAATGGAAGTTAAATAGGATGGAATTTGGAATACGCAATTTTTTTTTTTTTTTTTTTTTTTACAGGTCAACTAATTGTACACTTATCTTATGCTTAGTCAATATCGCGGGAATTCTTCTTTGACACATACACCCAAAAAACAAAATTTGTCAAATATGAACACATGTAAATAAAAAATAATTAAAATTAAATTTAGTAAAAATTAAATTTATGTAATTAATCACTAAAATTTATAAAATTAAAAAATAATAATAGTAAATAAAATAAGTGCGCACGTAATCATTTTATACAAGCTTCATTAATAATATTTTTCCCGAAAATAACTTATGAGGTTATTGCCAGCTTTGTAACAAATAACATTTTTATTCAACAACTACCCTAATTCAAATGAAAATTTTGTAAAATAAACTGTTAATTTAAACAAATCACAGCCGGAACTTGAATATTAGAACTAAATATGTAAAATAAGAAAGAAAGTGTTCTCAAATATTCATGGCAATAAAATTCGGTGTATTTTTGCTATTTATTTTAGTAGATTGTTGTTAATAATAGTGGAACCCAGTTCCTACGATCATTATCAATCAAAATTTTATTAAACAGTAAACTAAAAAGATTTTCTTTTAAAAATATTTCGTCATTAAGCAGTTGTTTCTTTCAATTACATTTTAAAGAGCAACAACAGAATATATATATATATATATATATATATATATATATATATATATATATATATATATATATATATATATATATATATATATAAATAACTCGTTTTTCCAATTTTATTTTAATTTTCAAAAGCCAGGGAGGTGTACCCCTTGAACCTTCCTGTTGGCGAACATGATTATTAAGTGTAAGGCAAAATACTGAGCATTAGTGCCATTTTAACTGCCTCTTAACCAAGCCCAAATTTTAGTTTTGATGTTTTTGAAAAAGAAATAAAGAAAATCGAAAAAACACATGAAACTACAAAGCAATCATTAAAAAAATAAAAATGAAAATATCGATATATCGGTAATATTTACCGATATTAAAAAAATATATATATCGATAGTAGTTAGAAAATGCCGATCCGAAGCCATGGCGCAGCGCGCAGAAGGACGGGGGACGATGACGTCACCGGAAGGGGGCGTGACAGGATATGACGTCACCGGAAGGGGCGTGGTCGGATATGACGTCACCGGAAGTCACGTGACCGGAAGTGGAGTGGAGTTGTTTCCCTCCTGCTGCTGTTTTAGTTTCGGTTTCGTTATAAGCTGTTTGTGTATGACGTCACAGTGGGTATGACGTCATAATGTGTTTTATATCAAAGTTTTGAGCGGTGGCAACACTTTTTAGTTTTTGTTTATCTAGCAGACGGAGTTGAGTTGTTCTAGGACTACTTGTAAATGAATAAGTTATGGTGATAGGCTTTTATTGCGTGACGTCACAGTAGGTATGACGTCATAATGTGTTTTATATCAAAGTTTAGAGCGATGGCAACACTTTTTAGTTTCGATTTACCTTTAAGATAGAGTTGAGTTGTTCTAGGACTGCTTGTAAATGAATAAGTTAGAGTGATAGGTTTTTATTGCGTGACGTCACAGTAGGTATGACGTCATAATGTGTTTTATATCAAAGTTTAGAGGCAACACTTTTTAGTTTCAATTTACCTTTAAGATGGAGCTGAATTGTTCTAGGGCTGCTTCTAAACGAATAAGTTAAGAGTGATAGATATTTTTACTAGTGACGTCACAGTGGGTATGATGTCATTATATGTTAAAATTTACGTTTTAAGTGATGATAACACTAGATATATACCAAATTTAGTTTTCAGGTGTTGGCAACGAGTTCTGATCGGTCAGCTAAATGCTCGCTTGTGACTGATAAGTTTTAAACATGTGACCAAAAGTTAACTTCTGATTGACTGTTTGGTTTTCTAGCGAGTTACTTACATATCCTTTAATCAAGTTAAAATACCTGCAACAAAGTTACACAAATAAAAAAAAAAAAAAAAAAAAAAAAAAAAAAAAAAAAAAAAAAAAAAAAAAAAAAAAAAAAAAAAAATGTTAAATTTGAAAAGTTAATAAAAGGAAGGCCATTTGCTAAGGGTCTAAAGAACCCTAACCCCGAGCTACACGTGACATTTCAATATTTTACCAAACAATTGTTAAAATATCGACTATCGGACGTTGCCTTCATGGTAACTCATCTACCCACCCCCCTTCCCTAACCAATTTTGAATAAGTTAATTTGAAAGACTTTAGAAAATGTTAATTATTTTGAATTTAAATTTTAAAAGTGAGGACCCTCCTCCAGCCCGATACCTCTTTTAGGAAGAATTGGTACCGCCTCACTCCACCCTATCAAAAAAAAAAAAAAAAAAAAACTTATTCCAAAGAACGTATATTTCCTTGAAATATGAGGTCACTAACCAACCATCCAATAATATCTTATAAGAAGACATCATTACCTTAAATCCTAAACAATTTAAAATTTTAAAAAATCTGAAAAGAAGACTTGTGAGAACGTATATTTCTCTCATGAATTAAATTTAATGATCACATACAAAATCCTGAAAAAAAAAATTAACGTTAAATAAGTTTTTAAAAATTTAGTTAAATTTAGTAATATTTTAGTGAAATTAAGGCTTAAAGAGATAAAAAAATAAAAAAAAAATTAACGATTAAATGAATGATTTAAGGAATTTTGAAGTGACCATAGGCATAGCTGGTTATGCCATCTTCCAGCAGATACCGCTTGTCGTCATAGGCCGACAAGGCTCTCTTGGTTTGTTGGAGTGAGAAGATGTTTAAAAATTCACTTACCGAATAATCGAAACGAAATCTGTGAAGCTAAAATAACTGTGAATAACTACACAAGTACGAACAAAATCGCGATGAGAAAAAAAACACGAAGTATTAAACACGTCTTTCACACTCAGGTATCTAAGTAGAAATGGCGAGACGGCAACCGGTAGCGTCTATATATGAGGGGTGATCACGTGACTTCACCGACCAATCAGGTTTCAAGGTAGAGGGTGCTACTGACTATCGACCCGTCAGAAGGGAGGGGAGCGAGACTAGAGATGTTTCAACACGCTTCAACGCGTTTGTGAGTTGAGTTGTTGTGTAACGATCTTGCTTGAAACAGTTAAAGTGATAGATAATTTGTTCGTGACGTCATAGTGTAGCGAATGGGTTTTTAGCGTAGACAGTTGTTGCAATTGGAGTAATTATGAGATTTATTAAATATAAAGATAATATTTAGTAATAATTATCAGATTTTATTATTATTATTATAAAAAATAAACTTATAAAAAAAGTGAACGTGAAAATTTACTTTACGAATAAAAATCATGTCTTTAAAATGTGTACGAATATCACTAAATAAGAGAAAAAAGTAACATACTTAAACTCTTTAAAATAAATAACTTTAACATTAACGTAAAAAATTTACTTTTCACATAAAAATCACTTTAAAATGAGTAAAAATATCGCTAAATAAGAGGAAAAAAAGTAACTTACTTAAAATTTCTAAGATAAATATTTAACCTTTACTCGAAAATTCCCTTCATATATAAAAATCACGACTTTAAAATATGACATGCAAGAGAAAAGTAACGTACTTAAACTTTCTACGACAAATAACTTTAACATTAACGTAACATTTTACTTTACACATAAAAATCCCGACTTTAAAATATGTAGAAATATCGCTAAATAAAAGAAGAAAAAAAAGTAACATACTTAAACTTTATACGACAAATAACTTTGACATTAACGTAAAAATTTTTCTTCACATATAAAAATCACGACTTTAAAATGTGACGTGTAAGAAGAATTAGCATACTTAAAATTTCTACGACAAATAAATTTAACCTTTACGCGAAAATTTACTATATACATAAAAATCATGTCTTTAAAATATGTAAAAATATTGCTAAATAAAAGAAAAAAAACTAACATACTTAAACTTTGCACGACAAATAACTTTAGCATTAACGTAAAAATTTACTTCACATATAAAAATCACGACATTAAAATGTGACATGTAAGAAGAATTAGCATACTTAAAATTTCTACGATAAATAATTTTAACATTTGAGTGAAAATTTACTACATATATAAAAATCATGTATTTAAAATATCGCTGAATAAAAGAAAAAAGTAACATACTTAAACTTTCTACGACAAATAACTTTAACATTAACGCAAAAATTTACTTTACACATAAAAATCACGACTTTAAATTTGACATGCAGGAGGAAAGTATAACATACCTATAATTTCTACGACAAAGAATTCAAACATTGCCATTCATGTCTTTAAAATGTATAATGACAACTCTAACTTTTAGAAAAAAGAAACACTAAAAATTTACAAGGCAAAGAATTTAAAATTGAACGTGAAAATTAACTTCACATGTACAATCATACTCTTATATCAACGATAAATAAGATAAAAAAGAAGCTCTAAAAATTTATAAGGCAAATAATTTAAATAATACGCGAAAATTTACCACACATATAAAAATTATGTCTTTCAAATGTGTAAGAATAACGCTAAATTAGAGAAAAAGAAATACTAAAAATTTATAAGGTAAGGAATTGAAACAATATGCGAAAATTTATTTCACGCATAAAATTTTTATCTTTAAAATGTGTAAGAATAATGCTAAATTAGAGAAGAAAAAAAAATAACATACTTAAACTTTCTTCGACAACAATTTAAACAATACGCGACATTTTCATACACAATTATTTTCTTAGGTTAATGTTAAATAATGGGAAATTTAACAGAATAAAAATTTCAAAGATAAAGAATTTTAACCTTTACACGAAAATTTACCTCACAAAAATATCATATCCTTAAACTTTAACGTGACAATTTACTCTTCATATACAATTAAACTCTTAGGTTAATGTTAAATAAGAAAAAAAATAATATACTTAAAATTTCTAAGATAAACATAACGTAAAAATTTCGTATCATGTGTTTAAAATGTAACATATAAGAGAAAAAAAAACTAACATACTTGAACTTTCTATAGCAAAGAATTTAAGCATTAGCGTAAAAATTCACTTTACATATAAAATTCACATCTTTAAATGGGAAGATAAGCAGGTGACGGTAATTAGCCAATCAGGGTAGCGGTAGGTGATACGCCATTCGCCGGCATTTTTAGATCGGAGGATGAGTCACGCTAAAACTTGTTGGAACAGGTCGGGAGATTTGTACAGCAAGAACAACAGCATCGACGCGCAAGCAGCGGGTGATGCTGTGATGTGTCAGCAGGTCTTTGAGATTATCGTTTTCCTACTTAGCCGTTTTCATAATGAAATGTTTATGAAAACTTGGAATGAATAAAGTGGATTTCAAAGACATATTAGTAAGTGAAGGTAGAATTCGCATGGACTTTCTTCCAAAAAGTATGATTCACTTGGAGAATTTAAGATCATTTCTACTTGAAAACTTTTCTATTATTTAAAACATTGAATATTGTTCAAACTCAGTGGGATTATATGCTACAATACGGGTAAAACTTAACAAAATTGTAACATAGAAGAAAAATAGTAAGAGATTTAAAATAAATATTAGTTATAGATACCCCAAAGAAAAAATTTCACCTCTACTTTTCAATCGGAAAATCAATACAAGTTGGAAATTTATGTTACTTCAAGAAAGACTTAGACAATTTACTTTGTAATAATATACGTTAAGGTGTCGTATTAACTCGTGCAATACATGCTGACTAAGGTTTATTTTACTTGAAAGGTGAATTGGGGGAAAATATTAAATAAATTGTAGATATTAAATACATTGTAGATATGCATTCAAGTTTTGAAAATCACCTACAAGACTTTTAAAACATCTTAAGATAAATTGAAAGAAACTTTTTATACTCTGAAAGGAAATCACAAGTAATTTAGTTAACTTTTTTCATGGTAACACTCATATTCAACGACATGTTTTTAAAATTTAACCTTCTTTACATGATAATAGTTATAAATTTTTTCAATCTCAGATGCGATATACTATTATTTCTAACATATATGTTACGAATTGTGTAAAGTTTTTAAAAGAGTATATGCAAATCACCAATCAGAAACATAAAAATCTAACATCAATCAAACACACTAAAATAATAAGATATTTTCCTTAGTGGAAATAGTTAACTACTCATGTGATGGAATGTACTTAGAAAATTTAAATACTGAAAAAAGTTTGCTAGGCAAACTTAAAGAATATATTTTTTTTTTTCTTGTGAAAAACTAGCATAAATTTGAAAAATATAGAGTTTGTTACTACGTAAAATTGAACATCATCTGGACAAACTAAATTATACATGATTTTTTTTTTTTATTTGAGAGGTGCTGACAATATATCATTAATACAGAGATTTTTAACTTCCACCCATAATTTCTAAATAACTTATACATAAATTTCAGAAAACTGAAACGGAATGTGTTTTACAAGACGCTTATTTTGTAAGATGAATATTCAATATTAATATAACTGAGCAAAGTTCATTACGGAAAAAAACTTGTAAAAGATACTTATATTTTGAAAATAGTTTGAAATATCCTTTTAAATTTATGAATGCTCGCTTTCGAAAGACACAAATAAAACTGATATTACACATGATAATTAACACATGCATAACATTAATCAAACAAAGTGGAATTTTTATTGCTTGTGACCGATAACTTTTCAGTGAAGTAGAACTTACATAGGAAATTTGTGCAAACTTTTTCAACTTTTAAACCAAGTATTATGTAAAATTATAAATTACGATAGGAAATAGCACACTTCAGAATCGGAACAAGTCTTCTAGTTAAGCTAAATTTATTTCTCAAGGAATTGAAAGCATACCAGACAAGTCCTTATCATTTCGCATCTTTTCTCATGTTGCAAGAAGACATACTTTGTAAAAGATCGTCGTTGCACTTAACAAAAATCAGTAAAAATAAATGTATTTTCTATGGCAAAGATAAAACTTCACAACTTAATTACTGAAATTTAGCTAAGTTGCATATGGTTTATTCACATAACTCGCATATGCTTCGAATGTTGAAATATATTTGTCATTTGAAATCAAACTAATCGAAAATAAATGCTACCTACATTTTCAAGTCGGAAATTACTATTAAATAAACTTTACATGTAAAACATTGTCATGTTAAAAAGAAAAATCTACAAAAATGTAAATGATAATTTTACTGTTGGTACATAAATGATGAATAATTTATGATTTTATTCTAGGCAAACGTTTTATTGTCTAACAGAGAACTTAAACTTTAGCAGAAAAATAAAAAAATACAATTTTTATATCCTATCATGCTTGTCGAAAATTGAATTTATTAGCTGTTGTAATAGATTTTTATTGTCCAAATTTCTATAGTTTTCCTTCCCGGTGCAATAAAATTAAGTTCATGTGTAATGATTAGGTTTTTTTTTTTATGAATCTTATAAATTTAATGAAATTATTATGACCTAAGAGATTGAGTGAACTGAATAAATCAATGATGTAAATTTAAACAGTGACTTGAACTGATACATACTATAACTGTAAAGAAGTATGACAAAGTGATAGATGAAGTAAAAATAGAAGTTGAATGAAATGTGTTGAAAAAAGTTGAAGACGACAAGAAATTCGTAATTGAGAATTATCATTGACTTATATTAACTTCGTTTTCTTGCTTATGACAAGAAAATACACTCTTTCTTATTAAGAACCAACTTGATATCTTATCATAGAATGACAATGATGAAATATCTATACATTAAAAAAAAAAATACCAAACTTAGACATAGCAAATTTCTTGAAATTCATGTATAATGCGAGAAGTTTTACTGGAAATATAGAAGATACAACATTGAAAGATGTGAATGTTTCGAAGTACTTTATCAGAAATAAAAAAAAAAAAATGCGCTGAGATTCGCTATAAACTTACTTAAACTTATAAACTTCGAAAAACTTTTAAAAATTTCAATTTACACTTAAAGTTTTTTTTTTTATATATATTTCAAAGAATTTTTTCAAATCAATATGTATATTTAAATACTGAAACTTATTCACTTCAATAAATGTATGTTTAAGTTATAAAACTCTTCGTATGTATTGAAAAATTGTAACTTTTCGTCTTCTTCGTATAAATCGATAACTTATACACTAGTTCTTCATCAATTAATCTTCTAAGTAAATCTTTCAAAGCTAAAAACATACTTATAGCTTTGCATTTGTAACAAGTTAAATTGGACATGTTTCATGTGAAAGTTACAAAATTTCAGATATTTTCATGGAAAACATATAAAATTTTAATTTCACGAGAAACATGTACAATTTAACATGTTACAAATGCAAAGCTATAAGTATGTTTTTAGCTTTGAAAGATTTACTTAGAAGATTAATTGATGAAGAACTAGTGTATAAGTTATCGATTTATACGAAGAAGACGAAAAGTTACAATTTTTCAATACATACGAAGAGTTTTATAACTTAAACATACATTTATTGAAGTGAATAAGTTTCAGTATTTAAATATACATATTGATTTGAAAAAATTCTTTGAAATATATATAAAAAAAAAAACTTTAAGTGTAAATTGAAATTTTTAAAAGTTTTTCGAAGTTTATAAGTTTAAGTAAGTTTATAGCGAATCTCAGCGCATTTTTTTTTTTTATTTCTGATAAAGTACTTCGAAACATTCACATCTTTCAATGTTGTATCTTCTATATTTCCAGTAAAACTTCTCGCATTATACATGAATTTCAAGAAATTTGCTATGTCTAAGTTTGGTATTTTTTTTTTTAATGTATAGATATTTCATCATTGTCATTCTATGATAAGATATCAAGTTGGTTCTTAATAAGAAAGAGTGTATTTTCTTGTCATAAGCAAGAAAACGAAGTTAATATAAGTCAATGATAATTCTCAATTACGAATTTCTTGTCGTCTTCAACTTTTTTCAACACATTTCATTCAACTTCTATTTTTACTTCATCTATCACTTTGTCATACTTCTTTACAGTTATAGTATGTATCAGTTCAAGTCACTGTTTAAATTTACATCATTGATTTATTCAGTTCACTCAATCTCTTAGGTCATAATAATTTCATTAAATTTATAAGATTCATAAAAAAAAAAACCTAATCATTACACATGAACTTAATTTTATTGCACCGGGAAGGAAAACTATAGAAATTTGGACAATAAAAATCTATTACAACAGCTAATAAATTCAATTTTCGACAAGCATGATAGGATATAAAAATTGTATTTTTTTATTTTTCTGCTAAAGTTTAAGTTCTCTGTTAGACAATAAAACGTTTGCCTAGAATAAAATCATAAATTATTCATCATTTATGTACCAACAGTAAAATTATCATTTACATTTTTGTAGATTTTTCTTTTTAACATGACAATGTTTTACATGTAAAGTTTATTTAATAGTAATTTCCGACTTGAAAATGTAGGTAGCATTTATTTTCGATTAGTTTGATTTCAAATGACAAATATATTTCAACATTCGAAGCATATGCGAGTTATGTGAATAAACCATATGCAACTTAGCTAAATTTCAGTAATTAAGTTGTGAAGTTTTATCTTTGCCATAGAAAATACATTTATTTTTACTGATTTTTGTTAAGTGCAACGACGATCTTTTACAAAGTATGTCTTCTTGCAACATGAGAAAAGATGCGAAATGATAAGGACTTGTCTGGTATGCTTTCAATTCCTTGAGAAATAAATTTAGCTTAACTAGAAGACTTGTTCCGATTCTGAAGTGTGCTATTTCCTATCGTAATTTATAATTTTACATAATACTTGGTTTAAAAGTTGAAAAAGTTTGCACAAATTTCCTATGTAAGTTCTACTTCACTGAAAAGTTATCGGTCACAAGCAATAAAAATTCCACTTTGTTTGATTAATGTTATGCATGTGTTAATTATCATGTGTAATATCAGTTTTATTTGTGTCTTTCGAAAGCGAGCATTCATAAATTTAAAAGGATATTTCAAACTATTTTCAAAATATAAGTATCTTTTACAAGTTTTTTTCCGTAATGAACTTTGCTCAGTTATATTAATATTGAATATTCATCTTACAAAATAAGCGTCTTGTAAAACACATTCCGTTTCAGTTTTCTGAAATTTATGTATAAGTTATTTAGAAATTATGGGTGGAAGTTAAAAATCTCTGTATTAATGATATATTGTCAGCACCTCTCAAATAAAAAAAAAAAATCATGTATAATTTAGTTTGTCCAGATGATGTTCAATTTTACGTAGTAACAAACTCTATATTTTTCAAATTTATGCTAGTTTTTCACAAGAAAAAAAAAATATATTCTTTAAGTTTGCCTAGCAAACTTTTTTCAGTATTTAAATTTTCTAAGTACATTCCATCACATGAGTAGTTAACTATTTCCACTAAGGAAAATATCTTATTATTTTAGTGTGTTTGATTGATGTTAGATTTTTATGTTTCTGATTGGTGATTTGCATATACTCTTTTAAAAACTTTACACAATTCGTAACATATATGTTAGAAATAATAGTATATCGCATCTGAGATTGAAAAAATTTATAACTATTATCATGTAAAGAAGGTTAAATTTTAAAAACATGTCGTTGAATATGAGTGTTACCATGAAAAAAGTTAACTAAATTACTTGTGATTTCCTTTCAGAGTATAAAAAGTTTCTTTCAATTTATCTTAAGATGTTTTAAAAGTCTTGTAGGTGATTTTCAAAACTTGAATGCATATCTACAATGTATTTAATATCTACAATTTATTTAATATTTTCCCCCAATTCACCTTTCAAGTAAAATAAACCTTAGTCAGCATGTATTGCACGAGTTAATACGACACCTTAACGTATATTATTACAAAGTAAATTGTCTAAGTCTTTCTTGAAGTAACATAAATTTCCAACTTGTATTGATTTTCCGATTGAAAAGTAGAGGTGAAATTTTTTCTTTGGGGTATCTATAACTAATATTTATTTTAAATCTCTTACTATTTTTCTTCTATGTTACAATTTTGTTAAGTTTTACCCGTATTGTAGCATATAATCCCACTGAGTTTGAACAATATTCAATGTTTTAAATAATAGAAAAGTTTTCAAGTAGAAATGATCTTAAATTCTCCAAGTGAATCATACTTTTTGGAAGAAAGTCCATGCGAATTCTACCTTCACTTACTAATATGTCTTTGAAATCCACTTTATTCATTCCAAGTTTTCACAAACATTTCATTATGAAAACGGCTAAGTAGGAAAACGATAATCTCAAAGACCTGCTGACACATCACAGCATCACCCGCTGCTTGCGCGTCGATGCTGTTGTTCTTGCTGTACAAATCTCCCGACCTGTTCCAACAAGTTTTAGCGTGACTCATCCTCCGATCTAAAAATGCCGGCGAATGGCGTATCACCTACCGCTACCCTGATTGGCTAATTACCGTCACCTGCTTATCTTCCCATTTAAAGATGTGAATTTTATATGTAAAGTGAATTTTTACGCTAATGCTTAAATTCTTTGCTATAGAAAGTTCAAGTATGTTAGTTTTTTTTTCTCTTATATGTTACATTTTAAACACATGATACGAAATTTTTACGTTATGTTTATCTTAGAAATTTTAAGTATATTATTTTTTTTCTTATTTAACATTAACCTAAGAGTTTAATTGTATATGAAGAGTAAATTGTCACGTTAAAGTTTAAGGATATGATATTTTTGTGAGGTAAATTTTCGTGTAAAGGTTAAAATTCTTTATCTTTGAAATTTTTATTCTGTTAAATTTCCCATTATTTAACATTAACCTAAGAAAATAATTGTGTATGAAAATGTCGCGTATTGTTTAAATTGTTGTCGAAGAAAGTTTAAGTATGTTATTTTTTTTTCTTCTCTAATTTAGCATTATTCTTACACATTTTAAAGATAAAAATTTTATGCGTGAAATAAATTTTCGCATATTGTTTCAATTCCTTACCTTATAAATTTTTAGTATTTCTTTTTCTCTAATTTAGCGTTATTCTTACACATTTGAAAGACATAATTTTTATATGTGTGGTAAATTTTCGCGTATTATTTAAATTATTTGCCTTATAAATTTTTAGAGCTTCTTTTTTATCTTATTTATCGTTGATATAAGAGTATGATTGTACATGTGAAGTTAATTTTCACGTTCAATTTTAAATTCTTTGCCTTGTAAATTTTTAGTGTTTCTTTTTTCTAAAAGTTAGAGTTGTCATTATACATTTTAAAGACATGAATGGCAATGTTTGAATTCTTTGTCGTAGAAATTATAGGTATGTTATACTTTCCTCCTGCATGTCAAATTTAAAGTCGTGATTTTTATGTGTAAAGTAAATTTTTGCGTTAATGTTAAAGTTATTTGTCGTAGAAAGTTTAAGTATGTTACTTTTTTCTTTTATTCAGCGATATTTTAAATACATGATTTTTATATATGTAGTAAATTTTCACTCAAATGTTAAAATTATTTATCGTAGAAATTTTAAGTATGCTAATTCTTCTTACATGTCACATTTTAATGTCGTGATTTTTATATGTGAAGTAAATTTTTACGTTAATGCTAAAGTTATTTGTCGTGCAAAGTTTAAGTATGTTAGTTTTTTTTCTTTTATTTAGCAATATTTTTACATATTTTAAAGACATGATTTTTATGTATATAGTAAATTTTCGCGTAAAGGTTAAATTTATTTGTCGTAGAAATTTTAAGTATGCTAATTCTTCTTACACGTCACATTTTAAAGTCGTGATTTTTATATGTGAAGAAAAATTTTTACGTTAATGTCAAAGTTATTTGTCGTATAAAGTTTAAGTATGTTACTTTTTTTTCTTCTTTTATTTAGCGATATTTCTACATATTTTAAAGTCGGGATTTTTATGTGTAAAGTAAAATGTTACGTTAATGTTAAAGTTATTTGTCGTAGAAAGTTTAAGTACGTTACTTTTCTCTTGCATGTCATATTTTAAAGTCGTGATTTTTATATATGAAGGGAATTTTCGAGTAAAGGTTAAATATTTATCTTAGAAATTTTAAGTAAGTTACTTTTTTTCCTCTTATTTAGCGATATTTTTACTCATTTTAAAGTGATTTTTATGTGAAAAGTAAATTTTTTACGTTAATGTTAAAGTTATTTATTTTAAAGAGTTTAAGTATGTTACTTTTTTCTCTTATTTAGTGATATTCGTACACATTTTAAAGACATGATTTTTATTCGTAAAGTAAATTTTCACGTTCACTTTTTTTATAAGTTTATTTTTTATAATAATAATAATAAAATCTGATAATTATTACTAAATATTATCTTTATATTTAATAAATCTCATAATTACTCCAATTGCAACAACTGTCTACGCTAAAAACCCATTCGCTACACTATGACGTCACGAACAAATTATCTATCACTTTAACTGTTTCAAGCAAGATCGTTACACAACAACTCAACTCACAAACGCGTTGAAGCGTGTTGAAACATCTCTAGTCTCGCTCCCCTCCCTTCTGACGGGTCGATAGTCAGTAGCACCCTCTACCTTGAAACCTGATTGGTCGGTGAAGTCACGTGATCACCCCTCATATATAGACGCTACCGGTTGCCGTCTCGCCATTTCTACTTAGATACCTGAGTGTGAAAGACGTGTTTAATACTTCGTGTTTTTTTTCTCATCGCGATTTTGTTCGTACTTGTGTAGTTATTCACAGTTATTTTAGCTTCACAGATTTCGTTTCGATTATTCGGTAAGTGAATTTTTAAACATCTTCTCACTCCAACAAACCAAGAGAGCCTTGTCGGCCTATGACGACAAGCGGTATCTGCTGGAAGATGGCATAACCAGCTATGCCTATGGTCACTTCAAAATTCCTTAAATCATTCATTTAATCGTTAATTTTTTTTTTATTTTTTTATCTCTTTAAGCCTTAATTTCACTAAAATATTACTAAATTTAACTAAATTTTTAAAAACTTATTTAACGTTAATTTTTTTTTTCAGGATTTTGTATGTGATCATTAAATTTAATTCATGAGAGAAATATACGTTCTCACAAGTCTTCTTTTCAGATTTTTTAAAATTTTAAATTGTTTAGGATTTAAGGTAATGATGTCTTCTTATAAGATATTATTGGATGGTTGGTTAGTGACCTCATATTTCAAGGAAATATACGTTCTTTGGAATAAGTTTTTTTTTTTTTTTTTTTTTGATAGGGTGGAGTGAGGCGGTACCAATTCTTCCTAAAAGAGGTATCGGGCTGGAGGAGGGTCCTCACTTTTAAAATTTAAATTCAAAATAATTAACATTTTCTAAAGTCTTTCAAATTAACTTATTCAAAATTGGTTAGGGAAGGGGGGTGGGTAGATGAGTTACCATGAAGGCAACGTCCGATAGTCGATATTTTAACAATTGTTTGGTAAAATATTGAAATGTCACGTGTAGCTCGGGGTTAGGGTTCTTTAGACCCTTAGCAAATGGCCTTCCTTTTATTAACTTTTCAAATTTAACATTTTTTTTTTTTTTTTTTTTTTTTTTTTTTTTTTTTTTTTTTTTTTTTTTTTTTTTTTTTTTTTTTTTTTATTTGTGTAACTTTGTTGCAGGTATTTTAACTTGATTAAAGGATATGTAAGTAACTCGCTAGAAAACCAAACAGTCAATCAGAAGTTAACTTTTGGTCACATGTTTAAAACTTATCAGTCACAAGCGAGCATTTAGCTGACCGATCAGAACTCGTTGCCAACACCTGAAAACTAAATTTGGTATATATCTAGTGTTATCATCACTTAAAACGTAAATTTTAACATATAATGACATCATACCCACTGTGACGTCACTAGTAAAAATATCTATCACTCTTAACTTATTCGTTTAGAAGCAGCCCTAGAACAATTCAGCTCCATCTTAAAGGTAAATTGAAACTAAAAAGTGTTGCCTCTAAACTTTGATATAAAACACATTATGACGTCATACCTACTGTGACGTCACGCAATAAAAACCTATCACTCTAACTTATTCATTTACAAGCAGTCCTAGAACAACTCAACTCTATCTTAAAGGTAAATCGAAACTAAAAAGTGTTGCCATCGCTCTAAACTTTGATATAAAACACATTATGACGTCATACCTACTGTGACGTCACGCAATAAAAGCCTATCACCATAACTTATTCATTTACAAGTAGTCCTAGAACAACTCAACTCCGTCTGCTAGATAAACAAAAACTAAAAAGTGTTGCCACCGCTCAAAACTTTGATATAAAACACATTATGACGTCATACCCACTGTGACGTCATACACAAACAGCTTATAACGAAACCGAAACTAAAACAGCAGCAGGAGGGAAACAACTCCACTCCACTTCCGGTCACGTGACTTCCGGTGACGTCATATCCGACCACGCCCCTTCCGGTGACGTCATATCCTGTCACGCCCCCTTCCGGTGACGTCATCGTCCCCCGTCCTTCTGCGCGCTGCGCCATGGCTTCGGATCGGCATTTTCTAACTACTATCGATAAAATATCGTCGCATCGATATATCGCCGACCTCTAAAATATATGTAATAGTCATTATTCTTATTAGTTTTATTGTCAGTCGGTTTTAGTGGTTATCAAATTAGTGATTATTTCGTCATTATATACTTTTTTTTTTAGGTAGTAGTCACTTAGTAGTAAATAATTTAGTGAGTCAATAATTATTTATTTGGTCGACAGTTATTAATTTAGTACATTGGCAGTTATTTAGATAATCAGTAGTTAACAACTATTTTGTTATTAACTATTTTTATTTATATTCCCTGTTAGTGAGTTAAGTACTAACTAAATATTTACTAACAATTCTTTGAAAATGATTACAAATATTCATAGAAATAAATTTTCATTATAGCAAACTGACATTTAATTTGTTGTCTTTAATTGTCTCGATTTTGCTCAATAAGAAAAAGTAGAAATAATAAGTATCACCACTAGTAAAGCTTGAGTAAATTCAGTATATGTATATCTTTTTCCTTACCAGGCTGTAAATGTTTTTGCAGCCACTTCCCAAAAGGCGCAGTCATGTGAATGGCATGAGACTGTGCGCAAAAAATGCAGTAATAGGACGGCTGAGGCGACTAGGGTTCAGCAGGGACTGCCACGAAGTTAAGTAACTATGTTTATTTCGGGCCTGGTACGACCAGATGGCGCTCTGGTCTCAAGCGTCGCTAAGCGATAGATGAATATGTAAACAAACTATTCTACGAACTGGATTGTATTCACAGAATTGCCAACCAAAATGTATAGTGGTTAGCGTGCTAGCTTCTAGACCGCGAGGTTGCGGGTTCGAGTCCCGTGTTAGGCATGGGTGTTTGTAATTGTATGTTGGTTTGTCTAATGACGAAAGTTTCGGCGCATTGTAGCCTTCGTGTTGCTGACGGTGCCAGATAATCTGAAAACAACGAACCAACTTATACACAGAATTCGAATTTGTAAACTTTACAGGCAATTTGTTATAATATGCGGAGGCCTAATCTAACTCACTGTCATCTAATCGGGATGAATCTTGGCAGATAGACTTGATGTCGATGAAAATGCATTCTATCAAATTTCAGACTGTAACCGTCACTAAAAGGATACTTTTAAGGAATACTAATATACTGTTATGAATGTATTGCTTTCAAACTTTTATCGTGTTCTAAGTTAGGCTTAATTCTATCATAACTCAATCAATCTCTCATAAAAATTAAAAAAGTTTTATTTCCTAATTCTATTTTTAATATTCTTTGGAAAATATAATTTTGTAAAAATTGAATTTGTAGATGTTTGTTTCGTACTGATACAGCTATCATATAAACATTTACTGAATTTTTAACATCACTAACAATAATCAGAAAGTAATATTTCTATTTTTCATTTGATTTAAGTTGAAATGATCTTTTTTTATGGCTGTATTCGTAAACAAAACCTGATGATGTTTTATTTCTTGGAACTAAGGTAGGCTACAAGAATGTATGATACCGATGGAAGAATAGACCAGTTAAAAGAATATATGATAAAATCTAAAAGATACGTAAACATTGGGGGGAAAAAAGAAAAGGAAAAAAAAGACTGGCTGCTGTGTGTTCAAGAATACCACAATATTTTTTTATTATCTGAACATTAAAAAAGTGCCAATAAGTGTTCGACAGAATATTTCCATATAGAGGGATCTGTCTCTAAATGTTTCTTTCAAGAAGGGAGCTAATAAATATGGTTCATAGTTCAAAAAGAAAATATAACGTTCTTCAGTTGGTCTAATCTGGAAAATAAAAGATGTAGTTCACCACTTTTTAATTCAGTAGATAGTTGTATTTATAAATACATTTTTTCTTCTTTCCTTGATTAATTATCAATATTATGAATGCTAAAAAGGTATTTAATATAATTTTTTTACTGACATTTATATATATAACATATTCATAGGTTATAATTTTTAAGATTTAATTTTGACACTTATTTCATATCTGATGACTGTGTGGTTAGTTCTCTGGCCACACATGCCAAAGAAGGTGCAGGGTTCGAATCACGGATAAGGCAGGGATGTTCATTGTGATTTGGAATCCACTTTAAGCTGAAGTTCCCTGCCTAATTAGCCGTCATTGTACATAAAAATAGGTCGTTGAGCACATAAACCAATCAACTTATTTGTTTAAAAATGAAAATATGTATTTGATAGAATTTGTCATCTCGAAGAAATACATTGCTTAAAAATGAAATTTTAATCAGAATATTAGGTACCAGCACTTTACAATTTTTAAATTCCTATTATTCAAAGTTGAAATAAATTTTTTGTGCAATAATTTAGTTTGTGTATTTTTGTAATGTTTATTCTTAAATAGATACTGTTTTAATGTATTGCTTGTTATGGTATTGAAATTTTTTCAGATATGTTTGTATATGAATTAATTTCAGAGAATTTTCAACCTGATTAATCTATTATAAAAGGTTTGAATATTACTAGTATTAAAAAAATCCAGTTACAATTTCAAGAATATTCCTCAGTGTTAATTTTAATCCCACTCTCGGTGCTTTTACTTTATGAAAATAAATGTTATATCTGAATATTCTACAATTAAACAACTTTACATATTAAAACATTTTATAACTCACTACATAATATATTATTGAAATTACCAGAAATGTTTCATTATATCTGTGAATTACGGACTATGGTAGACAGCCATCGTGTTTTCATCCATCGCTTAGCGTGACGTCATCCAACTTAGGACCGGGCCCTATAGAGAGTAGAGAGTCTGTTGGATTCGCAGTGGTCCCGGTTTAGTTCAGGAACATCTTTCGCGATTTTGGTTTGGAAAGATCATTAACCAAAATTTTTTCTTAAAAAAAATTTGCACGAATTTATTTTATGGTAAAATAAACAGAATAGTACAACGGTGTTTAAAGTAATATGCCAGGTTTAAATACATAACAGCCGCGAAAAACCAAGTGTCTTGCTAGATGCTCGATTTCGCGAGTGGAGTGAGTTGTCTCAGACCCGAAGCAACCAGATCGTGACATCACCAGACGGCTACTTAGGTAAGATTGCATACGAAGTTGTTTAAAATTAATTCATTCAAAAGCTTGTTGTTTCAAAACTGATAGGTGTTTAGTCTGGAATAATATCAGTATAATTTTCCTTAGAAACTAAAATTCAAAAAAAAAAAAATTATTAAAAAAAAAAAAAAAAAAAAAAAAAAAAAAGGTTTGAAATAATCTTTTACTTCAATAGCATCAAATCGAAAATTCCTTTACGAAGAAATTGAATATTTCTCCACAAATAAAAATATCTTTTGATGTTTAAAAAACTTCTCTTATGCAGATTTGGAATTAGATAAAATTCTTTTTTATTTTTTAGAAATTGGTTGATTTTCCATGAACAGAGTTCTAGGGTAATAAAGAATATTTCATGTATATAAGTTTGCACTTACACAATGTTTCAAATAGCCAATTCAATTAGTAGACCCTCTTTATCCATACCACGTCATGTACACAAAAAAAAGAAATTCAACTGGGTGACTTTGTACATAGACAACTCAGCAAGAATTACTCATTTAGATTTTATGTGCCGAAATTATGGTGAAATTGTAAATGAATTATGAAAAAGAAACAATATTTCCTGCATGAAATTGTATTTTATAAGAAATCTTGAATGTGAAAAAAATATTTTAAAAAAATTAATTAAAAACCACAATTTATAATACTTAATATAATGGAAACTATCAAGTCCAAACAATACATATTTCCAAGAATCTATGGCGGGATTGCCAGGATTAGATGAACAGTTAGGAATACTACCATTACACATTTCCTCAAACACTTTTCTATTTAATCCTAAATTGTCCGAAATAATACATAAAATATCATAACCAGTATTCTTCAACATTTGTAACACTTTTAGTGTATGCGAATTCAAAACATCATGCGTTTGGTTTCTTAGAGAAATTAGAATTATAACCTGGTACACAGCATTTACAACTAGTCTAGAATAAGATTTGTTTGAGGTTTAATATTCGGTACTTATATTATCATTATGCATATATATACATATTTATAATACAGAATCTTACCTTATTCTACAAGCCAACATTTTAGTGGAGTGAAGGCTTAAACCTGTGATCCTCAGGACAAATGTAAATTTAACTCTAGCTGCTTGACAAACACTGCCAGGCAATGTCAATTAGCAGTTTTTTTTTTTTTTTTTTTTTTTTTTTTTTTAATAAAGTTTCAACGAAGCATTCAATCAGACATTACTTTAATGGTTAAGAAGATAAGTATGTATCAAAGATTTTAAGCTCTAAGTATATAACTGCTAATTATCCATAGAAAGAATCTGAAAAGAATCCATACAAAATACACTCACATCATGAGTGTCAACAACAATTACGAAAAAATTACCCCAAATAAGGATAGATTCCTTAGTTCAAATATTGGAAATCTTTAATAAATTGCTACCTAATAAAATCTGACTAGAAAATAGAAGGCTTAATATAGTAGTATACAAAACTAAAAGGAGTTTGAAAAAGAATGCAACCGAATCGCATTTGGTGCATTATACTTTAACACAAACATTTTGAAAATTATGTACTCACCGCGTAAATAATAAACTTTATTTACGGTAAGTACATAATTTTCTTACGAAAAAAGTGAAGAAAATTAATAATTCAAAATTATAAAAAGAATCTCACAAGGGCCATTTACATGTTTAAACAGCATTCACAGTTTCGTTTCACAGAATCCCATATAAAATTTGACTTTCGGCTGCGATGTCATATACTCGTTTAAAAATTCCGGATTACGGCCTTGTAAACTAGAGCGGTTCGATTTTTTTTTTTTTTTTTTTTTTTTTTAATGCATGAGGTAAAAAACGTTGATACACATCTCGATAAGAAAAACTGTAAAAAAAAAAAAAAATTAAAAAAGAAAAAAAAATGTGAAAAAAAAATTATATCTTTCAATCTCGCATTCACCTCAAAATTTGGAGAAAATACAAAAAATAACTATTTTTCCTTAATTTTCTTAAATTTCTAAACGTTATATATTTGAAAGACAATAGTTTGCAATGTGTAGTGAAAGGGTGGTATAACACAGGAAAACACTATTTTATGCATGTTAAAAACATACATTAATAATTAAAAATACTCAAAAGTAAAATTTTGTTGTAAGAAATAATGATTTTTCTGTAAAATTGGTACTAATGTTATTTCTAACATTCAAAAAAAAAAAAAAAAAAAAAAAAAAAACATGCTAGTAATCATCACCTCGGATGCGCCAGTCTTTACTAACTAATGTTCGTTTGTAACTCTTAACAAAGGAGGTGTCCGGATTACAAGCATTCAATTAATTATGTCCACGTAATCAGTAGCAATAAAATTAAGTTTGGTTGCCTTGAAATGCCTGATTGTCTTTCTCTAGGAAAGTTCTCGAGATTTCAGAACCCGATGCCTCAGTTTTCATACATCTCTCTTTTCGTACAAAATCATTGCCGATATCACATTTTTTGGGTGAATGAAGGAAGCATTTCGTTCAATAACTGAGTTTAAAACTTCCAGTAAATATTCAGGAAGGTATCGAGATAATCGAATTGTCTCATATATGTTCTTAGGTCCTTCAGAAAATTAACTTTTTTTATCCAAAAATATCAAGAAGATATAACTGATCTATGCTTAGAACTTTCATCTCAACTTGAGGAATTAAACATTCAACACGTAAAAAATTAGCCAGTGGAAATTTTGAACAGTTCTTCGATTTTTTTTATCTGTGTTCCCACTGAAAGATGTTGATCCTGTAGTTGTACTATCTACGTGTTTAAATAGGCGTCTGAATGTTAGTTCATTGGAGTATAGGAGGCATATATCCCAATGCAGTGGTCTCTCAACGTGCAATTTGATATCTCAGATTATTTCCAGCCAGTATACATGGCAGTCCCTATTACAGTCGCGTGCGTTATGATCCAATGAATAAGCAAGTAAGTTTATGAGCTTGAAAGGAAGAGAAGGCACCACGATAAAGGCTACCCAGATTGAAACTCACCAAAACACAGTTTTTATCAATGTTTCAAAGGTTATGCGCGAATGATTATTATTGAATAATTACTAATTTGGTTTTTTTCCCAAGCTTTATCCACTTCATTCCACACAATACAAACTAATGTATCTCGATAATTTAGTGATTGTTGTACTCTACAAATTGATGGAAAAAGGGTATTTATTGTTTTATTCAAAACCTTGAAGTGAATGCTGAAAGTAAATAAAACAACTTTAAGAAAAATATGTAAAAAAAAGAACGTTTGTATGCATTCTATAGAAAAATCTTTTTTTAACAAAAAATATATTTTCGAATATTTTTGATTATCAATATATGTTTTAAAAATGCATAGAATAGTGTTTTCCTGTGTTATACCAACCTTTCACTACATATTGCCAACCATTGCCTTTCAAATATATAACGTTTAGAAATTTAAAAAAAAATTTAGGAAAAAATAATTATTTTTTGTATTTGTCCAAGCTTTGAGGTGAATGTGCGATCCGAAGATATTATTATTATTCTTTTTTTTTTTTTCTTTTCTTCTTTTCTTATTACAGCTTTTCTTATCCATCGATATAGATAAACAACTGGATAGACTGCCTAACGGTGAAGAAACGAGCCTTTTCTCCCGCGGAAGCGAGATGCTTGGATGGAGGAAATTGTATTGCCGATGTGGATTTTCTTCGATCTTTATGATATATTCGCGTTACTTTCGATATTTAGCAAGCAAAAAAAAAATTAAGAATAAAACATATTTGAAGAAAATAGTTAAACCAATAAATATAACTAATCAAAATAATTCTAAGTATAGAATTTGTATATTTAGAACAAACATTTCAGATTAGTTACTGTCGATATCTGTAAACATGTTTGATCTTTATTGAATCGAATTTAATTCTTTAAAATTTAAATTACATAAATCACATGTTTAAAAAATAAATTATTATCTACAAGTTATAAGAATACAATAAACAAATGAAAATAGACTTTTAAACTAGATTTATTTTAGAAGTAGAAATTAAAAATAATTGAAGAAATACTCTAAACCAGTTGAAAATATGTAATAATTAGATTGCAAAATACAAATTCATACATTCAATACACCAATTCAAAGAACAATTTAAGTTTCAAAGGCCAACTATAATACTAAATTTTTATACTCAATATTATTATATAACTTATGATTTTAAATATATAAGTTGTGAAACTTGTTTATTGCAAGTATTTGGTCCTATAATTTTGAAATGAGAAAAATGTAGATAACTTTATCAAAACTAAATAATTTCAGGCATTGTTCATAATAATATTACAGAAAATTGTTTTTGAGGATTTCAACTTAAAAATCAAATAAATTACTTAGTTTAATAAGCAAAAATTTAAAAGGAGGAAATTTTTTAAAAGTAGTCGGAGAGTTTTTCCCAAGAAAAAAAATGGTTTGTGGTTAATCTAGATCTAAACATTGTTAAAAAGGACCAACTTATTCAGTTTATGCCTGATGGTAGTTTTGTTTCTTTGATGATCTAGTGTTACTCTTTTGGCATTCGAAAAAAGTCTAATATTGCCATAAGTTCTGGCAATTAGTTTTATTAGTTGCGTTTGGTGGAGATCCTCCACAACAAATTCACCTTCAGTTGAATGCATAAAACCCAATGTATTCAATTTTTTAACAGTGTTACCCTGTGACAAATACTTAGAAACAGAATAAACAATGTAATCTAAAGGTTTTTCATATTTTTTTTTTTTTTTTAATTTGACACATAATGACGAAATAATTTTTTAGTTTGTTGCACAACAAACAATACTCCATCAGAAGCAAATTTTAATCCACCTTTATTTACATTGCATGTAAACGATTTGGCATTTTGATAGTATTGCGTATCATAAGGATGGCTATTGCATTGACCAATTTTTAATTTAGCTTTTGTATACGATTGTAAGAGGAGAGACAATTTATCTCTAAAATTCAAGGGTTATATTTATAAACAGAAATAAAACTGAAATACAAATTGCTTTCCACAGTTTGATTTGACTTCGGATTCCAACAAACAGTTAAAAACGACTTTGTTTTTAAAATAAATACGTAAGTAATAAAGAAACTGATAAACTTTTCCGTTTGCAGTCCGCAGTTTCGATATTAAATAATTTTACATCGGAACAATGCATTTTGAATTATTGTTTCTCATTCCAACCCCCTTTTTTTTACTTTATTAATACAATTACTATATGTTCATGAAAACGTATAAAAACATAGATTAATTAAAACGTATCGAAAACAATTTATCCAGTTATAAATAAACAGTGTAATAATTTTAATTATTAAATGAGTGTAGAATAGAACAATAACAAGTGGAGTTTTAGTTTCGCTTTCATTTTCCATTTCTTTGCCAAATGCCCTTGAAAACGCATAAAAACAAGGATTAAATAAATATAAATCAAGTGTTTTATTCTAGATCCTAATGCTATTTGTTCTGAATTTAAAATAGATTATTTATGATATGAATTGTCATGTAAGAGATCAACCATTAACCACGAGCGATCAATGTTAAAAGGGTCATTTTAGATATTTTTCAATAATAAATAATTAAAAAAATATATATTTACATATTTGAATAACTATTTTTTACTTACCGGTGAAAACTCTTGTTGATATCTTTCCGATTTGCACTGTTGTTGCAATTATATGCAACACACGAGTTAACCATCACTCAGGAAATCTTCCCACCAGTGGCAGGAAAACAAATATTACTGCCGGTGCGTTTTTCGCCTCGCGTTGCCACCGGAGCAGTCTATCCAGTTGTTTATCTATATCGATGTTCTTATCAAAATGTATATAAACTTTTTTCACCTCATGCGTTTCAAAAATAAAAAATTATCTTTTTTCGAACCACCCTATGGTAGACAGAGCATCTAGCAAGATACTTGGTTTTTCGCGCACGGCCTCGATAACAGTTGAAAATAGTACATTGTAAATATTTTAAAGGTATTCATAAAATAATTTCAAAATTTTAGAGATGACATTTTTTAACAAGATTATTTTTTAAAAAAGAAAATATTTTTTCTATTCAAATTTTAATAAAGGGGTCAGATTGACAAGGACATGACATCCACTCCCTCCGATTTTTTACGAAATATGGTGTGAGCTCTTTTCGTTAATTATTAAGAAAATTCTCGAATATTTTTTCAATATTCCTAATTTGCTGAAATTTTACAGCACTTTAAAACTTATGAAGTTGTCAAATTATGGTTTCCTGAATTTTTTGAAAAAAAAAAAAAAGGCATAAGTCAGAGAAATCATTATTTCTCACTAGCTACTGATTATATTTTTATGATTTTTTTTTTATATAATTAATTAAAACTCTACAAAATTCAGAAGAAAATTATCGTTGCTCTAAATTAATATGGAATTTCACAAAAAATTATCATCGATTCTTTCTAAAAAAACATGTGTTTTGAATTAAAAAAAATTTCGAATGTGTGTCCTTTATCTTTAAGCATGAAAATTATTACAAAAACATATACCGTATAAAAAAAATTCAGAAATAAATAATGTGTTTTGGTCCTGTAAAAATGTTCACTTTTTTCAAATGTTCTTAAAAAAAAAAGAAAAAAAAAACACACCACGTTTTCTAAAATTTAAATTTGAAGCATACAAATATTACTAAATCTAAAGACGTTGAACATCAATATGAGCGTGAATATAAGGGGTATTCTGAGGTAGACTGGCTGTTCTTAAAAATGAATTACAGGAAAACGGTGAGTTAAAACACTTCTTGTAGCAAATTCATGTGACGGGGCATAAAACTTTTTCCCCAGAATTCCTGGTTTTAGTTCAAAAAGTTGCAACAGATGACGCTGCAAATCACCTCTGTTGTTCTTCCTGTTGAGTTATGATGCATGAAAATAATCCGAATACGCAGTCGTAGAAGAGTTTATGTTTTGACTTAAAAGGAGTGGTGTTCGTTGTAGGAAAGGATTGACCTTATATTGGAATTACAATGCAAGGAAATTTGGGGAGAGTACTACAGCAACAAGAAGAAACTTTCAGGGTAAATTTCAAGTCTCAAAGAGTCCGAAGCAGAATACAATGAAGAAATTTTACTAGAAATTCAAACGTACAGGTAATGTTGGGGATGAGAAAGTCGGAACTGTTGGACTACACCGGTCGGCTGTTACAGAAGCAAATGTACATCGCGTAAACAATTTTACGCTCCTCTACAAAATTAGTCCGAAAATCTGTAGCCGTATATCAAGTGAGCAAAACAGCGGCGCATAAAATAACACGTTAGTGCCTAACCCTGTTCCCAAACAAAATTCAAACGCAGCAGCCACTTCAGATCGTATCCGTAGGAAAAAGAAACATGTCTGCGAATGAAATGCTGGTAGTAATTGATGATGGAAATTTTGATGTGAACTCTATAAGGATTTCAGACGAGGCACAATTTTATCTCGATGAATTCGTCAATAAACAATATTGGCGAATTTGGGGAATTGGGAACCCTCATGTGTGTGTTCCACAATATCTCTACTCTCAAAAAGTGACAGCATGGGCGGCTGTTTCAAGTAGAGGTGTTATTAATCCCTTTTTTTTCTGCGTGATACGGTGACTTCCAAACGATATGGCTAAATTTTGCATGATTTTGTGGCCATTCAAAATGCATTGGTCGAATCATCCGCGACATCCTGGTTCATGCAAGACCTCACCGCACTGCTGATGTTTACAGTTTCTTAGAGGAATATTTTTTATGATCGCGTAATTGCTTTAAATTACCCATGCTTCACAAGAAAGGGATTAGACTGTCCACCGTATTCACAAGATTCGAATCCATGCGATTTCTTCCTTTGGGGTTAGTTGAAGAATGCTGTTTACCGGAAAAATCCCCGAAGACTCGACGAACTCGAAGAAAAAAAATCAGTGAGGAATGTGCAGTCATTTCTGTGGCTACTTTACAGAAAATAAATGTCAATTTTGTCCTCCTATTACGACATGTGATTGCGAATAATGATGGACATTTCGAAAATATTGTAATGTGATTTTCATTTATTAAAGGATTTAAAAAAAAAAAAAAAAAAAATGATGTAATTTTCTATTATTTCTCTTTAATTTACAGCGCTATCTGTTAAAAAAAATGTGTACTAAAACCAAGACTCGGGGTAATTTTCTTGAATGAATTTACTGCAGAATGGTTTTCTTAACAAAAATCGTTTTCCTGTACTTAATTTTTGAAAACAGCCAGTCTATTTCAGGGCACCCTGTATGAGGAAATAAATTAATCAAATTTTATATCCTTATATTTAAAATTTGCAAATTCGGCTTAGTAAATTCCACTTTTTTGAATCTAAATGTTCATATTAAGGTTATATAAAAAAAAAAAAAATCTTACCTATACAAAAGTAATAAAACATTTCATTCCAAAATATTTTACTTTTTGAAGAGTTAAATATAATGGTATTTTCACTCCTAATTGAAATTTAGTATTTTTGTCAATATTATTAGAAAAAATTACGTTTCCTGATTACTAAAATTTCCGCATGCTATTGTTTGCATGCAATGCATAAGATCGTGCGCCAAGAATAAATAGTTCTTGCGAGAAATTTTAAAAACCTTTAGTTAAATTTAAAAAAGTAGGTTTTGTATTTAACTTTGTATGAATTAATTATGATTTTATGTTTCTTTATCAGTAAACGAGCCATAAAATATCGCAAATAACGTTTGAGTTGGTGAAAATAATTATGGTGTTTAAGGGGGAGGGGGAGGATTTTGTTTTTCCATTATGTTAGTATTATGGTATCATGTAAAACTTCATCGTGGACCAAAATGAGCAAATTATGCACTTGAGCATGGCTTAAATAACAAGATATTTGTTTTTTTCATTATACTGTTCGAAAGTTTATAGCACGCATAATCTTTTTTCTTTAAAAAAATTAGACAAAAATATATATATATTTAAAATTTAATTATCGGGCTTAAAAAAATGTGTGCTAGAACTATGAATTACTGGGCACAATATTAAATTGCAAAGCCTGGTGGTCAATTGGAGAGTTGTGGGTTCGATCCTGTGACGGCCGCCGAAGTACCTAATGGGGACTGGTGAATATTGAATATGTCGTGGCCTCAATGTCCTCTCGTTGGTGTGGTGAGGTTGAAGAGAAGGATGGTCAAAATTACTAGAAGTATTTGTCTGTGTTAAGCACTTTATAGTGGTCGAAATAGACAGTCGGAAGTTCCAAACAAACAAGAAAGAAAACAGAAGGTGCACGTTTCTGATGTGTTTCATTTCACAATATTTGTGGTTATAGAATATTTTTTGTTGTTCCATTGTCTGTGTAGATATAGAGATTGTCTGGTTTGTTAACTCTGGAACATGAAACATATAATTGTCCACGTGAGAAGCAATCCGTGACTAGATCTAAACCGCACAATTCTAAATATTGGCCCTGAGTTTTGTTCATGGTGATTGCAAACGCAAATCATATTGGGAATTGCAATCTATTAAATTGAAATGATATAACTGTTGGAATCATAGGAATAAAAGGAATGAGAACATCTTTACCTGTGAGATGTCCTGGTTTGTTAACACATCCTTTAAATTATGTGCGTTTTAGGGAAATATGTCGTCAAAACAAACAAAAAAGCGTAAAAATTTTATGTAAGCTTCAAAAATATTCTAATGATTTTATCCGTCATGGCTTCTTTTTTATTTTGCCACTAAGGCAAATGTACATTGATTGTTTAAAGCAAAGTTTACAAATCCTACAAAAAAAAATTGTTGAAAGAATTTATTGCCGATTGACACTAATTTTGACACATGTAAGTACTTGATACACAACAGGTCAATACCCAACCTTTGACATCCAATACTTTATTTTCAATGGATCTTTTGTACCTTTTGAATCAACCTTTGAGTAATCCCTAAAATTGTTTTAAATTGTATGCTTTCAATATAATATGCTCCATAGGGAGTAAGTCTACAGCTTTGCACTACTATCTTAATACAAAACATAGATTTATGATTAATGCATTTTACTAATGCAAACATTAAATGGATTACTTTTAGCAATGAAATAAAAACATTAAAATGAAAAATAGCAAACAAAAATTCTCACAAATAGCGAAAAAATCGACATATTCAAATTAGAAAACTTATTTACTTAACAAATTCTATTTTTGTTAGTGGTAAAAAGAAACTCTTTAATTTTCACGGAGATACATAGTTGCTTCAGAAACGTCAAAAATGACAAAAGCAGCATGTTACTATCTGCCGGAAGGTGAAGCTAGCAGGCAGAAGATACCATCTCCTCCCATTTGTTAACGTTTAAAAAGAAGTAAACAAGTGTTTTAACATTCGGCCTGTCAAGAGTGTTATTAGAGGTTGAATACCATATATATACATAAAATATGTAAGAGTCCGCCGCTTAATGGATATAAATTTTTTAGACTATACTACAGACACATAGCATTTTTGCTTTTTTACTATGGATGCAATACATTCATTCTTAAGATTTAGAGAAACTCGAGAAATTCTCCAAATTGTCTTAACAATTCCTTTGCAATAAAAAATAAAAAATCCTGCTTAAGAGGATGCCTTTGTAATGATCATTCCCTATACTCGCTATGTTCACATCTTCTAGCTCAGTGCATTTAGAAACTACTTTGTAATTTGGTGAGTGAGTACGAAAATGATCACTTAATGACATGTCATAAATTAAAACTCCGAAAATAACGTATAATACATTTTATTTTATATTTGAAATCCTCACGTCAATGCATATGCAGTGGCTCTACCTGGATTTGTCTTTTGCTATTTTAATTTTCATTAATAATCGATAGACATTAAATGAAAATAATTTATGTCATTTCATTAAGTAATCTTTTTCGCACTTACTTGCCAAATTTCAAGATTTTATAGATAGTAGTTTCTAATTCCACTAGGCTAGAAGATTATAACATAGCGAGTATAGGGAATGATACTTACTAGGACTTCCTCTTGATAGGGAAAAGTATCAATGCTTCGAAACCATGCTTAACGGGGACTCATGGTGACCAATAGATATTTGTATGACCATTCATATACGTCAATTATTAATTTTAACTACCATATTTTTTTAAGACTGTCACAATCCATTTGGATTCGAATAACTTTGGAGGCTAACAAGATAGTATTTGTAACACATTCTTTCGTAAAACAACATATTATGGTAAAGGTTCGGTTAGCCGAATAACCACCACCATGCGTCACAGCCTCAGTTGCATTGAACTTTTGTTAACGTTCGTTGTTCTCTCACCCCGATTTAAGTAAATAGGAGGTTCCGTTGTAAACTCTTCACTGTTGCACGCACTTATTAAAACGAAATTTGTATTTACTTTTGCTTGTGATACACTATATTGTAAAAACATAACCTCGACTTCGTACAAAAGAAAGAGAAAAGTCATGAGAATAGACTGCATTGTATGCGTACATTCCGAGCAAAAATGGACTTCCGACCGTCTTTCCTGCCTTAGTTTTTATACCACAAAAATGGCATAACAATGCTTGAATTAGTTAAAAGCTCATAATGGTACGGCTTACATGTGTTTTGCGGATCATTAAAAATAATAATTGTTGAATATTTGGCTTTTCCTACCTCTCTTCTAGCTAATGAAGCAGAGCTATATCACGAAGCGTCTAAAGCAAGGCTCCGGTCATGACCGGTCACGACAACGCGGGGCCTCGCAGCTAATGTACTTCAAAGAGCGCGACGTGTTTTCTCCCAGTCTTGACATCATCAACTATCTTTAATTTCCTATTTGATGGCAGATTTTTCAATTTATTCTTTTGAACTAGACTAAACGAGCTTCTAATTCCCCTTTCACAGAAATAAATGAATTGAACACATTTTTGTCAATAAACTCAGCTAAATTGGCGAAATTTCGACTTGCGTCGCATACCATTATAAACTTGTTTCTATGTGATTTTTTTTCTTTTGATGCGGGGTTGAATTATTGCAATTTAGAAAAATAAATATCCGTATAAATATCCGTAATTAGGTAAATTATCGGTTGTGAATAAGACCTTTTTTGAATAAACAAACTAGTTCATTAAAAAAAGCATGTCATTAGGGATTTTTATAGTTATTTCAGATGAATGCTGCATTTTAAAAGTTTTCCCAAAAGGCAATAATTGCAGCAACAAATTTTAAAAAATGAAGCAATTATCGTTACCATTGAGGTCTATAAACTATTTGAGAAGTATTTTATTGCACTATTCCAAAGGGAAAAATGCATTCCAAAACAAAATAATCAGACATGGCAACTAATTATACCAGCCATTAAATATAACGGTTCTTCGAGCGCTTATCCTTGAATTTCTTTGAATTCAGTCTACTAAAAAATTAAATTTCAAGGATTTCGTTTATTTATTCCAGATATATGTACAATCACGAATGATGGTGTGTTTATAATTAAAAAAAAAAAAAAAACTCATCAAACTTTATTATCAGAAAACATAAAACACGAAACGTAAAAACGTAATTTACACAGAGATCGTTAATATATTTTATTTTTTTTTAAATCAGAATATGGTTTTTATTTTTTGTTTTGTTCGAGAAGTTTATGGTAAAAGTAAATTTTATCTTAATTAAGGTGATTAATATTTTTTACTTTCAATTACCTATACGTTTACTTAGTGTAACGAAAGTATAACATTCGGTCGGAAAAAAAAAAAAATCGATTTTTTTTTTTGTTTTGTCATTTTTCCACGTTTTGGAGCATCCTGATTTAAAATAATTGGTCTAGAAAAAATGACTGTGTGAAACAATGACTCTGTCCCCGAATAAATTGACCTACGAAGTTCAAAATTGGCGTGCAGGTTAGTGGTGACTTTGGTCACTACTTACCTGCACACCAAAGTTGTGTCAAAATCGCGCATATGTTAAATATATGAAAAAATTATGTTTTCATCCATTGCTAGAAAACGGCTCTACCGATTTTGATTAAAATTGCTGTATTAATGCCTCTAAAGGTGTTCTAAACGTCCCCACCTCCGTAATTCTCGTAGAAATGCGATAAAAGAGTAAAACGTTAAAAAACATGTGCCTTTAACACAAAGCTTTCTGCCCTTGAGCCAGTGGCAGCTCGTGCAATACAGTCATTGCAGCCGGAAGGCATCTAAGTTTATTAATTCAAAACTAAAATTATATATTTAACTATTTTATAAAATGAAGATTCAATTTCTACGGTAAGTGTAAAAAAAATATCCGATAACCAGCAAACTTCTTGCCTTAATTCTCAATTCATGATGGAAAAATCGTTTCCAATAAAGATGATCTTCCTCCGAACGGCAGCCATGTACTCCTGAAACGCGTTTCGGCTCCGACGTTGCAATGGTAACCAGTGGAATCCAATGGAGTCTTCCCTCCACGTAATATGTAGAGCTTGGCAGCCAGAACATCGATTTTTCGACTTCGGCTGCCCTTGAGAATTTCAGCTTTGAAATAACGTCTAAATGGAATTTGTGTTAGATAATGGTATCATCTGAAAGCTAGAGAATTATTTTATTAGTTTGAAGTTCTATTTTGTTCTGAAAATAAATTTAAATATTTTAAACTTACTATAGAAAAAATCGTGTTTTTAGTAAGTGAAACTTATTTTATACAGGGATAAAATCTTTTTGAAAAATGATTTGAGAATTCGAATCTGCATTAGCTATTAGACGTTTTGAACCTCAGTCAAATTGATTGGAAAAGAAAAAAGATTTTTCTACATTTTTAAATGCAAAAGTTTTTAGAGAAATTGTAATTTTTTCTACTTTCAATGTTAAAACATTCTATAAAAAAAAGTATATATTCTAGAAACTAGATGGAGGTTCATAACATTAAGAATGATATTACGAACTATTTCCAACCATAATTTCTTTTCTGGGCCCCATGAAACCAGGGTAATCACTGTTCAAAAATATGCTAATTCAAACGAGTTAAATGTTAATTGGTTAATTAATTTCTGAATAAAACTGAATTTTTTTATTTAAACATCATCACTAATTGTGTACTTTTAAGTGCAAAAGAATTCGATTTTTAAAATGATAATTTAGAAAGAAAAAAAGTTCAAGTGTGATTGAACATGATTGTGGAAAGTGTGTGTATGGTTGGGGAGGGGGAGGGGGGATTGTTGGAAAGTTGCATTTTTCCAGCTGCACAAACATTTTTTAGACCACGAACCGCCACTGCCTTGAGCATTGCCCATCAACGATTGATTTTATTCTGTGTCACGCACAAGAAAGGACGATGTAATATCTATCTAATAACGTCACAAATTTAGCCATTCTAACGGTGTTCTTCCCCCACCCCCTCTCTTTATTTGCCCATCTAAAAATGATTACCAAAAATATTGTCAAACTGGCTATTTTTAATTAAAATGAGTGAAAATATAAAAACGGTAAATACCACCATATAAAATTTTAATGCAATAACAAATATTATAATGTCATTGAAATTTATGTAATGTTTCTAATAAAAACACTCATTTTAATATTTTTTTTAAATAAAAATTCTACATTTTTGTTTAAAAATATGGCACGATATAGTGAAAATACTTAGATAGCCCAAGTGTGAAAAATGCCTTCTTGGAGGTCTTTCAAGTGGAACTGCTGTTCGTTGGGAAGAAACTCAGGAGCCGACAAAAGATTAACTTTCATCGACTATCTTTTAAAATGAGTGACATTTCACTGGCATTCAATCATTTATAAAGAAACAGCGAGAGAGCTAGGCGAGGTCTTTTGAGGATTCTGCATCAACGATTTCTTAAAAACATTGACAACGTTAGAAACAGCTTCCCAACAATATGAAAGGACAAGCAATTAGAAATCACTTGTCTCTGCTCCTAAAAACATACTTCTTCACAGGCTTTTCTGTAGCAGTAACTTTTTGCAAAGAAGATGAAAAAAAAAAAAAAGAAAAAAAAAATACAAAGACAAGTATAGAAACTTAGGAAAAATCGGTAGAAACATCTGGAAAAGGAATACCTTATTTTCTTTGTTTAAATATAGAAATTCTGTTCTAGCTGGATAAGAAATAACAATGGTAACAGATGGTATCGCTGAATGTTTTAGAGCTAAAGCATGAGAAACGCAGGTAACAGATTTCGTAAACACGAAAATACCAGAGAGGTAAGAAATATCTATTATATGTGGCAAAAGCAATTTCCGGATATTTTTATCTAGAATTTTCTGAAAAGAAAAAAAAGTGACTTGTAATAGTGTCTAAGTTAAAAGGCAAGTTCTGGGTCCTCCCACTGGAACAATAAAAATTTAATTTTTAATTAGAAATTAAATATATAAGTATATAATATTTTAAGTATTACAGTGCCTAGGATACATTTTATAACAGGTAAGCAAATTTACATTCTTTATTTTAATTTCCTATGGTAGCATTCACAAAAATATGGAATTAAATTAAAAAATGTTAAAAATTCTTATGAATTTTTGTGAGTTACACATGTAACCAAATTAGGAAAAACAGGGAATACTGCGATATCTCAAAATCTTTAGTTTCTTCATTAGGTTATAAAAGAAATATGTATGAATTATGTAATTACTCTCATCTGAAGTGTTATTGAAATTAAAGTATTACAAGCTATTGAAATACTCGTAGAAAATGTTCTATAAATGTCTCTCGCGTAACATGGAATAGCTCGTCTACAAACATTTCCAATGTGATACATATAATCATAACTTATGAATGTATGATATAATTTCCATTGGTTCTCAAGAATACTATATGAATACGGTATTTTACAAAACTGTGAGCTTATAATTTAATTTTTCCTGTTTAGAGTCTTCTTAGACTTGTAGCGACATACTACTGAGATTGTAGGAAAATTATTTAAAAAAATAAAAATATTACTTTAAATAAAAAATTTGCATATGTACTACTAGGATTATGGAACGATGATCCTAAAAATACAGTAATATTTAGATAAAAAAAAAATTGCTTATGAACTACTGAGATCCTGTGGTATGTTCCAATATAAATATTTTGTTCATAATACTTTTTTAATAGAAAATTGGTATTTATACTATATGAAAATGATCTGAAATTAATTTTGTTCAAATTTGCACAAAAAAGCTGTCAAATATTTGTAGCTTGAAATCAGAAAGTCACTACAGAAGAACACAACAATGTCCCATATTGTGGTTATCAACATCAGAATAGGTTTGCAGAGACTTCAAATGGAGGGGAGGGAATGGAATTTAGATCAAATATATTTCCAATCTCTTCCATTACCTTACATACAGGAGTTAGATATCGCATTTCAGTAATGGATTCAGATACTTTTCAAATTTTTATTTCAGCTAACAACATTAAGTTAAATACATGTATACACAGCTTTTGTACGGATGCACAGATCATCCATTGAGGAGTAATAGCTGTAAACTTGTCTCAAACTTTTTTTACCGTCATCTCCTTGAACATCTGTCTAAGAAGTGTTGTAGGTTGCAAAATCATTAAAAATTGCAGATGTATTCTTTAATATTTTTATTTTTTGGTATTGGGTGCTAGTCCCAGGACTATACCCACTCGTATGGTTGAGTTACATTTGGGATTGATTAACATCTTATTGGACACAAAAATACAATACAAAAGGGAAAAAAACATAAAATAAATAAAACTATAAAAGGAAATTACCTTGAAAAGTTTCATTGCAGAATTCTATGGTCGAGTAGAAGTGTACAATGAGGATTTAAGTTCTCTTGGAAGATCAATGAGTCCTTACCCATTTTACGAGTTCCGTTCAGAGAGTTCGTTAACGATCTGTTTCGCGTCTTGAAGTATTAATTAAAGTTTAGCCTGATTCAAAAAAGAGACACAAAAGATGAAAAATTAAATTTATAAATATCTTAAAATTAAAAAAAAAAAGTGGTTTTGATTGCAAATAAAACTGATTCTTTATTTCTGTGCATATAAGTAAAGAACAATACTCCATTTTTCAAGAAATAATTGAGAGATTATGTATGTTTTCTATTTTTAAGTGATATACAACACTATCTAATACAAGGCTTTATTAAGGATATATTTGTTTTGAAAGAATTACAGTAGCATTAAGAGAAGTAGTTTCTTAACGGATCTAATCTCTCCTGAAAAAATAGGAAAAGTCCTTCACCTCTAGAGAGCAGAACTGTTAAAAGGCAAATCAGGTATACAGAACTGCTATTTTTCACTTGGGTAGTCACTTCCCCATTAAATAAAAAATTACATGATTGATATAGTATAAATTTTAAGAGTCATAAAATGGAATCTTTCTTTTATTCAGTTTTTCACTCAACCATGCAGTAAAATATTATTCACAAGGTGTAAAAACATCCCATGTGTGATATTGTATAAACGAAAAGGTGTATAATTCAACTACCGAGGTGTTTACGATGAAATTCTTCTTAGAAGTGCATGACACAGTTGTAAACTTTCGGTGTTTTTGAAGTGGAGAATGCAGTTGATTAACCAAGCAGAAAGTTGGTACAACGCGTATGAAAAATTCCTTTTTGCTAATAGATTATTTTTGGAATAACATTAAAAGATAGTGCTTATACGCGCTCATCACGTAGAGATGACTACGTACTATCCTCTTTTAGTCACAAATCAAGGCCAGTGACGAACTTGAAACCTTAAATACTGATTTAATCGCTGCCAGTACCAAGAACCCGAGCCTGTAAGTTGAGTGGAAGGTCACTGTCGGACTTTTTTGTGTTTACTTGGTCCCTGCAGCTTGAACAATTTAGTAATTGCGCAACCGGCCGAAGCAGGTAAGTGAATGATGAGAGCTGACGTTCCAGTAAAAAGAAAATGTTTGATCTGCTGGAGACACCAGCTATAGAGTCTATCGCGAGACAAACTGACTTCTCCTGGGATTGGTATGATACGTTTCCATGATGCTAACAGTGGTGTCCCATTACTGGTCCATCTCAACTAGTAAGCGAACTGGTAGCGAGTAAATCAGCCTTTACAAACTGCAGACAGTGACCAAAACGCCAACCAGTAATTTGACCTACTGGGACGGGATAATCTCTATACCCTTCAGGGTGAGTCTCCCGCAATGAGTTAGTTGATTGAAACGTCACTTTCACGAATTGATCAGAATGCAAGCTTTAAGTTTATCCTGTCAGTTCTGGAAAAATACAGCTATTCAGCGAGATTTACGCCCTCTGTCGATGGTCGCGGGAGATAGTGTAAATGTTTTGGATGATGGTAACTGTTAGGCGTCGTTCCGTCGCCAAGTCCTAAGAAGTAAAAGCGATAGAACGTGCAAGTGTATATTATATTGAACGAGCACAGGCAGCTTTTTCAGCTTTCACATCTCGGATTCTATTAAAGCTAGAGGCCCCTGATTATTTTTTTATTGAACAAGGAGACACGACAAAAAATTCCTTTGAAAATTATTGGTCTTCGGAATTTTGTTCGTCTTTTGATTCTTCTTCTAGTTGTGATAAAAAACCATAGCCAATCCTACAGCTTACACGATTCGATGTTTTTTGCAATTCTTTTTTTATTCTTCACAACTTGATTCAAGGAAGATCCTTTTGCATGTTTTAATGCGTAACAACAGGCATAAAATCAGCGATAAATGTCTACTAAGGAACTTTCTATCCAAAATATAGGTTTTTTATTATTATTTTTTTAAGTAATTATAAGCTAGTTTTTAAAAACTTTTTAAGTGTAATAAAGAAATAACTCTATTTACTTTGCCTTCAAATTTCGTTAATAAACCTTTATTACTGATACTCTGACAGTTATAAAAATTGCATATACTCTACAGCAATACATCGACAGATGTCATGACCGAAAAAATAAAGCATTAGATGTATGAGGCAGGGATCGACTGAACTAACATTCCCTTGAAATTGTGTGAGAAATAAAATGAGAAAATATTTTATTTATTTTTTTAAATTGTAAAAATACTTTTTTTTCCAGTTCTAGGCAGTCTGATAAGCTGAAAATTAAGAAATTCCAAACTTTTCAGTTGAACCACTATTCCTCCAACTTCTCCTCTCTAATCCGAACCCCATTTCAATTATCATCCCATTTCTTCAAGCTTACCAAGCACTGCCCTTTCACATTTCGCTGGCGATAACTCAAACCTCCCGCTTTTAATCAATTTAAACAGAACGAACCTCCACTCCCCCAAAGCGAATCATGCGTATTCCCCGACAATCGAGCAACAAGTAGTCAGAAATTGGGGATTGCGCACCAGTCTCCGCCAGCGGCGCCCCAATTAGCATCTTTCCCCGTTAAAGGTCCATTATGAGCGAGGGTGGGTGGGTAGGACGGACACTGATTCGCAGACGATTTCATGGGGCGTATGAGAACGAGAATGGGTGCGTGTGTGTAAAGTGGCTGCTTTTATGGAGGGCTTCCATCAGCAGTTCGCGATGATCCCTCCAGGTATGATATCGATTTTTTGACTGGGAGATTTCGCGGGCTGAGGGGACGGAACGAAATTGCGGAATATGCTGCTTCACTGACTCAGAATGTAAGTGAACCGGTTATTTCGAAAAAAGAACGAAATAGAAAACAATGTAGATGTCTCATTTTATTATTAAAAAAAAAAAAAAAATTGAAGAGCTATGTGATTATTTAAAACTGTGGAAGCCAAAACAGAGCAATCGGCATTAACAAAATTCAGCTCCTTTACATGAGCCCTTTCTGAACATACTATTAAGTGTAGCATTAGCAAACATGTGGAAGCATGGGCACCGACAGAAGGGGTAACGGGGTGCAGTACTCCCCCCCCCCCCCTTAGCTTTTGAAAATTTAAAAAAGAAATTAGAAAAGAGACATAAATTCAAACAAAATTGCTCCAGAGAGAGAATAGGAAGGGATGAGACAAGTTTTTTAAAAATATTTCTAAAAAATTATTTTTGCTGATATAACATTGAAATTTTTAGAATGACATCTTGAAACATTTAACACGCTTAAAATATATAAATGATGATCACCTAAAATATATGGAGATGATAATTATTTTTATATTAGTTTAATAAGCAAGTTAAAAGAGCAAAACAAATGTCCCAGCCTTCCCTCATGTGAGGGAGGGATAGGAGAAGTGTGTGAAAGTTAAAATACAAGCATAATTTTCAAAAATATTATAAAAAAAGGACAGGAATGGTTTTCTCTTTTGTACCTAAGGTTTATTTTGAATTTTTGAACCTTTATTTTATAAGTGAACAAGTACTTGAAATGATGTGATATAATTATTATTATATCACATCATTTCAAGTTGTAAAAATAGTCTTATTTGTTACACAATTAAAAAAGTTATTCCCTATGATATTAACAGCCAAATAATTATGCTGACTGTACAAACTAAAAAAATCTACGTAGTAAGCATACTTATTTGGCTGGAGATATCATAGGGAGAGATGGAACAAGTCTTGTCCCTCCCTCAGGCTTGGTGTCAAATCCCTCCCTACATACAACATTTCAATAAAATAACTAATTATTAAAAACATTCTACGTGTGGGCTTTAGGCTTAACCTAACTGCTAATTCTTTAAAAGTTATATTACTAGGTCTACAAAACATTCAAAATAATTATGTTAACAATAGTGAAAGGTATCGGAAACTTATATTCTCTTCTTCTTCTTTTTATTAAAGCCTATCGGGACTAAGGCACCTCTGCTTTTTAAGCATTTTGTACCAATCCCATTTCCTGAAGATCGGTAGTGGGCAGTACTGCACAAGATGTTAGAGAGAGTGCACTAGTCTACCTATAGCCACCGATGAGTTCATTTCAACCCCTTTAGCGTAGCTACCCGGTAGATAGCAGCACTATGGACCGGAATGTAAAACTTCTTAATTTAGAGGCAATACAAAACAGTAGATTCCAGCAGAAGACTTGGATGTGCCACCGCCAGAGGTATTGATTTGCATGCGAACTTGGAGGACTTTGTGACCACAACTGACTTAACGTTCCCCAGTCACCATTAGCGAACACGTTGGTCTTTAGTAGGTTCCAGGCCCTGAACTCGCCACCATCAGGATTGTGAGTACAAGGGCAGAATCGAACTCACAACCTCCCGGTTACGAGAACAACGCTTTTTTTTTGTTGCTTTTTTTAAAATTATTTATTATTATTATTATTATTTCTTTCGATGTCTCTTGTGTAGTTCCTATTAGTTTTTAGCCCATCTGATGACTGTAGGGTTAGCGCTCTGACCTTGCAAGTGAAAAGTGCCGTATTAGAATTCTGGTTTAGGCATAGATGTTCGGTATTCTTAAGCTGAGTCTGTGAAAGATTAGCCGTCAATGTGCATAAAGATAGGTCATTGAGCGTACTCGCCAACCTTAAGGGGCTTATACACGAGATGAGTAAAATGGAGAGTAGGACCTTGATAGTAAAATTCGCCGTTCAAATCTATGGTGATTTTTACTGTCAAGGTCTTACCCACCGTTTTACTCGCCTCGTGTATAAGCCGTTATAGTTTTTAAAGCTGATTCTGCACCAGCGTGGAGTCTAAGACAAATGAGGACTGGATAGAAGAAGAAAAATATTTATTCATTTGTTTGAGCAATAATTTCCGGTGTTGTTCTCTCAGTTTCTGAAAAATGTTTTGCTTTTGAAATCCTTTATATTAATTTCTATTTTGTATGTTTGTCGATGGGAACGCTATATTTTTGGAATATAATTTTTGTTATTTATCTTATCACCAACACAAAGATTAACTAAAAGTTATAAATCTAAAAGTGGGGAATTGGATAATCTGTACTACACTTTCTATAACTATTAGGGATCTTTGAGTATCAATCCAAAAATAGTGCTGCCGACTAAACGGTGTAGTGGTTAGCGTGCTAGCTTGTAGACCACGAGGTTGCGGGTTCGAGTCCTGTGTAAAGCATGGGTTTTTGTAAATGTATGTTGGCTTGTCAAATGACGAATGTTTCGGCGCATTATAGCCCTCGTGTTGCTGATGGTGCCAGATAATCTGAAAACCACCAACCAAAATAGTGCTATTTAATTTGGTAATCCTCCTACCACCCCCTCACGCCATTGGCACCCGATCACCTCTACTAGTTAAAATAGTTTATTCCAACACTGTAAAACACGTCATTAGGTTAATTTCTATGTATACTAAGATACTAAAATTAGAATTTAATCTCAACTTTTTAACAAGGTTAAGTTTTCCCACATGCAATTTCATCTAACTAGCAAATATTTACAAGCCTTTCCGAAATATTTCTCCTGGTAATTTCCAGTAATTACCGTATATCCTAGAATACTTTTTGAAAGTCTTCCCAACAAACAAAATTAAAGGATTTCAAATGACTAATCGATATAGTAAGCAAAGCGAGGTCTGCTACAAATTCAATTGGAGAAACCTCATTTGACATTACCAGGAAAGTCAATATGTGCGCGAGGAAAGATAATCAATACACGTCACGTGCTGTGGTTCACATTTCGCGTTCTGTGCAGAAGTAATATAATCCATAAAAACAAAGTTTTTAATATAAATCCTTTATATGCACTGCCAATCGTCCTTTTTAAATCCATTATATTACATTCGATTTTGTTACTTTCAATTACCCATTTGTATATATATACATAGGGCAGATGTATAGCATTCGGTCAATTTTTTTTTTTTTTCGCTTTTCTCCACGTTTTAGAACACCCCGATTTCAAAAAAGTGATATAGAAAAAATTTCTCTCTGTGGTCAGCATAACTCCCGAACAAATTGACCTACTATATTCAAATTTGGTATGAGGGTTAGTGGCGGCCATGGGACCTACCATTAAGGTTTTCGTCAAAATTGCGCATGCACGTAAGGTAGATGCCATTGAAAAAATCATGTTTTTCAATAATTGCTACAAAAAGGCTTTAACGATTTTGATAAAAATCGCTGTCGTAATGCCTCTTAAGGTGTTCTCTAAACATCCTCACCTCCGAAATTCCCGTAAAAATGTTTTAATGGCGTAAAAATTTGAAAAATGAATACCTTTAACACAGAGTTCTCTTTCCTTGAGCATAGCTCATCAACTATCGTTTTTCTTCTCCTCCCAGTTTCGCTTATAATAAAGGGATTATCGAAAAGTATATCACCAAAATTACCATTTTGGTAAAGATTTTTTTTTAAATTTTTATTTATTTATTTCTTTCTTTCTTTATTTATTTATTTATTTATTTATTTATTTATTTATTTATTTATTTATTTATTTATTTATTTATTTATTTATTTATTTATTTATTTATTTATTTATTTTTTTTTTTTTTTTTTTTTTATTTTTTTTTTTTTATTTATTATAAGATCCATTCAAAAATTATTGTAAAAAATATCGCCAAACTGTCCATTTATTCTAAATTAAGGATGAAAATATACATATATAAGGATGAAAATATACATAACTAGAAAATATGGAAATATACATACATAGAAAGTATGGAAATATATTGTAAATGACACAAATCCACGTCAGTATTATACCTTAATTGAAAGTTGTGCGATGTTCCACACCCCTAGTTTGTTATCGATAAGAGCGGAATCTGCGGCGGCCTAACTAACCCCCTTGTCGTCATCCAATCGGATTGAAACTTGGCAGATAAGTTCGATGTCGATGACAATGCATTCTATTAAATTTTGGGGGTGTTACTCTCACTAAAAGGTCGCATTTACGGAATACTAATAAACCAACTTCCTGTTATCCAATCGCGTTAAAAAAAGCATTGAACCGATCATTATTGAAACTCCTCAGTGTTGTCAAAAAATTTTTTAATAAAATTACTTTAATCAGAATAAATAAATGATATTTGGATGTGAGAGCAGAAATTCATTTTTAATAAATAAATTTTGAAACGTTTTGCTGATAGAAATATTTTTGATATCGGCGCTGTGTTAATGAATATAACCTATTGTTCTTTGACGTTCATTGAGGAAGAGTGCAGGCGATATTTATTCTCTGGCGAAAAATACTTCTATCCTTTGAAAGTTAGCCAAGTTGGCGATAAATATAACGTCACTGATGACGTTATATGTATTGCCAACTTGGCTGACTTTTAAAAGATGAAAGATCTTGGTGTCTGGAAAAACAAATAATCTGCTACCTTTTTAATTGCAAATTAAAGAGTGGTGGGTTACCAGACAAAAAAGGATGCTCATTTCTTGGCAGGTTATGACACGTTTGGCCGTTTGGCGATCGTATTTAGTTCAACTCATACAAAATCAAGTTTTTAATAGTTTCGGCCATTTTAGCCCCGGCAGACCTGTGGATTCATGATCTACTAACATTACTTTACATTCTATATATATATATATATATATATATATATATATATATATATATATATATATATATATATATATATATATATATATATATATATATATATATATATATATATATATATATATATATATATAAAAAGAAGAATGATGTTTGATAAGGTACCTAAAATTACAGTCTATTTATGTTTATCTTTTACTTCCTTTTGAAAAAAAAAAAATTAACTATGATAATTATTTTACAACCTGTAAAATAAAAACTCAAGTTTCTTATTACTCTTAAGTGATTCAATTTTTGATAATTCCTTCATTGATAATCACTGATAATTAATAAAACTGGGCAATTTGATTTTTTTCTATTACAAACTGTTGTTTATGTTTATGGTACATTTTACGAACTCGAATTCGAAACACAGAGATGTTACCATTTGACCTTAAAAATTTGTTTCAGTTCAATGTAAAATTTATTTACATTTTAAATATCCTTTAACAATTTAAAAAGAATATTTTTTTCAAAACTTCTGACTACCATTTAGATTGAAGCTTAAACAAATACGACCATCTGATGACTGTAGGGTTAGATCTCTAGCCTTGCACGCCAAAGGTGCCAGGTTCGAATCCCTGGTTAAACATGAATGTTCGTTGTGTTTCGCAATCCACGTTAAGCTATAGGTCCCGGCCTGATTGATTAGCCGTTACTGTGCAAAAAAAAAAAAAAAAAAAAATAGGTAGTTTATTGTATAAACTAACCAACTACAATAAATACTATTAATGATGTCACAACTCTTGTGAAATGTCGCAACCACGCGGCATTGTGACGTGCTTTTGAAATTTAACGAAACGAATTTATTTATAAATGTGGCATTAAGTTTAGGGGCTGCAAGTTTTGGTTGTTGTTGGTGATGATGACATCAAATCTTCCTCTACTATCGTACTTAAACCATATTCGAATTTTTACAGATCACTAAAACCATTGCGAAAAATATTCATAGAAAAACAAGATAATACATTTGGAGAAATGTTTACACTACTTAAAAGTATTTCTACAGTATTCGAACGCAACGAAAAAGATTTGAACGGAATAATTTCCAGGAACTACAAAAATGAAAATCTTATTCAAAACTAGTATAACAATGAAATTGACATACTTACGTGTTGTGAGTGAAGACAAACGTGCAATGCTGACAGTTGATGCAAGTCTCTCAATAAAGAGAGCAACTCCATGACAGTTATCACAACTTTGACTGTCCACGGATAGCTCTCTTCATAGCATAGACTTAGTTTCAATTCATTCAGAAGGCCAGGCTAAAATGCAATGACTTATTAAAATGAGTTTGACTGCGGAATATATATACGCATGAAATTGATATATCTGTTTTTTGTATCCAACTACAGTTTTTTATAAAATTATCAAAATCACAGTTTTGTACAAAGCCAATAACAGCTAATATTTATCATAAAATAATATTTATTAAATATAGTGGTGACTCTCTTTCAGTAAAAACCTTTAATAGTAGAGTTCAGCTAAAATTAGATAGCAGGCAAAACTTTAAGAATAAGATTCCGCGTTATCTTTGAACGAATGCTTAAGCATAATAGAAAGGAAAACATAAACTATAGATCGACTCAGAATCCAGTATGTAGCATTTTAACCGCAGGGTAACAGTTATTATACATAATAGATGCTTAATGTGACTAATTTGAGAAAAGTGAAAAAAAAAAAAAAAAAATAATAATATTAGCAAGGTGCTTTTTTTTCTTCATATGTATAACAACTGGTTAATATGATAAATATCAAGAAACTGTTCATAATTCGTCCTATTAACCAACAGTGATTGCTATTTTTCAAAATAATTGATCTATTAGCTGTAACATATATTTGGAAAAATACATTAAATATATATTTTGTAATAAAACGATATTTATAGCAATCGAGTAAAAATTTCAAATTTGTAAATCAACTGCGCATGTAATACTCCCTTCTTATAGCATTGCAAGTTATTACTGGTATTTGATATCAAAATATAATTTATTGATTTGGATTAATATAAAACAACAAAACAGATAAAAAAAAAATTAAAAAAAAAAACTATTCCAAAATTCAGGAAACAAGTGAACTTCAAAAAAAAAAAAAAAAAAAAAAAAAAAAAAAAAAAAAAATTAAATCTGTTCCTTTATCGGAAAGAAATTTACTTTTTTTTGTAAGTCTTCAATGTTATGCTAACAGATTTTTTTTTTTATATATCTGTTAAGAAAAGTAAGGCAATTAAATAAAATTTCATAGTTCATTAATTTTAATAGAAAGTCTTATTTGCAGCTTCTGATGTCATGGTTTTTGTTTTCGTCATTAAATAAAAAATGGCATTGAAGAATAGATTAGGTTAACAGTAGTTGTTTAAATGATATAATGCGTAGATCAATTTGGATATTTTCTCTAGAAACAGAAATTATTGTATGAATTTTTTTTTTAGTTAAACTTTTTTTAAGGGATAATTTGTATTATCTATTGAATCTTCTTCTATACTTACAGTCAATATGAGTAGTGATAGCTTCTAATGAAACTTTACACTAAGATACGGCTATTTTCTAATTATCTAACTTTTCAAAGTGTATTATATAACAAAAAACATAAACCAAAAAAACTATTGTTTGTAAATTTGTGTAAGATATATTCTTCAATCAAATTATACCACTGATGATTGGATGTGGATGTGTAAAATGCAGAAGTTTAAGAGAATCTCTGTAACGAAAAAATCACATATTTTTGGACGCGCACAAAAAATTTATTATTTAAACTAACATCACAATAGCCTCCACAATTCTTAAAAGTCAGGAAAGATTATTACCATTGTCAACTTCTCGCTTCAGTCATTGCTTGATCTATTGCTTTGACTAGGTGAATTTCGGCATTACATTGACTAATGTATCTAACGTATGCGCAGTAAAAAAAGATAACCCCAAATTTACCCCCTGCCTCTCTCCCTACGTATAACACTATCACCTTCCATATTCTTTATAATTTTGTTTTGGTAATTTAACGGGAATACATTAGTACTCCAGAAGAAGAGTGCGCCGTTTTCCAAAACATGTCAGTATGGCACGATATTATATGTTTCGTATTTTTTCCAAGACGAAATAATAGATCAGAATTTTTATCAAAAAAATTTTAATAACGAGTATTTAAAAGGTCAATTTCCCTGTATACCTAAACACATTCACCTAGATATTATTTGATTGGATTTTCATTAATACCTCACTGAAGTCTCTTTTTTCTGACTGGTATACATTTGAATTCAATAACCAATGTCGTAGACAGATCAACAATTTTTCAAATGTTACGCCACTAAATGTTTTTGTAACAACGTTTTTCTTAATATTTCTGTGAAAATTGTGTAATTTCATTTTTTTTTAAACTTTAGTGGGAGGGCGAGTTGTTCCGTTTCGGAAAGTTAATACGAAGATGGTCTTCTTTGAAAATCCAACCGAAAGGCGTCCTAATCCTTGACAGCGAAATTCTAGTAATATTTCGAATGTTTTGTAGTGACTATAATGTTAGCCACTTCAATCGTACTTATTTTAAAAAGAGAAAAGGAAAAACATGAAATTATTTTATAAGGCATCAATTTTTGCAAGGCTCACATGTTCATCCGGATAACGAGCTTTTGGCATGAAAAATAATACTTGCTCAACGATGAATGTTCAATCTAAGCAATACAAGCAATTTGAATGGGGTGAAGCGATTACATATATATATATATACTATTGTATTTACACTTTGTAACTGGTGAGTTTAAACAATTTAAATTAGGTTTCTATTTTAAAAATTACTATATTTCTCTATTTGAAAATTAATACATCACATACACGCAGGAAAGAAATACCCCCTCTCTCTTTACCAATAGTTTAATCTGAATAAATAATGTTGTTTATGGACCACTGCAATGGACAAGCGCCGACAAAACTATGTTCAATGCATTATCGCTTACAAGTAAAGCGGCTGAAATTTTTGTTCAACCTTTGATTTTTCAAAAATAATAATTGGACTTTCGACTAAAATGTTATTTAATAGTTGTATATTATTTTTCTATTCAAATGATTTACCCTCATTAAAAAAAAAAACTTTCGGTGATTTTTATTACTCACCATCACTTTATAGTTTATTTTTTAAACACCAGGGATAGAAATGCACCATTTATCTCTGACAGCGAACATGACAATAACACCTCAAAAGAAAAATTTCAAAGTTAAGGAGTATTAGCTCTCTGAAAACATCATCATTCAAGACATAAATGCTGAGCCTTTCTCCTTTGAAGTACTTGACAAAAGGATCCCTTCTTTGAAGATCGATATTCACCATTTCGAAATCTGTGATGTTTCGGTCCAAAGGTGTCTCGATGTATAAACCCAGTCAACATATTTTATATTGTATATTTCCACTCTTTTTTTAATCATTATCAAAGAAGAATTCTTTTGGTTTTCGCATCTTGCTTTTATTATTACATTGAGGGCACTTAGTATAAAATTCTAGTTCTATTACATATATATTTGTAATTTAACGCAAAGAAATATTCGCTATTTTTAATTTCAAACAAACTCTCGAAACCAGTGATCGACAAACCGCGGTTAACGAGCCGCATGCAGCTCTGCCACGAATTGTTTTAACGATGTGCAGATTGTCAATCGTCTAACACGATGAAACTAAAAACTAGGGGTGTGGAACATCGCACAATTTTCAATTACACTATAATACTGACGGGGATTTGTGTCATTTACTGTTTTTATATTTCCATCATTCCTTTAGCAAAAGTTGCCAGTTTGGCGAAATTTTTTGCGATATTTCTTGTATAGTTTAAAAAAAAAAAAAAAAAAAAAAAAAATGATGATTTTGGCGATATACTTTTAGATAATTCTTATATAATCCTTTCTTATAAGTGAAACTGCGGAGAGAAGAAAAAACGATTGTAGATGAGATATGCTCAAAGAAAGAAAACTCTGTTAAAGGCATTCGTTTTTCAACATTTTACGCCATTAAAGTATTTTTACAGGAATTTTGGAGGTGGGGATGTGTAGAAAACCTTCAGAAGCATCACTTCAGTGATTTTAAAGAAGAAAAAAAAAATTGTTAGAGCCGTTTTATAGCAATTACTGGAAAACATGATTTTTTTCAATGGCAGATACCTTATGCGAATTCGCGATTTTGACGAAAACATTAATGGTAGGTCCTTGTGCCCCACTACCAACCCACACACCAAACTTAATTTGCGCGAGAGTTATGCTGACTACGTTCACACAGACATATATTTTTTCTAAATCGCTTTTTGGAATTCAGAATGTTCCAAAATGTGGTGAAATGCAAAAGGAAAAAAAAAAATCTTCTCTTTGTCTGAATACTATATTTACACTACTCTATGTATACATATGGGTAATTGAAAGCAAAATGTAAAATTGGCTCTCAAAAGAAATCTGTCGGGTTTTTTTTCTAATGCGTATTCTTTCAAGTTTTGGGGCTGTCAATAAGCACTTCGGTGGACTAATTAATTTAATCCACTGGTCGTCATCTATTCAAAATGAAACTTGGTAGATAGATTCGTCATCGATGATAGAGCATTCTATAACGTTTTACACACGATTCCATTGTGACTTGTTCTGAGTATTGATTAACCTACTTACTGCCATCCAATCCAGCTGAAACTCAGCAGGTACACTCGTTGTCGATGGCAAAAAGAGTTTGTTCATGGCAGGAATCCATGGTTCTCTTCATAGCGTTCAAACATCAAGATAAGTCGATTTGAGCTCAAAATCATTGAAATAATTTACTTTTGCACTTATTAAAGTGGAAATCCATAACGAATTTATATTAAAATTTTTATTTTTATGGATTACTTTTTTTAAATATTATATTTTCAATGACCAGTCTTAAGACACTCTGTAAAAACTTTGACCGTATAAATGGTGCAGAATAAGAGAATATTCTAATATCTAATTTAAATCATTTAAAAGATGCTGCAAAAACCTACCTTGACACCATTGAATCAATTATTGCTTTAAAGAATTTCCACTGGACTATATGGTATTTTAAGTATATAGGCGAACTCCATCTTTTTCATAGTTATCTTCAGGTAAATCCAATCGCTTATCTTGTATGTTGTTCGCTTTGTTATATTATATTAAGAATTCTTGTTCATAAATTTCTTGCATTTCATTAAAAAAAAAAAAAAAAAACTAGCTTAGCATTAATGTATTCAGAAAAATATTTTTTTATAACATATTAAAAACTAATATAGTTGTCAGAATATGGTGTTAAAAAAAAAATTAACCTTTTGAATAATACTATGCAAATAAATAATTTCTGAAAACACTAGCTAAGAATACATATTGTAGTTTGTATTAATATTGAGAAGAGCTGTTAATATCTAGCAGATTGAAAGAATTACCAAACATGATTTGGTATACGTTGTATACAAATTGGTATACAAATTGCAACATTTTATCATTTTCGCAAATTTAGGCAGCTATTCTATAAAATTCTGGGTTAAACTTCGATCTTTGTGAATATAATTCGTTTTGAAGCAAAAGATATAGTTAATCTAATTTTAGAAGCTGCTTTATTAAAATTTCATAAATTTAGAATTATTTAAACCATAAATCATGTACTATTTTTATTGGCCCTTTAAAAGAACTATAGTTTGAAACAGAAACTAGGAGTGTGAAACATCTCACAACTTTCAATTACACTCTTACACTGGTCAGTGCATTGACGTGGAATGGTGTTATTTACCGCTTTCACATTTTCTTTCATTGAAATAAAAATTTCCAGTTTGGCGAAAAATTTTACTAAGAAAAACTTTCATCGAAATGGTGATATACTTCTCGATAATTCTTTTATTACCATTTCTTGTAATTTAAACAGAAGATAAACAGTCCCTGGTTAATGATGGACGATGCGAACTTTGTATTAAAGACATTCGTTCTTCAACTTTTTACACATTTAACGCATTTCTACAGAGTTTCGAAAGTGAGGAGTGGCAATAGCACAGCGATTTTAGTCAAAACCGTTTTTTAGTGATTGATGAAAAACCATAACTTTTTCATTGAATGGTAGTCTAGAAAATTGGGATACAGTGCATATAATATATAAACAACGAATTGAAAATTACTTCACCCTCTATATAAGACCTGCGGATTCTTCAAAAAAATTTCGTGACTGAGCTGCATTCACAATTTCAGGATATGCCTACTGAACTACGTCATCCAGCAAGCTTTAAAGGAATCTTTTTTAATTCGAAATGGATAATTACAAGCAAGCCTTTCATTTTTTTTAAAAACTGGAACTTTACTTTTTAATTGGTAAAAAATTAAATACATTTTCTTAAATTAATATTTAATTATTATCTTATTAAAATAATTACCGATAATATAAACACATATATTTTGTTCCATTAAAATTTTTTAAAGTAGATCTATTGCAATATGCAGGTATAATAAAACAAAATAATATTTTTTAAGTGTTTAAAGTGGAACAGTAGACAAAAACACTATTCTAATGTTTATCATATAATTTGAAAAATAAAACGCACCAGTTTCATTTCTGAGCAGTTGTAAATAAAAATCCTATGTACCGTATATTAATATCCTACCCTAATGTATTAAGTTTTGGATTTCTTCAATACTTTAAAATTAGGTGAGTAATGAAATGATAAAATAAAAATTTCATTTAATGTCTATCTATTACAAATGAGAGTTAAATTAGTAAAAGACACAAACAGGTGGATCTACTACATATGCATTGACGTAATGTTTTCAAAAATAAAATATATTAGACGCTATTTTCAAGTTTTTAATTCATGTCATTTCATAAAGTGATCATTTTAGTACCTTCTCACTAAATATCATGGTTCTCTACAAAATAGTTTCTAAATGCACTGCATCATTTATCAATCGGTTTGGAACTTATTGAGTACAATGAATCATATTGAGACCTTCCAGGTGATATATAACACATTTATAATTTCAGCTTAATGAATAACAAATTGACATCCTGTTAAATTTTGATGTGAGAAATTGTCCAGATAAGACCTTCAATTTGATATATCAAACTCTCTGGAGCATTTGTAATTTTGTCTGGAATATTAATCGCCAAAAGACTGACGGTGACGGACAGATCCATTGTTTCAGCTTCTCATTGTATTGATGTGTATATGAGTAAATCAAACAGATGAATGAAAAAAAGTGCCTCAATTATGCAAAGTGTATTTAACCATCTACACATAACAAGTACCAAGTAAACCGAAAGGTTACGCATATATTTATAAAAAAAAGTAGCTGATAATCAATTTAAATTCTATTAAATTAAATAATTGTTTTCACGAGTGTAAGTTTTTCAAATACAGTAAAACCCCGATTATCCGAGCTCCGGTTATCCGAGTTTCCGCTTTAACCGAGCCAGATAATATTTCTTTTACCCCTGGTATTTTCCTTTGTCAAAACTAGTACCGAAAAAAATTGGTACTTGATCTCTCAAACACTCAAGAAAACAAAATGTTTACATTCCTTTTCATTGTATGACACTGCTCCTCCTATCGCGTCGCTCAAGGTCTTAAGGCTTAAGTAAGAGAACTCTTTAAGCATTACTATATATTATTAATTGCATGTGGTTTACCTATAGTATAACATTTGTACTTGTCAAAACATACATTTAAACCGATACGATTTATTTTATTTGTAATTTTCGCTTTAACCGAGTTTTTCGGTTATCCGAGTTGGTCTTGGTCCACATTAACTCGGATAATCAGGACTCTACTGTATAATTATGAAGTTTAAAAATTTTAAGATACAAATTTAATACATTCCATTTAGTCATGGTTTCTAAAGTTTTAGCTGAAACAAATATAAAATAACATTGAAAATTATTCTACTGATAATAGGGATTATTTAAAATGACAATAGGGGTGGAATTTTTTTAACGGACCAAAAGCACGGGCCAGCATTTTAAATATACTAAAATCATATTTCAAGAATATATTTTTTCATAATCACCTAAAATGCCACGCTTTCTTTCATAATTTTGTTTCAAATAAAAATAATATTTTTTTCATTTTTATTTTAAATGCAGAAGTTGTGAAATATCATTTGGATGCCGTGTCGTTGTATAGCAAACTCATTTTTGAGCTACTTTTCAGATTGTTTAATGCAATCTAAACCTTTGAAAATTATATTTCAGTATATTTATACAGTTAAACAATTTTTAGTGTGTTCCGTAACATTTCTTAGTTAAAATATTTTTTATTTGGCCGTTTTATGATGGTCGCCGAATTTTCTGTGAATTGAGTGACACCGATTGCTTAACTTCCGAAATGGCCATAGAATGCACTGTAAACAATGTTTTCAGTACACTTTGGAACTACTTATCAATAGTTGAGAATATTGTTCACAGGTTCAAATCCGATTCGCAGCAAATTCGTATTCAAAGGAAAATAGTGTGAAATTCAAGCAAGATCCATCAATCAAGTGAAGCATCGTTTTCAAAAAAAAATATTAATAGAATAAGTGTTTTCTATTTTCCATTCTTATTTACCTCGAGCTAACTTAGTACAAATCAAAGGAGGGAAAACATATGCATATCGTTGGTAACCCACAATAAGATATTCTTTACGTTTTATTATTCGACCGACGCATCATCTGGCAGACGCCTTCCGAATATATTGTTAGAAAGTTTATAAATACACTACCAGATTACCATTTATTTTTAGTTTTGTTAAATTTACAGAGTAAGTAATAAAAAAAATTAAATCTGTGATTTTCTAGTAGTCGCTATACAACTTTTTTTTTTTAATAAAGTATATTATAATGAAAATATAGCTCCAAATCTAGTGAAATATTTTTCTAGGTTTACCCATGTTACAGATTTTATCATTAGATAAATAATTATCTTAATTTTTTTTTTATTTAAATTATAAATTCTCATTTTAGCCTGTTTTTACCAAAATCCACCCGTTAGTGAATATCCCGTTGAAACTGGTTCAGTTTTCATGTGATGAAGGTAACCCCTTAAGGGTAGGAAAGAGGTTCGGCTTGGTTTTTAAATATCGTGGTGACAGTGAACTTCCTCTCTTTTTTGATAAAGGAATTGTGTTCAAAATTTCGTCAACATTGGAATAAAATTACAGACTTGTATGCAAATAAACACACCACCCTTCTTTATCAATATAAAATTCTTATCTCATGCTTAACACAGAACGTTATTTTGATAGAATGAACGTCGATGACCTACATTACTAAATATAGTTAGTGTTTAAATTACTAACATGGATATTTTATACTTATCCTTTTTTACTATTGTAGCTTATAATATGTACGTACACCTATAAAAAAAAACTACATTGCAATAGCCTTGCTTTGACTACTTAGCCTTTATGTAAATCTCAATAGTGCTAAGCTTATATGTTAGACAGCCTATGAGTATTAATTATAATTTGACGTGTAATAATATACAATAATTGGGCAGAAAACCATTAAAAGAATGCGAAATGAGACAAAATTGAAACTTAAAGAAAGAAATCTTTTACAATGGGTAAAAAAAATTAAGAACATGCCAGCAAGAAAGTTATGCTAGATTAATATTCTAATAATGATTAAAAAGAAAAACCATCACCAGATAAATATGAATGAGTAGTTTTAGAACAATTTTTGGAGTTGGTGTGCAAAGAATTAGTACGGTGAAACAGTTCTTATAATTTGCAAAGTAAGGTTAAAAAGAAAGGACTTTCTTCCAAAACGGTTAATTACTACGAAGTAATAAATGTTTTTAATGTAATTCTTTTCTTTGTGAAAAGTTTTATTTCCGTAAAAAAAATTGTTTCCCCATACTTTACCAAAGAACACCATCTTTATTTCAAAGCTTCGAAATTCAACAAGTGAAAAGTTAATTTAGATTTAATATTCCTCTCCGGGAAAACGTAATTATTCTTCTCGGAACAAAACCGACGTCCGTAGCCCATTTCTGAATACTTTTCCAAAATTGAAGAATCTTTATGTAAAAAGTAAGGAAATTTCCGCTCGGATAAAATTCGCTGAGGGAATGACGTAAATATTCCATGAAACGAGACCATTGTGGCGTTGCCATGGTGACGAAAACGGTTCTCGTGGAATTCGAGATGTTCGTTTGCAAAAATTTGATGTCAAGTACGGAGGTTCGCATAACTGAGCCGTAACAGGTGTGACGACGAGATTTTGCATCGCTTTTTATTTCTTGGCCCTTTTATTTTCTTTTTTAATATGTTATATTTTTTAAACAACGCATAGTTTGAAAAATAGTTTGACAGAGTTTAAACGGTGCTATAAAAAAAGAGTATTTCTTTAGCTGACGGCTACTTTAAGTGTATTCTCAGAATATTTTAATGAACGGTATATTCGAAAAACATTTGCATATTGTTTCTGCATGGCTGAACTTCAACTTTTTGGTTTGATCTTCTCAGAAATAGAATAAGGACTAAACTTGCGACGGTAACAATTTTGCAGTAGCTTAAGTAAAATATTCCCATACTTTTAAACATAGCAATCCACTTTTTTTAGAAACATAATCTATAACGATCCACTTTCAAACAACCCACAGTGCATTTTTTTTAGAGACGCAGAGAGCGCGTTCTTTCCGAAATGTTTTTATTAGCCAAAGAAGAACTTTTGTAAATAAAAACATAATTATTATTAAATATAATTTTACAAAAAATATTTCTAATAAGGCTTGTGTAAAAGAATCGTGACAGGCCAGTGGATCGTAATCAGAAACGCTGGTTTAAGTTATTGAAGGATAGGTAAAGGGCTATTCTTCCAATGAAGTGTCACTAACAGCAAAAGGCTGGAGTGGAGAACGCCCGAGCCACCAGTTTCAGAAAAGCTGGTTTAAGTTAATGTATAGTTGGTGAAGGGCTATTCTTCAAATGTATTAGGATGTTACATGATGTCACTAAAAAATTATAATTCAAATTTCTTTTCTAAGAGTTACATCATTAACACATAGTTCCAAACAAAATCTGTGGTCATTACGTCTACGAACTGTGAGATATGCATGTACAAAACTCATTAAAATGTATTTGAAAGCTGTTCGGTACTTCACACTCGTATTTGCTTCAACAGTATTCTGATGTAGTGAGAAGCTTAGAGAAAAGTTTTGTTTAATTTCAGGATTTGTTAATTAAACTAAATTATCGTGTAATATGTTAAATGAACGGTCTCCCCGAGATGAGCTCTCAAAAAAAAAAAAAAAAAAAAAAAAAAAATGTTACGGATTTTACGACCGGAAGTGCTCGAGTTTACAACTTAAACTACTAGAAAGTATGAACCAAAAGTCAATTTGCAACTGCTTAAACCTAAAAACTGAAAATGCTACGAACGAGTGCCACGTATCAGTCTGAATGCCACGATAAGATTAGCTAGATTATATAAAATTCACCAAAAACATTAACACCAGAAATGCTTTCACATTCAACCGTATGAATGCTTCTGTATTAACTATATGAAGTGCTGACATTTTAGCTGCAAATAGAAATATCGGATTAGAAATTGCTTATTATATGTAATTATATACTATGCAATTCGGTTATTCGGCGGCTTTTGATATTCGGTGACTTGTTTTTGGGCCTAACTCACTACAGTTACTTAATGTTTGGTTATAAAACACTTCAAATTGCAAGGGGTTTTGTTGTCATTTATCATCAACCATAACACAGTGGGAGGTTTCGGTTATAAAATGCCGCCAAATGGTACAATCACACAAGTATCTGGACCGGATATAGAAATGCCACTTTTAGTGATAGATTCACAATACAATTCTTTTTGCTCTACGGCACAAATTATAAAAATATTGCAAAAGTGCAAGTTTTCAACTCACGATTAATAAAGTTATAAATTGGAGCTTCATGCATATTGATAAAGCATGTGTTAAAATAGCGTATTACACTGATAAAAAACGAATCAGTTGCACAGAAAGTCATTAATTTATTTGAGAGCAATAATTTCGTTACACTGCCGGCATATCTACATATATTACAGACTGTATTATGTTCTACCCTACAATAAAAAATCATTGTAGTTTTAAAATTTTCTGAATAAATACGTGTAACTAATTATGTGTCTCTTTATTGTTGCTAAAGTAATTTTTAATTAGTTTCACGCAAAATTGTTTTAGTGTCAAGTGATTTTATACAGATTAAACGAAGCATCTGTGAGTATGTCGATATACTCAGTCGAATAGAACCTAGCTTCCAGTATTCGAATGATTCAAAAATTTTGATCTTATGCAGTTTTTCATCTCTAATTTCTATGTTAGCAGCCATATTGTAAAAATTGTACTTATTTAACACTACATAATCATCAGTTACGTAATATTTATCGCTAACATGGCTCACTTTTAAATGATGCGAGTAAGACGTCTCCAGAGAACTGAATCATCTGTAACTTTTCTTGTTAAAAATTAGAAACGGTGGGTTACCAAACCGAAAAGAATGCTCATTATTTGGCAATTTATGACAGATTTGGCAATCGAATTTAGTTGAACTCATTTAAATGATTTTTCCCCTTCACAATCTACTAACACTTCTACATACCCTATAAAAATTTAGAATTATGTTCAACACTTCTACACACCCTATAAAAATTTAGAATTATGTTCAATGGGGCTCCTAAACTTGCAGTCGCCCTCTGGCAACAAGTGATTATTCTAATGAAGATGTGAAATCTTAACAACATTTCGATATGGGTTTCAGAATATGTTTTTTTACAGAGGACAGTCATCAGTCAATCTCGATCCTATAGTACTCATGTTTTAGTTTTTAGGTCACGACATATTCCCAATTGGGAAATTTTTAAAAATGTGGATTTTTGTACCAATTATATCAGTATAAAAAGTGCTTTTTAAAATTTTAAGGAAATTTTATTTATTTATTTATTTTTATTTATTTATTTATTTATTTATTTATTTATTTATTTATTTATTAAAAACTTATAATTAATAAATAACCAGTTTTTTTTTTTTTTTTAATTTTAAATATATTTAATCAATGAACTTATTACCGTCTTTCTTTCCTTACAATACAGTTTAAAACAAAATCTTTAATGGTATTGTGAATCGAAAGCATATAGAGAAGAATTAGTGTATAATTTGTAATCATTTCTGTGAACAACAAGCGGTTGAGTAGTTTTGTAATTTAAAATGTGAAGGGTAGAATATAAGTAATATAATTATATGAATATAATATATAAATGAATATAAGTATATGAAAAAGAAAAGTGCGGTTGTGATTCGAAATACGATTTTGAGTAATTCTCTAAAATTTGACATCCACGTTTAAAATTAAATTATAAACTTTGGATCCTTATTTAAAACTAAATTATAAACTTTGAATCAACTTAATAAAACTAAATGAAACATTTAAAAAGTTAATTGGAAATCACATAATATAATGCAATACATAAATTTAGCATACAAAATTACTAAGAAATACCGAAATTCATAATTTTCTAGTGAATAGTTGAACACTTAAATGATGACAAAAATAACAGATCACAGTTAAAAAGAAAAAATATTTTGTAGCCATAAATTATTAAATATTTCATATCTTTTAGTAATTTTTTTTTTTAATGATGGTTCGTGAAAGGAGAAACATAAATGGCATGATACTTTTGCCTAAAACAAATGTTTTAACTACTAATTAATAAAACAATTAAAAAAAAAAAAAAAAAAAAGTTATAGAAACATATACTTTTTTTCTTTCATGGATTTATCATGATCAAAAACACTCCAAAAAAAATTCTTTGGATTTTGACTTTTGGTTTCCAAACTTTTAGCAAAAATATAAATTAACCAACTTTTAGGGACGGTAGATTACAATTTGATATTAATCAAAGTTTAATTGATATTAAAAAAAAACATCAATGTAACAACTAAGTATAAATGTATTCGTTTTCCAAATGTTGAAAAATATTATTTCAGTCCTATATAGTCCTTATACTTCAAGCGCCATAAATATCTCATAACATCAGCCTGATATGATATTGGTGTTTGTCTGTTAGCCTAAAATGTACTTCTTTTCTGATTAAATTTAAATAAACAACAAGAATTTTAGATTAATCGAGGTAATATATGGAAAATACGGGGTCTAAATTAAATGTAGTCACATGTTGGGGCGTTATGTATAGCTCGAATACTGATAAAACTAGTTTTAATATTTTCAAAATGTAAAAACAGCAAAAGAACTCCACAAATATTGATGACGGGATAAATAGTGGATGAATAAGTTCTGCATAGAAGTAGTTTTGATAGAAATGGAGGAGTAATTTTACTGCTTCATTGTAAACCTTTCTCGCAGAAATTTTCTGATTGCGCCCCTGCACAAATGAATATTGAAATGCTCTACACATTTTGTAACTTCGAAGTTTTTGGACGGTAGGCATAAATTCATTATTTTCTAACTTCAGTCCAGGTATCGAACCAAACTCCTGTATCAGATTCAAAACATACCCCTGGCATGTGAAACGATTCCAATTCAATTCTCAACTGCAAGCTACGCAAATTCTGCATTCGAAAATAAGTTCGTTCGTTTTTTGAAATGGAAAAAAGTGCACCTTTAAAAGGTTCATTTTCAAAAATATTCTCCCTTGAAATTTGGACTGGTGTAAATAGTTAACATTTTATGATATTTTGGTGTGGCGTAACCTTCATTTTGATATTTTTGTGTAATTAAAAATAAGTAACTGAGTAACCAAATTGTGTTCAAAACCGTAATAAGATTACAAAAAAAAAAAACTGTCCAGTAAATTTAAGGATCTTTCAAGACGAAACGCAAAAACACACATCATACATGTTAGGCAATTATTAAATAGATAACAACCCTAAGAAAAAATATATCGAATGATTATAATCATGAGATTATATTTACGTAAAATTTGTCAATACTCTCAGAAAATATAGTGATTTAACAAATTTGTTTTCGGATGTAATGTTCCATTAAGTTGAAAAATATGAACAAAGTTTAGAAGAAAAACAAGTTTTGTCAATTAAATTGAAATTTTTTTTCTCCCCTTAGATTAGGTTAGTGAAACATACAAGAAATCAGCGTGACATAATTAGCATAATCGACATCAAATTTTTATTAATTCCAGATAAAAACTATAACGTAACGATTTTGTATTTGTCATTTTTTATCAACACTAACATACGTTAATTTTTGTTTCCGACTTTAATTGGACTGTGTATGAAGTTACCCATCCTTCAACTTTGTAAATTTTATAAAAATTAAAATTCAATTTCTGATTGAGTTACTTTACTAATTTTGTATTAGCCTCTTGATAAACATCATACAATAAATCTAGGTAATTTCGGAGTACTTTTAAACTATCTGTAACGGCCTGAAATATATCTCTTGCTTTCATGCGGCACACTAATTCAGCATAATGAACTGGAAATTTATATTAAGGGTAAAAGATTTATTCTATATCGAATGAAAAAGCAAAAAAAAAAAAAAAATCGGGGTTCGAATTGAAATTTCAAAATTAGAGTTCAATTTATTTCAAAACGTCCAACCCCCCCCCCCCCCATCTCCTAGTCCCAAGAAGTAAATTTGAACCAAACGTATAAATCGTAAACAAATTACTTTCATGAAAACCGAAATTTCCTACTACTACTTTTAAAACTGAAAGTAGTGCCATCACTTGGATTATTATTATTATTTTATTTTTTTTGCGTACTGTGAGATACAAAGAATCGCAAACAAATTATTTTCATGAAAACCGAAATTTCCTACTACTACTTTTAAAACCGAAAGTAGTGCCATCACTTGGATAATTATTATTTTTTTTGCGTACTGTGACGTATAAAGAATCGCAAACAAATTACTGTGATGAAAACCGAAATAACCTACTACTTTTAAAACCGAAAGTAGTGCCATCACTTGGATAATTATTATTTTTTTTTGCGTACTGTGACGTATAAAGAATCGCAAACAAATTACTGTGATGAAAACCGAAATAACCTACTACTTTTAAAACCGAAAGTAGTGCCATCACAAGGATTATTATAATTTTTATTATTATTATTTTGCGTACTGTGACGTATAAAGAATCGTACAGAAATTAATTTGATGAAAACCGAAATATTTTACTACTTTTAAAACCGGAAGCAGTGCCATTACTCGGATTTGTGTGTGTGTGTGTGTGTGTGTGTGTGTGTGTGTGTGTGTGTACCGTATCATATTTTAGTACATTGATCCCCGTTTTGGGGCTTTGTGAACTTAGCTCGCTTCTCGTAGTAAAAGGAGCATTGCTTCTCAAAGATAAAAATTATATTAATTAAAAAAATAGCTATTAATAGGTATTCGCTTGTGAAAATTCTTAATAAAGTTAATTTTTTTTTTTTTTTTTTTTTTTTTTTTTTTTAATATTAGCAATTGAACGACTATGAATCCCTTTGATGGGAGTATATCTCCATCCACTTGCTGAGGATAATATATGTGCCAATGTTTATAAAATAATAATAACTCACAGCTGCTAATACGGACGAATTCAAATATATATCAAGAGATAATTTTAACAAACAGAATTTTTAAACTATGTTTTGAGAAGCAATAATGTATTGCTTGTATTGTAGAAGTCGTGGAGAAAGAACAAACACAGCTCTATACTTGATCGTTAAATTGTGTACGATATAGTTCACTTAGTTGTCGATCCGGAGAAATAGGAGGCTTAACCCCCTAGTGTTTAGAAAGGAAATTAAGCTGTTTCCTATTTTTTATTGTTACTTGCAAAAGTTTTCTAAAAACTTATTTTTACTATCCTGTTGGGTTAGATACAGGGTTAAATACAGAAGAATACTGTATTTTAAAAAAGCAGTTAATAAGGATTACATATATTCAATAGTAAAATAAATAAAAATGCATAAAATATTGTTTATTTTGTTTAATATACTAATATTTTTAGAAAACTAATTTGTACTGCTTTGTTAATTTTATTTTTTATTAATATATCAATAGTATTTATAAAATATGAATTTTTATATAATGTGAGCTGCTATTATTTTGTATTTAACTCTTATGAAATTATTTTTAAGATATTTATTCGAAGCTCCCTGATGTTGTTAGAAAACCTAAGAAGAATTTATGGTTAAAAAATGAGTATTTCGTACAAACTATATTTTCAAATACATTTATAAAACTTTTCAAACGGTTAAAGTGCATTAACTAGAAGAATAAAAACAAAAAAAACAAAATTTTCGAAATGAAAAACTATTTACCTTGTCACATTATGAAAGGGAATTTTCTCAAAATAGAAAAGAACGTTCACTTCAAATGTCTAATGGGAAATAAAAACCGTGTCAAATGGTTTGGTACAGCATTTACAAACAGATAAGTGACGGAAAATGTGTAAGTGATTGTTGTCATGGTTACTGCGTTTTCCTGCTTATCCCTATCGCAAGGTGTATAAAATATACGGTAGATGATATATGTTTGTTTACTGCTTAGCACAATCTATCCTACACAATTTCCCAGAGGAATATAAGAATTATCCAGACAAGAATTTTCTACATGGCGGTAACAGCGTTTTTGTTAAATAGAGATCAACTCAAAAATAGAAACTATAATTTTTAAAATGCCATTAATAATTATTTTTTACAATTGATATTTTATATCTTGAAAAAAAAAAAAAAAAATGTAAACCCAAAAGGAAAAAAATATTGAGATATTACCAGTAAATATTTGAAACAATTTGCTATTGATAATTTATAACCCTAGTTTTTCCTCAATGCGGTTGTTTTTTACTTTCATTTACCCACGTGTATACATAGGGTAATGAAACAATAGCGTCGGTCTAAAAAAATAAATTTCGTCATCTATTTATCTGCACTTCTCCACGTTTTGGAACATCCTGATTTCAAGACGTAATCTAGAAAAAATGTATGTACGAGGTCAGCATAAATGCCGAACAAATTGACCTACAACGTTCCATTTTGGTGTGCGAGTTGGTGGCGTCACAAGGACATACCATTAAGGTTTTCGTCAAAATCGCGCATGAGCATAAGGTACTGCCATTAAAAAAAATCATATTTTTCAGTAATTACTCAAAAAGGCTCAAACTATTTTGTTCAAAAGCGCTGTGGTAATGCCTCTTAAGGTGTTCTAAACATCCCCACCTCCGAAATTCCCGTAAAAATGATTTAATGGCGTAAATAGTTGAAAAACAAATGCCTTTAACACAGAGTTCTCTTTTTTTTAGCATACCTCATCAGCGATCGTTTTTTCTTCTCTCCTCAGTTTCACTAAGAAGAAAGGATAATAGTCCGTGGGACGAACACCAATATCGTTCAGTTCCGTTTGCCATGTTTTATTATTACATAATTTTTTATTAAACTATTGTACTTACCTAATTTCATCTGAAATATCAATGTTCCCGTACTTAAATGTGCACATTATTTAAAAAAAAAAAAATTATAGAGGACTATATTTTGGTTTCTGTCTGCAGCCATTAGTAAAGCCGCTATTAGTTGGCGGAGTCAAATTTTAGTTAAAAATTTGACAAACTGTTTTTTTATAATAATTTCCCACTTTTTATTTCACTTTATACTATTAAAAATATTAATTTGGATCTTCATACACTAAATATTTGTGTTTTATTTTTATTTAGTTCGCATAGGAATGAATTTTGTATTCTTCAGCCGTTTGTTTACCTTTCAATTCAATGTTTACGGTTGTCATCATTTAATTTATTGATAGCAATTTGAGAGTAAATATCATTGAAGTAACATTTTGATATATAAGGTTGAAGAACTTTAATATTCACATATCTAATTTCTTTTGGATTCTCTATTTTACGGCTAAATGACGCTCGTTTAATATGAGTGCTAGTGCCGCTCAAGTTTGTTGTATCCACCTCGTTGATGGCTTAAGTTTAAGTGACTATTTAATTTGTTTATCTACTAAAAGTTTTAATAGAATAAGGCTGTGCATGAACGAATGGTTGTTTCTTGATGGCAAAAAGAAAAAGAAATCGCTTTCAAGAGTGCATTAACAAGAACTATGGATATCACAGGAAATGTTATATGCGATTCACAGACAAAACTAAACTTGAAACAGCTAAAAAATAAATTGATCCTGTTGATGTCAATCCAACTATAAATCGTTCTCAACGATCAAAAGCAGCATCGTGCAATGTCAGCGGCATCTTCCCTCACATCTGTTCGATTTGTTCAGGAGAAAAGTACATATATGAGAAACATTCTTCAAAAAGGGATAAAGAAAAGCTTACATTATGTCAGACTTTTGCCGCGAGCACTGCTTTAGTACACAGTGCAACCAAAGAAAGAGACGAAGGTCTACTTCTTAAAGTACAGGGCATTGACTGTATTGGCAAAGAATTCAAGTATCATCAAAGCTGCTACAGAACCTACATAAAAGTGAGTGCTGAAGGTCCACAGCCGAAACCTCCATGTTCAGCATCATATTCAGTGTTTTGTAACATAGTGGATGAAAAAATAGTAAAAAACTATGAAATTCTCTCAATGGATAAATTATTTAAATTATTCCATGGAACTTTACGCAGAATAAATCCCACGGAAACAATCCAAGTTTCTAATCGCTGTCTAAAAAGATGGATACAAAAAGATTTTCCACAAATTGTGTTTGTGAAGCCAAAGCAAAACAATCTCTCGAAACTAGTTTTATGTCATTTAGAAACTGATCAACCTGTCTTGATTGAAAATAATTTCAATTCTTCCATCACTGAAACAGATGCAGTTGAAAGCGAAGAAGAAACAACCCGGCTGTCAACAAAATTTCCATTGAATTACGACAATGAATCGACTGCAATCCTTCATAAAGCTGCTTTCATTTTGAGCAATATATTGAAAAATTCTCCAGTACTTCCATGTAAATGGCCACCAACTGCTGAAGATTTAAATGAAGCAAATGTTGAAAAAATGATTCCATATTTGTTATTTAACTTTTTAGCATGGTCGGTTGGAGAAACTGATGAATTGGTAACAGATACATTTGTTAATACTTCAAAGAAAATGAGATGTGAACATTTTTCGGTTTCCCAAGATTTACTATACATATCATCTGCAGATCGAAAACAGACCGAACAGATTTAGTAAATTTCATTTATGAATAATGGAAAGTTTGCCACTAAATAGTACCCAAAGATGAGAATATTATTGTCGAAGAAATACCAGAATTGATGAATGACCATGAAGAAGCTGACACTAGGCTCCTTTTACATGCCTATTACGATTAAAAATCCTCTCCTACTGTTTTTATTAAATGTCTAGATACAGATGTTTTCATAATTTCTTTCACAGTGAGTTTCAAATTCCCAGTCGACTTATATTTAATAATGGGCCCCAATAATTCTATTCAAATAAAAAATATTACTGATATAGCCCAAATATTGGGTAGTGATTTCTGCTCAGCGCTAGTAGGTATACATATGTTTTCTGGTTGCGACACGTGCAGTGCTTTTAAAGGAAAGGGAGAAAATCAAGCCTCTAAGAATTATGCAATCAAATCAAATATATTGTAAAATATTTCAGGAACTTGGTTCTTCGAGGGTATTATCGACTTCTCTTATTAGCAATCTTGAAGCTTTTGTATGTCACTTATACGGCTATCCAAATATCAAAAAACTAATTAATATCAGACACAAAATTTTTCAATCCAACTTCAAAATGGATCTAACTTTGCCACCGAATAGTGACTCCTTACTATTACATATAAAAAGGAGTAACTACCAAGCAAACATCCATCGTAGGTGCTTGGAAAAATACATCAATGCTCCTAGCCCATCGGCTCATGAATGGATAATATATGAAAACAAACTATCTGTCCAGTGGAGCACCTTACCTATTGCACCAGATTTTTTACAATACATTTCTTGTGGGTGTAAAACTGGATGCACATCTAAAAAATGTACATGCAAATCCAAAGGTTCTTTTTGCAAGCCACTTTGTTCTTGTCAAAGTGATTGTCAACATTTGAATGATGAACTCAGTTTTGATGAAATTAATATTTGTAATGATGATTTCAATGATGATAGTGACAACGATATCTGAGTAAATTTCTTTTCTTGTAATAAAATCCGTAAAAAAATACTATGTGATTTTGGTAAGACTTAAGAACACAGTAGCGACTTTTGGAATTGTTGTAACTGAATCGTTTATTTCTGAAACCACATAAGTCACAGACAATTAGTTCTTGGGAAATCAACGAAAACTGTTTTCCCGCTAACTGGTTTCTACATTAAATGCGATTTTCAGTGATCAATTCAAACGGTTACGTGGCACTGGCGTACGTGGCTTTGGCGTAATTCTAAAAGATCACCGTGGCTTTAGGGTACAGATTCCCATTGCACCTGTTTTGACTATCCCTTCCTCCAGAAACACTTTCCTCATTGTGAGACAAAAACCAACGAGTGACAAAAACCCAAAACTAGAAATTGCGACAATAGCCAACACTTTTAAAATTTACGACCTCTTTTTAGAGGGAGAGGGATAGGTTGAAATACTGAACCAGTCTATTTTCCAAATACTGTATTCTATCACCAAATACTAGTGACCAAATATGGCCGCTCTTCTAAGTTTTGAATGTCCCGTTGATGTGCCGATAAGGGTCTTTGGGGACTGAAAATGCCTCCTGGCAATAGACAGGGGGCCACGTAAAAAAGAATACTGGCACTGACCAATATATTCAGTGTTCCGTTGTGGGTTTCACTGTGGTTTGGTTACATAAATTTTGAAACACAGTTAGTACATTTCGCTGATAGAAATGTTTTTTTTGTTATATCGGCGCTGTGTTAATGAATATAAAAATTGACAATGCATATAAAGGATTTTTTTTTTTTAAACTCTGTTCTTATAGTTTTTTTTTTTTTTTTTTTTAATTTCCTAAGTTAAAGGGAAAGTATTGCCAGTAAAAAAAGCATTCTATCGTATCTCCGACGTAATAATTTTCTGACAATACATCAGACTTGAAGTTATATACTGAGAAATAAAATGGTCTCTTCACTGGTCGCAACTCTTATACTATACATTGAGACAAGCTTCGTCTGTGTTTAAGAACCATAGTTAAATAATTAAGAATTAACAAATAATAAGTAAGCTAGTCTTTTATACCAATGAGCAAGGAATTAAACTGTTTGAAATAAAAAATTGTGGTGAAACGAACATTTTATCGCAATGCTTGCAGTAAAATATTTAATCACACTAGTGCAATAAAATACTCTTTATAACAACTCGCAAAAAATTGAACTTAAGTTAATCAGAAATCGTGGTGAAAATAACACTTAAGTGCAGTAACGTATATCGCACGACTCGGTCTTAAGTTCTATATAATCTTGGTATAGAGATATTATATTTTCAGATGAGATTCATTGACTTGAGTTGCCAACATATATATTATTTTTTACTTGATTATAAGAAGTATGTTATGCAACATGTGAGAAATTACTTTATCAAATTCGATAAAGCAACACGAACACTAAAATACACGTTTGTGATATTTCATATATACTAGCTATATATAATATTAATTTCTTTCATTTCTAAGTAATGAAATTAGAACCTTATATAGGTTCATATTATATATTGTTAATATTAACAAGAAATAAAATGCAAGTTTTCCAATACAAATAGAAAAGTTCTAAGTTATCAATATAACTTGCATTAAAATACAAATCGTATTTCAGAAATTAATTCTATACGAAATTATTCAAGACAAAAATCATGCGTTTATCAACTTCTTATAAATAATAATAGTCTTCTCGGAGTAACTGGATAGCTGTAGTGATTAACGTCTTTGGCTAGTAAGCTCCAGTCCAAACCCCAGCCATTTCAAATATTTTGAAAAAATTTACAATTTCATAAAATAATAAAGTAAAATTCAAATAAAATATGATGTCTTCCACGATATCTCAAATAACTCGAAAATCTTCTCACAAAATCCAACCATAGCAAAAAAGGACATCATCCACAGAAAAAGGGGAAATGGCGCACCAAAAGTCGTCTGATCGGAACCCCACGAGTAAAATTGACATGCCTCCTTCTCTTTCTCCCTAGCAGGTGTTAAAGTACGCCAAAGCCACGCGATGTAACGGCATTGTACCCTAAAGCCACGATATTTTAGCTGTACGCCAAAGCCACGTACGCCAATGCCACGACACCATTCAAGAATAAATAATTAACCTGACATCAGTTTTATGTCACATGCTTGCATCTACCACTGAGGAATCGTTTTGTACAAAAAGTCAATTTCGAAAATTTGTGACTTATGTGGTTTCTGAAATAAATGATTCAACTGGCCCCTAAATATTAATTATTCTATTAATAATTTAATTTTTAACTAAGAATATTCCTTCCCCAAGAAAAAGAACAATGGATAAGCAATTTAAATATTATTTTGCCGTCATTCAACATGACAGGCAACCGTGTAGCGAAAAATATTTTTCTCTTTGGACCAGTTTATTTGTATTGAATTATTATTAATAGAAATAAGAACTGTTCAGTTAACTAAAAAATTTTTACTGATGAATAACATTCCCTAGAAAAAGTAAAACAAGCAGTAAAAAGACAATAATATTTATCCATAATAGGTTTTTATTTCACAGTAAATATAATAAACTTTCTTTTTTTCATTTATTTTTAAATATTTGTGCATGTCAATGGGTTATATCAATAACTTAAGGAATTTTCTGTTTTAAATTTATTGTATTATAAGAACAAGTATAAATTATAAAACATCAGTGTATTATAAAGAAACACCTTACTGTTTTATCAGTTGCAATAATAATAATAATAATTTGGGCAATAAAATAATAATGGTATAGAATGATAAGAGTATTAGTACCCCAATTTTGTCACAATTTTCAGTAATTATACCTAGATCTTTTTTTATGCATGTATTATGAAATAATTATTTTCTCATTTTTATAATTTTCTATTTTTGATAAGCAAATGATTTCCATAAATGAAGCTAGAAATGCAGTTTTCAGATAGCGATTTGAATTCATCTAGTTTCTTAATGACAGAATGTAAACAATAACAAATGACGGAAGGTTACAACGCATGTTTAAATAATAAAAATATAATCAAAAAATGAATATAAAACGATGTTTAAGATCGTATTAATACTTTTCATGATAATGGGTGATTTAAAAAAATAACTTAAAGTGTTAAAAATGCTATTTTTTAAATCTTGACATAATTTTGACTGCGCCATCTCGTGGCGATTCTACTAATGTCTGCAAACAAATCGGGAGAAATAGTTCTCTATATAGTTGTTATTTTATAAATTATGGGCATATTTAAACGTGGGAACATCGTCATTTTCGTTACAATGTAGTCATTAAAATGCTTAAGTAACAAATTTTTGTAGTTTTGATGGCAAACGAAATCTTTTTGTAAGAGTTTTTTTTCTTTCTCTCTTGTCCCATAGTCTATAAGAATTAAATCTTGGGTTTTAGTTAACATCTCTGTTACTATATGTTTTATGATTACAATAGGGATGCTTCCGATTACACTGGTCAAGTGTTCAACAATGAAATTGTATCTTGGATGAAAGTGTCGGTATATTTATGAATTGAAAGTGCTACATATTAGGAATGGTGGAGAACAAATTCTAACGTTTTCCCTATAATATTTGTTTCATTCTTATTCATTGCACTCTTTATTTTTTAATTTCGAAATGTTTGTTTTGTTGTATTTTTCATTAATTCATATATGCATGAAAACAATTAAGGAAATTAATAACCATTTTAAAAGATTTTATTTTGAAAAATTAAATGTGCTTTTAATTTCTATTTAAAATGGTATTGTCTTAATTTATTTTGACACAAAGCGTATTTTGTCCAAGGAGTGAAAAGTACAGTCAGTGGAATCGCCAAGCTGTGTGGGCGCCCTCTGCTTATTTGCCAAAGGATTGTAAAAATTTCAGTTTTTGCTGATAGCAGCGACCCCTGTTATCTCGAACAACCATTCCTGGAAATGAAATTCTTCACAGATTTCGTAACGGCACAAGAAGGGACTCATAAGCTTCCTGAGACCTAAATTTATGACTCACTTTTGTACCGGAAAAGTTGTTTATGACCAATTCTTCGGAATGACTCTGCTGATTAGATCTTGGTTAGAAATGCAATTGTGCGATAACAGGGCACTCGGGAGTGATGTGCTTTCCGTTCGTTTTAAGATTTATCTGGAGTGGAAAATATACGAGTTTTTGGAAAGCTTTTTCAAAAATGTGATTTCAAAATAGTTCTTATTAAACGTTTTAAGATAAAAACCTCATTTCAGCTCCCCGCAATATCGAGTTGTCGCTGCAAAATCAGTGTTGCACTAAAATGTCAATTGGCCTTTTTCGGGGCATAAAAAACACAATTCTGTGAACATGAATAGCCAAAACAATACACAACGTTTAGTAAATAAATGTGCCGGCAGTTTCTGTAAATGTTACCAAATTGTTTTCTAATGCGAAATTAATTATCAAAATACGAATACTTTAATTCGTTGACAATTAAGTAAATATATTCTACTCTTTAATAAAATATTCTTATTTTAAGATATTTTTAGAAATACTTTAATTCATTCTAGTTATGAAATTGCTAAAGCTAGAAAAAAAAAGTGTATAAGTAACGACCGAAATGTCGCGGAATTTAGGTCCGTTTATTGACTTCGAGGTTTGTTTCATCTGTTATTTTTGAAAGGCCTTCAATTAATATATTTACTTTCGTTACATATCAATGAGTTATTCGTTTGCTTTTTTCATTTTATTTTAGTCCATTCCCTACAAAGTTGTTGTTGAATCCCTTACATTAGTAGCATGGACAATGACAAGATTATTTGCAGAGGGTAAAAAGTGTGGCAAAAGTTTATGATCAAACCTTTGATTTTTCAAAAAAAAAAAAAAAAAAAAAAAAAAAAAAAAAAAACGTAATTGGAATTCCAGTAAAATTTATATTATACTTTATTTTCTTGTTAATTTTACCATGTTACTTTTTATTTTTAATAGCTGGAGGAGAGTGCGAAAAGATTATAACACACTTTATTTTGTTGTTTATGGAAAATAGGTAACAAAATAAACTCCAAAAATGTTCCACAAATGCAGAAACATCTCTATCGTATTCAATAAATATTGCAAGATAGTTTTCTCTTATAAATTATTTTTACAGTTTTAGTTTCATCTCGGATAATTAAACTAGAAGAATTATATTTGTGTCTCTGGTGTAACAATGTTTTAAAGGAGAAATACTGTGTTTAAACTTAAAAAAAATTTATTGCCTTGTTTAAAACTGGGAATAATTATCTCTCTATTTTAAACTAAATGCGTAGAATATCGATAACTTTTAAATGAACTTAATACTGTTATATTAGTCTCTGAATTTATTTTTGCATAGTGTAAGGATTAAATAAAAATGGATTTTTGTAATTTATCATTTTTGTTTTTATATTTTTTATCAATTCTTTTAAAAATTTGCAGTTTTGTGATAATTTTGGTGATAGTTATTAGGTTGGTAAAAAAATTATAAACAAAAAAATCCTTAACAAATTCGCCAAAATTGCAATGGTGATTCATTTATTATTTCGCTAAATATTACACTATCTTTTCTCATAAGTGAAACTTCGGTGAAACAGAGGAGAAACAGTCAATGGAGAAGCTCAAGGGAAGAGAAATCACTCTGTGTTGAATGATTCGCTTTTCAAACATTGACGTCTTTATCGGATTTCTACAAAAATTTCGGAAAAATTATTAGAACATCGTTGAATAAAATTGTTTATTCAAAACAAACTACAAAAAATGTTTACGCACTTATTTAGTCAAAAATGGGGTTGTTTAAAATACACACATTGACACAGCTATTTTAATCCAAATCCTTTATATAATTTTTCTGGCAATTGTTAAATAACTTAAATTTATCCAAAACAGTTATCTGTTGCGACTACCCCATGGGCATGACTAATAGGGTGGTTCGAAAAAATATATTTATATTTTTGAAAGGAATTAGGCGAAAAAAGTTGATACACATCTTGATAAGAAAAACTGTAAAAAAAAAATTAAAAATAATAATAATAATAATATCTTCCTATCGCGCATTCACCTCAAAGTTTGAAGAAAATACAAAAAATAACTATTTTTCCTAATTTTTTTAAAATTTCTAAACGTCATATATTTGAAAGGCAATAGTTTGCAATGTGTAGTAAAAGGATGCTATAACACAGGAAACCACTATTTTATGCATTTTTAAAACATATATTAATAATTAAAAATACTCAAAAGTAAAATTTTTTGTAAAAAAAAAAAGTGTTGTCCTCACGTTTTTAGCTTCAGCGCCATCCACTTTTTGTCTTGTCTCTCAACATAAGCGTTTCACAGCTTGTGAGTGACAACGATACGAGTTGAAGTCTAATTTCAATGGTCCCTAGTATCACAGAAACACTGGCCAATTTTGCCAGACATAGGCCAATCCCGATGTAGAACGCTGTGAATCGGTTGTTGGAAACAATATTAGCCAATCTCGCTGGCTTCTGGATAAAATATAGAAGATGTTTTGAAATGTCGATGCACAGTTTTAAACTTGGGATATTGTATTTATGAGAACCAATATTAGGTAGTAGTTTTGACTTGTTTGTTTGTTGAAAAATCGTGTATTTTGGAACTATGCCCGGCCAGACTAGCCAATCTTCTAGTCTTCCCCTGTTTCCTCCAATACAGCTGTGCTACCTCGGATGCGCCAGTGTTTACCATCGATGGTTTTTACTAACTAATGTTCGTTTGTTACTCTTAACAAAGGAGGAAACCTGTTACAAGCATTCCAATTAATTATGTCCACGTAATCAGTAGAAATAAAGCTAAGTTTGATTGCCTTGAAATGCCTGATTGTCTTTCTCTAGGAAACTTCTCGAGATTTCAGAACCCGACGCCTCAGTTGTCTTACATCTCTCCTTTTGTACAAAACCACTGCCGAAATCACATTTTTTTGGTGAGGGAAGGAAGCATTTCGTTCAATAACTGAGTTTAAAATTTCCAGTAAATATTCAGGGAGGTATAGAGACAATCAAATTGCCTCATATATGTTTTTAGGTCCTTCAGAAAATTAACTTTTTTTTTAATTCGAAATCAATGCGGCATGTAACAATTTAAAATAAAGAATACCACTTGCTTGAGTTAATCCGATGGCTTACATTCACTCGCATATACTCTTAAGTATACTCTGCTTTCTGTTGTTATCCATCTGGAGTGTAAATGGGGATTGGGTTTGCGAGCGGCCAAGTCATTGGCCTGATCTAATCGCTGCAAAAATATCAAGAAGATATAACTGATCTGTGTCAGTACTTTCATCTTAGCTGGAGGGATTAAACATGCAACAAGTTACAATCCCATCTGAAATCCAATTTTACTTTTAATTTCCCATTTGTTAACATAGGGCAGTAACTACAAGTTTTTAAAACGTCACGAACCCATAAAAGAATCTAGGAAAATGTGTCTGTCTGTGGTAAGCATCACCCGGAAACAGATTGGGTTGCGATGTTCAGCTTTTCCATACGGGTTTCTGGTGGCCACGGGAGTGACCATTAAAGTTTTCGTCAAAATTGCGCATGCGCATGAGGTAGCTATCAATAAAAATGTATATTTTTCAGCAATTGCCTTAAGAAAGAGTCAAAACGATATTGATCAAAATCACTGTGGTAATGTTTTTTAAGATGTTCTAAACATCTCCATTACCGAATTTCCCGTAGAAATGCGATAAAGGCGTATAAAGTTGAAAAGCTAATGTCTGAAACACAGAATTTTCTTTCAGCATCGTCCATCAACGACTAGGTAGCCTCTGTTTCACTTAAAAGAAAGAATAATTTAATATATTTATCCAAAATCACATCGCCAAACTGACCATTTTTTTTTTTTTTTTTTTTTTTTTTTTTTAAGGAAATAAAAATTTTATAACGAGATTCGTAAATTATTCTATTCCACGGTAAATTAAAATTGTACGAATTGATCAGTATTATGTGTAATTGAAAGTTGTGCGATGTTCCACACCTTTAGTTATAAATATGATTTATAGGGTTTTAAGGATTTATTTCGCTTAAAAAGTGCTTGCATTATTTTTTTATTGTCAAGTAATATATTTATGCAAGATTTAGTAATATTTCTTGATACTGTCAAATACCATATTCAACCTTGTCTATGGATAAAGACTAGAACTTTTAAACAAATTGGAATAAATTTCTTTAAATCTAAGAATATTTGGTCAACCAATTTACAACAATATCACTGATCACATTTGAGCGATTGGGCATCGATATTCTCTTATCAGTGTCTATATAAATAAAAATGAAGTATTTAAATGTTCAAAATCTTAAATCTCCGAAAGTTCTTCAGCAGTTGCTTTAAAATTTTGACACAACGTTCCATTCGAATACGCATGTTTTTATATACCTACTATTATTATTTTAATATAACTCCTGTGACACATAAAGAAATACAATTTTACGATTTCATTTCAATGGTTTTGTGCTTTGTCATTCACCACAGCGTTCATAAAGTATAGTTTATCTTTTTCTTTTTCATATATCCTCGTGCTGTTCCTTCTACTAATATTTTATTAAAATGTTTTGTTTTATTTTACAAAACATCACGCGCTTTATGAAATTGTTATTATACTGTTACGAATTTCTGTATATTTGTAAATATTTCGTAGTATTAATTATGTAAAAAGGAAATTTATGTACACTTCGCATAAGGCAGTGCAAAAGTTCTTTGTCTTCGCTTTCCTGCGAAGTGTCTCTTAATGCTTGAAAACGAGTTTTACAGGGATCATGCTGGAAAGCGAGTTTTACAAGGAGCAGGCCATTTAACATTATAGTTAGTGGCAATCTCGCCAAATTGGTGCCGGTTTTGGCGACTAATTTTTGTTGCCAAATTTGGCGAGAAATCGCCAAATGTGGCCAAACTTGATGACTATTTGGCGACATTTTCGGTCCTCATGTACCTGTATAGGGCTTTTCGACTGCGATCTGGAAAATTCTCCAAATGTCTGTCTCTAGAAGATTCACGAAGATTTGACTTTCCTATATAAAGCCGGCCAAGAGTGAGTTGAGTTACTGAGTTAGTTGCCTCGCAGTGAGCATTCAGAGTAGTACTAAAAGCGAACTGTATTGCATTGTCTTTTGCGGCGATTTTAGCAGTTGTGTGTCAAGTTTTTAACTGCTATTGTGCTCTATTGTTGTGTAAAGAGCTGTATTGAGTCTATTAGAACCAGAAGTTCTTGAGTTGTAAAAGAATCTGCGAAGAGTTATATCGGAATCAATTTCTGCAAGTTTTGATCTGCTTTGGCTTCAAGTCTTTCGAACCCAGCCACGCAACAATACGTTTTACTTTATGTGATAGTAACTTGGAGTAGTTTTCTGGATATAGAGAGAGGTTTTTAAGAAGTCATAGTAAGGATCATTTCATATACTCGCTATGTTGCAATCTTGTAGCTCAGTGCATAGAAACTTCTGTGTATAAAACCTTGACATTAGTTCAGTAGGTTCGAAAAAGATTCCTTAATGAAGTGGTTTAAATTGTTTTCATTTAATGTTTATCGATTATAAATTAGTTCAGTAGGTTCGAAAAAGATTCCTTAATGAAGTGGTTTAAATTGTTTTCATTTAATGTTTATCGATTATAAATTAAAATTAAAATCGCAAAAGAAAAAACCAGGTGAAGCCACTGCGTATGTATTGACGAGAGGATTTCAAAGATAAAATAAAAAATATATTAGACGCTATTTTCGAGTTTTTAATTTATGTCACTTCATTAATAATTATCATGCCTGCTCACCAAATTTCGAAGTTTTCCACAAAGTAGTTTCTAAATGCACTGGGCTAGAAGATTGTAACATAGTGAGTATAGGGAATGATCTTTAACAGTACTTCCTCGTAAGATAGAAATGGCGTAGTTTTGTTTTATTTTGTTTTGGAACTACCGACTGTCTATTTCTGCCACTTATAAAGTGCTTAACACAGCCAAATACGTCTCGTAATTTTGAGCATCTAGAAGAATACGAGATCGAATCTTCTAGTGAAAAACCCTTTCTCCGACCCCACCACACCAACGAGAGGACATTGAGGCCACGACAGATTTAATGTGCACCAGCCCCCATTAAGTACACACAGATATTTGGCGGATGGAGGCTCGAACCCACAACCCTCCGGTTACGAGATCGATACTCTACCGCAGGGTTATCGGAGCCCCATGGCGTAGTTAATCTATCTGCTTTAGTTTACCCAAATATGCAATCACCATCAACAAAAAAGTTCGTGGCCTATATTTAAAATTGTGAGGTTTAGATCTAGACACGGATTGCTTCTCACATGGATAATTATACGTAGCGTGTTCTACCGTCGACTAACCAGACAATCTCTATATCTGAACAGACAATAGAACAACAAAAAATATTGTATAACCACAAACATTGTGAAATAAAACACATCAGAAACGTGCACTTTCTCTTTACCTTCTTATCCATTTAACCAGTCTGAGTCAAATCAACACATGACTGGGTACAGATAGTATTTTTTACTTTCAATTACCCATATGTATTACCCATATGTATGATTTTTTTTTTATTGCATTTCTCCGCGTTTTGGTTGGTTGTTTTCAGATTATCTGGCGCCGTCAGAAACACGAGGGCTATAATGCGCCGAAACATTCGTCATTAGACAAGCCAACATACATTTACAAACACCCATGCCTAACACGGAATTCGAACCCGCAACCTCGCAGTCTAGAAGCTAGCACGCTAACCACTATTCCGTTTGGTCGGCTTTCCACGTTTTGGAACTTCCTGATTTGAAAAAGTGATCTAAAAAAAATTGTCTGTCTGTGGTCAGCATAACTCCCGAACAAATTGACCCTACGATGTTCAAATTTAGTGTGCTGATTGGTGATGGCACAGAGACTAACCATTAAGGTTTTCGTCAAAATCGCGCATGCGTATAAGGTAGCTGCCATTGAAAAAATCAAGTTTTTCAGTAATTGCTAAAGAACGGCTCAAGCGATTTTGTCCAAAATTGCTGTGGTAATGTCTCTTAAGATGTTCTAAACAGCCCAACCTCCGAAATTCCTGTAAAAATGAATTAATAGCAAAAAAAGTTGAAAATCGAATGCCTTTAACGCAGAGTTCTATTTCCTCAAGCAAACCTCATCAACGATAATTTTTTTTCTCCTCTCCTCAGTTTCATTTATAAGAAAGAATAATATAAGAGTTATTTAAAAGTATATATCGCAAAAATCATCTATTTGGCAAAGCATTGTTTTTTTTTTTTTTTTTTTTTTTTTTTTTTTTTTTTAAAGACTTATACAAGAATGATGGTAAAAAATGTCGCCAAAGTGGGAATTTTTTCTAAATGAATGATGAAAATATAAAAACGGTAAATGAGACAAATTGACATCAGTATTATAGTGTAATTGAAAGTTGGGCGTTAGCACCCCTAGTTTAATTATTTATATGTTTGATAAATTCTTTAAATGTAAAATTCAATTTTAAAAGATTTATTTCTTCTGGATTCGCTTAGAAGATCATAGTTAAATTATAAAAAAAATATTAATTCATAATATTTATGCTATACTATACAAGTATTCATTCCACTAGTTTTTGTAGAATAAGGGGTGAAAATTATCCAAATAAGTTCTGAGAACCCTAACACATAACATCTGTTTCAAAATTCCAAAATCATTTGATGTCAAACATGTAATACATTTTTAAGATAAATTTATAATGCTATTTCATGATCCCAAAATATTTATTTCAATCTTACAAAATAACAATTACGTTTTCTTATTTATTTCTTTAGATAAATTACTTGCTTTTACATTCAAAAGGTTGATCATATTTACAATTAATGTTTCTTTAGAGTCCTGGAATTTTCTCTTAACTTGTGGGAACTGTTTGTTTTTTTTCTCTTAATTTTGCTTTGTTTTCAATTACGACCTGTTTAACCTTGATAAATTTCGTTGTAAGGTAACAAGTGCTCATTTCTGAGCTTGACGAATTCACTTGGCTTTAAAACACGCACCCACTGCGTTATAAATGAAACATAATTATTGCCCTCTGGATGAGATTCTAGATGGGAAAGATTCTCTCCATACCCTCTCTTCTCACCAAAGCCTCTCTTTTCGCCAAATCCTCTTTTCTCTCCAAATCCTCGTTTTTCGCCAAATCCTCTTTTTTCGCCAAATCCCCTTTTCTCGCCAAATCCCCTTTTCTCACCGAATCCTCTTTTCTCACCAAATCCCCTTTTCTCACCAAATCCTCTCTTTTCACCAAATCCTCTTTTCTCACCGAATCCTCTCTTTTCACCAAATCCCCTCTTTTCGCCGAATCCTCTTTTCTCGCCAAATCCTCTTTTCTCTCCAAATCCTCTTTTTTCACCCAAACGATGTAAGATGTCGGACATTTCCTCAGCTTCATCAGTTTCTTCTTCGTCCAACGTGCTGTGCCCAAATCCTTGTTGGGTGGACTCCTTCATAAAATTGTGGGACGGGTGATAGATAGGTTCTCGTACATCCGAATTGTCACCATCGCCAGCCAAACAGCACGCCAATTGAATATCCAACAGGAAAACCAAAACAAGACAGAGGTTACGTAATTTTGCCATCCTGAGAAGGGAAAAAAAATTATTATAATATACATTGTATATTTAAAGCAATGGGCAATTCTCGCATTTTTTAAAAACGAGGGAAATGAGTACATATTGATAAAAATTTCTCTTTGTTTCCAAATGTATAACCAAAAGTACTTTAAAAAAAAAATTGGTTATTTAAATATTTAGAAAAAAAATTCCCCGACACCGAACCAAAACCAGTCCGATCAAAACAGTCGACAAAATTCGTGACGTAAAGAGATCCCTGCGTTTCTATGGTTATCGTGAGGTTTCTACCAAATAGTTACCGTTAAAAAAGTTGGCGTTGGTAGACCATTGCCACATTCCGAACAGATTGGAAATCTGGTTTCCGCTGCTGCATTTCAAGCCAAGATGTTTGGGATCGCTTTACGTCACGTTCAATGCCAACGAAATGAGTCGTTTTCTCGCCAACCTCTAACAAGGTAATTTTGATCGCAAATCAAAGAAAAGAAAAAGCGCATTGAGCAGAAATTTTTATGTTTATGACCTTTTCGAAACATTTAGAATTGAAAAAAAAAAAAAAAAAAAAAAGCGGGAATTATCCTTTGTATTCAAACAATCAAAACAATCCTTATGGTATAATATTGAGTTTCTAGATTCCTTTCTAGAGGGTTTGTCACCGGAGAAGCTTTCCGAATTCTAAATTGTACACAAACAGTAGTTTGAATGTACAGGGTATCCATAATTAAAGTTCAATTTTCGCTTTAACCGAATTTCTTGCTAACCGTCTACATCTAAATAATACAGATTTAAACCTGTTAGTTATATATGTATTTAATGCTGCTATTTTTTTAGAACGTTTGTACTACAAGGCTTATATTTAGTACAATAGTTTAATGAGATATTCATTAGGAATAAAAAAAAAGCATTTACCAGTAACTTATTATTTATTTGATTTATTAAAAAGAGTGATTTCCTAAGTTTTTCGTAAAACATCTTTTTCAAAATGATGTCGACCTCTTTCAGATTACTCAAAGCCCGAGTCATTGCCTTGGAAACGTTGCAATGTTTCATGTAAAAAAAAAAAAAAGTGATGCGTAGAACAATTTATTTTCGTCCTAAGCGGTATTTCATTGTGTGAAGTTTCGTGTTAAACGAACAAATTAAAGTAATTTTAAACACATGGAGGGAAAAAAATAACAAACTTTTTTGATTAACTTTCGCTTTAATAAATTTACACATAATGTTCGTCTCCTGGTTGTCAGACATTATGTATATACTCACGTTTCACCACGTCTAATAGTTTTCAAAGCATATAAAAAGTGTGTTAGTGAATCTGTTTGTAGAAAAGAATATCTTATGTACCGCTCAATTCCTAGCATTTATGACCTCAAGACTCATTAAAAGCTGCATAAAATTAGATATTCAATCTATTTCTCTGTCACTATTCGGTTGGTTCTACAGGATAATTATATTTTTCTACTTTAAGTACGAATCAAGAATACGCTTTATAGAAAATGAAACAAAGGGGAAGTGTCTTTAACTAAATTTACTTTTCAAATTCTTAAGAGAGTCTAAAGTTCCAACTTGTTAAAATCAGAAAAGGAGATTAAGAAGAATTTAAATTGATAGCTGCTTCGTAATGGGATTTAAAACCAATAACTGTTTTGCCCAGCTAATGCATTTAAAAAAAGATACCTACCCCATTGGTACTTAGGAAACAAATTGTTTAGAAACTGATAGTGAGTTTTCAGTCTGAAAAAAAAAATCGGTACCTCCATTTCGATTTAAGATCCATTACGGATCGGTAAAAGCTAAATATAAGCAATGAATAGAGTTTTTGGATTCGATCTTGTTTAAATTGAATATATTTCTTTATCGAAATGGCGAAGGATGCGAATTCATTTCACTATTCAGGAATATCTCAAAAAATGACGCGTATTATGGTTCATATAATTCAAAAGTTACTAGGGATAAACGATACCTATCGAAACAAGTATGGAATTGATACTTTTTTTTATTCTAGGTATTTTGGTATAAAAATATTCTTACGAATCAAATATTCAAACGAATTTTTATTTTTAATTTGCTGCTTTTACTTTACTTTTGCGTTAAATGGGGTTTCATGTTAACGGGGTTTGACTGTACGAAACAAACTTTGCATACATAATTTGTAAAAAAAAAAGTAAATATACTCTACAACCTAAAATGTATTTTTTTTTTCTCTCTAAAAGGCATTGGTAAAAAGATATAATCGTTAAACTGAAAGAAAATCATGAATTTCAAATCGTGATATATAATGGATTCTCATCGACGGCGAATCTATCTGTTAAATTTCATCTCGATTGGATGACGGAAATAGATAAATTACTCTTCTGAAATGATAATAGTAACGTGTGTAAAAGCGACCTCTTAGTGATATTCCCTAAAACTTGATAGAACGCACTGCCAAAGTCACAATTAAGTTAACAGTCTCTGCATCCTGTTTACATTACTGTATGGTGTGGTTTTACGGCTGAATTTACTCTTGGTACCTTTTTCTTTGAGGGGAGCACGCTTTGTGGCCCTCGAAGGTGTTCGATTACGGGGACCCGCTACTGCGAGCTTCTTCGGCAGCAAGTCCTTCCTGCCCTACAAGAACGATAATGTTTAGAGACTACTGTCTTTATGCAAGATGGTGCACCACCTCACATTGCACGACCACTGACAGCACTACTTCGTGCCCACTTTGGAGATGATCGGGTAATTTCGATAAGTTTTTTGACTGCCTGGCCTCCTTGTTCTCCGGACTTAAATCCATATATCTGGTTGTGGGAATTTCTGAAAGATCGTGTGTATGGAGGGAGCATACGGACTCCTCCTGAAATGAAAGCAAGCATAACACGTCATGTTGCTGCAATTAATCGAAAAACCCTTCGCGCTACTGTTGAACATGCTATAACACTCTTCGAGCATGTGGTTGACGTAAATGGAATGCACATTAAACATATGCTGTAATTAAATAAAAAAAAATTGTTTTTAATTTGTGGTTTTTGTTCTTTATGCGCCACTTTTTCACCTGGTGGTAAGCTTTGAACTACAATTTTTTTTTATTGCAGATTACTTTTCCCCATGGTCCATATAGTGTATATACCAAGTTTCGTCAAAATCTGCTCATTAGAAAGGACTCTACGTGGCTCTAAACATGGTAACTTTAATTATAACCACCCTATATATATATATAACCCATAAAAACAATTTTTTTTTAAAATTCCCTTATATGCATTATCAACTTTTATAATCATTAACACAGCGACGATATCAAAAACATGTCAATCAGCAAAATGTGTGGCAAACTAAGTTTCAAAATGTTTTTATTAAAAATGAACGAGAATGTATGCTTTCACATTCAAATATCATTAATTTATTCTGAATAAAGTAACTTTATCATTTAATAAAAAAAAAATTGGCAACAGGGAAGAGCTATTTTAGCGTGATTGACTGACGGCCAGTTGGTTTATTAGTATTCCGAAAAAGCGACATTAAGAGCCTCAAAATTTTATAGAATGCATTGTCATCGACATCGAACCTATCTGCCAAGTTTCAGCCTGATTGGATGACGGCAAGGGGGTTAATTAGGCCTCCACAGATTCCGCCCCCATCCACAAGCATACGTGCACACAAAATCGAAGTTAATATAAGAGATTTAAAAACTGCAATATTACATGACTACAAGGAATTTCTGAACCATGTGCATCCATCATCGAGTACTAGGACCACTATTAATTCAATTATTTTCTCTCCTACAAACTGAACCCTAGGTAATTTCAATAAAGTAGAACCTTTAAGGATTCTTTAGTCAAGAATCCTTAAAAATCACAATCATTCGTGAATGCGCCTCTCAGTTTTGTTTTGAAACCACCGACTGTCTATTTCTGCCACTTATAAAGTGCTTAACACAGCCAAATACGTCTCGTAATTTTGAGCATCTAGAAGAATACGAGATCGAAATCTTCTAGTGTAAACCCCTCTCTCCGACCCCACCACACCAACGAGAGGACATAATTTTGAATAAGATTGTAAATAAATCAGTATATACTCACTTATCGCCAAGTAGAGTAGTTTTCTAAGAAAATAAAAAGTGTTTCAGTGAATCTGTTGGTGGAAAAATTGCTCTTACATACTGAATAGTTCCTAGTATTTATGACTTCAAAATCTATTAAAAGATGCCCATAATTAGATCTCCAATCAATAGACAATTCCCACATTTTTTCTTTCTTTTTTAATTCAATTCTAAATGTTTCGAAAAGGCCATACACAAAAATTTTTGCTCAATGAGCTTTTTCTTTTTTTTTTAATTTGCAATCAAAATTTCCCTGTTAGACGTTGGCGAGAAAACGATTCATTGAATGTGACGTAAAGAGGTCCCAAACATCTTGGCTTGAAATGCGGCAGCGGAAACCAGTTTTGCAAGTTTCTAGTAAATCGCGCCAACCTGTACGTGATATGGCAATGGTCTACCAGCGCCAACTATTTGGTATAAACCTCACGATAACCATAGAAACAATAGGTACCTTGACGTCACAGATTTTGTTGTGAGTTTTGATCGGACTGATTTTGGCTAGATTTTTAGGCATTTTCTTTTCTTAATATTTAAAAAACTAATTTTTTTAAGAATTTTTGTTTAAATATTTGGAATCAGAATGAAATTCTTCATAAATATAACTAATTTCACTCGTTTTTAAAAAATGCGGGAATCGTCCATTGGTCTGACTCTATTGGCTCAATACAGTTTACTTTTGCTTAGGTATTAAGTGAAACTTTACCCAGTACAAAAAAAAATAATAAGTAATTTGTGTAGCAAAGGTTTAAATTAGTTTCGAATTCCTAAGAGAGTTTACGAAATGTTTCTGCTTGGAAAGATAGAAAATATTTAGTAGAAAAATTTAAATTAAGAACTGCTTTATATAGGAATTTAAGACCAATTACTGTGTTGTGAATGCAATGCCTTTTAAAAAAGACAAATTGGTACTTGGGAAATAGCTTGCCTAAGTAAGGAAGTTATGAGTTTTTATTCCGGAAAAAATTCCATGGATTTATTTCAAATTGAGATCTTTTACAAAGCTTTAAGAGTAGAAATTAGGTGATGAATTGAATTCCTAAAGTAAATCTTTTTTAACACAAATTGAATAGATGATCTACAAAATTATAGTACATATGGACGCCTCTCTGGAACGTTTTCTAAAAATGTTTTACTTGCAATCAGATTAGAATATCATATTAAATATGTAGATGAAACTTATTTTAAATAGTTTTTCTAAGTAAGTTTGACTGAAAGTAAGGAAAAACACAACTACAAGAAGAAAAAAAAAGCATAACTACAAGATATATTTAAAAATCACTATTCTAATGTCCATGTCTCGTGCAAAAAAAACCTTTTTCTTGATATCATACTTATGCTATTAATACTTACAATTTTGTAAAAATTTGATAATAAAAAACAATATTCCAAAAATTGTGGATCAAATTTGTAAATAAAATGTTTAAATATAAAATTTGCGAATTTTAAACTACTCATTTCCTACTTTAAAAAAAAAAAAAAAAAAAAAATCTCCCTATACCCAATGTATATTTTATGTCCATGAACCATATTCAAGGTAATAAAATTATAAACAAAATATTGGAACAAAATTTTCTCAGATTGGCAAACAAATATATACTGTTAATATAGTTTACACTTTATTTTCTTCATTCTATTACTTCATTCTTCTCAGATTGATGATCAAGTTTAATCAGTGAGTAGCGATGTTAGTAGGTGCTTAGTTTAAAAATATTTTCGAGTACTCCAATTTATTTTGGTAGACAGGGTGTAGCAAAGTTCGTCACTTACTTTTGAAGGCGGGCCGTATGACTTATGTTAGAGCTTCTCGAGGGCCGGATACATCAATATATGTATCTTTAATTGTTATAGATTTAACAATATATAGCATTTTATAAAACTGAAAAAAGAAAAAAAATATACATTGATTTTTTTACCTTAATAAAATTACAATTGATATTCGATTCTTTTTTTGAAATAATTTTTTTTTAAAAAATAATAGTTTTCGTTATTAATTAATTTAAGTCTTAAAAAGAAGTGAATCTTTTGTTCCAACGAGACACGAGGACTTGATCAAACTTTCAATAAAAATATTTAAACTGTACTTCCAGTGTACTTTGTTCTAGTCAATACCAATAATTGTGAGACGATGACGGTCGTGATCTTTCAGTTTATTTTATGATAGAGTCGATGTCTGTCGCAGTGTTTGTTGCAGCCAATCTTAATAAATTGTTCAAATGAGATTCAGTTAAATTATTTCAGTATTTATTCTTGATGAAAGCCATCTTGTTGAAAGCTTCTTCATGTAATTTCTTCAGGCGCGTAGTGGAGAACTTATTTTTACTACGTACGTAGTAGAGAATTAAGTTTACCTCAAGGGTCGGCTCATGAGTCGGTCACCTCATGGATATTTGTAGCTCTTCAAATTCTAGATAACTTAACTGAAGAATAAACTGACAAAGCCAAAAATGGTAGTAAATATGTGCTTTGTATGGATAATCCATTATAAACTTATCGCGTAATCTCCAAACCCAAGAAGTAAGGAAAACGTCGCAAAACGCAGAGCAATGAGTTGGGTCAAGGCCAGACTGGATTGAACCAGGCCGTGACAATTTTCAAAAGTCTATGGGTGTGAAGGAAACAAGTTGTTCGTTCCATTTTGTCCCACTAAACAAGGGTGGCGCTGCAATCCAACCAAATTTGAAACTGCAATATAGTGAAATTAACACACTTGCCTTAACTCAATCATGCTGAAATTTGGCAGGTAGATTTGATGTCGATGATAATGCATTCTATCAAATTTTGGGGGCATTCTATCAAATTTCACTGTCACTAAAAGGTCGCTTTTACTTACGCTTGTATCTTCAAATCCTAAAAAAACCCAACTTGCCGTCATCCAATCGCCCTGAAATTTAAGAGGTTGACTCGTTGTCGATAAAGTTGCATTATATCAAGTTTCGGGAGGTGTCACTGTCACTAAAAGGTCACTTTTACACACGCTTCTATTTTAGTAAACTAAAAAACCAACTTGCAGTCATCCAATCGGGCTGAAAAATGGCAGATAGATTCATTGTCAATAAGGTTGCATTCTTACAAGTTTTGAGAGTATCCCTGTCACTAAAAGGTCGCTTTTACACACGCTATTATTTTCAGAATACTAAAAAACCAACTTGTAGTCATCCAATCGGGCTGAAATTTAACAGGTAGATTCGTTGTCGATAAAGATGCATTATATCAAGTTTTGGAGGTTGTCGCTTCACTAAAAAGTCGCTTTTTCTTACTTCAATTGGCACTTGGGATTTCTAATAATCCTACTTCCTTCATCAAATCGAATTGCCTTGAACATAATCATCAGATTTCAAATGCAAACTGCAGACAACAGTAGAGGGAGTCTTGTCATTAATGTGTAGATTGGCTATAGAAATCACTTTTGCCCATTCCTTGCGTAGATCCGGATCCAAGGGGAATTCGTGAAATTTAACATCTGCTCTCTTTCCAGAATATGAAGTACAGTGTGGTACTCAACAATTCACCATGTCTGGTTTTAAATGATAATGAAATTAATTAATAAATGTAAATCTATGAGGATGACATCAATTCTATTTGCAAAAAATATTAGAAATTAAAAAAATTAAATCAAAAACTGCGATGAAAATTTTTTAGAACGCCAGCTAAAATAAAAATATCCATGGCTGCCAACTCTGAAATCACGAGAATTGCCAACGACGACTTTTTAATTTAATTTTTATAATTTCTAATATTTTTTAAAAATACGACAAAGAATTCCAAACTCTGTTTCCATAAAGAGTAATGAAAATAAAATTCAAAAATAGGCCTTATTTTTAATAAACAACTTAATTCTAAAAATAGATATCAAAGTCTCATATTTGATGCGTAATAATCAACAAAAAGCAAAGAATTTTAAAATAAATAATAGTGTAGTGTGGCTTCTGACATCATATTTGTATGAAATATGAATAATAAATTGTCACGAGTGAATTGTATATAAATTTATTTCATTCGTTAATATTATCGTTTGGCAATTTTCGCCGTGTTCTTTTTGTATTTTAAAAATAAAGTAATTTTGTTCTCTTAGTAACGTATTAGTTTCTTATTTGACCAAGCAAAGAAAACACATGCTACTGTTTTGGTTGGAATGCAGCGCCACTAGTAAACTGCGGCTGTTTCCACTCTTTACTATTAGTTGTCACGGCCTGGTTCCATCCAGTTGGGCCTTGGTTGGGTGGAATGTTAACATTGTTCTCAAATACCAACTTAAAATCAATGTTCACAGCGCCTCCTACCATCTTCTCATAGAAATGCAGAACAATAAAAATGCGCAATAGGAATAAATCCATGTCTCAGCATCTGTTGCACCGAGCTTTTGTTGAGATCATTGTTCTCTCGTCGACAACCGAGGTAGACACAACCTTTAGCTGTAAACATTTCGCAATTGATCGTAGTGTTAAAATGTATTTTGCATTTGATTTACTACATTGGAAAAACAGGACACGACTTCGTCCAAGAGGAAGAGAAAAATTCATGAGGAAAATCGGGAATTTAAGAAAGAATGGACTGAATTGTAGGTAACAAACGAATATGGTCAACCAACCCTCTCAACTACCTTGATTTTTGTATCATTTTTATACCATAAAACTGCTGTAAAAATGTTTGTACTTGAAAGCTCATATTGGTATTGTATATATTTCTTTTGTGACACTTTAAAAAGTCCGTGATTTTAATTATTGAATGTTTGTCTCTTAACACAGAACAGTCTGCCGACCCCTGATCAAATTGTAATAGACAACACTCTTTTTTTTTTTTATGTTAAAAAATTGCGCCTATATGTAACAACTAGAATACGGAAGGGATAAAAAATGTTTTTATTTTTACTCATTTAAGCAAAATTATTTTTTTAAGATAAAAAATTAACTTCCTATGAAAGGCAAAGGGATGCAAGATGTAATGTCAATTGCCAAAACTGTCCTTATCACTCTATGGCTGGGCATACAAAGATAAGTAGTTTCACCAGTTAAAAATTAAAATTTATAAATACAATCGTTAAATATCAGCAAATTATTGTTCTGATAGCAATAATAATTAATTGTTCTACTTTTATTGCATAAGACTATTTTTGTACTTCTTTTTTAAATTAATTTTATTTTTTGATAATTCATCGGCACCCTCGGGTTCAAATAATATTATCAATGTTACTGGAAAGAAAAGAAAAATAATACCTAAATTTTGTTTGACCAATCCATCCCTTACGTTTGTTACAAAAGTATATAATCACTTTTAAATACCATAATGCATGCACAATGGCACACGTTCAATAACTTAAAATGAAACACCACCAATTAGTTCTTTTTTAATTAATATTTTAATTAATAATTATTTTTTTTACAAATTGACTTCAAATGGAGATACAGCTCTGAAATTTTCAACAAAAGTAGTTTTAGCCTTTTAATTGGACTTTGAAAAACAGAAAGTTAATATTTTAATTAGCTTTTTCTTAATCAATTTTCTTAATTAATTAACAATTTTTTTTACAAAATGACTATTAATAGGGTTACAGCTCTGAAATTTTCAACATAAGTGATTTTGGCCTTCTTATGAAACTTCTTATGGCTCTTCTTGAAAAACAGAATTTTAAATTTTTTTTTAGTTTTTTTTTAATTTTTTTTTTAATTAATTAATAACTATTTTACAAAACGGATTAATTGGACTTTTGATAAACAGAATTTAATTTATTTTTTTTAGTTCTTTTTTAATTAATTTTTTAATTCATTTACAAATATTTTCCAAAACGTTTTCTACTTTGGCTACAGTTCTGAAATTTTCAACACAAGTAGTTTTGGCACATTCTAATTGGACTATTGACTAAAAGAATATTAAAATTTTAATTTCTTTTTGATTAATTTTTATAAATAATATTTTCACAAAAAACGACTTCTAATAGGCCTACAGCTCTGAAAGTTTCAACATAAGTAGCTTCGGCCTTCTAATTTTGCTTTCCACAAACACATGTTAAAATAGTCTTACAGGCGTGTTGTAACGGTTTTTTGTTTTTGTGTGTCTCGACAGGGAAGTGGCTTCTAATATTAAGGCTTTACGTAGCAATTTGATTTTAGTGAGTGAAGCGAGCTTATTCTTATGCAACAATGAACCTTTCAGCTAAAGAAGTGAGCCTATTCTTGCATAGTAATGAACCTTTCAACGAGTGAAGTAAGCCTGTACTTATGCGTCAATGAACTTTTCAGCAAACGAAGCGAGCTTGAATTTTTTTTTTATTTGATTTTCAATTTTGCCAGAAACGAAGTTTTTCAGGGCAAATTTCTACTTTTCATGAATTCATGCCAAAATCGTTTTAATAAATAAATTATAAAAATTGTTTTAATAAATAAATTATATTTTCAATCAGAATAAATAAAATACATTTGGATGTCAATGCATAAATTCACATTTATTTTTAAAGAAGAAATTTTGAAAAATAGTTTATCGCATATTTTGCTGATAGAGATGTTTTTAATACTTAAAATTATATACAAATTCCAGGCACACGTTGGCAACACAAACGATGCTATGTTAATGACTACATATAAATGATCTTATCTTTCCATTACATTATGTTTTCGTTTTGGTTAGGGTGCCATTTTAACTGTTTCTCAGCCAAGTCCAAATTTTAGTTTTGAAGTTTTTGAAAAGGGAATAAAGAAAATCGAAAAAACACATGGAACTACAAAACGCTCATCAAAAAACTAAAAATATCGATATATCGGTGACTTGTATCTATATTTTTACCATCGATATTTTTAAAAAAATATCGATAAAACTGTCGTTTTATGGATGTATCGCCGACTTCTAGTTTCTTAGCTTTGACATTCTAACTCGAAAACTAATTGTTTACGGCAATTAATACATACACCCTAAGAGTAGATTTTTCTTTTTAATGAGTGATTGGTTCATATAATGAATCTACAATATAAAAATAAACAATTTCTCAATGTAGATATGATCAGATGATAAAGGGTCAGATGAAAAAAGAAAAAAAAAAAAAACTGTAGTTCAGGGGCCTAAATGTCAATAAAAATATTAGTTAATTGAGTTAAATTCTGTACAAAATCGTATACAAAATTGACTTGAAGGAGAAAGAACGATTTATGCAAGTTTCAGCACGAATATAGTACTATGTTGCAAAACAATACCCTACTCATAGTAGAGAAAATTTATTGAAATTACAAATGGTTGCCAAATGTAACACTTACTTTAATAATGTTTTATAGTGGTTACAACCCGGAGGCACTATGCCACTGGTCATAAATAGGCCCGAAGGGCGATCATCTTAAAATATAAAAATCTAATTGGCATGAAAAGTTACAGTGAGGGACGGACGGGACAGCACAAAATAAAAAGAAAGAAAGATAAAAAGTTTACATAAAATAAACAAAAGCTAACGCTTCTGGGTACAAAAAATAAATCGTTAAAACCAGAGATTTTAACGTCAACAATAGGAGCTATAAACAAGAAGCTTATGTTAATTAATAATTATTTAAGAGTATAATTATAATCTTTGAGAATAGTTAAAATGTATTTTATATAATTTTAAAACCACAACCCTGTTAAACAGAAAAAAATATAAAATTGTAAAAATATTAAAATATATATTTTTAACGATTTTTTTATCATCCAACTAGATCTCACGGCATTCAAGAAACAGTCTTTAGAATAGAGGAATTTAAAGTTGCAAAAATACAGAAGAGTAAAAATTTTTATTTCTTCCAAGTTTCGGTACTAACATTAACGGGAAAAAAAAAAATTCAAAATGAAACACGAAGGCAGTATTGGAATATGTTCAATTGAATTCTAAAAATAGATTTCAAGATTGTAAATGTGATGACTTAAAAAAACAAAACATTTTCCTAGAATTTTGAGAACTACACAGAAAATGATCGTACAATAAAAGGAATAAATACTTCTACTCATCTGACTCTAATAATCATAGACAACAAGCGCCAGAAAATCGTCACGCAAGTAGATATAAAAAACGACATAGGAAAGAAACAAAAGGCTAAATTAAAAGGGGGAAAAAATGCTCGTTGTAACATAAAAGTATAAACGGCATATGTGCTTTTTTTTATCTTGGAATTTACATCTTTCCCCTCCTTTTTTTTTTTTTTTTTTTTTTTAATTTTTAAGAGCCAGGGAGTGCAAATGCGCTTCCTTGCACCCTACTGGGGGCACCCATGGTTTAAAAATCGTGCGTAAAAACTACATTTTAGTGACAGTGACAGCTCCCGAAACTTGATACAACGCATTGTCATCGACATTGAATCTATCTGCCAAATTTCAACCCGATCAGATAACGACAAGTAGGTTAATTAGGCTTCCGCAAATTTGCCTGGCAGCCACACGCACACAAACAAAATCAAAATTGATATGAAATATTTTAAAATACGATGTTTTCTTTAAATGATTACTAAGAACCAGCGATAGCGTGCACCCTCACATTATGCACCATGCTCACCAATCATCGAATGCTAAGACCATCTTTTATTCAAAAGTGTTCTCCCTTGCAAAGTGTTCGCTAAGCGATTTCGATAAAGAAGTACCTTGCTCTTTACACGCGAATCTTTAAAAGTCACAATCATAAATATTCGTAAATGCCCCGCTCAATAACAAAATTTTAAAGCAGCATATAAGTAAATCAATATATACTCACTCGCCAAATAGAGAAGTTTTCTAAGAAATTAAAAAGTGTCTCAGTGAATCTGTTGGTGGAAAAGTGTCTCTTATATACTAGACAGTTCCTAGAATTTATGACGTCAAAATCTACTAAAAGATGCCTATAATTAGATCTCCAATCAATTTGTCTGATTCCAAACGCTAAAAAAAATCTACTTCTGCTTAAACATAAATTGAAACTTTTTCCAATTCAAAAGAACTAAAATGTAATTTGAGTAAGAAAGGCCCAGATTAGTTTTGAATTCCTAAGAGGGTTTAAGGAGTGTTTCAACTTGGAAAGATCGAAAACATTTAGTAGAGAAATTTAAATTAATAGCTGCCTTATATAGGGATTTAAAACCAATTACTGTGTTGCGCATATAATACCTTTTAAAAAAGACAAAACCCAATTGGTACTTAGGTAACAGATTGCTTAAGAAAGGAAGTTGTGAGATTTTAATACCACAAAAAATTAATAGCTTTATTTGTATTTTAGATCGATTACAGAGCCCTAGAAGTTGAAATTAAGCGATCAATAGAATGCTTAAAGTAAATCTTTTATTTAGCACAAAAATAGATTATAAGAAATAGTAAAAGTAGATACTTCTCTGAAACTTTTTAAAAATAATTTTGACTTGTAATCAGATCAGGACATCATATTAAAAATGTAGTTATGACTTATTTAAAATAGTATTTTTTTCTATGCAACTTTGTCAGAAAGTAATACAAAAAATACTACAAAAACAGACATTACTGCGAAAAAAAAAAGAAGAAAAAAAAAAGGGGGGGGGGGAAATACCCATAACTACCCGATTTATTAAAAATCTCTATTCTAATCTTTCTATTTCGTGCTTTTCGACTCTCCCTAGATATCGTTTTTTAACATAAGCACTGCCTAGATCTCTATTCTTACTAGATATCATTACTTAAAGCATGTCCTCATTAGTTAAAAGACCCTAAATATAAAAAAATTCCAATGCATATTTTGCACACTTTCTGATGTGTCTTTAGAAAGTAATCTTTTTATTTCAGTGATTGCCTCACGTTCTTAGGTCATACAAACCTATTCACCAATAAAAAAAATATGTAATTTCAAAAAACAAAGGAAAAAGCGTCAAAACATGCATTTTTTTACTTGGATTTACAGCTTATTAATTTACGCGTCCGCACCTCTTAAGTTTAACTGTGCAAACTTTTTTACTATAAAAAGAAGAGTGTTTTGAAATAGTTGATAATATTGCTTAAATCAAAAAAAAAAAAATCGAAAAAAAAAAAAAAAAATAATAATAATAATTTAAATGCATACTTTTTGATTTTTTGATTAGCCCTTAGCAAATAATCTTTTGTTTATTAATTCAAGTTCTTAGATCTCACAAACCTATACAAAATTTAAAAAAAAAAATGTAATTTCAAAGGACAGACACAAAAACGTCAAAATATGCATTTTATTTTATTTATATTTTGGATATAGGGCATTTTAACTTATTACGTCAGCACCTCTTAATGTCTTTAATTATGAAAAAATTTGACATAGTAAAGAGAACAGTATTTTAAAACTGTTGACTAACTTTCCAATAAAATGTGTTGATATAATACTGCTGAATTCCGAATTATTTGCTTTCTGTCTTACTAAAATAATTTTCTCTACAGGCACAACGTGTATTCTTTGTCACTGAAGTACACTTCCAAAGTAACAAAATTATTTATAAACAAAATATTGGACCAAAATTTTTTCGTAAAAATACAGTTTACATTTTGATATGCATTTTACATCGTTCTAATCCCCGATATACGATTACATTTTTAATTTAATCAGTATCGTAGCGATATTAGTTGTCCCACTGCAAAGAAAAATTTCATGCACAACAATTTCATTTTCTTAATCGGGGTGCAACGGACAGACACTGAATTTTATGTATAATGTTTGAGGACGATATCATCAAAATTTTGGTAGTTGACCTTCTCTCTTTTGACACAATTTAAAACCCATCTACCCCACTGGACACGTTAATCTAGTGTTCAAAATAAAGATAGTTCAACTTTATACATGCATTTATTATTATTATTATTATTATTTTTTTTTTTTTTTTTTTTTTTTTTTTTGCATTGAACACATTTTGTGTTCCGCAACATTATGGAGTAACGAGTGGATACGATAAAAATAAATGAAGGGAACGCTTGTTGAAATATATTTTCTTCTGTGTAATAAAAGCGTTCCACAATGCTATGAGATGTTTTAAAACTTCTAAAATTGTATTCTTAGAGTTGGATAAATTTAGCGAAACATTGTTGGAAAAAAGGCGTAATTAAGTTTGTATGGAACACAAATATGCCTAAACATTGTTGTTTAACATTTTAGGCAATTCAAATAAATTTTGAATATTCATATTTGCTTGATAACCTTAAGAACTTATATAAGGCATCACCTCAGCACATTTTGGACTGCCTTGGACTGGACTGGGAGGACATTTATAACTGTCCACAACTAGTGTCAGACTTCATTAATGTCAATGGCTTCACTGATATTGTCTGACTTCGTCAGACAAAAGGGAGATTAGAAACAACAACAACAACTTATATAATCTTTAAAAATATGTTTTATGGCTTAAAATTATTGACATTTTTGTCTCGTATTATTTTAAATTTGTAATTGAAAAGAAGTTTTTTACTCTAGACATATTTTAATTCCATTTTCCGATTACTGAAAACTTTCCCAGAAAATAGGTACCAGCTAGATGCGTTGTTCAAAGCTAAATATTGATAATGTTATGAATTTTTGTATATTTGTAACTATTTCGTAGTGTTAATTTTGTAAATAGGAAAACTTATGTACATTTCGCATAAGACAGTGCAATAGTTCGTCATTAATTTGCTTCCCCGCAATATGGGTCTTAATGCTTGATAACGAGTTTTACAGAGATAACGCTGAGAAGCGAGTTTTACAAGAAGCAGGGCATTTAACATTATGGTAATGGGAATCTCGCCAAATTTGGCGAGCCAAATTTGGCGTAGTCGAAAAGTCCTGGGGACCGAAAATGTCGCCAAATTTGCCGACCATTTGGCGACATTTTCGGTCCCCAGGACTTTTCGACTACGATCTGGAAAGTTCTCAAAATGTCTACCTCTAGAAGTTTCAAGAATGTTCGCCTCTCCTATATAAGACCGACCAAGTGAGCGGGGAGTAGTAGTTGACTGAGTTGAGGCAGTAGTTGACTGGAGTTACTGTCTGAGTTGTCTGTCAGCGAGCACTCGGAGAGTTTCGAAAGTGAACTGTATTGCATTGTCTTTTGCGGTGATTTAGCAGTTGTGTGTCAAGTTTAACTGCTGTTTGTACTCTATTGTTGTGTATAGAGCTGTATTGAGTCTACTAGAACGAGAAGTTCTGGAGTTGTAAAGGTATCTGTGAAGAGTTTTATTGGAATAATTTCTGCGAGTTTTGATCTGCTTTGGCTTCAAATCTTTCGAACCCGTCTAAGCAACAATATAAAACTAATGTTCTTTGATTTGACAATAACTGGTAATCACATCCTTTGGTTTCTTCGTTATTATTGATACGCAATGCAACTACCACATTGCATATCTTATTTCAAAATAGTATTCAAGTTTAAATTACTTAGATCTTAAATCATAAATAAATTCTGTAGTGTTTGCCTGAGGGGTTGGTCATTACTACTTCATCTCAGGTAGTTCTCAGAGGGGAATAAGAAAATAAAAATAGAATAAGGCGCTCAGCGTTTGCCTGAGCAAAGAACAAGTAGAAGAGGGGGGGGGGGGGGGGAAGAGAAGGCAAAGCAGATGCTTGGTTGGTTGGTTGTATTCAGATTATCTGGCGCCGTCAGCAACACGAGGGCTATAATGCGCCGAAACATTCGTCATTAGACAAGCCAACATACATTTTCAAACATCCATGCCTAACACGGGACTCAAATCCGCAACCTCGCGGTCTAGAAGCCAGCACGCTAACCACTATGCCGTTTGGTCGGCACAAAGCAGATGCATTTACTAAAGTAGAACATGGAACACATAAGAGGATATAGCATGTTTGTCAAAGTTGTGACAATAAATTAAATTTTTAAAACACAAGTACAGTTAAATTAAAAAGAATACACGGGTTTCAAACTTGCATGGCCTTCGTCTTAAAGAAAATATAAATCAATAAAATAACCACGAGGCGTTGCATCCGTTGTTGCTTGAATTTAAATTTGAAAGCTCATGACGATACACCACGGTAGATAACTGACTGGTATAGAATAATTTTGCAATAGCTCCAGGAAAACTAAAAATGGAAGAGACATAACATTCCTTATATTACATAGGTTAAGTAAATTCATAACAATAGCTGTGAAAAGAAAAGGGCGATATTTAACCAGAAAGTCAGTAAATTCAGGACACACTATTAAATACAGAGAAAAATGAACACAATATATTTTGTCAACACCTAAATTAAATCGTAATATATTTATAATATTATGTTTCCAAGATGTTATTTCAGTTGCGATGCACAAGTTCAGTTAAAATTGGAGTTCCAAGGTTAGTTGTATAACGAAGTTACTTAGCCCCACCTAGAAAAAAATCTTTGACCCCCTACTTTTGTTTGGATATTCAATACGAAGAAATATATTTAAAAAGAAAGACAGTTGTAATAGAAATTTATAAAGTTGTTTCATTATAAATAAACACAAGGGATGCATAATTGTTCAATAATTTATTTCATTGCGATTTGTTTAGTCATTCGTGTTTAATAGGTTCAGTTCTGCTTCTTACTTAAAGCAAAAAATTTTGCAATTTATAAATTAAACTTCTATAAAAAATCTTGCTACTTTCAATTGCCCATAAATTAACAAAGGGTAATAAAATTATTGCATTCCTTAAAAAAAAAAAAATTGGCGTTTCTATAAATTTCATATGCCCTACGATGTTCAACTTTTGTTTGGGCTTAGTGGTTGCTACATTACCTATAATCAAGGTTTCGTCCAAAATAACGCAAACATTACAGTTAGCAGCCATTGAAATATTTTAGTTTTTCACCGAAATATTAAAAAAACGGTATTTTTTAATCAAAATTGCTGAGGTAAACGTATACTAAGCAAACTTTCATTTACAAAAAAATTAATGTAATAATTATTATCAAAAACGTTCCCTTTTTTTTTTTTTTTTTTTTTTTTTTTTTTTTTTTTTTTTATTGGCTAATGCCTCTTTGCTGATGGCTGTTTATAAATTTTATAGCACTGAGTTTTCTAGGTGTTACGATTTCCTAATGCAGTTTAGCCTCCTTACGAAATATTGAAATTCAGCTTATTCAATTCAGTTTTCTCAGAAGTGAAGGGAGGTTGTTAACGGTTAACTATTGATTTTTTTTTTTTTTTTAAATTTTTTTTTTTTTTAAATTTTTTTTTTTTTTTTTTAGTTATGGAATTTTATTGACTATTTAATAGTCTTAAAAGTTCTTTCCATCCCCTTATCCTATGAGTGACGAGTTTCCAGATGTTAATTTTTAAGGATAGGGTGTCACCATTGGAACACTTTTTCTAACTATAATTATTAAAATAAAACTGTTACGAATTTTTGTATATTTGTAAATATTTCGTAGTGTTAATTTTGTAAATAGGAAAATTTATGTACATTTCGCACAAGGCAGTGTAATAGTTTGTTTTCCTGCAATGAGTCTCTTGATGCTTGATAACGAGTTTTACAGAGATAACGCTGGGAAGCGAGTTTTACAAGGAGCAGGGCATTTAACATTATGGTAATGACAATTTCGCCAAATTGGCGAGATAGAGCCAAGTTGGTGATGGTTTTGGCTACTAATTTGTGTCGCCAAACTTGGCGACCATTTGGCGACATTTACACGTATAGGTCCTTTCGACTACGATCTGGAAAGTTCTCCAAATATCTATCTCTGGAAGATCCACGAAAGTTCGCCTCCCCTATATAAGCCCGAGTTGGTTAGTTGTTGACTGAGTTGAGTCCGTTTGTCAGTTGAGTTACTGACTGAGTCCGTGAGCTGACTGGAATTACTGAGTTGAGATACTGAGTCTCAGTGAGCATTCAAAGTAGTTCTAAAGCGAACTGTATTGCATTGTCTTTTGCAGGGATTTTAGCAGTTGTGTTGTCAAGTTTTTAACTGGTGTTTTGTGCTCTATTGTTGTGAAAAGAGCTGTATTGAGTCTACTAGAACGAGAAGTTCTGGAGTTGTAAGAGAATCTGCGAAGAGTTATATCGGAATAAATTTCTGCAGGTTTTGATCTGCTTTGACTTCAAATCTTTCGAACCCATCCACGCAACAAAACATTAATTTAAGTACTTTGTCGGATGCCACACCTTTAGAATTGATATTAGTACTGTTTTTCAATTTCTTGGATCGGTACCCTTACAGCTTACATGATATCGAAAGATTACTTGACAGCGAAATATCGGTACCATATTGCATATCGAAAGCCATCATTTATCTCTCTCAAGGCTTAATTTCACAGCGTCGCCAAGCTGGAACTTAAATTTCCAGCCAATTCGTCGGAAAAGAAACGTCTCGAATTTTCTCGATTGCTTTAGGTGTTGCCACCTTTTCCTAACCTGTATAATCGCTGTTAATAAAAAATAAAATAAGAGACAAATAAATTACAATAGAATTTTAAAATAATACGTCACTATTTACACTATATACAGACAATCTGTGCAACAATATATATATATATATATATATATATATATATATATATATATATATATATATATATATATATATATATATATATATATATATATATATATATATATATATATATATATATATATATATATATATATATATATATATATATATATATATATTGTATATATTTACAATATATATATATATATTGTAAAATTGCGTAGATTGCACATTTTTGTATGTTTCTAATGTTTTATGTTTCGTGGATGACGTGGATGAAATAGTTATCATAAAAAAGCTTCACATCCTCCATCGAACACACTGAACGTTTGTTAAAAAATGTGTTTTTTCGAGTAACAAAAACGTTCCACGGTGCTCTGAATTGTTTTTAAATTTCGAAAATCGTATTTTTAAAATAACTCAATTCCACTTAGAATACAAATTTAACGAAACGCTGTTGGAAAAACTTTTTTTTTTTTTTAATTTGAATGGAATGTAGTTGCAATATAAAGCTGCATTCAATAATATTGTTTAACAATTTAGAATTTGTAGCTTAGAGGCTTCAAAAATATATTTATGATATAAAGTATATGGTTATTTTCATTGCTATTTTTCACTCATTCTGTATACATTATTTTAAACGTTAATACAATTTTCTACTTTTTCTATGCATCTTTAATTATTTATAAATTTAAATTGTATTTTTATTAAATTCATTTAAATCGATCATGATAGATAACAAAGAATAAAATATCCATTTTTTCTCATATCTTTAAGTTTAGTTATCTATTAAAATTTTACGTGTAAAATTAAAAAGATATTTTGTATTTCAGCATTTTTTTAAAAAAAAATTTAATTTTTTTTTTTTTAAACTTTGATTTTGCTGTAAACTTTTCTAAAAATTAACGGTAAACTGTTTAGATATCTAAGTTATTTCCTAAAATTAACAGCGTAACCGTTGTTCTTTTACAATAACTGCTAAACTCAAAATACAAAAACAGCTTATTCAATAGCGTTTCCCAACTATTACAATGCGAACCGTGTTTTAGATTCTAAAGATAAATGTAAAAGTAATTGTTGCTTAAAAAAATATTTAAAACTAGTTCAACACCCGTGCTTTGCTACGAAATTCTAACATGCAATATTTTAGCTAGCTGTAAGGCTTCGCGTTGCGGAAATCCGTCATTGGTGTATAGGTCCCAGTTTTTGGCGCTTCGCTCGCAGGATGGTTCATCGCAACACCAAATTGAGCTCGCTTTGTTCGCTGAAAAGATCATTGACACATAAGTACAGGCTTACTTCACTCGTTGAAAGGTTCATTACTATGCAAGAATAGGCTCGCTTCTCTCGCTGAAAGTTTCATTGTTGCGTAAGAATAAGCTCGCTTCACTCACTAAAATCTAATTGCTACTTAAAGCCTTAGTATTAGAAGCCAATCCCCTGTCGAGACACACACACAAAAATTCCTGTTAATACAATAATACAACACGCCTTTATGATTATTTTAACACATGTTTGTGGAAAGCAAAATTAGAAGGCCAAAACTACTTATGTTGAAACTTTCAGAGCTCTAATCCTACTAAGAGTCGCTTTTTGTGAAAAAATTAATTAAAAAAATTAATCTAAAAACAAATTAAAATTTTAACATTCTTTTTGTCAATAGTCCTATTAGAATGCCAAAAGTACTTGCGTTGAAAATTTCAGAACCATAGCCTAAGTAAAAATCGTTTTATAAAATATTTATTAATTAATTAAAAAATTAATTAAAAATTAAGTAAAAACGGACGTATTAAAATTTTAACATTCTGTTTGACATACAAAAAATTAGAAGGCCTAAACTTCTTATGTTGAAAATTTCAGAGCTGTACTCCAATTTTAAGTAGGTTTCTATAGATCCACAGAGCCACAGACAGACACACAGCTTGTTTTATTATTATAGATAATTAACTGGTTGGTTGTTTTCAGATTATCTGGCGCCGTCAGCAACTCGAGGGCTATAATGCACCGAAACATTCGTCATTAGACAAGCCAACATACATTTACAAACACCCATGCCAACACGGGACTCGAACCCGCAACCTCGCGGTCAAGAAGCTAGCACGCTAACCACTATACCGTTTTGGTCGGCTAATTAACTGGTGATTTTGTTACTTATAATGAAGAGTTGAATCATAATATTCAGGGTGATCATAAAATAATTTTGCCGATATATGGACCTCTAGCGGCCGTCCCGTTCAACAGATCGAGATGAAATTTCAGAGGTATGAGCTCGGGATTCTGCGAATGGAAAAAAAAAATGGCGCTAGCGGTTATGGTTAGAGTTACTGAAACTCGAAATTTTCGAATTACAACACCTACTTTTTCCTGTCGCAAAATGCTCAGGGCATGCGAAAACCCTAAAAAGCTTTAGAACTGTAGGTGCATCACAAAAAACGGACGCGTTAAGCACGCACAAAAAAAAAAAAAAAAAAAACAGCTCTGCGAACGGCCAACAGAAACACATCGTGGCACATGGAGGAAATTTGCATATAGAAAAGCGATAAATTGCCTGTCTTAGCACCCATGTGAACTTTGACCTCTCTCATATGCAAATTTCCACCGTGCTCCTCGAGTACGTTTTTGTTAGCCCAGCGTGCCCCGTTTTTTTCCCCCCCGCGTGCGTGGATAACGCGTCCGTTTTTTTGTGATACATGTACCGTTCCAACGCTTTTTAGGGTTTTCGTATGCGCTGAGCATTTTATAACAAGAAAAAGTAGGTGTTACCATTCGAAAATTTCGAGTTTCTGTAACTATATAACCGTAACCTTGAGCAGCATTCTATTGCCATTCACAGAATCCCGAGCTCATACAACACCTCCTATAGAAGAAAGCCTGCCAAGCTCCTCGACAGAAAGTTGTGACGTCATCAACTGGAGGCCATCAAGCGGAGGTCGAAAGAGTGGACAGTGGAAGCGTTATATACGAGCTGTTGTTGGATTGCCGCGAGTTAGACAGCGCGCTGCTTAAGCCTAACGCATGTTTGTTTTTATATAATCGAATGAGATGGGATTCAAGTGTTGTATTCCGAATTGTAGAGGGAATTACAATAAAAATGTAAAGTGTACTCTATTTAGATTCCCAAAAGATAAAGAAAAGCTGAAAGAATGGATATCAGCTATACCACGAGATAATTTCAAACCTTCTAAACATTCCAGGGTAAGTAATATTAATGTGATAATTTTATTTATCTCATAAACAATTTCTTGTTCTCAATATATAAAATTTTATTAACAAATATGTATGATAATAAATTGAATAACGTAGTTAAAAAAAATTATTTGCAATTTTAAAATTTATTTAAAAATTCTAGCTTTAAGCAAATTAAGAAGTAGCTCATACTTTAATGAAACCCGCTTAGAATTTAAATAATGTCTAGAATTGCGAAAGTCAAAAATTAATTTAATACCACAACTAATGGTTATGAAAAAACAAAGAAAATTATAAAACTTTTTTCATATAATGTATAATTTTACAAAAGTTTATAGTTATTTTTTATGAATACGTTTTTTTATTTCAAGGTCTGTCAGCAGCATTTTTCTGAAGGTGATATTAAACAGCAGGCTGAAGGTTTCAATACACAAGGCGAGAAACTTTCCGTGAATCTACAACAAGTGAGATTGATGGAAGGAGCTGTGCCGACAATATTCCCTGACTGTCCTAAATATCTATCGAGCAAAGTTCTTCATCGTCCCTGCCCTGACAAGAAAAAAGAAGTTACGGAAAATAATCAACTGGCTTCGGCTATTGAACAAAGTCTGAAAACCGCAGATATGTATAAGAAGAAGCATACCTTCCTAAATTGGGAAGAATTCATTGTGTGTGTTGATAACTTTTCAGTTCCTGATTATTGGAATGTGCTAAAAACCGAATCAACATTAATATTCTTTCATTTGAACATGATACCATGTCCGCAAATTGACAAATCACTTGTGATTGATGATAATTGTTTCGTTAATGTATCCATTGAAAAATTGACTTTGACGAAAGTTGGTAAGTTTACTTTACCCTTTAAGTGTAGTAATATGAATGATATTGAAAATATACTGCATACAATGGAAAATATAAATTCCCCAGCCACACATACAAATGACTTTATAACTTTGATGCATGATTGTTTGTCTTCTTATGTGCTTAGTACAAATGAAAACAATAATGTTTTAATGTTTATTTTGGAACAATTTAAGTTATTACAACAACAAAAAAGCACATTTAGGTACTCCCCTGATTTTTTAATTTTGTGTTCATTAATGTTTTCTATATCTCCCCATAATTACAAATTTTTAAGAAACAGCAGCTATGTGATACTCCCACATCCTAATACTTTAAAAATGTTATGTTCTAAATTTAATGTTAATCCCCAAGATGATTGTAATTTAAGTTATATCACTAGTAAATTTGTTCATTTAAATGACAAAGATAAAAAAATTGTTTTAATGCTGGATGAAATTCATTTAAAACCTTTTTTAGATTATAAAGGGGGAGATATTCTTGGAATATCCTGTAATGCAGAAAAAGCAGCAACAACTGCTTATGTTTTCATGATTCAAAGAATAACTTCATCATATAAAGATGTAGTTTATATTTTACCAATTAGGAAAATAACTGCAGATTTTCTGCATTCTGTTATTGTTAAACTTTTAACTGATTTAGAAAACTTGGGCTTTTGTGTGTTTTGTATTTCTAGTGATAATAATGCCATAAATAAAAGGGCAATGTCCTATTTTGCCAATCCACCAGTACAAACGTTTGTTTACAAACATCCTGTAGATGAGAATAGACCTTTGTTTTATGTTCGAGATCCAGTTCATTTATTAAAATGTATTAGAAACAACTGGCTCAATCAAAAAAATTCCGATCTTTCCTTATATTATCCAAATTTTAACTTTAATGGAACTTCAGAAATTCATTCAATGAAAATCGCACCATTTAAAACAATTCAAACTATTTTTGAAATTGAAAGAAATCAATTACTAAAGCATTGCCATACTTTGACTCAAAAGTCTATTTCCCCTTCCAATTTGGATAGGCAAAATGTGAAATTTGTAGTTCAAATATTTAATTCCCATTTAGTCGAAGGCCTGCTTAAAGCTGGTCCAACCTATGATCTTCTGCACTACCAAGAAACTGCAGATTTTGTTAAAATTATTCTTACTTGGTGGGAAATCATGAATGTAAAAACTATCTTCAAAGGCAAACATAAAAGAAATGTATTTGAAGAACCTTTACCATTCCTTGAAAGTGATGTCAAGATTAGGTTTTTATATGCATTCCTGGGTTGGCTAGATGTCTGGAAAAAATGCAATTTAAATTCTGGCACATTAAGCGAAGAAACTCATACTGCTCTATGGCAAACTACGTATGCTATTATTGAAATTGCGAGGTATTGTACTGAAAATTTCAATCTACAGTATATTTTGACTGGCAAATTTCAAACCGATTCCTTGGAAAATCGTTTTGGGCAGTATAGGCAGCTTGCTGGGGCGCAGTACCACATAACACTAACACAGCTGTTGGAAGTGGAAAAAAAAAATAAGAGTTCAGACTATCCTTCCATTGAACTTAGTTTCAAATAGCCTAGGAACTATTTCTGTTAATTTGGAATCAGAAGATAAACCGTTGGATTTAAGTCTACCTAAAAACCACATTGTTTTTCTTCTTAAAAAGTTTAATATTATTTTTGAAGATGATGATTTTGCCAAAATTATAAACATTGAAGAAGTATTAGTTTATATTGCAGGGTATTGCATACATTCGTGTATTAATAGAATAAAATGTGACGCATGTTTAAGCACATTGACTGCTCCAAAAGACACTACTTCTAGCAATTTAATTGAAGAATTAAATAGAGGGGGTTAAAGTTTCCGAATGAGTCAGTTGTAAATGTTATATCTACGTGTTACATTGTTGTTTCTAAATTGCTATCTGAAAAGTTCGAAGATGAATTCTTAAAAATTAAAAAAAAAAAAAAGAGCCGCTGTGTTTACTTTGACTGAGCATTTTTTAAACTTAGACGAACAAAGTTTTGATTTTGATGTATGTGTTAATGGACACAGTAGTTCTTTATTGCAAAAGTACATATTACATTCATGTATTAATACGCTTTTGAAAAACTATTGTAAGAATGCTAATAATGTCTTGCATAATTGTAAACAAAAGAAAAGAAAGTTAGAAACTTTGAAGCTTTCAAATGAACAAACTGCAGACTTTAATGAAGGAACATCCTCTACATTTAATTGTGTTAAAATAGTTCAAAAATGTAAAATCACAAAAAATGTAAAAACTAAGCTTGTTGACATAAAAACAAAACCTGCTGGTGTCAAAACAAAACATGCTAAACCTGCTGGTGCTAAAACAAAACCTACTGGTGTTAAAACTTGTTCAACAAAAGCTTTGAATTTGTGTTTAAAAAAAAAAAAAAAAAGATTAATGTAAAATGAATTGTATTTGCTGAATGCTACACAATGAATTTCAATACCATTGTGTTGTGATCTTTTTTTTTTTTTTTTTTTTTTTTTGTATTATTGTTAAATAAATAATTATTTACACTTTGAATATTGTATTTCTTCTATAAAAATATTTTGTTTCGATACAAACTAAAGTTTGTGTTCAAGTTTTGATTATTTTTAGAATATGTTTATTAGAAATCCATTTTGCTAAAATAGTTTTCACTTAAGCTAAAATTAAAGACATCTATATGAACTTTTTTGCTCTGAAGATAATTGTTAAAATCATGAATCAATAAATTTACAATTAACCAAACTTTTCCAGAAACAATTTTATAGATGTAGATATATTTAATAAAATAAAATTACCTTTTAACAATGAGTACAAACTTCTTAAGCATTGTACACAAGGAAAATATTTAGTGACTAGCTTGAATAATATCGTCTTATTTATTTGTTATTTCCCCCTAAAACCAAAAACTTGTTTTATGTTCCATCACTTATATCTGAAATGTATCGGGATTTTCTCCGCTTTTCGGAACGCTTTTATAAGTAAACTTCTTAAAGCACGTAAGCTAGCGAAATTTCCCAGGTTTAAGAGTGGCCTCCAGTTGATGACGTCATAGAGGAGTTGTGAGGCTTTCTTCTATAGGAGGTGTTGGCTCATACCTCTGAAAATCTACACCTGAAATTTCCTCTCGATCTGTTCAAGGCCGAACTGGATTGAACCAGGCCGTGACAACTAATAGTAAAGAGTGGAAACAGCCGCAGTGGACTAGTGGCGCTGCATTCCAACCAAAACAGTAGCATGTGTTTTCTTTGCTTGGTCAAATACGAAAACCAATACGTTACTAAGAGGACAAAATTACTTTATTTTTAAAATGCAAAAAGAACACGGCGAATATTGCCAAACGATAATATTAACGAATGAAATAAATTTATATACAGTTCACTCGTGACAATTTATTATTCATATTTCATACAAATATGATGTCAGAAGCCACACTACACTATCATTTATTTTAAAATTCTTTGCATTTTGTTGATTATTACGCATCAAATATGAGACTTTGATATCTATTTTTAGAATTAAGTTGTTTATTTAAAACAAGGCCTATTTTTGAATTTTATTTTCATTACTCTTTATGGAAACAGAGTTTGGAATTCTTTGTCGTATTTTTAAAAAATATTAGAAATTATAAAAATTAAATTAAAAAGTCATCGTTGGCAATTCTCGTGATTTCAGAGTTGGCAGCCATGGATATTTTTATTTTAGCTGGTTTTCTAAAAAAAATTCATCACAGTTTTTGATTTAATTTTTTTAATTTCTTATATTTTTTGCAAATAGAATTGATGTCATCCTCATTGATTTACATTTATTAATTAATTTTATTATCATTTACAACCAAACATGGTGAATTGTTGCGTACCACACTGTAGTTTATATTCTGGAAAGAGAGCCGATGTTAAATTTCACGAATTCCCCCTGGATCCGGATCTATGACAACGAATCTGCCTTATCGACAACGAATCTGCCTGTCAAATTTCAGAGCGATTGGATGACTGCAAGTTGGTTTTTTAGTATACTGAAGATAGAAGCGTGTGTAAAAGCGATCTTTTAGTGACAGTGACACCTCCCGAAACATGATATAATGCAACTTTAAAGACAATGAATCTACCTGTTAAATTTCAAGGCGAATGGATGACGACAAGATGTTTTATTTAGTATCTGAAGATACAAGCGTAAGTAAATGCGACCTTTTAGTGACAGTGAAATTTGATAGAATGCCCCCAAAATTTGATAGAATGCATTGTCATTGACATCAAATCTATCTGACAAATTTCAGCCCGATTGATTTACGGCAAGTGTGTTAATATCACTATATTCCAGTTTCAAATCTGGTTGGATTGCAGCGCCTCCTTGTTTTGTGGGAGAAAATGGAACTAACAACTTGTTTCCTTCACACCCATAGACTTTTGAAAATTGTCACGGCCTGGAGAGTGCCTTAGCTCTCGTTACAATCCAGTTCGGCCTTGATCTGTTGAACCGGACAGTCGCTAGAGGTCTATACATTGGCAAAGTTATATTGTGACCACCTTGTATGTATTAAAAGTATAGTACCAAGGTCTTATTACGAGTTCATGTTGGTTGTGGTCCTACCGCAAGAAAAAAAAATGTGGACCTACCCCCCGGCATAAATCTAAAATCACCTGGCCGATTTTATGTCCCAGTACGCCCTTGGTTCCCAGTGAGGAATAAGAAAGTAAAAGAGTGCGCTTTCCCAGTAAAAGGTTGCGCAAACGAAGCGCTTTCCAAAGCATAATAGTCCGAGAGGCGACTGCATGTTTTGGACCCCATCGAACATCATTCTGAATTTCTTATAGAAATTGGAGAAAAGTTAGTAGATTAGGAATCCACTGGTCTGCCGTGGAAAAAATGGTCGAAACTAATCAAAAATCGACTTGGAATGTGTTGAACTAAAATCCGTTTGCCAAATATGTCATAACTTGCCAAAAATAGAACAAACTTATTCGTCTGGCAACCCACTTCATTTTGATTTTCAATGAGAAAAAGCGCAAACAATTTCTGATCTTTGGCTCGGAAGATTTATATCTTTTAAAAGTAAGCCAAATTGGCGACATCAGTTACGTCATAAGTGACGTAATATTTTTTGCCAACTTGGCTCCCTTTTAATAGATGCAAGTAGCCCGTCGCCAAATATCTGAATCGTCTGCAACCTTCTTAATTGAAAATTAAAGAGCGAGGGTTACCAAATAAAAAAAAAATTCATTATTTGGCAAGTTATGGCGCATTTGCCAATTGGATTTAGTTCAACTTATTAAAAGTCGATTTTTCTTAAGTTTCGCCCATTTTTGCCAAGGCAAACCAATGGATTCGTAATCTACTCTCTTTTCTCTAATTTCTATAGAAACTTCAGAATGATGTTCGATGGGGTCCAAAAATTGCAGTCGCCTCTCAGTCTATAAAACCTATATAGGGGAGAAGGCTAAGCATATGCTCGTTCTAAAGTACCATAAAAGATAGCACATTAAAGGAGGGGGCACACTGGTCATGGCTGTGACAATAAAATAAATTTTTAAATACGAATACATATTAAAGCCAAAATCAAGGTAATACAAATTAATAGAACAAAAATACAATCATGAAATGTTTCGACCGTTGTTTGAGGAATTTATATGCTAAATGTTCACATACCTTTGTTTGAAATTAACTGCCAACAGAGGATTAAAAAAATTGAAATTTAAGAGTTATTTCATTAACTCAACCTGTTTTACTGGGGGAGTCAACGTTATTTTTATCATCACATTTTAGAGTACTTTTCCGTTTTTCATTGGAATAATAAATTGTAAAATATAATTTGAAGGGTGTTTTTCGGAATACTGTCATTTTTTTCCCTTATTGTTGGTTAATTACTTCCTTCACATCGTCGAACCACATGTAATTTCGTATCTCATGCCTGGCGATTGAAGAAAAAAACAGAGTTGACTGCTGGAGAAACCCGATTTTTACTGTTAAAAAATGTTCGTTTTTCATCAACTTTTAGTACATTTTTACGGGGGGCAGAGTTGCTGAGAACACCTGGAAAACCGAAACATTTTTATGGAATTTCAAACTGATATTTGCGAGGTAACTTGCTTCAATTATTCCGATTGATTTAATATTGAATTTTATGTGGTTTTGTTAAAAGCAAGAGGCTTTGAAGTTAGAAAAAAAAAGTATGGAATATATGGAAAGTATTTTAATAGAAATTAATTTAGATGTTCCAAAAAGATACGATTAAATCAATATTTTACCACTTTTATAAAATACTAAAAATTTAAATCTATACTTTTTTATTAGATATTCATACTCGTAATGCCGACCAAACGGTATAGTGGTTAGCGTGCTAGCTTCTAGACCGCGAGGTTGCGGGTTCGAGTCCCGTGTTAGGCATGGGTGTTTGTAAATGTATGTTGGTTTGTCTAATGACGAATGTTTCGGCGCATTATAGCCCTCGTGTTGCTGACAGCGCCAGATAATCTGAAAACAACCAACCAACTTACTTGTAATGAAATGCCTATGGTCTAAAAAAAAAGTGAAAGTGGTTGAGCTTGAAACCTTCAGCAATGTAAATAGACTTTCATTTCGTGAAGTTGGGAATAAAACATTTTTACCCATCTACACAAAAATGGAACAAGTTGCTAAACACCAACCAGTAACTTCCTATTGCTTTTATTATGAAGTTCGAAATTATATGCCCGATTAGTTTAATGTGTTATAGATAATATTATTTTTAGAGTGGATAACCCTCAACCCCCTGGATGCGGCTCTGATCAGTATAACTTCCGAACTGATTAAACTTACGATATTCAACTCTAGTACACGGATAATGGATGGCCAAGGGATTTGCCCTTAAGGTTTACAGCGTTTGCTCCAAAAGTAGCTACCAATGGAAAAAATTTCATTGTCGACCAGATTGTAAGAAGAAAAAAAAAAAGAAGAAAAAAAACAACAACAAAAAACCGGCTTTAACAAAATGGATTATAATCTGTGTGGTAATTTCTCTTAAAGTGTACAAAGCAAGCATCCCCACCCCCAAAATTCTAGTAAAAATGTTACGCCTTTATTGAATTTTTGTGCATTTAAAATGCACGCCAAGTTGATGTACATCTTAAATTTGCATCGTGAAATTTAAAGTTACGCGATGATCGACCCAAGTCGTTTATATTATACCTTTAAAATAGAGGTCGGCGATATATCGATACGACGATATTTTTATCGATATTTCTAAAAAAAGATCGATATTAAAAATATCGATAAAAGTCACCGATTTATAGATATTTTCAAACATTTTTAGTTTTATGATGATCGTTTTGTAGTTTCATGTGTTTTCTCAATTTTCTTTATTCCGTTTTTAAAAACTTAAAACTAAAGTTTGAACGTAGCTGAGAGACAGTTAAAATGACACTAATATTCAATATGTTGCCATACACTTAAAGCTATTGAAAATTATCAAAAGTTTTCGCAAAATCACTGCACCAATTAATCGAAAATATAATTTTTTTTTATTTTTTTTTGGTAATAGATCCATTTCAGTTGAAAAATTAATCACCTTAAAAAAATGCAATCATGTAAAGTAGAAATTCGATCCGAAAAACTTCGTTTCAGGCAAAATTGAAAATCAAATAAATGAAAATAATGTATCGATATATCGATATTTTATCGATATTTTTTTCCTATGCAATGATATAGTATCGATATTTATTTTGATCGATATTTCCGACCTCTAGTATTTTAACGTTTACTCAGATAAAATCGCTCCCAGTTTAATCAAAGACAAATAATTGCATAACTATGAATTAGAAGATAAAAAGAATTATGTTAATGCAATATATACAGAAAATATGTATTGTTACGAATTTTTGTATATTTGTAAATATTTCGTATTTTTAATTTTGTAAATAGTAAAATTTATGTACATCTCGCATAAGGCAGTGCAATAGTTCGTCGTTAAGTTGGTTTCCCGGCAATATGGGTGTTATCGCTTGATAACGAGTTTTACAAAGGTAACTCTGGGAAGCGAGTTTTAAGGAGCAGGGCATTTAACATTACAGTAATGGCAATCTCGCCAAATTGGCGAGATAGAGCCAAGTTGGCGATGGTTTTGGCGACTAATTTGTGTCGCCAAATTTGACGAGAAATCGCCAAATGTCGCCAAATTTGACGACCATTTGGCGACATTTTGGGTCCCCATGTACATGTATAGGACTTTTCGACTACGATCTGGAAAGTTCTCCAAATGTCTATCTCTGGAAGGTTCAAGTATGTTTGCCTCCCCTATATATAAGCCCGGCCATGAGATGGGTTAGTGAGTTGAGTGATTTTGAGTCACTGAGTTAGTTGTTAGCTGAGTCCATTAGTTGACTGGAATTACTGATACTGAGTTCTAAAGCGAACTGTATTGCATTGTCTTTTGCGACGATTTAGCAGTTGTTGTCAAGTTTTTAACTGCTGTTTTGTGCTCTATTGAGGTGAAAAGAGCTATATTGTGTCTACTAGAACGTGAAGTTCTGGAGCTGTAAGAGAAACTGTGAAGAATTATATTGGAATAAATTTCTGCAAGTTTTGATCTGCTTTGGCTTCAAATCTTTCGAACCCGTCCACGCAACAGTATTAATCTAACACTAGTGTTTCTTTATTGCACATCTCCGCTTCTCTCGTATGAAGAAAGATTAATCAATTTTACGTTGTCATGAAAAGGCAAACAAGCAACGAATTAAAACTTATTCCCTTAAGCCAACAATAGAGAAAAAATTCATCTTGGGAAAATCAAATAAAGTAAATAATTGTTAAAGAAATCAATCAAAGGAATAGGAAACTCACAAAATGCATGTTGTGTTCTGCTACTATTAGTTTGTGTTTTTTATAAAAATGATTTGATGGAAATATATAAATAATGCAAGTAAAGCAGGCTATAAGTCGGAATAAAATTCTGGGTTAAACTTCGATCTTTGTGAATCTAATTCATTTTGAAGCAAAAAAATATTTAATCTGATTTTAATAACTGCTTAATTAAAATTTCATAAATTAAGAATTTTTTAAACCAAGAATTATGTATTATTTTTATTGACATTTAAAGGAACTATAGTTTGAAACAAAAACTAGTGCTGTAAATATCTCTCAACTTTCGTTCATTTAAAAAAAATGTTCAGTTTGTTCCAAAACAACCAAAATTGCGAATTTGGTGATACACTTTTCGATAATTCTTTTATTATCCTTTCTTGTAATTAAAACATAAACAGTCCCTAGAAGATAAACAGTCCCTAGTTAGTAATGGACGATGCTCAACGGATGAGAACTCTGTATTAAAGACATTCGTTCTTCAACTTTTTAGATGTTGAGAACACAGAGGCATTAGCATAGCGCTTTTAGTCAAAATCGTTTGAGCCATTTTTTAGCAATTGCTGAAAAACATGACTTTTTCAATGAAAGTTAGTCTCAAAAAATAGGGTACAATCCATAAACTATATTAGCTACACATTGAAAATTACTTCACCAAATATACGAATCCTGCGTATTTCACGTGTTCGCGGAAATTTAAAAATGTTCGTGACCGAACTACAAACATTATTTCAGGATATACCCGCAGTACCATGTTATCCAGCAAGCTCATAATAATAATAATAAAAAATAAAAAAAAATTACTCGCAGTTCAATGACACCTTCAATCCCTCCCCCCCCCCCCTCCCCATTTCCTAAAAACTAGATCTTCACTTTTTAACTGGTGGCAAAAATTTAATACAACTTCTTAATTTCATGCAAAATAATTTCTTATTAAAATAATTATAACTAATATAAAAAAAATATTTTTTTTTTCATTAAAATAATTTAGGTAGATCTCTAGCAATATGCAGGCATAAAACAAAATACTATTTTAAGGTAAAGTGTTTAAAGTGGGACAGTAGACAAAAAAAAAAATATTCTGATGTTTGACATATAATTTGAAGAAAGGAATGTTCCGGTTTCATATCTGAGCTGTTATTTAAAAGTTTATGTAACTTATCAGAAAAAGTCTCTATAGATTAAAACCAAATTAAACTTTATACGTTAATTACGACACGACAAGTTTTACTTTCAATTACCCATATGTTTACATCGAAAGTATAGCATTCACTAAAAACTGTTACATCGAAAGTATAGTATTCACTTCCCTAGAAAAAAATTCTGTCTGTGTGTACGTGGGCAGCATAACTTTCAAGCAAATTGACCTACGATGTTCAATTGGACTGTATCTGATTGGGGCAATGTTATGTTCACAGATGAATTCAGATTTGCCCCCAACCCGATGGTAAGCGTGTAACGATCTTGAGGGAACAAGGCACACACAATTGGCCCCAGAACGTCACCGAACATCACGCATTCCGCGGTGGAACCATCATGGTTTCGGCAAGGATTTCATTGAGATATCGCACTGACCTGCACATCTTCAGCCGAGGCTCTGTGACGGCTGTACGGTATCGAGATGAAGTCTTAAAGCCCATTGTGAAACTGTACGCTGCAGTAGTTGATCCTTCTATGGAGTGGCCGGCTTACTCCCAGGACCTTAATCCTATTGAAAATCTTGGGGATGTCCCCGGCCGTGCTGTATGTAGCGTTTCCCACTCTTAAAGATTTAGAAGCTGCCCTACAGGAGAATGGCGATTACTGAACTCTGAGGAGGTTGATCACCTCGTAACAAGCATGATCACACGCTGTACCCTTTGTATGCAGATATGAAGTGCTCACATATCCAATTAATGTCGTTTTTCGCTGTTTGTTTTGAATTCAAACATCATTTTGGTAATGACGCAACTATGATGTCATCTTATAACTTATGAAAATTCAATATTTTTTTTTTTTTTATCTCTGTTAATAATTCTTTGTTTTGTTTCACGAATAAACATAGATCTACGTACTTGCAGCATTTCGTGTCAATCAAAGCAGTACTTGTTCATTTTTTCGCATTTTACCGCTCCATGCTTAACTTTTGGAAGTAAGCGTAGATCTCGTGGAGTTTTTTTTTTTTTTTTTTTTTGCTTAGATCGAAAGTGCATGTGCTGATTCTCAAAATGTTAAAATCTAGACTTTTTTCAGTCTTTTTAGTAACATACAATTTTACTCAACTAAATTATAAGGAACTAAAAAACATCATATAAAATTTTTTATTTTATCTTCAATCGAAATAATAGAATTTAACTCTTTAAGAGATTTGAAGAAAATCTCCGAACTAGGAATACATTGAGCCCAAACTAAATCCTTACAGAACTAACAAGATAGAAAAAATCCATATCCACGTACAATGGACAGGTACTAGGGACTCAAAGAACAGAAATGGCACAAACTCAAGTACAGAAATGAGATTACAAGAAGAAAGAATTTATGTTCAGGATGTTTTTCGACTGTGAGGTATCGAAAAGAGCAAAGGTCGAGTTAGAAAATTGTGCTTTGAAGTTTTATAAGGCCAAATTTAACGGAAAAGTTATTATGGAAAATAGAAAATATTAACTGTCAGAAATAGAATAGAAAAATACGAGTCAAAAATAAAAAAATATTAACTGATCTTAATGACGTTTCTTCTAAACAGGCAATTTTTAATTTAATGTATAGTACATTTATCTAAGATATTTTAAGTGTACAAATTTTTCAGGCATTGAATTCCTAGAAATTTATTGCAAACATAAAAGTGTCGCATTGGTTGTTTGCTTAATCATAGAGTACACATTAAGATCTACTATCACTAAAGCAATAATTGAGTAAATTTCAAATTTAAACAATGTATCATTATTTGGAAGGTTATGGCATATTTGGCAATACGATTTAGCTCAACTCATTCAAATAGCCTCGTAAATTTTTGCCCCAGCAGAGACTAGTACCCAGGTAATACAGCACTATTGGCCAATGTCTTAAACAAAGGTTTTGGGAAGATTGGTCAATCCTCACCGAAACTGAAACATCGTTCCAAAATACACAATTAAAAAAAAATAAAAAAAAATAAAATAACTCACACAATATATATTTTTTAGGTCTCTGGCTTTTCTTATAAAAATATTTCAATTTTAAAACTGTGCATCAACATTTCAAAACTTCCAGAATATTTTTTGCAGCACTTGGCGAGATTGGCCAAGATCTGTAGCAACAGCCAGTCAACAGAAGTCTGCATCGGGATTTTACAGTATCGGGCCAGTATTAGCCAGTGGATTTGTGCTACTGGAGTGAGTAAACGTTAAACGTACATAGCACTGCTATTTAATTAGGAATAAAAGTTCACAACTTTTCCTTTTCTAACTTCTTAACTTTATTTGAAATTTAGATGAATATTTAATTGAGGAGGACCGATTTCTAAAACAGAGCCGAACATAGTCATGTTACGACCCGAAATTTAACATTTCAATTCCTGTCTATATTTAGAGGAATGTCCTTACCATTATAGCAAAACTTTGTAACTTGTATTATTTCTGGGTTCATCGTAGAGTTAGCAAGCAGAGGGGATTAAGGAGGTATTAGAGAATAATGTTCTGAGTGCTTGCCAGAGCAAAAATGTAAGTAGGCAGGCTAATTATGTATTAAAATAGTGTCTAGGGGGGGGGGGGGGTAAAAAGATTTAGTGCGTTTACCATGGCCGTGACACTAAAAAAAAAGTATTAGTTTATTCCAAATTCGATTTAAAAACACATTTCATAAGTCGTAAAATTTTATACACTTTAAAACAAATAAAAAAAATAAAAACCTAAGCAAAAATATAAATTTGATAGTAGGATTTCAAAAAAAAAAAAAAAAAAAAAAAAATTAAAGGCAATAAATACATTTTAATAAAATAGAAATGCAATAATGACATGTAGTAGAAACTCGTTGTTTGGTGACTGTATATTATACACGTTTTGTGGAGTCGTTACGGCGCGGCGTACAGCCACTTTTTTGAACTAATTAATAATAAGTCATAAATCTTTATGCATGTATTGTGATATAAGTCAGTGAGTGTGGAAAATTTTTGCTTTTTATAATTAAAAAGTCCCAGTTACACTTGAGGTTACCGCCACGATCCGGATGCTTGCAAACCGTCAAAAACTTTTAACACTACAACCCTGATTATACAAAATGTTTATGAGAATTTACCGTGATGGGTCATGATGGTTCATGATTACATTTTTTGAACTTCTGCTCCAAAATGGGATCGTAATCTATGATAGCTCTCATGTGCCTAAACACAGAGTGAGTTTTAAAGTCACTCACAAAAACTATAACTATAATAATGGTTTTATGGTGGAGCCAGCCCGGAGGCACTGTTCCACCTATCGAAATGGAGCCCGAAGGGCGGTAATTCAGTGGGGTAAATATGAATGGCACATTAAACAATTAAATAAAAAAGCGGACGGACGGGACAAAAACAAACATACAATACAAAAAAATGCACTTAATAAGAAGCGGTTAAAAATATTTTTTTTTCTTCTTTTTTTTTTTTTTTTTTTTCTTCCGAAACTGTGGAAAAACTATGTACAGTAAAATGAGTCAAAAGCTGTGAAAACAAGCTGTATAAGTAAAAAGGGCAATAAAATACGCAGCGCAGGTTAAATATTTTAAACTCCAGGTAACTGGGGAATAACTATGTACAAGAGCAAATTAGAAAAGTCTAACTAATTAATTGAATTTTTTGGCTAGAGTGGCATCTGACAAGCAGAATGCAGCGTACGGGCGGTACTCTGCATCTTCCTTTACTATCACATAGTCGAAACAGTTGCTAATTACAGGGTCAGCTTTAAGAGCCTTCCTAAAGAAAGTAATATTTAAACTAGCTAAGTGTTCAGCCACTGTTGGTACTCTTAAATCCCTGTGGATAAAGTCGTTCCTAACAAATCTAGAGGCGTCTACAATACCTCTCAGAACTTTGTTTTGTATTTTCTGCAGCTTAACTGCATCTCTAGCATTGTGTGTGTTCCATGCAGGTGCAGCGTAAGTGAGAATTGGTCTGATGGTACTCAAGTATATACTCGTCTTGTAATTGAGGGAAAGCGAAGAATTTTTTCCTAGAATAGGCCAAAGTGTGTTTAAAACAGCACAGGATTTGTTGTTTACTTTCTTGACATGGTCAGACCAAGTGAGAGTGTTATTGATAGTGACACCAAGGTATTTAGCACTTTGGACGATGGGGATAGTTTCTCCGAAAAGGGTGACTGAGTTATTAAGACCTTTAAGTTTATTTTTAGCCTTAATGCAGAGAATTTGGGATTTGTTAGCATTGATGGAAACTTTCCATCTGGCACACCATTCCTCAATGTGAACAGTTTTGTTTTGGAGATTATTCAAGGTCTGCTGAGGTCTGATAGAAGTTGTGACAATTGCAATATCGTCTGCATAAAATGCAGTGAGGCAATGTCTATCGTCATGAAAAGTAGGGAAATCTGATGTATAAAGATTGTAGAGTGTTGAGCCCAGGATACTCCTCTGGGGTACACCGGCCCTAATAACTCTGTGATTTGAAATAGCTTTACCCACCCTGACCCTGAACAGTCTGTTTTCCAGGTAGCTAGAAATAAGGTGAATAATATCATGTGGAAACTTCAAAGTGATAAGTTTATAGAGCAGCCCCCAATGATACACTCGATCGAACGCTTTTGCGACGTCGAGCATAAGCATTGCTGAGCTCTCTTTTCTGTGTCTAGCAGATCCAATAAATTCTAAGATTCTGACAAGCTGGCCAGTAGTCGATCGATTATGCATAAATCCGAATTGTTCATCTGGGATGTGAATTAAGAGGGGAAAAAGTCTGTTGGATATTAATCTCTCATAGATTTTCCCTAAACAGGGCAGCAGGCTGATGGGTCTGTGACTTGTAGGATCAACTGGATCTTTGCAGGTTTGTGTATCAGGACAATGAGAGCCTCTTTCCAAATGGGAGGAAAGTAGCTGAATTTGAGACTAGCATTGTATATGTTTGTCAAAATCTGGACACAGTTGGATGGGATGCCTTTAATCATACGATTGGAAATTTTGTCGATTCCAGGGGACTTCCTAATTTTTAATTTCCCAATAGTATCAGTGACTTCCTGAATATTAGTTTGTTGGATTGAATTGAGGAAGGGCCATTGCCTCCAAATATTGATTGTGTTAATGACATGACTTTCAAAACCTTGGTCATTGGGGGAGGTGTTGTTCTGGAACTGCTGTTCCAAAGAATTAGCGAAGCTTTCAGCTTTGTCTGATTCAGTGAAAACAAGGCCATTGATACTTTGGAGTGGGGTCTGGATTGCTTTTTCCCTTTTGAGGGCTCTAGTCATCCTCCAAATGGAGTTGTCTTCAAATTCCAGCGTGGCCAGCTTTTCCTGCCACCTGGACTCCCTATTTGCTTTGGTGTAGACACTGATACATCTTTTGAGGGCATTTATTTCCCTTTTGAGAACTGGGTCTAAGTTCCTCTGCCATTTCTTACGCAGCCTGTTTCTATGCTTAATGAGATCTCTAATTTCACTGGGGAGGTCATATAATTATTAATGAAAGGCTTTTCTGTAGTTGCATCTTGGTGAGCAGTGTGGAGGTTTTGATTGAGTTCCAAAATAGCAGTGTCTATGTCAGAAGTGGTATTGAGTTCCGTTTTTGTAAAAGTTTTAGTAGCTAAAGTGTTATAATATAGATTCCAGTCTGTTTTTGAGATTGTACCAGGATCTGGGTTGGGATGTTTGGCGACTCTAGCAATGACTGGTAAGTGATCTGATGAAAGATCGTTGATAACTTCAGGACTAGAGACCAGATCTGTGTTTGTAACTATGATGTCTAGTATATCTGGAAGGTATCCCATAACAGAGTAGTGTGTAGGTCTGTTGGGAGCCAGAACTCTAACATTGTTGACACCTATGATTTTGTTGAGAATTTTCCCATTCCTATTACTAGCTCTGCAGCCCCAGTTTTTGCTCTTAGCGTTAAAATCGCCACAAGCAATGGTTGGAACATTTTTAGGAATAAGGAAATCGAGCAGCTCCTTGGAAAGGGTGTTGCGAGGTGGATTATAGATTGCAGAAAAGTGGGTAATTTTCCCTCTAACCTCAAGAATGACATTTGTCTCCTCGATGTTATCTGCATTATTCGAGCGAAAGAGAGAGGTGGAAAGAGAGGTTTTAGCAAACACTGCACTACCGCCGCCCCGGTGGTGCAGTCTGTCTGTACGGAAAGTATTATAGTTTGGAATTTTCAGAGAGTTGCATGGTTTAGCATGCGTCTCTGTAACCAGACAAATATCTATGTTGTGAGAGAATAAGAAATCTTTTAGTTCTTCAATCTTGCCAATAAGATTGTTAGCGTTCCAGACCGCTATGGAAATTGGAGCAAAGCTTTGTGTTCTACTGGACATGATTATTGTTAAAGGTAGGCTTATTTGGTTGTGAGTTTTTGAACTCCCTAAGTAAATCTATTAATCCGGACTCTTTGATCCATTTGACCAGGCCAGATAGTTCCTCATGAAGGATCTTAGCTTCATTTTTTGTGTTATTTTCCTCCAGTTTGTCAATTTGGGGAATGTGAAGCTCTTGGTTTACAGTTTGAAAAGACGAACTGTCTTGTCTAATTACATTAGTAATGTTTGGGGGTTTATGCCAAGCATTAGTGGTGTCAGTAATAGTGGAATTTGTATACACCCTTCCCTGTGTGTTGTTTACTTGTGGTATCGTCTGAGTGTTGTTGGAGGGTCTAGGATTGCCTCTATTGGCAGGCTCTGATGGCCTCATGGGACACCCAATCCAGTTTGCAGTGTGTTTATCGCCGCAATTTGCACATTTTGGATCTCCTACATGTGTGCATTGTTTAGTGTGGTGGTTCCCTGCGCATTTGACGCATCTAGAAGGCTTTCTGCAGCCAATCTGACTGTGAAAGTACAGATGACAATTGTGACACATGGTCACCCCTCCTCTACCTTTATAAGATTCTACTGTGATTTTGAGATTCATAATACATTTGAGGTTACGAATATCTCTACCCTTGTCTGTTCGAGAGAGTGTAACAAGGAAGAGAGGCAGCTTAGTTACATTACCATCTCGCCTTCTAGTGAGCTGGCTAACACTTTCTACTGGAAATGAATTTACTAAAAGTGCGTCTTTCAGATCGTCAATGTCTGTGTCAACAGGGAGTGACCTAATTATAACTTTGACTTTTTTGTCAGATGGCAAAACAAAAGAATAGTAAGCTATATTATTTAGTGTAAGGAGTTTGGTTATATGTCTGTGTTGTTCATCTGAAGTTGCCTTAATTTGGAACTTATTCTTACCCTTGTGAGTAGCAGTAAAACCCTCGATTTTATTAAGGGCAAGCTGTTGGTTGACATATTTCCAATTTATCTTATCATCGTCTATATAAATAGGAGTTCTACAGGTCGTTTTCCTTGGTTGCTGGAACGTAGCACCTGTGTTATTGTCAGTGTTTGTGTCTGCAGCAATGTCATGCGTTGGAGGGAGTGGCTCCGAGGAGCTCATTTCTGATTGGTCGTGTAACTCCTCCACCTGAAATTCAGGTTGGGACTGAGTTTGTTTATATTGCTCTGAGACTTGGCACAGTGTGGTTGCCTCAATAGAGCTAATTTCAGTGTCATTTTTGTTTGCATTTTGAGGTATACATGTGTCCTCAATCAGATCAGTATGAGCGGAGCTAGAGCTAGGCTCAGAAGGGTCATGAGGGGGGGTGTCAATGTTTTGTTTATCAATAGGCTCTGTGTTGATTATAACAGTTTTTAGCTTATTTGGTTTGTGTGTTTTACGCTTAGAGGTTTTATTAGAATTACCATCCCTGTTTATTTCCTCTTTTCTAAACTGGGTGCGTCACTCACAACAAATTTCACCTGCTATAGTCTGGGCGCTAATGTCCAAAAAAGTGGTGCCGTGGGCCACTTCATGATGCAAACATGTGGGTGGTGTCATTCGCTTCGTATGAATGTGTAAAAAATGAAATCCGATGGTGGGTATCTGGCAACCCGGTAGCATTTAAGCATAGTTCACTTTATTTCAAACCATTACAGAGATGAGAGCGCGCCATTGGCTGATCCGCTGTTTTCATGAAAGCTGCCAACACGTGGCTAACACAGAGAATTAAAGCCGTTTAAACTTATACTCGTTTTTATGTATTAAATCTTAACTTTAGTGAAACTGCGAATGTTTTATAAATGATAATTTTTTTTTCCATCTAATTAACTGCTTTTAACAACAAAGTACAAATTTTGAATATTTATCAAGGAACATTATGTAGCTGGAATAAATCTTTGAAACAACAACAACTTCAAGTTTGATTTTTTTTTTTCTTTCTTTTTTGTAAACATTTAGACCTAAAAGTAAAAGAAAATTCGCGTGAATCAGGAACTCGAATGCTATTTCTGAAAATATAAATTCTTATTAATTTACTAATAATCATTTGTTTGTTGTCATTATAGAGATGAAACTAAAATATTTCTGAATGAAGGGCCGCATCAATGCACCGCATACTTTTTTTAGAAGCCTTTGTTATATGTTTTTAAGATTACAATTTTTAAAACTTAAAAATATTAAGTAACTAGATTTCTGCTTAACTGTTATATTTTCGTAGTATGATTTTTTTTTTATTGGTTTATAGTCAAATTTAGGTTGTCAGTGTTAAAATGAAATAGTATATAAAAGTATCTACCTGTTCACTTTTAAAATTCCATAAATCACAAAAAATTTTAACAAGTTTATAGCAAAGAAAGAAATTTATTAATATTTTTTTAATATATTAATTAATACATATATGTTACGTTACAATAAATGAATATAAAAATAAATATGTATAGAAATAATATACCCTTACATGGTATATAACTGGTACAAATTTAATATTTCTTAAAAGCCAAGTGAGTGCTTGATTCCCCCCCCCCCCCCTCGCCCCTCCTGATTTAATAACACGAAAACTCATTTCAATGCCAAATAAAAAAGGTTTAATTTAAAAACCAACACCGAGTTTGAGTATTTTATTCCCATTTTATAATTTATGTCAGTTCTCATTAAATTTGATATTTGTTAAATTTTTAGATAAATGGAGTTACAAGCCAAATTAAGGGTTTCCAGTTTCGTTATCTGTCTTAAAAATTAGTTTTGAAAAAATATTGATGAGTATATTACAATTTTGAAGTAGAAAACTAAGTTTGAACACACAATCATCACATCGTATATTTAATAATGAGAAAAAACTTACAAGCAAGTAAATTTGTAACCACTAGAACAAGAATTTCTAGTGTTCGTTCCATTTAGTGTTGGTTAGATTTCCAAAATCATTCACCCATAAATTTATTTCATCCATTGATTTAACGTTGCTTCTAATGATGATAATATCTTCATTTTGTACGATAATATTTTCAAAAGATGAAGGCAAATTCTGAATGGAAAGCTGCATACTAACATTTGATAGTTCGTCATCCATTATCATAAACTAAAAAGAGATCCTAACATTTACAAGAGACGGGTTATTCTGTCTACCAACAGAAAATTAAATAGAATAATATGAATTCTAAATAAAACACCCCATTGCTCATTTTGCGATCCTTTTTATAGCCTTCAAAACAATTCAAGCCCATCTTCGAACAACCTAGAAGAATCAACTCTGTTCCAGTTCATTTCTCGAAAGTTCATCCATAAGATTTTTTCGGGCTGCCCCTATGATTAAAGCCTAACTATAATTTAAATGTAAGCAAAAAAATAAAATAAAAGCATTATATATATATATATATATATATATATATATATATATATATATATATATATATATATATATATATATATATATATATATATATATATATATATATATATATATATATATATATATATATATATATATATATATATATATATATATATATATAATTTAATTTTTTTTTTGTCCATCCACAAAGTAAAAAGAAACATAATATTTTTTGACTTAGCGTTTTCCATGAATATTAATTATTACGAAACCGAAAGAATTCATAACTTTTTCTAGTTCCATTTGTGTCCAGCTTAAAGTTTACTTTCATTAAAACAAATCAATTTGAATTCTTTGATATTTCTTGTTAAGATTATTTGCCACTGTTTTAAAGAAACTATGTTGACACACAAACTTCTTCCTGAAATTAAATTCATATATAATAAATTTCTATAAAATGAATAGTCACAATTAAATGTACGTGTATAAATAAGGTGTGTGTGTGGGTTTTTTTGGGGGGGTGCTTAATTCCACTTTGAATAATGATAAATTTCATTTTAATGGCGCATAAAAAAAGGATTCCTTAATAAAATAAACAACAATTTTTAAAAAATTGAGTTTTGTTAAATTCTCACAGATGGCGACACTATTCAAAATTTTAATTCATTATTATTAAAAATAGTTTCGTATTTATTGATACTCATAATACAATTTTGAAATCACAATCTAACTAAGTGCGACTATATAATTATCACACTTCATTAAAAATTTATAATAATCAGGAATAATTTATCAGCAAACACGATTTTCTCCTATTGACAAAAATTGACTTTCATTCTGTCGCAACCCAGCACTCTTCATTTTGACCGCCAATTTTTGTGGGCGTGGCTTCCACTTTGTCAACGACCTATTCTCCGACTGACAGGAAAATTGACCAATGGCGCGCTCTCATCTCTGTAATGGTTTGAAATAAAGTGAACTATGCTTAAATGCAACCCGGTATGAGCGGAGCTACAGTCGAAAATTCAAAATGGCCGCCTCCTTACCACATAACGTACGTTTTTGTCGAATAATGGCTTCTCAGCTCATTTTATCAACTAGTTGACAATTAGATAACATGTAAGAAATTAAATTTCCTTTCCAATGGTATATAACACATGTATGTTAGGTTAAATTACAAAATTCAAAATGGCCGCCGCATTGCGATCTTAAGTACGTTTTGCAGGTTGGTCCGTTGGTTTGAACGCCCAATGACATATACTTGTGCACAATAACGGCTACCAGGCCAGTACATGCAACTTAACTTGGATTCCGAACCACAAAGAACATCTATGCCTAACCCGGGATTCGAACCCGGCACCCTTAGCATGCGAAGCCAGAGAGCTAACTACACAGCCATCAGGTCAGTTAGAAATGTAAACTGGTATTTGCACATGACAGCCACACAGGACTTCATAAATTATGCCTTTGATTGTCTAAACTATGCAAAAATGATTTCACACTACTTAATGGGTGTGGAAAGATTTAACCCTTTTAGTGCCGTTCGAAAACGGATGCCTGTGCGAAGATAACAGGAGGAATGGAGGAATTTGACAAATTTTCTAGGGGCTGGAAAAACGTCCGTAATAGGTGCCAACGCTTGCGCAACGATACATCGTCGTTGGCATTTTTCGCAAATGTAGCAAACAACGATATATCGTCGTTCGGTACAAAAAGAGTTAATAAAAAGCATACAACTATACGGCAAGAATTACAGCAAGGAAAGCGGGTTGTCAATGAAACCAAAATACCGTTTTGCGTTTTAAAAGCCGATGAAGCTCTGGAGCACCAAAATAGAAGACTTTAAGTCCAAAGTGGACTTACAGGCATCACGCTTAACGAGAATGCTCGGACAGGATTCTTTCTGGCAGATCCCGAACTCACAATAATTGCTGCAGTAATCGAAGCAATGATTAAAAATGCAACCCCCAATGCAAAGTGTAATCATGAACATTGTTTATCGGTTCGTAAGCGTCAGGATCACAACGTTGAAAAGTTGATAGAGGGTTTTAAATCGGCAACTAACACTTTTAAATGCAACACAGAACATCTTATGACATCTGGTGACTAAGCAAGTTCTTCCCGATGACGTTCTAATAAACATGTGTAGTTGCTGACATTGGCGAGAGTCTTCTTTCCAAATTCATTGAGGAACGCATTAAAATGATCAACCAACCAAACAACAGAAGATTTAGTACCAACAAAGCCTTCAGTACAGTTTTGAGCACCAATGAAAAAGGCGAAACTTAAGCCTGCAAATCAACATTCAAAAATGTTAAAGTAACATTGAAGGTTGGTTGTATTCAGATTATCTGGCGCCGTCAGCAACACGAGGGCTATAATACGCCGCAACATTCGTCATTAGACAAGCCAACATACATTTACAAACACCCATGCCTAACACGGGACTCGAACCCGCAACCTCGCGGTCTAGAAGCTAGCGCGCTAACCACTATACCGTTTGGTCGGCCAGTAACATTGAAGGAAAAAGTTTTTTTTTCAATATTTTCTATCAATTTATATATGTTTTCTAGACTGATGATTGCAGCAAAGAAGTCGGTGTGATATAGATTTGAAGGCAACATTTTGTCGCCATGAAATCTCATTATTGCCACCTGCTTTGTTTCCCCTACATGGATGTATGCATTATTGCTAGTAAAAAAAAGCAAGTTTATGGGTATCCTGGAGAAGCTACCTGAAAATCTATACCTTTCATCCAATGAGAAAAACGAATTCTCACACAATTCATTTCCAGTTGATAAAGCGGCACAAACTGTTAAAGTAGTTGATGAAATAGCAGAGATTCATTACATTGATAAACTTAAGACTGGCAAATCTTGTGAAGAACTTGCAGATCACTTTGTTAGATAAATGTCAAAGAAGTTTGGTATGTACAAAGAGGTTCACATAATATTTGACACTTACAAACAGAATTCGATGAAGACATCGACAAAGGTGAAAAGTCAGGGTAAATCGGTCGCTATCCAATACTAAGTGCAATCATCAACAAACATCCTTAAATTAACCATGCACCAGTTACTTTTACACTAAATGACAAAGGATGAACTGACAGAATACCTGGCATCGAAGATTACATTCCAAATATTAAAAAGCTTTGTCGTATCAGTTTTGAGCTGCCGTAGTTTATTATCAGTCTCTTGTAGTTCATTTTCTTGTGAAAAGTGTCAAGGCTTTATTTTATTGTCCAATCTGAAAATATTATCTATCTGTGATCCTCATTTATCTTACAATATAACGTGGAAACTATTATTAGAATCCAAAGAGATGCCCAATGATGGCGTCCTTTTGAATTTTAAATCTTGAAGTGACAATGTAAACATCAATTACAGATAGAAAGCTTTTGTGTTCATTAATTCGTCAGAAAGCTTATTAATTTATTTAAAACTCCTAATAAGCAACACGTTCATATAGCGCACTGGAAAGCCATTATTCTGAAAAGACGTTCCGGCAATGGTGATGCAGCGGCCATCTTGAGTTTTGACTTAGGTAGATATATATACAATTATAAAGTTATTTCCTACGGTGTATAAAGTGCACTGAGAAGCGATTATTCTGAAAACGTACTGCCCACTTGATAGCTGTGTGGTTAGCGCTCTAACTTCGCATGCTAAGGGTGACGGGTTCGAATCCCAGGTTAAACATGGATGTTCTTTGTGGTTCGGAATCCACGTTAAGCTGCAGATATCGTCCTGATTATCCATTACTGTGCATAAGTATAGGTCGCTGAGTGCATAAACCAATCAACCAACCTGAAAAACGTACTTTCGCGATGCGGCGGCCATTTTGAATTTTGTACTTTAACCTAACATACATGTGTTATATACCATTGAAAAGGAAATTTTTTTTCCCTACAAGTTTTCTGATAGTCAACAAGTTGATAAAATGAGCTGGAATGCCATTATTCGGCAAAAACGTATGTTAGGTGGTAAGGAGGCGGCCATTTTGGATGTTCGACTGTAGCGCCACCTATACCGGGATGCCAGATACCCACCATCGGATTTCATTTTCTACGTATTCATACGAAGCGAATGACACCCCCACATGTTTGCATCATGAAGTGGCCCACGGGATTACATTTGCTCCCGGACTACTAGCGTAAAAATGCCAGTTTAAGAATTTCAATTACGACAGAGATTAGTATACATGTCGGCTTTCATTTTTTAGTAGACAAATTTTAGGTGTTAAAATAATTGTTTAAAATGACGTTCTTTTTCGCGAATACGAAAGCATGTTCGTTTTATCAAATTTCATGCGACCCTGTGGAGCATGGCAGTTATTGATTATAGGAATAGCCGATTGTGATGTTCGTTTTTAGTTCATCAATCGTGAGTGTACAATTCGGCGAAAGCAGAAACTTCGTTTCAACTTCTTTCAGCTTTTCATCGTCCTAAATAGGGGGCCTTCGAACTAGTCAAGTATTTCAGCAAGTGCTTTTTGTTTCATATAAGTACTAGAGCGATCGTAAATGTATTTTAAATTCAAGTTTTATTATAAAGTACCATTTTTTTTTTTTTTAAATTTCAATTTAAATCGGGAATAAGATTCTGTAAAACATTATATACATCTATAAATAAAATAAAAATAAAAAATTTAAAACATTTTATTCTACTGGTGAAAAAGTGAAGGAAAGTATATTTTAGATTGCTTTTAATCGGGTGTCATCATGCTGCAATCGACGATGAGCATAGCCAGCAACAATATTGATACATATATTTTGGATTAATTAAAGTTCAGACTACCATTCAGTCAGAGAAGCATTGGCTGATCAAGCGAGGATCCGTTATTCATAGACCGTTCACGTTTTAATGTGCGTTGCTCTCAGGCTTTGGTTGGTTGTTTTCAGATTACCTGGAGCCGACAGCAACACGAGGGTTATAATGCTCCGAAACATTCGTCATTTGACAAGCCAACATACATTTACAAACACCCATGCCTTACACGGGACTCGAACCCGCAACCTCGCGGTTCTTGAAGCGACCACTATACCGTTTGGTCGGCCTCAGGCTTTGGATGAAATCAATCAAGATTTGACGAATCCGCACTCAATATAAATGTTCTCATCCCAAAAACTGGAGATGAAAAAGCCGAGGACGAAGCAAAGCAAAGTATAGTTTGAAAATGTGCTTTGTGTATATGTATTCATTGTTAGATTGTTCTGTGTATCATATTTAGCAATAATTTAACCTGGATCAAATAGTTGTAGACAACTCTAATTTATGATCGTACATTCACATTCATTCGTAGCTAACCATAGTGTCGCCTTTAAGTTTCTGAGACTTTTTACCTCTTTGTAACATACTCAGTGTTATCAAAGTTATGTTATCCCATGGTATAGTAATGAAACTTAACAGTAACAAAATTTACCTAAGCTGTTCAACAGCCACAGTAATAAAACTCTGGATCCACCCTTGCAGAGAAGTGTTCAAGACAAACTTGACATTATAAAGCTGATAGACGAAGTCTATAGAAAAACAATTTGTGCGTAACATGAGGAGTAAAATCAATTTTATGAAACGAAATCAGTGTTTATTTAAAAAGATCAGCAAATGGAACTTATATATAAATAGCATGCATGTTCATTCATTTTAATTAATTTTGTCATGTATCTTCTTTAAAAACGTTCTTTGTTAAATGTTTTATTATTTCAGAATTTAGTTATTGGACTGCTGCATAAGATGATAAATTTAGCTATTGATAATTTTGCTTCCCATATGAAAAATTTCACTGTATGCCACTGACAAGAAAGTAAAAGAGAATAAAAGAGTGTCCTTGCCAGGGCAAAGATCATTTACAGAGGTGAAGGCTAAGCAGATGCTCGGATATAAATTAATAAAACAGAAATACAATCATGAAGTGCTGTAACCATTGCTTGGCAAGATACAAAATGCTTATGGCATTTGTCATGGATTGTTCTATCAATTTTCCATTGTAGTTTTAAAAAAGGATATATTTTCCGAAATGGAATAAGATGCATTAGTACCTTAAACTCTATTTGTTAAGGAGTTTTATTTGTGAACAGTAAATCTTTCAAATACATTGTAATATTCTTCTTTATATCGGAAAACCATTTTCACTAAATAATAATTATTTTTTTCTCTTAACTTAGAAGTAAAAATTACGCAATTTTTCAGACTGCCACTTTGATCATTTTCTTTCAAAATTACCATATTCTGGCATTATCGTCTTAACCAGCGGGAGCATTTTTAGAACGAGTTTTTAAAAAGACAAATCCTTTGCTTTTTGAGACAAATATTTTGCTTGCCCTGGATTTTTTAAAGGTATGTGGGCTCATGGACGAGTGGGAATAGTAACAACATTAAAATGCATTTTTTTAAGTTGGGGTGAGTGAATATGGGAGGGGGGGGGGAGGTAGCTTAATTTTAAATATTACTACTGGCTGATGCTTTTTTTTTTTGCAACGCTTCCCTTCATGCTAAACAAAAATTATAAACCTATTAAAGATTGAGATCTCTACTCTTGACAAATAGTTTATTTACATATACACTTAGTTCCAAAGTTTTCAAAATTGGAATTGTTAATAAAGACATCTTATTTGAGAATAATAGTTATGTGTGAAGAAAACTTTATTTTTACTTTTTTTTTCTCTCAAATAGTTGTAAATTGAATAGAACCAAGCGCACCCAGTATTATTTCTTTGAAGCTATTTAAGTATTTTTTAAAAATATTGTTTTACAGAAAGTTCACAAAACAATATGGCAATCACCCTGTATCAGTGGAGGGAAGGTAAAAAAAAAAAATGTGGGTGCCCAGGTACCCTTACATTCACCACTGCAATTTAGCAGTTTCAGCCACTGCAAATGTATTGCAAAGGTTCTGTGCAAGATGCGATCAACTATGTCCGCTACCGGATTTTTTCTGGAACAAATCATAGAACATACTAGCAAAATAATTTGCTACTCTGCTTTGGACATTTATAATTGTGAGTTTATTGTAAACAGTAAGGGAATTATTGCATTTATTTATAGCACCTGGATGTAGAATATAATGTATCCTGACAAATATATAAAAGTAAAATGCCGTCAGTTTGATGCATGCCAAAACGGTGGAATGGATTTTAGTGAAAATTCTAGTATTTATTACTTGCATTTAGTAGTAGGACATATGCTGTAAAAGAGCGCAGAACAAATTCATGCTGTGGAAGACTTATTTCGGAAGACTACTAGCTGTTACGGAAGAAAAAACAACTAATTTAAGCAAATGTCAAATTAATAAAAAACATCAATTGGAAATTTATTTTAATTGAAACTGTTAATTGTCAGCAAAATCTCATAAACCTTTCCATGTTGATAAATAGTTGGCACTGAGAAAGGTCTCATCTCAAAATGGAAACTTCATCATAATAACTCGCCCTTTGCTTTTTTTATTGCTGAAAAAGGTATCACTCTACAACTTTTACATGACTCATACAAAACTTTTTGGTAGTCTTTCTACCAATTTTTTTGTTGTTGATTTTGTTTACCATATCAAGTAATGAAATAAATGATGCTGTATACTGGCTATTATCAATATTAATGAGGAACTTGCACAAGTGAGGAAAATGAATATTTTTTGTATTTTCTAGTGTTATCCAACGAATATATTTGAGCAGTGCAATTATTTTTTATCTTTATGCTCAATTAATCAAAAATAGAGTTTGAAATTAGCCGAAATCAAAGCAAAAGTCACGTGACCAAAAACACATTAAAAAACCGCGACGTGGTTACGCAGAGATAAAGTCGCAAAACGAAGGAGAAACCTCGCTCATTCCCTTTCTAAAACAGGTTTTAGACTGGTTCATTATCAACGCGTTGACGTTTCACGCAAAAAAGGCTTTTTCCCACCGAACCGCAAAGTGAAAAACTAAATATTTTTTTAATTATTATCCGAGCTCAAATTTTTGAAAGAATGGTATTGTTTTTCATGATTTTTTCTCTATTTTTATTTAAAAATAAAACCAAAAAATAAAAATCATCATTACGCATTATTATTGAATACACGGGGATAATGTTAACATGTCAAGTTCTTTAAAAGTTGACTTATTGAATGCCAGAATATGATATTGAGTAACATTGAGAAGTAATTACAATTATTATTTCATATTAATTAGTATATTTCCATAGAAAATGTCTTATAGAACCCATAAATAACTAGTAATCTGTTAATAAAAGATATTTTTTATGTCAATACTTTGCAATAATAAATAAATAAATGACAAACAAATAATTTTGAAATCTAATGATTGCAATCAGTGATTGATCTTCCTGATCTTTAATTGACACACAATGGGCATTTTCAATCAACATTGTGTTGCCATGTTTTGTTATAACTAAAAACCATGAAATTAATATACTTACAAAAGCAGGATAGCTTTTAATATTTCAATAGCACAATACAGGTGGAATATTTCAGAGAAAACTTCAATACAATAAAATGATTTTACAGACAATGTAGCCAGTTCAGAGTCAAAATAGATAAAAGATAAATTGGCAGTGTATGTAAGCTAGGCAGACAACACAATGGTGCCTTAAATATATTATGGCAATACATTTTGTACAACATAGGTTAAAGAATCTAAGACATCACTCGAAAATGTCAGTGAATTCTTCAGATACAAAACAATATTTCATGAAAGATTACTTTTAAATAAATATAGTTAGAAAAGTAGGTGGTACCAGCTTAAATGATTTACACATTCATCAAAATACTAGAAGAATATGTTTAAATTGTGCACAAGTCTTATTATTAACATAGATAAAATTATATATTTTAATTTGTCCAATCAGGCATATTATATCACCGGAAAACAAACAAAACAAAAAAATTAATGAAAATGAATTAAACGAGATAACTGTTGTAAGTAAGATAATGATTTCACACATCAAAAATCAGGGTTTAAAACACACCACATATTTTAAAAGTAAAGCATATTTTCAAACCCAAATCAAAATTTGAAAAGTTAAGTATTAGCATAGTCAAAAAGACTAGTAAATTTACTTCAGTAATACAATGGATTTCTTTGTTATTATTAAACACTAAGAAACCATGATGCATTAATATTAGATAGGAATTACTTTGGAATGAATCAAACATCCCAAAATAGGATTTCATTTAAAGAATACTTTGGCAGAAAATTTTAAATAAGTAGTTAAACCATGTTCTGTGCTTATAAAAGTTTGCTTAATTTTTAAAAATTTCAGGAATATTAAATAAGATGTTCATTTGAAAAGTAACACAGTATTCTTTTAAAATGTTATTAAATTGCATTACACAATTGGCATATCTGATGATCTGATAAAAATGGAAGTAGTGGAAGCTTTTCATAAAAAGGTCTTACATATGCTCAGTCAGAATGTTTTGGTGTCATACATTACAAAAGGAAAATATAATACAGCAAACTGAACACTTTAACGCAAACAAAACACTCAAATTAAGCTATGGTATAAAACGTCTCCACATAAAAATGCATGTAGGTATATTGTTTGAAGATGATGCTAAAGCATCTGTAAAACAATATATTCTAAAGGTATTTTATAACTACTATACAGAGGGCACATATGATATAAAATAAAAGCATGCAAATCTGTCATCAGTTTCAACTTTGTAGCTTAGCTTCAAACTAGGGTAAATACACAATCCTTAGGGCTCACAACCAATTCTTCTTAGGCGAACTGAAAACAATTTATTACACATGAAAATAATTTTAAAAGGACATTTTTATAGCATGATGCATGAAACAATTTTATTTTACTAAATTATGTAAGAAGTCAGATATTATTAAAATATAATTTAATGTGCTTTATTTATATAAAAGATAAAATAAATAAAGTACTGTTTAGAAAAATAGAGCATTTAAAAATTTAGAATAATAAAATACGTTAAGCTTAGTCATAAACATGAAAATAATTATACAAAATTGTGCATCTTTAAATTAAAATAAGAGTACACTTATCCAAAAAATGCTAAAATCACAAAAGGAAAGTATGGAATACAAAATTAAAATACTACTCAATCTTTTGAAAGGTGATTTTAATCTCCAAGATGAAGATATCTATACTGATTTAAATTGTGCATATCAAAATTTGCGAAAAAAAAAATTAATTTCAAGTTTGAATTAGCAAGTTAATTTGGGGTTCCCTTTATCATTTGTTTTGTTTGATAAATATAAAAATCTTAAACTGATCCATTTAATACATTTTTATGAATCTATAATAAAGTTAGTTTAATATTTAATTATAAAGATAGAATTGATAAATATATATAATAACTCGAACATAAAAAATAATCAATTCTAAAATAACAATTCATATAATTATGTAAAATATAACTCATTCTTAAAATATGCTCAAGTTAAACTCTTTCAAACATTGGCAACTAATAAAAATGAATGTAAATTCTTCCATTGCATACTAAAATACCTCCAAGAAATCAAAATTAGTTAAAAAATTCTTATGCAACAATTGTTATTGTTTAAAACATAATTTCACATCATCTCATCATTGATACTACAACCTCGGCTGAAATACAATAAACTCAAGCTCAAAATTTAATTTTCATACAAATTGATTAACTAAGCAGCTTATTGCATATTCATGGTCAACGTCAAAGACAACCACCAAATTTTGATAACTAAATAAAGAGTGCAGAAGTGGTAAAATTCATACAAAAAAGTATAGAAAGGTTATTTAATTGAAAGGAAAAGCACTGCATGACTTTTAACATTTCATAAGGAAATCCAACTTTCATTTTTAAAAAGCGAGGACTGAACAAAAAATTGTATCACTGCACCCTCATCAATTGTGCAATACAACTACAATTTATCCAGAAAGCAATCAAGATAAAAAAGAATGCATTATGAATTAATGAAAGTCTGAGAACGCGAACAGACTAACCACAAGCTCTTTTTAGTTATGGTTGGTTTGTGCGCTCAATGACCTAAACTTGTACGCAATAACGGCAGGGGCGTACTGGGATATAAAATCGTCTTGGTGATTTTAGATTTATGCAAGCCCAAATTTTCAATAGAATTATATTTAACAATTATTGTTACTAATAAAATGATTCTAATAACTATTTTTAATAATTAAACAGTTTTAATAATTAATATATTTAATTATTAATATTTTATAATTAATTTAAATAGTTATATTCATTGTTTTACTAACTAGTTTAATTAAATAAAAAAACTTCTGTCTCTACTATTTGTATCTCTTTTGAGTGAAATTGAACCATTGACAGTTTGTTGCAAAAATTAAATAAAAATTTTCCCAAAAAAATTACAAAATGAAGAATGTCTAGGTATATAACTAGTATTTTCATTATTTTACTTCCTAACTTACAGGCTAATTTTTTATCGACACTAACCGGCCCGGTGATTGCACCGGACAACCCCATGGCTAGTACGCCTCTGAATAACGGATAAACAGGCCAGGACCAACAGCTTAACGTGGATTCCGAAACACAACGATCATCCATACCTAACCCGGGATTCGAAATGGCACCTTTGGCATGTAAAGACAGAGTGCTAACTACACAGTCAACAGGTGGGCTTTAGTTATGGTTATCCCAGGATGCAGTTGATGAGCTTTACCACACAAAGACAATAGGAAAAATGATTTTATCTATTTATCAAACGAAGCCTAAAAAGAGCCTTTGTATGCCAATTTTAATTCTAAATTTCCAGGTCATTTCCAATCGAATGAAGTTATTGATTTGCGGGATGCTTGCATTCTCAGCTCACCAACTATGATATGCGATGTAACTACAGGGTTCCTGCCAAAATAAAATGTCACAAATCCATGACTTTCCAAGACTAAAGCAAATAATTTTCCATGACTCAAGAAATCAAATCACGAATACGATATTAATAATAATAATAACCTATTTGAATTTTAGTAACACGAACATAGTAAGTAAATCAATGTACCATAAAATGATTTTTATAAAGTTTTATTTGAAATCAAGTAAAAAATCCTTGTTTCAGTAACTTTCAAATCAGAAGAAAAAGAGAAAAAATAATTTTCCATCCTTTGATATTTCATTGTTAAAAAAAGCTAATCAATCTTTAATAATAAAGAAAAATTTGAAGAAAGAATAAGTCAATAATAATAAATTAAATCATTAAAAATCAAATGTTTTGATAACAATACAAAACAGAAAAAAGAGGGGAAAAAAAATAAAAAAAATGTAAACATAAGCTTATCAAAACTGGTCATTTCTGTTCTCATATTATGAATCTTTTATTTTTTTTCACCTACGAGACCTTATTCGTGTGATGTCACAAATTTGGAGTTCAGAAATGTTTTCATTGGCAGTGGTTTTTAACTGTGATTGTCGTTTCCATCAAAACGTAAATAAAAACATAGATGAATTTTCGATGAGCTGAATAGCGATCATGACATTTATAATGTTACAGTTACGTGATTTTACTTGAAATGTTTACAAATCCATGACTTGTGGCCACTTTTTTGCTCAAAATAATGACTTTCCATGACAAAATTTACCCAATGTCCAAATTCATGACTTTCCACAACATTTCCTGACTTTCCATATGCGCAGAAGCCCTATAACTATTACTATACAATCTCATAACTTTCCAAGTAGGCCTGAATTTTTTACATAAAAAGAAAACACCCATACAAGGATTACTCTCCAATCGTCAGTCTGTTTATGCACCATAGACCTAACGATTAATTTTTTTGGCCACTATACCTGAAGAGTGGTTTTTTAACAGGATGGCCACAAAATTCAGGAAAAAAAGTTCCCCGATTTCCTGAACAGATTTCTAAAAAATTCCATGATTTTACTCTAAACTTTTTTTGAAATTTCAACAAAATTTTTCAGGTTTTCCAGATGTGTAGACACCCTGATCAAATAGAACATGTATGCTAAGGAGATAACATGCCAATTTTTTAAAAAATAGTTTTGGTGGTAATGAAAAGTTTAAACTATTCCGTAACATTAAACTTCTAACGATAACCATGACAAATCATCGGGGAAATGGAGCCAAAATACAGAAGAACGGAAAAACATGCCTGAAAATTTCCCTGATTTTCGTGACATTTTAAAAAGTTCCCTGATCTTTTCCAGAATCAGGGGAATAGTTTAAAGCTTCATGACATTTCCATGATTTCAGGTTTTGTGGCCACTCAGTTTACAGACATAAGATAATTTACAGGATATAGCAACAGTAAATAAAAGCATATTAATAAAATTTAAAAAGAGAAACTACTGGCAGTTTTAAAAATTTCATCGCAGTTTTTATAAACTAGCTCAAATATTTTATAATAAAAATACACCCAGTTATTTTCCTTTCAACATTTGTCAACTAACTTTTATTATTGTTGTTACACAAAGTAAAAAAATCATGTGCTTTTAACCAACTCATTGGCGCAGATATTGTGGGTCAAAAAATAAACATTAAGTATATCGAATTGAACAATTTGACTGTCCCACTTACTACCTTGAATATCAATAATAAGGTAACTCGTGACTGGAAGTATGTTAGTATGATAGGTTGTCAACATAATAAAATAAACAGAGTCAATATGTTAAACTTACTGCGGTCATTGTTTTTCTGCAAGTGCTCGGTGATTCTAACTCGTGCATCCGGGACATCAAAGCACAATCCTAGCCTCAACAGTGTCTTGTTCTCTTCTACGAGTTTCGTGATCTCCATCTCAATCTTGTTGCCGAGAACAACAGGGCTCTGGAAGATCAAAAACAATGCATCTCTATTTCTTGTATTGAGAATTATGGTATTGTGAAATATTTAAAACTCTTATATAAAATAATCTTAAACATATTTTCTATTCAGAGTATCCAGACAGAAATCAATATATATTTCCTGGACACTTCCAATCATTATTGCTCAACCATAAAAAGTTATGCAAAATTAAGCATAATAAACGGAAAATTATTTATGAGTAATAAAAATGCCACTGAGAAGGACGAAAGGTAGAATATACATTTCTAATAACAAATTGAAGTACATTTTTCATCAATAAAAACTGTGTTTTTTAATACATATTTAATTTTAATTGTATTTAAAGTTTTGAAACTCTTTGATTTTTAACAACTTTTATATATTCCATATATTAGGCACTGCTTATTTTATTTTCCGAATAAAAGTGCTACACTGTTTCAAAAAATCATTTTAATATTTAAATTACTTAGAAATAGACGCATGAGAAGAGAAACCTTCCAGGAGGTATTTTAAAGGTTCATCATTTATCTTGAGAGGCATAACTAAAAAACCTCCACATCAGGTCACCACCCAAAGTATACCATATGTCATAGTTGGCATCACATCTAACTATTTTAAAAAGAAAGTTCACAAAGTACTGATGTTCTGTATCAATCCTGAGCTCACTTGCATGCTAGGCAGACAGTCAGTCTGTCTGCCTTTCTGAGAATATAGCAGAGTTCTATTTGGTCAATATATTACCTTAATAAAGAGATCCAATATCAATACTTTAACTAGTATTTGCATAAAAAGTCAACTCCAAATAAATACATTTTAAAAATAATAATTTAAAGGTTCTCAAATATAACAAAAACTAAACTTAAGTTCTTAAAGATAATAAATTCTCCAAAAATTAACACTGAAAAGCATGAGTTATTAAGTAAGATTTCGTTTACTTTCCTATTAGGCTTTTGCACCAACTTTCAAAAAATTAAAAGGAAAAAACCCAAAGTTGTCACAATCCGACATTCTTTAAATATTTAAAATTTTCGGTATTTAACGCGTTGAGTGCCACACAAATTCTTAAGGGATTCAAATTGCATTACACATGCATTGCTTAGAAGTGCTGGTATTGCGGTATAGCAATGCGAAGAGCATTATTAGAAGACTGAAATTTGCTCGATACAGTTCTGTAAATATATTAGGGCCATTATTTCTTATCGCAGTAGAAGATACTTACCTTAAGAATGAAATACTTATAGACATTCATTCAACACGTTATGTGCCAAGTTTGTTTTGTCTTGTTTATCGTTCGGTACACAGCTGAACAACAAAGCAATACGAGATGAATGACGAAAAAAAAGTGCCAATATGGTAAAGCAATGGCCAGAAAAATGACTAAACGAGCTATCACATTTTGTGATATCTGCGAAGGACAATCGTTTTTAAGTTTACTGTGTGACAAAATCCATTAAAATGCCTTAAGTACATTTTAAATAAATGTTCAGTAATTATTTAAAACAATGTAATTTTTTCAGTTTTAAATCATATTTTAAACTGTATCCACTAATGGCTGACAGGGCGCTCAACGTGTTAATAACCACCTTATTTTTTAGAATAATTAATATTTGTGTTCAAATATACTGATTAGATGGTATCAATACTTTGCATATTGCAATTCTGTGTTTATTTTCAGTAAGAAAATGCAAGAAACAAAAGTCTATGAATGTCAACTAAGATAGTGTAATACACAGTACACTGACAGTACATATAGTAACAACAATTTACCTGATTTGATGCCCTAAACTCCAAAACTGTTTGGTTTGTCAGCAATGCATCAATCAGATCTCTTAGCATACTTCCAGATAAATAATTAGATTCCACATTCAGAGAAATCAGAGCCTTGTTCTGTTTCAAGGCTTCTACTAATACCTAAAAAAAAAAAAAAAAAAAAAGATTAAATATAAATCTCTTTGTATTCCTCAAAATGTAATTATAAGTTATTATGTGTAATCAAGGGTTTGCCTTTTAGGTAACCAATAAACTACAATCCTATTTAAATGATAGAGGGCAAAAATGTTGCCATTGGTAAATATTTATTCATGGGATTGAATGGGTAGTGTGAGGGTTTTACTTGTCTACAGACTGCTTTATCTTCATTTGTGGGCTTTGACATTACCTGAACAAAAACAAGCAAACATACAGCTCAACTCAAAAGTATTTACATAGGCAAAAAATGGCAATTGTAAAAGCAACAAAGTAAACTCAACAATAAAGACTATCTGCATTTTATATTTGTATAAAGTTCAACTACAAAAATTACCAAACCACTACAAATTATAATTTTGAGTCATAACTATAGGCATGTACAATATTACCATTTTATATATAAATATGCAATTAATAAAAAACTAATATTTATTGATACATCCTTTATTAAAAATGACTTTATATACACAATCTTGAAGGAAACAAATTAGTTTTCACATGAATTTTGGTAGTATTCCATATCACACTTTCTCCTTTAGAGGTCTCAAGTCATTTTTGGAGAAATACTAGTTCTTTTTTTAACTTTTCAAATTAACATGCTCCTCATAATGGGATTTAAGTTAGTACTAAGTTCTGGTCAGTCCATAACATTTCATTGTTGTTGCAAACAAGCTTTTGTTGAGCATGAAGTATGTATGGACTGCTGCTTCATCTTGCAGGAAAATCCTTCTTGATTTTTGACTGAGTTTATAGTTTTGAAACGGACTGTAAAATGAAAGTAGTAGCAGATTGCTTTTTGAATAATATACAATCCAGAGGGGCAATTACAACTGTGAAATTTTCTGAATGACTAAATTTACTTGTTAAGACATAAATAAATTAATCAATAAAAAAATTGCTGAAAGCCAAATTTCACGATTCAGTAAAGAAAAAAAAAAGCTCTTCAGAATTCTAAATATAAATAGAAAATTAGTACCTCACACACCAAAAACCTGCGACAAGTACATCCTCAACAGATATATTGCAATTTTTGTCTAAAAGTTAAGTATATATGTTACATATACTTAATAACTTTTAGACAAAAATTGCAATATATCTGTGAGGATGTACTTGTCACAGGTTTTTTGTGTGTGAGGTACTAAAAAATTTTTAGACTAATTTTGACAAAAAGGCAGAAGTATGTATTTAAAATAATGCTTTTAGTAATTTTTAATATATCGCTGACAAAACCCAAGAAATCTGTTTTATGCTATTGCAAAGAGAAAAAGTAGGCCGATAGAAATATCAATGTCAGATCTCCACAGGAAAAATGATAAAATCTTCCATCACCCCATTATCAATGTCTGAAGAAACATAACCATCGTTATATATCATATTTTTAAATACACTTATCAAGAGCTTTTATTTGATATACTAAGTAATATATGGAAATAGTTTATTAAAAAACACAGGTTATCAAACAAAATTTAAATCATTTTTTTAAAATAAATTAAGTTTCTTTGACTTTAGAAATTTATGTTCATTGATATTGTATCATTAATTTAGAACTTTTTAAATTTTGTGTACTTTAAATAGATGGACCAAGAGTGAAATTACAAGTATTATTATTTATACCTGTTGGATTAGGTTAGATAGATAAAACTGTAGTGTAAACACAAAATAAAAGTGTTATACTCTTTAAATTCCATTCAAAGCAAATGTTGCCAAAACAAATAAAGAATTTGTTTAATTAAAAAGTATAGGCATTGCATAAACAAGATTCGATAAACGTTCCGTATGAGAAATAATTTTTTTTTAAAATTTAATTATATGTTTTTCACAAAATCATGATAAAGACTAGCAACTATGCATAAAATTAAGAATTTAAGACACAGATAATAGCTGGCTATAATAAATCTATTATATTAGAAAAGGGCATTTAAAAATTCCATAGAATTTATTAACTTTTTGCATTCAAGCGATGATTATTCAAAATAATGTTCAGGTCTATGAGGAAAATAAATTTTCTTGTAACAATAATTGATGCTTAGCCTCAATGTGTAAGACAAGAAATTCCATCAAGTTGCAATTACATACAAGTTTTACATAAAGAAAAATTAAAGAAATAATCAAGCACAAAATTAAATAACTTTTTTATGCTCTGCTTACCTCAGCTGATACATCATACAAGTCCACATTGGCAAGACTCAGATATTCCAAATGGGTATTTGTCTTCAATCCTTCGAAAAGACGTTTCATTTTCTCCCGAGATATGTTCTACAACAAAACTTACTCTTAAATAAACACATAAAAATATATATTAAAGGGCTTCTCTACAGATATTGACCCTTGAAAAATTACTACACAATCTTATTTGTTGCTTAGCTTGCTTATAAGGTTAGACATAATTAAAATATGCAATAGCATAAAAATATCAGTCTAATAGCATGACAAAAAAAAGTATAACTTATGCTATTTACTTTACATAAACTGGGAACATTTGTATAAAAAATAATAATCACAGTGTTAAAAAACATTATTTAGAAAGAAAACTGCAGTTATAAATTCTTACACAATTTTAATATAAAATTGTTAGATACCATTGTCTTAAAGACAATGGTATTGTCTTTAAAACAACATAAGACTTGTCTTAAAGACAATAGTATCAAGCAATTTTTATAGTTAAGAACTGAAGCATTGAAATTGCATGTAGTTCTAACTATAATAAAAAATAACAACTTAAAGAATTGTATTCATAACAATGCTAATTGCTTTATAATATTGATATGAAAATAAATAAATGCAACTTTTGATGTACAAAAATGTACTACTCACTCTAATGTTGTTCCAATTAATTTTCTTCAATGAAGAATCATTATCTATCACTTGTTGCAAGGTTTTATCAACATCCGTGTCATTATCAGGTTCCAAAGGCAAAACCTTAGGTTTAGTAGCATGGACAATACCTAATAGGAGAAAAAAAGTAATTACTAAATCTGGTATAGAAAAAGTAAACATGATGTTTTTTGCTTAACTTCTGCTCGTTAGAAACTTTACTGAAAAATTTAATAAGAAAAACAAGTTTGTAAAATTTTAACTTCCACTTAGTTTGCTTCTAAAAATATCAAAGCTTCAATGCAATAATTAAAAAAAATTAAGACAATACTTTAATGTTATGCTTACTTTCAAATCTGTCTCCAATCTTTTGACCTTTATTCAAAATAGACGAATGGAACTGATCTTGATTTAGCATACTGTGTAGGCCAAGAATAGCTATAAGTAACACAAAAACATTAAAATATTCAATGCAACATATATACACAATTCAATAAGAGGACTAAAACTAGGGGTGTGGAACATTGCACAACTTTCAATTACACTATAATACTGACGTGGATTTGTGTCATTTACCGTTTGTATATTTTCATCTTTCATTTAAAATAAATGGCCAGTTAGGCGATATTTTTTACGATAATTCTTGAATGAGTCTTTAAAAAAAAAAAACCGCTGAAATGGCGATTTTGGCAATATACTTTTCGATAATTCGAATCGTGATATTCCTTTATTATAAGTGAAACTGAGAGGAGAAGAAAAAATGATTCTTGATGAGGTATGCTCAAGGAAAGAGAACTCTGTGTTGAAGACATTCATTTTTTAACTTTTTACGCCATTAAACCATTTTTACAGGAATTTCGAAGGTGGGGGTGTTTAGAACACCTTAAGAGGCATTACCACAGCAATCATTGAAAAATATGATTTTTTTAATGGCAGCTACCTTATGCGCGATTTTGACGAAAACCTTAATGGTAGGTCCCAGGGCCGCCACTAATCCTCTTACCAAATTTGATTAGGGAGGTTTTCATTACCCTTCAAATATAGACCATATCTACTAATATTTCATTATTATTTACTTTTTTTTTAAATCAGTAGTGCCAATAAAAATAATGGATAGAGTTATTCCTATAAAAAGGCATTTTACTACAAATAAATTGTTTAAAAGGAATTTTGATAGTTGAAAACAAAGTTTCATGGTTAATTTTAATTTGAAATTTGTTGAACATCGTTGTTATTATTATTATTATTATTATTTATTTATTTTTGTTGTTTTCATCTAGAATTTTGAATTTAAATAAATAAAATAAGTAAGTTATCTTTAAAATATAAGTAATAAGAAATAAGTTTTTGCCTTAAATATGAAGAAATTTTTCAGAAATATGAACACAAAGTAATTTACCAAAGAACATTTTATAAGTGAAGATTGTTTTAACTAGAAAATAATTAAAACATATGATTTCTGAATACCTAGAGTTTTTTTTATAAAAGGAATTGAATAAGAGAGAAAAAAAAATAGTATATATTATAAATATTTAAACATGTGATATTATAAAAAAGAAAAACTTTTATTTTTTCCATAAATCAACTACATGTTTATGAAACTAAGAACAATTTTAGAAAGTAACAATACCTTTTATAAAACTTTATCATGCAAGCACTTTGCTACAAGAAATATAAATAGTTTATAGGTTATTCTCAGTCAAACAAGTTTGACTGAAAATCGTGTATGACATTTAGCATATACAGTAAAAACACAAACCAGCTAAATCCACGAGTTCTGCCTCATCTGCGGTACCCAATGCTTGTTCATACTCATCATCCAAATCTAATTCAATTTCTAAATCATCCGATTTAGGTTTTGGCACTTCTTTTGGCTTCCAAATTTTACCTAGATCATGATAGGACAATGTTTTTGGTCAGTAAATCAATTAAAATTTACCAAATTAAGAAATTACATAGAGTCAAGAAGAGAAGTATTACTATGCAAACTTTGCTAAAAGAGCAGTTTATTGTATTTTGAAAGTATGATACATTTAGGCAATATGCATGAACATATATGACCAATTGTCAAGAAGAAAATATTGCAAAGATTCAAGAAAAATTTTAGGAACATAACAAAATTTCTAAAATTACATTGATTTTTTTTAAAACTTATTTAAAGTTGAATACAAAAGAGTTTATGTATTTATAATTCAAATTTTAGCATATTAAGGAAATAAATGAAGTTAAATGCATATCTACATCATTACTTAAAAAATAAGGTGTACTAATTATGGATGATTTTTTATTGAACAAAAGTTTTTTTTTTTTTTTTTTAAACTTTTTAATTAATTTATTGTAAAAGTAGTATTTTGTCACTTTAACTTTCATAAATTCTTCTTATGTACATTTGCACAATTTATATACCCCTGTAAGATTACTTCTCAGGACATAAAACATAATGATCAAAAGAAAATATTATATCTGACCTCTCTTAAGACCAGCTTCATAAGGTTTAGCCTCTGGCCAATCAGCTTGTTCTCTGGCGGTTCGTTCTAAGAACTCCAATAGCTTCTTACGATTAAGAGGACCAGTTGGAGCTTTCTTGGTCTGGTCCTTACACCGTTGTGAGGGTGGTAACAAAGAATCCTAAAACACAATAAATGGTTAAAAACAAGGAAGTCATTAGAACATATAAAAAAATATTTATAATACTATTTTGTTGGTTTAGTTTTCAAGGTGAAAAAACAAAGCTATTTTGGCTAGGTTGGGTCAAACATTAGTTTACATGGTTCCCATTGATATCATAGAATGAAAAGCAATAACTTTTTAAGGACATTTAAGGAAATAATATTTTTTAAAGAACTTTAGAAATTTGTCTTCAAGCATAATGTCTTTAATGTGAGATTTTACAATTACTTTTGAGATAGAGCTAATATTAAAATCCTTCGTGCATAATTTGCATTTGGTCTTATGAACAGACTTTGATAATGTTGCAATCTATCTTTCATATGTATGTACTGAGCTTTAGCCATAGCAAGTTAAATGTGCACTTTCAGGTCGTCACAATATTTGTAAGTCAAAGTTTAATTTTTATAAATATTGCAGTCAGGCAGACATCAGTAAAAATTAAGAACTTTTAAGAACATTTAAATATTTTCAAGTACCTACTTTTAGGCCTGAAAAACAAGTTAAATTATAGTAAAGGGGTCCAGTACCGAAATTTTGTCAAAAATTCCAAATTTTTTTTCTGATTTTAAAAAATAGTTCATACATTCCTGAAGAGAATGGTGTTTTTATCTTATTCCTCCCGTGATTAGAATGCCACAAAATTACCTGTGATTTATACATCACTAATGGGCGTATTGCCTTGAAGTGTCTGCTTAAAGTGCATTTTTCGAACACTAGTGTTTTTCACGGATGTTTCATATTCAAATCGATATATCTCCAGAACCATTAACAATTGATTATTCAAATTTATAGAGCATTTAATTTAAATGGTTTTAAATATTTAATCTTCACAGAATTTTATTTTTTTAATTCTGTTTTAAAATACAACATTTAGCGTAAATGATAACAAAAAAGAAAAGCAAAAATTTCATTATTTTAACTTTGAGAATTTTAAAAAAAATTTCTAATTCACCAATCAAAATTCTGTGACGACAAAATTTTCTTTATATAATTATGTATTACAGAAAGCTTTCACTTTGAAAAAAATGTTTTTCTTGACTTATATCAAAATATGCAAACAGCAATTATTATGGATTTTTCTTGGTTTTTAATTTTTTTAAAAATAACTAAACACAATATTTAAAAAAACATTATCTCAAAGATATATAAACAGTATGTCATACATAAGAAAAAATTTTGACATAAAAATGCACATAAATAAAGTTTTTTTTTTCGGTACCGGACACCCTTAAGCACTTTTAATGACCATAGAAGCCCTGGTTAAGTTACTAAATTGAATTAAATTGTAATGAAGAATATTTCACAGTTATAAAAAAAAAAAAATTCTCTTAAATTTGGTTGGTACCATATCATTAAGAAATTTAAACAATTGAATGAATTACATTGTAAATGAAGTCTGACATGATAGAGTCTTCAAAGAATACAAGTTAAATTTCATGTTAAAGTAAGAAATCAGTAAAACCCATCCAATTTCATTTTTTTTTAAATATCCAAATTAAACATTTTAGCAAATAAGGAAAAATTAATAATTTCTCTTACATCTGGATCCACTTCATTACTCAGCTGTTCAAGCTCTTCCGGTGATAGCGTGGCAAGTAAATCATCGATGTCATTATCATCCAGTTCTTTGACATCTTTCCCAAGCAACTTTGTGGCAAGGAGAGACATGTTGATCCAGGTCCTAAATTAGAAATATATATCATTAACAAATATATTCTGTTTAATGGTATAACTTTGATTTCATTTTGAAATTATGAAGTATAACTTAAACAATTTCTGTGCTCTTTAGAAAAGCCTCAGTATTTTTAATACGAAATAACTTTTCCAAAGAAATGTAAAAAAATTAAATCGGTAAAAACAAAGTTTACTAGACTAGATGAATTATTATACAAACAGAATAAATGGTATAAATATGGACATAAAAAAATCTACATTTAAGTTTTTGCTATTGAAAAACTTTTTGTTACAGGGTTAACTTGATGTAAAGTAACTAAATTATATATTTGCTTATTTTGAGTAAGGATAAATAATTTTTTTTAGAATCTGGAAAATGTAGGGCCTGTGAGCAAATGAGGGTTAGTAGAAAGTGTTTACTTTCCCAAGGGTTTCTTTGAAAGAGTGACCATATATACAGATCATAAAGAAACAAAGGTGGATTTAAATACCATACCACAGGGGGGGGGGGGGGATTACACATTTGGTTCTTAGGTGAATTTTTTTTAAAGTTTCAAATGTCATTCAGTATATTTTGATATGGCAACATATCAGACATCAAAATGATAATCAATCTCCTGTCTGCCACGTCCAAAAGCATGTCAAGAGTTGTATTTTTTGAGTTAGGACATTTTAAGTGGCTCAGATCTATGATCTATTTCCGGAAGATGATATTCTTGAGGTATATCCAGAAATTAAAAGTCTGGCAAGGTGCAAGCATGGCTTTGATAACAACACAGCAGGAGTCCATTCAGACCAAGTTGGGGAACTAAATATTCAAGCCTTGATGCACAGATAATGAGAAAAGGGGAGGGAGAGAGATAAAAATTATTTGTTACAAGAATACATTTTCTTGCAGGAATCCCATAGATATGTTAAGCAGTTACGATTTCAAATAAGGGCATTCTGTTTCAATGACCCTGCATATTTATTACAAACTCATGACCTAAATTTAATGGTTTACTATACGAACTAGTAAAGACATTAAAAAGGAAATATAGTTCAATAACGAGAACATCTGGCAGATTCAAAGTTTCAACAAAGTACAGGGTTCCCACTCAAATCACAGAATGAAAATCAATAACTTTTAAATACCTAAATAATGTTTTTAAGGACCTTTAAAATTTGCTCTCAAGCATCATGTCTATAAAGTATAAATTTTTAATCAAGTATATTCTACCAAAAAAGTTACAATTTGGAGCATGTGTGATACAAATGTCAGAGAATTCCGATATGGTGCGGATAAGTGGCGGTCATGCAGGGATAGCAAGTTCGAGTTGTATTTATATGAATTTAGTAATTGGACAAACAACATCCACAATAATTAAGGACTTTAAAGGGCCTCAAAGCATTTTCAATGACTTTTAAGCACCTCTAAGCATTTTCAAGTACTTTCAAGGCCTTGAAAAAAGTTCAAAATTATTAAACACTTTTAATGATTGTAGGAACCCTGGTAATATCCTGAGTCTACTAAATGTATTTTTAGGCTGAAACTGTCACATAAATCTCATTCTAAAATTATCTTTAATATAACTCATACATATGTGAGAAACTTTTAATGATGCAGCGAACAATAAAGACACCAAAACTAATTATTAGTATGTAAGGCATGAGGAGTTTAAAATAAATTTTGTTAATTAAAATATATAAACTCTTATTATTAAACAATAAATCAGAAAATAAGTATAACATAAAAAAAGTAACAAAGTTATTAGGTAAAATGAGTGTATACATACAAAGATTATTATCTCAAATATTAAATACGATTACTTTTCTACAGTACATAATATGGATAAACATTGTTGCAAATTATTATTCAGGTTATATTTTACAAATGGTTATATTATAGATCAGGTTATATTATACCTGGAGATGACATAGCAACACTAATGAGAAAGTATATTAAACCATAACGAAACAAATTCATTCCTCTTGAATATGGGATATTGTGTCTAACAAAAGTTTGGAAAGCAAAATGAAACTAAATAATTTAATGGAGTATATTGAGTATTAAAGTAAATCACTATCTCAATTATATAAAGCAAATAAGTTCAGATGAATGGTATATTTAGACAAAAATGAAACAGTGCAATCCCAGTAATTCCATTAATATTTTCAAGTTTTTAAGACCTTAAAAAAATTAAAGTTAACTTATTATCAGTACTTTTAAAACACCCATTACCAAACTATAAACATTTCATTTGATATTCAGTAACACATAAAAATGAAACATTACAAGATACATCATACCACATAATAAGAAAATTTAGAAAATACAAAACGGATATTTTGAATAAAAGCTTACAGCAAATTCGTATCGGCTGGCTAGATTAGAATGCAAGCTTGCACACAGAATGAAAACTAAATAATTTAATGGACTGTATTGAATACTAAAGTAAATCGCTATTTCAATTATATAAATCAAATACAGATTATCTTGAAGTTTAAAAAAAGAAGAACTTTCAAACTCAAAGCAGAATGAGAACTCAATAAGAAAAAGTTTAATATTTACATCGGAAGTATAGTTATTTATAACAAAGTATAACCTACTTAAAAAATATTACGCCTCAGCGGCTTATTTAAGAATATCGATAAGCGAATCCGTAATCGTAAACTCGAGGAATAATGCTAAACTCGAAGTTGTTCTTGGACTTATTTAGATTAAACTAAATCAATGAGGACTCATTTCTTCAAACATACAAAGAAATGCCCATATATAAACTTGTTTTGAAGTATGACCGACTTAAGAACTATTAATCAAAATGTCTAAGTTAAAGAAAATTATTTGGTAATTCATGCAAACAATAACATAAAAAAAAAGTATGCAAGTTTTTCAACCCCATACCTCGCCTAAGATTCGAAATTTTCAAGTAAGATTAAAATAGAACAGACAAAAATAAATATTTGTGTGAATGCAAAACTTGCAAGTTTCTCGGGAGGGGTTTTTAAGTGGGTATAGTTGAGTTGTTTTGTACTGATAAGTTTATGGTACATTTACTAACATTATTAAGAGCTTCATAAAAAGAACTCAAATTGTAAAGGAGTAATTTAGGAATAAAAAAATTCATCCATTTTTTTTTTATTAAATATGTAGAAGGTACCCTTTGAAGTATAGTTACCTTTTATTTTATTTTTTGTCAAACGCAAAGCACCTAATTATTTTTTCAGAAGCAATTATTTTGAGGTCCCAACTATTATTTTCATCAATAAATCCAATCACTCTTTATATCTAGTAAGACTTTAAGTAGAAATTTTTGTTTAGTCAGTCACAAACACACACTTTTTTTTTCATATGACAGTTGACTGTTACGTACCCGTATATTCGCTACCCAGAATATAACTTCATAGTACTTCTACTTTAATTCCCTTCATGTCAGATAGTTTTCGTGTCTGCTCTCTGTAATCAGCCACGTCTCAATTAGTTGATTGTAAATTATAATCAAATATGGTTTGTAAATTTTTTCTATCCATAATGTCATTGCTTTAAATACTAGAATTTCTTTTTTCTATCATTATTGAATTTTTTCGTGTTTTTTTGTTCAAATTTAAAAGTCGTGCAATTCCACGTACATATTTTAAGCACAATCAGAAGTTTTGCTGTATCTGTAATTTTGTCATAATAATAATAATAAAAAAAAAAAGAATCGTGCATTTTAATTAGATCGTGCATTATTGATGTTCATTGTTTGAATGTAATTTTGTTAGAATTATTTTTCAGTTAATGAAAGCTGTTGGGCGTTCAAATTTGAAAACTGCCAAATCATTTCTTATACATCTGTTTTAAATTTTATTATTGAATTTTATAGCCTGCTTCTTCGAGTGCAACCTCAGTGGGTGCTGGTTCCAGATCACCTAAATCCATGGCTCCTAGAGCTGGATCTGGCTCTACAGTGAAACAGAGGTACTTAGTTTTTTATTTTACACCTACTTTTTTAATTCTAAATGACTTTTTTCTTTGTCTTCTGTATAGCTGGTCCCAATTTTGTAAAATAGAGTTCAGCTATTTTATTTTAGTTTGAAATTAAGAACCAAAAAGTTGCCAGTACCCTATAATGCATATTTGTACCTAATAGGAAGAAAGTACCTTTGAGTTTACACTACTTTCATATGGCAAAAAGTATGCTTTTCCTCATGTCTAAACAAAATATTTTCCCTCTTAACTCCCTTTTCCTCACAGATTTCTTCATAAGCTCCTAATATTTGAAATGTTATTATTATATAGTATGAGAAAATTCATTGTATCTTTAAAATTATTGAATCGTCTTTCCTGTATACTTTTTTTGGTGAATTTTTATGTATTCCTTCCGCAAGCTTTTTTGAGGAAACTTTTGGATTTCATCCTTTTTGCTCTCTGATCACTCTCATCCCTAATAAATGCATGTTTTGTTTTCATAATTAGAATAAAACTAAACAGTGGATTTTGGGCACTTAATTTATGCGCAAGTTGACTGATTTAACTTATCGGAGTGAAAAACAAACGTATTGATCACGTGATCGCTACTGCTCTAAATCTCAGTTTTACCCAATAAATTAATGACGTTTTATACTTTGTAATAGTTTTCATACTTGGTGACATTGAAAAATTTAAGGGCAATAAACTTGAGGACAACTACGATTATTTCAGTAGTTGGCCTTAGGACAACAATAAAAAGTCACAAAATTCGGCACATGACTAAAAAACCTAATATCTTATTCTTTTCAATTTCTTCCTTTTACATATCCCTAGCTTTACTTTCTCGTTGCAAGTATTGCTAAATTTAAAATAGCAAATTAAATTTTAAATTGATTAATGGTTTCTTTTAATAATTTTGTATTAATATTATGGCAACCACAAGAAGTTGAAGATTATTTCCTTAACAATGCCAACTCCTATAGTATAACTGCCATAATTTGCTATTTAAATATGGTATATGATTTTCTTGTTGATTCTTTACTTATTTATTTATTTTTTTAACTATTTTCCTTTTTTCTATTATTGTATAACAATTAAGTAATTTTCTCTTTAGGAAAACTGGTGGTACAAGTGCCAGTAACAGAACGAGAACTACTGGAGCTAACAGTGGTGGAATGTGGAGGTTTTATACTGATGATTCCCCTGGAATTAAAGTGTAAGAATTTTTATTTTGCAATATAGCAAACCTTTTCAAGAACAAAAACTTCCAACTTGTAGGAATATCAAATGTTAAAATATAATCAAAATTTATAGAATTATTTTATAGTGGCTAACATAATTTGTTTAAGTTATTTTAGCAATTTCTTTGACTCGAAATATAAAACAATAAAGTTTTGGCCATATATGAGCTTTATAATATTTGTATCTATTTATTTTTTATTATGTTGTAAACTTGTTGGTTTTTAAATAATTTTTTTTTTAATTGAACTGAGACTATATATTGTAATGTAATATTTGTGACTGGGAAATAAGTTAACATTTAATTTAGTTAATATTTTTGATGTACATTTGAAGAAAAAAAAACTATTCATAGTACTCTAAAGCCTGGTAAATAAAAACAGTTTTGCAGAAAGTTATAAAAAAAATATATACTTTTTGCTAATTTCTTTTAATGAGTGATTTAGTTTCATTTTTGAAACCTCAAAAGGATGTTTAAAAAGAATATTAGCCTAACGTAAAACCGCAAAACAAAACAAATAGGTGGCTGCTTCTATTTGTACTAACTGAGTGATGGTGCAATTTGGTTTTTATGCTGCCTTAGAATCAGAAAAAAATTAGGCCTGATTTTAAAAAAAATAAAAGGAAGTGTATAAAAAGCCCCTTCGCATCTTTTCATCAAAAAATTTTCATGAGCGCCTAAAGAACAGAACTTCTCTGGTAGTAACCATGTATTTAAAAGTATAAGAAAAATATACCTAATATAGCTCTGAAGTGCAAAAGTACTTCTTTTCACCCAGTTTAACAGTATTTGCAAGCTTAAGCATTACACAACAAGTATTTTAGTTTTGTGTGATCTTTGTGAATAGCAATATTAATTTGTATACATTCATCTGATTTTTTTTTTAGGTATTAATGGTTGATATCTGTGGGGAGGTGTAAACTTTATTATAATGTTGCAAAACTAAATTATCCTACGTAATAACTGCTTCTGCTAATGAATAGTATTTTTATTGAATTAAGGGTAAAATTTCAGCTGGTTTTCGATGATTGCTTTCTTGCTTCTGTAAATTTTGAGGCAATTCATTACTTGTTGGGTAAATTTTCACTCTTCAATTTTTTTGGAAAATTTCTTTTTTTCCTACCAGTATTCTAAATTTTGAGCCAGATTTTCTTTTTTTTGCTTTGATTTTGTTAGGCATGTATTGAAATTGAAATATAAGTTTGCTCGCAGCGCTGATGTGTTTGTGCGGAGATCACTAATTTCCAATAAAAATTTGTTTAATGGTACATTTGAATTATTTTCTTAAATGCAGAGATTTGAATTTAAATATAGTTAATAAATGTATGTGTTGTAGATACGATCATATGTCATGTATCTCGATCACTTATATCTTGGTGCTGAAGCACTTTCCTTATAAACTCATTTCAAATCTCCATTTTTTGCAGCAATATCTTTAAAGAATAGTTCAAATAATTAAAATATACTTTTAAATAATACTGGATCATATTTAATAATGCTTGATTCTGATTGAATTATACTTTTGCTGGAAAGCATTTTTTATGTCAAATTCGAGTACTTTTACAAGCAGCAGAATAAGCAGATTTTATAGTTTTATGCACTTTTTAATTTAAACAACTATATTTTTAGTTTATATGAATGGCATTTTCCTGATCTTTTTTATAACTGAAATTTGGAGAATACTACAGTAGTACTATGTTTTGAGAACAATATGCGGCACATGTTAATTTCTTCCCTAATATTTGAAATGTAATTATTATAAAGTATCAGAAGAAATTTCACTGTATCTTTAAAATTGATGAAACATCCTTCTTGAATTTTTGTGTGTTATTCCTTCGCGAGCTTTTTTGACAAACTTTTGGGTATCGTCTCTTCCGCTTGCTTTTTTAACGAATTCTTTGATTTCCTCCTTTTTGCTCTGATTAAATCTCTTCCCTGCTTTTGTAAAATGAGGGAAACATTAACAAAAAAGTGTCTTTTGCATTTCCATTTTGAAACGTGCTTGTAATTTTGATGGATGTATCTGTATGGATGAATAGACATTTATAAAATCCCTTTATTTTGCATAAAATTATATATTTGTTTTATTTGTATCTTAATTTAGTTTACTGTGTGATTACATATTTTTTTTCTGTTTCAGGGGTCCAGTACCAGTTTTGGTAATGAGTCTACTCTTCATTGCATCTGTTTTCATGTTGCACATATGGGGAAAATACACAAGAGGCTAAATACAATAAATTCCAAGAAAAAAAGCTACATCTTGTTCATTCCATTCACAATATTTTACAAAACTTTTTTGATTGCTCTACTGTAAGCATGCAATAAAAAAAAGAGAAGTTTTACAAAGAAGGATTTTACTTTTTTGATTTCTGCAATTTTTTTTTTACAATGTGACCTGTCTAAATTGTAACATAACTTGGTTATTTACTTTTGTATTAAATTACAGAGCTTGCTCACAGTTATTAGTAGCAAATAGTAATCCTATTTATGGTTTTCATTTATATTTATGCAATTTAAACTAACCTTTATTCTAACTACCTTTGCATATTCAATAGAGAAAATTATTGTACAGTGAACTCTTTTTATAATGATCTGATGATGTAGCAACTCATTTGTAAAGACCAGCAAATAAAATCTCAATAATTTAATCTTGGAAACTAAGTTATGTTTTAATAATGTTGACTGGCTAGTTATTTTTCTATATTCCTCGGAAAACAAGTACGATTTTTAAAAGTGTTAGTTTGATTGATGACAAATGAAAACCAATTTCTTTTGCTCATGTTTTATTTGAGCATGGCCCTCCTGTAGCTCTTGGCACAGCATAGCCAACATTGGATCTTGTGCCATAAAAAAAAATTAGAAATTGTATCTACAAATGAGGCAAATCATCAAATTAGTATATTTTCAATGGTTCTGATACCAAGTTATACCTTACCTTTTTTTAAAAATTCTTGTTTTTCTAAAATCGATAAACCAATGAAAAATTTTGGTTTATATACCCTTGTATAAATCTGTCTTGTGATTGTAGTGAATTATTCATCCCAAAAACTTATAAATAATTTGTGCAAAAATGTTCATATAGTCCAGCGATCACCACTCACATTTAGAGATGGGCCGTTTGACTTATTTTGGAGTTTTTTGCGGGCCGAAAACACCAAAATATGTATCTATAATTATTATCGATTTAACAATATATAGCATTTCTGAAAACTGGAAACAAATATTTTTTTTCTTTTAGTAAAATTATAATGGATATTTGATTCTCTTTTTTTTTTCTTCAAATAATTAAAAAAAAAAAAAAAAAAAGTTTTCATTATTAGTAAATCAAAGTCTAAAAAAGAAATAAATATTTTGTTTCCACGTGACAATGAGACTTGACCTAACTTTTAATTAAAGGTTTTGAACTGTACTTCCAGATTACTCCGTTTTAGTCGATATCATTTGTGAGGCGATAGTGATCAATTGTGAGATCGTTTAGTTTTATTTTATGATAGTCGATATCTTTCGAAGTATTTGTTGTAGTCAATTTTAAAAAAATTCCAAATAAAGTTCAGATAAGTTATTCCGGATTTAAGTTTTTACTTGATGAAAAATACTTTGCTGAAAGATTCTTTATATAGTTTCTTTGGGCACATAGTGATGAACTTTGTTCCACATAGTTAACACATATTATTTCGGATAAATTACAATTGCGTAAAAAAAAAATGTCCATACCGTGAATATTGATTTTTTTTAAAAATATTGTGGTGCCAGTGGACTGCAGAAAAATCTGTCGCTGGCCATGTAGTGGCTAACGCTGATAGTCAAATACAAACTTTGCAAAAAATATTGATTCATACTATGTGCATTAATTGTATTTAAATTATAAATTTATTTATGCAGTGTTTACTTTTGAATTTTCATCTACTCTATGGAAGTTTTTATAAAGGCTGAGGTTAAGAAAACGAAACATTTTAAATCTGATAAGTCTTGTCTAATCTTTGTGTTCCTGCACAAGCAATTGAATTCAACCAGAAGGCCATTTCCTGTTTATATTGTCATAATTACAAATACCAATTTGAAGGCCTCGACTAGATTGGCAACACAAAATTCAAGTGAAAGTTTGAAAAAAGGATTCCAAAGCAATTATGAAAATGTTGCGTCTTGGTTTCAGCTTGGTTGTTCATGGCTATTTGACTGTTTTAATAAAAAAAGTTAAATTGGGCAGGATTTTTATTAAACATCCACAACATTTGTAGGTTGGTTGTTTTCAGATTATCTGGCGCCGTCAGCAACACGAGGGCTAAAAATGCGCCGAAACATTCGTCATTAGACAAGCCAACATACATTTACAAACATCCATGCCTAACACGGGACTCGAAACCGCAACCTCGCGGTCTAGAGGCAAGCACGCTAACCACCATACCGTTTGGTCGGCACAACATTTGCAGGAAAATATTAAGTATCTAAAAAGGAAAAAAAATTAAATTCTGATTTTCTCCGGTTAAAGTTAGCATTTTTATATGTAACTGTGCAATACTCCCAAGTTCGTCAATTACACCTTGGATTCGGGTAGGTTACACATTCAGCTTGTGATATACTTATAAAATAGAATTTCTAGGTCAAATCTTTTTAAGGTATTACTTTCTCCTGTAATGGAGATAAGTGGAATAATCCTTTCAGTAGTAATCACAATCCTACTTATTTACGAAGTAAATGGGCAGCAGAGAAGCAGACTTTTTTTAGGGGGTTGATAGTAATAAAGATATAATATAAATCTTTTTCTACAATCATCTTATTCTAATTGGACTATGTATAATATCTAACCCTATGTTTTAACTGCTAAAATGCTTTAAATTTTTTTTATTGAGTTACGATGGTATAGCTTAATAGGAAATTAACTTTTAAAACATTACAATAAAACAAACATCTCCAAATTTAAACTTTATTTTTTATTTTTGCCTTTCACCTTGCAAAATGAAACGCAACGTACAATGCACCATATATGATAATATTTAATTTTAAACAGACGCCATAATTCACCCGGAGAAAGCATTGAAATGTCAACTTCACAAAATTCCTTCTGCACCGAAATGATTTGATATCCCCTCTTTTTTTATTAGTTTTTTTTTTTTTTACTTCAACCTGTTCCAGAAAGGTGGTTCTCTCTCATATGTACGCGGAGACAGGTGTTAGTTCACAAAGTTTTTCCTTTCCACTCCTAGCCAACTAACAGACGCCATAACTTATTCTCAATTCAAAACAAACTAAAAACCAAACAATCTTAGGTCTGTAAAAGCGACATATAGCGCCCATTTAAGATTACGGAGCGTTCTTGGTAATGAAACTCGTATTACAACCAAGTTAGATGCATGGATGGTCAGATGGATTCTACTTAATCTCGGGCGGCCGCTAGGTGTCGCTTTTACAGACCTAAGATTGTTTGGTTTTAAGTATAGTTTTGAATTGCGAATAAGTTATGGCGTCTGTTCAAAATTAAGTATTTTCATATATGGTATATTGTTGTGTTTCGTGTTGCAAGGAGGTGAAAGGCAAACTTAAAGGTCTCTCATTTCATGAAGTTTCTTCAAATGAAAAGTAAAAAATATGAGTGGTTACAGGCAATTTCAAGGAAGGGACTTCACACCAACAGAAACTTTTTGTTTGACGCAGGTGTGAGGAAAACATTTTCGTTCCGACAATTATGTTCAGACTTCAAAAACAAAAAGATTAAAGCATAACTTGAAAAGATTAAAGTCTCTAGGCCTGAGTACAATATAATTTTGATTAAATTTGTGTGCAAAGTATTTATTTAAGCTGTATTTGAAAACACTGCTAAAAAGCATAGCGATGTGTTTGAAATTATTAAACAATCAAGCATGTTAATCGAAAAATTTTAAACTTCAGTTAATTTTGTATTTATATAATTTTTGGTAACAGTTTTTTTATTTTTTTATTTTTATTGTGAATAGTTTTTAGTTGCTTCACAGCTGTGCCAGTTTTTCTATGAATAGTTATTATGAATAGTTTCAAGCTTAATTTTTTAATCTTAGAGAAATAGATATATATATTTATGATTTTTTTGGCATTAGAAGGTTATATTTGAAAAAATCAATTATTAAATAATTTCTGAAAACAACTATTAAATTGATATCGCATTAATAAATTTTGAATTTGTAAACATTATTCAATCTATTTTTATTTATTTTTTTAAATAATTAAGAAATGACCAAAATGTTTTGAAATTTGCTATGTAATTCTAAATTTCTTGGCAGTGGAAAGATGGGTATTAAAATAATTTTTTTCAGTGTTTTTTACCTTATGTATACCTTATGTTATGTATGAAGTTTCTTAAGAATTTGAGCAAAATTCGCATTTTAAAGTTTTAATAAATTTTACTTAATAATGTTTCAAATATTTGAAAACCAAACTGCAATAACTGTTTTCCAGTATAAATTTGTAAATTTTATAGTGAGATGCTTTTGTATTTTTTTACATGTTTGAATGTATTGTATACGTTAAGATTATGGATTCTAAATAAAAATGTTTTTCCATTTGACTTATTATTCAATTATTTGCATAATTTTAATTTATTCTTTTAAGACAATTCTTTGTTATGAATATAGATAGTTTAATAAAATTAAACAAATAAAATAGCTAAGCATTTATTATTTATAAAGGTTACTAAAAATTTTTTTATAAATTAGTCACATTTGGTTACTTTAACCAAAAAATAAATGCATAAAACATTGACAGAATGGTTATAAAAAGTTAAGTTGTGTTACAAATCGTAAAAAATAGTTCTAGATATGTTTTTAAATTCAAGATTGATGAATGCCTAGAAAAGTATTAGTTGACAAATTATGCTAGCAAAACACAAATAAAACTGTAAAATTTATTATTTTAACACACATCCAATAGAAACGCTAAAAAACTTTTTTTTTTATAAATTTTTTAAACGAAATAGTTAAGAAATGCTTTGGAGAGCATGTATTTTCTAGGTCTGCAAACGCGTCATCTATCCGATTCCGCGAAAAACAGTGATATGAACCGCTTCTAAGCACGGTTTTTAGCTTACCGATCGTGGATGCTTTGCCTTTACGCACAATTCAGGAGAGACAAAAGCCCTTCAAAATCAACCCAAAATGGTGATCTCCAAGCGATCTACAGTAGAACCACCTATAGAGTCTCTCTCTAAGCGTTGACTGGAACCAGCTCCTGAAATTACGATCCGACTGAGTCGTTGCTATGGCAATCGCTGCTACCTTGCACTTATCCCTCTACGTTTTGAATACGGCGTTATCGCATGGCTCAGCCCGAGAGGAATTTTACAATTTCGACTGTGCTTAGAAATGATAGGCTACGTGAATCGGCGAGGGCGGGAGACAGATACTCTTTGCCGGCTGCACTAACGTTTCGACCATGTGCTGCCATTGTTGTAAGTAAACAGAAGAGTAACTGTCGTAGATGGGTGATGCTCAAGGGTAGAGGACTCTGTGTTAGAATTTTTTTTTTCAACTTTCTTCATCTTAATCTCATTTTGACAAATGCTGAAAAACATAAATTACAATAGCAGTTGTTATTACAATTGTAGCTACCTCATGCGCACACGCCATTTTGACGGGAACCTTAATGACAGGTCCAATGGCCACAATTAACCTGTACACAAAATTTGAATGTTGTAACTCAATCTGTTCGGGATTACTGACGACGGCTTCAAGCATTTTTTCTGTAACACTTTTTTAAACTCGAGATTTTGAAAACATAAAGAAAAAAAAAAAAAATTTTTTTTTGACCGAATGCATACTTTAATTGAAAGTAAAAAGATAAAGAAGACAAATTATTTAAAAATCTAGAAATCCAACTTAGTGAAATAAATATTAAAATATGTTCAATGAAGCAATTGATATTGCCATAAATACCAAATTATTAATTTGTTTCAAAAAAAAAAAAAATCAACATAAAATTTGTGTGATGAAAATTAATTTTTTAAATTTAACCAACCATACAATTTTATTTCAAACCTTTTTAATATTAGTGAATAGCAAATTTTAATATTTATTAAATTTGATTGTCTTAAGGAATTCACAGAGTACATGTGACGTCATGTGTGAAGCTCAGTTAGTTCCTCTAGGAGTCATAAGGGGCGCAGCAATCGTGTCACAAAATGCTGATCTGTCACCTTTGAAAGCGTTACTTATATATTCTGTGAATGAATTGTTATTCTTGTGATGTGTATTTATATTAAAATAAAGTTTTAAATTGGTATTATTTTGAACTCCCTTGCCAAAGTGTTTGTTCTAGTTATCAGAACTAGACATTGAGGAACTTTCAACAATGTCTTCAAAAGGACACCACCGTATGGTGAAAGTCAAAGAAACTATATATTAAAAATCATCGCCAGAAGCTTCACGAGAAGCTAAGGCGTTAGGGAAGGTAACATCTATGTGATTAATGTATTATCTTTGTTAACATAAATATAATATTTACAACTTAAAAATTAAGTGGTGAGTTTTATATTAAGTAAAGTATTTTGGGTTTTACCGAAAAAGTGTAGAATTGAATACCCCTTGATAATATTGAGATTTTCTTTTTCAAGAACAATTATTTCCTCAATTACGAATATTCAAAACAATATCGAAAACGTGCAAAAAATTTCTCACATTGCGTGTTCGGGTAAGCGGCAATCTAAGTGGAAGAACTTCTGTTTCTCGCAACAAAAGTAACACAGCATAGAACTAATTAAAAAAAAAAAGACTTTCAAACCATCCAAAAAGAAAGCAGGAAATCAACCTATATATCTTTCACTTAAAAAATAACAACACATTGTCAGAAATAATTACAGATCTTGGTAAAGGTGTAGAATCTTCCAAACTCACCTACACTTGTGACTTGAACCTCTTACATATTTTGTTGCTTTGTATAATTCTACTTTCCACCTGTGAATTCTTGTTTACGTTTGATTTAAAATTGCATTGGTCATGCTAAGCAAATAATTTGACGTCGAAGGTAAATTCCTATTCTACAGTGTGAGCGGATTGCTGAAACCCACCAAGTCAAAATTCCAATTGTTATTAAATTAATATGCTTTTTTTTTGTTTTTTTTAATTAATTACATTAGTCATATGACGGTACCATAGATATAACACTTGCCCTAAATTTCTCGCATAGCAACGACAAAGTAAAAAGTATTACCATGACTATTGCTTTCATAGACATAGTTAAACTTTTAAAAATATTTTCATCCGTATTTTTATGCGGACTAAAACATTAAATTGAAAGAAAGCAGACTTATCTGATTTGCATACTTTATTGCTAACTTTAAAATGAAGGGTGTAGAACATCGCACAACTTTCAATTACACTATAATACTAGTAATTGCATTTAAATTGGATTTGGATTGGTGTTGTATACTATTTTCATATTTTCCTTTTTAAAAAAAATAAAAATATTCGGTGCTCTATTTTCGGCGATGATTCTCACTCTCTCACTGTGGGGAAAAAAAACGTTAAATAGGCGAATTTGGCGATATACTTTTATATAGTCAACGTTATAATTTCTTGCAAGTGGAACAGAGGCGAAAATGTTGTTGTTGGGTGATGCTCAAGGGGAGAGAACTCTGTTAAAGATATTCATTTTTCAATTTTTTACGCTGTTATCATATTTGTACAGGAATTTTGGAGGTGTGGATATTTAGAACACCTAAAAGGAATTACCAGATTGATTTTGATCAAAATCATTACAGCAGTTTTTTTAGTAATTGCAAAAAAAAAAACATTTTTTTTTCAATGGCAGAGCTACGTTATGCGCTTGCGTAATTTAGACGAAAACCTGTATGACAGGTCACATGGCCACCACTAACATATATGTATACCAAATTTGAATCACTTTTAGTTAATCTTTTCGGGTTTGGTTTGTGCGCCCAACGACCTATACATGAGCACAATAACGGCTAATCAGGCCGGGACCAACGGCTTAGTGTAGATTGCGAACCACAACGAACATCCATGCCTTACCCGAGAATCGAACCCGGCACCTTTGTCATGTGAAACCAAACCGCTAACCCTACAGCCATCAGTTGGGTTAATCTTGTGCGCACCAGACACAGACAGAAGTTTTTTGAACAGCATTAATTTTTTTTAACTCGGTACGTAGCAAATCGAGGAGAAATATTATTTTTTTCCCCTAATGCAATACTTTCCTTACAGAATGTTAAAATATGGGCATTTAAAAATAATGTTACAAACAAATGCAATGTCGAAAATCGCCACGTAAACCAAAAGATACACTGACAATCGATCCTGCTGTGTTAATTGAAGTTGATACACTATGAACCCTTTTCCCACCAAAGTAGTTGTTTGTCAGTTAGTGAACAGGTGCGGAATGGCTTTTTTTTATGTTGATATTGTTAGAAGTCTTCACTTCTTTTTAATATTTTGTTAATGTAAATTCTTCTAACTCTTCCAGATATTCCTAAAATATTCCTCTCTTGAGGGCAAAATAGCGGCAAGTTGCTGTCTCTCTTTATTTTGGAAGGTTCCTGCTCTGTGGACTTTGAGAATAGACCCTCCTGGCTTTCTTCTATGCCTACGCAATGCGACAGTTGAGTGCAATCCACTGAATCTCAGAGATTGCGAAGCAAATCCAGGGATGGCGTTAACAATCTACAAATGTAACGAACTCGAAGGTTTGCGAGCAGGCGACTTGGAGATTGTAAAGTAACAGCCTTGAATTGTGAAGCAAACTAAAGGGATTGTGTGTAATCCATGAGTATTAGTGAGCGTTGGGCTTAGCCACCTATCAGTTAAAAATAAAGCTTTTAAAAATAACTATTTGATCCATGAGTTAGTTTATTATTCATAATCTTTTCTTCTACTTTCTAATTATGAAAGTATTTTTCTGTCCGAAAGAATTATAGAAACTGTTTACTTGCTGCACGTTGCGAAGACACGCCAATGTGTATAAATCTTAGCTTTCTATGCTTCACTCGCTAAAAGTTTCATACTACGCTAACACTAACGTTCTACTCAAATAATGTTCCCCATCAATACAACCACCTCTGAGATACCTTTTAAAACTTTTCCCCCGTTCATACAACAACAAAAATTAACTTTGGCTTGCTAGGTGCATTATCCCCCACTCCTTGATACACAACATTTTCCGAAATGTTTTCAGATTGTTAATTTTGAGTTTATAAATGTTCATTAAAATTTAAGTTCTTCTCTTTAAAATGATGTCTCATTTATAATTATATCTAATTTTGAAGTATTTTTAATAATTTTGTGAAATTAATAAAATGTAGGTATTTAATGCATGTTTTTTAACTTCAAAGCTGAATTTCTCAGAATTTCGTTTATTTTATGTTAAGGAGTAGGAGGAGGAGAAGGGGGGGGGGGGGTACATAGCTTACAATCTAATTGACATATATGCTAGAAATTTTTTATACATCTTTCTTTAATGTATTTAAGTATAACACGAGGTATAAATGATAAATAGCATACTTTAATAAAGAATTAGTCTAAAATTAAAAAAAAAAAAAAAAAAAAAAATTAACACATGTTTAGAAAGTTATAATTATTTAATTTTCAAAAATTCATAAAAATCTCATTTTAAAGTATTCAAAAGTATCCAAGTATTACTATGTTAAAATTTCCTAATGATTGAAGAACCGGTTATTAAATGAGATGTCTTCAAAGTTGTTTAATGTATGTCCTATGGAGCCCATGTTAAATTCAACAAATAATTCAACAAAATAAGATAATCTGGCATACTGTGTAATAACCAAAAACTATTCTATATAAAAAAAATACCTGTCCCTCATAATTAAACAAATGCAAAATTAGCAAAACGTAAAAATGTTTTGATTAACAGGCTTGATTGACAAAAACAGGACGAGACATGGCTAACATGGCAAATTACATGAATTAAAACTTTAAAAAACTACTTGAGTTTTAATAATCTGACTATTTTAATGGAGATGAAAGTTTATGAACTAGTGATTTCCAAATAATACAAGTTAGTTTATATATCTGGTCAGACTCTATGCTTTTACAATATAAACTAGAATATAGAACTAAGTATTCTACAGCGCAATCTATGCACCGCTTCTCCTTTCAGGCGATATTTCAAGTATGGCTGACCTTGATATTATCATTTCCAGGTTTCTCAGAACATATGTAATTTAGGAAACATTGAAAAACGCCAACTTTTGCCGCTAGGAACATGGAATCGCACACCAGTTTTCTGTATGGACAACGTGGATGTCAGATACAAATATTGGTAAACATTCAAGTTCAGCAGCTTTCTTTTTTTTTTTCGTTTTCACTGTTAATTTAATTAAAATATAGTGCTTATAATATGGTGCATTGTTCCGTTTCGTTTTGCACGTTAAAACAAGACAGATTACCCGGAATTCCATACTATGATATTTCGTGTTTTGTGAAGCATGGTTGAAATAGATATCTTGTTAGGATATTGTCCCAAATACTAATTCTTATTCTATACGAGAATGCAGGCTTCATTTAAATGAAAATTATTTGTTGATCAAGTTAAAATATCGTCGATTAACGAAAAGTATTGTTGACATGAAGATTGTCATTCTACATTGTCAATGAAGAATTACCTGCTATATGAAAAGCAAACTAAATTTGTTAAATGTTGTGGAAAATTAAAGGGAGTTTCGGCAAATGTGCATCTTCAAGCTCTAGGAAAAATCATAAACGATTCTTCTGATTCTAGTTACTTATCATTAAACTTTATTCAAGAAAATACCTTTATTTAAGAATAAATTTTGATAAAAAAAAATCCAAAATGTTCATCAGAAACTCTTAAAAAATGTGTCACTTAGTAATCTAGCTTGCCAAATGGATATAATATTGGAAGCATAAAATTTGAAATTACCATCTAAATCAACTATTAAAAGTTTAATGGAAGTTTTCTTCTACTTATTTCTACACACTTTAACGAAGGAGTTAATCATAAGAAGAAGAATTTAAAGGTAATTTAATCATTTTTTTTTTTCATAGATCAATATGACACCAACAAAAATAAGAAATATAAAATTTATTTCAAAAATCTAATCACCATAATAAAAAAGAACTCTCATTAAAATCTGTAGATATAATAGAAAAACTTACTATGAAAATGTTAAAACTTTATTTGTCATGGTTTCTAAGGTAATGGTACATAAATAAAAGGTTCAACTTTTCGAAAAATGCATTTAAATTTTAATGGTAAGTCGAAAAACTACTTGACATGTACAATATATCCAAGAAAACCATATTTTCTGTGATTGTACGTTCATTGAAAAAGGACAGCCCTATAGTGAGATTAAACACTAAGCTAAACCACCTGGTAACTTTCAGACTATCGCGGATTACTTCAACTACATAATGAAGGTTTCCTATACATATATTCTCTTTTTGTTCCTGATGACCGATCCAGACATGAAAAGGTATTTCATGTTGTTGAAAAATTTAAAGCATGAGTTTTTGATGCATTGTTTGAAGTTGACAAGACAGAGCGCAATTTATGTACAACATTTGGAGCTTTTTTTTAAAATTTTTTTTTTGTTATTTGCTAAAATAAAACTTTTTCCAGTGAGAACCATTATAATGAAAACCGTTCTCACATACGCCACTTATTTCATTGTTATTGTAATTTAAATGTGACGTGATATTTAATTTTCTAAAACAAATAATATTTCCTTCACTTCTAAAATTTTAATGTAAATTTACAAATACTTCCCTAAAATATATACTACGGAAAAAAGAGTTTAAGTTTTCAAACGAATTGAATGAGGGTTTGTATTCCAGCATTTAGCTTGTACAGTGCGAAAAATTTTTGCTTTTAAGTGCAAAACACTTAACTGAAAACTGTGTTATTAACACACATGAGGTTTTTTCATAAATTATAGAAGAACATGCAATCTACGATCTAGCCGCTCTATCTAGTAGTGATTGAAGATTCCTGGAAAACCTAGGTAGGGTCCTCTGATAAATATTTTTTTAAATAAGCACCTAAGTAGATATTTCTTAAGTAACCTAGAGCTACAGTACATAACACCTACCGGGTATCTCAAAAATGACCGGCGATATGAAAAATCAATTTAAAAAAAAATCGGAAGGGAAAAGAAATGTACGATTTTCTGTATTCAGCTTAAGTATCCAGGGAATTTATTCTTACCAATCATCAAAATTAGTTACAAAATTTGTCAACAGATAGCGCTAATGGGGAAGAAAACTACAAAACAAGTTCAATAATCACCGTTTGGAGCAACAACGTGGAGCAGTCTGAGGACAAAATTCCCAGACACCCATGCATTTCAGTTAGTTCCGCACATCTGCGTCGACGGTGAAGCATCACTCAAGATTTTCTTAAGTTATTACACTACTGCTGTTGCAAACCATGAACATTGTTTTCTTCCATTTGTTCTAAATATCTTTTTTTACTAAAGTATTTGTTTAACTTATCCTGGTAAATTTTATTTAACAAAACAATTGGAAATATTTGTAATTTCTGATTTCCAATTTTATAAAAAACCCTAGGTGAATCATGAATATAATTGTGATGTTGTGGCGCTGCGGTCAAATATTATTGATTATTACATATCCTTAATAATTTGTTAATAGTTTTTTTTAAGTAAATAAACGATCTGATGATTATAAAACACAATAAGTTGTAGTGAAATTGCTTAAAATTTATTTAAAAATAAACATTTTAGTTTGCAAAAAAAACTGTCTACGTTTTCAAAATATTGATGTAAATGCTCTATAGTGCTACAATTATTCTAGGAAAACTAAAACTATCCTAAGCCAAGTTCTAGATATTCTGTCCTTTTTTAATGAACTATTATTTTCTACAAAGAGTGAGGCTTAATTTTATTTGAAAATAAAATGAAAATTTCAATTTTATTCAATAGTCACCACTTTTTTTGTATATTTTATATTATATTATTATATATACAATTCAGACCATCTATAATGTTGTGTTATATGAAAGGAGAGAAGGTTAGCACTCCCCTTGACAAGGATGGAATGGCCTCTGGGTCAATAACACATATACGGTTAAGGCACTGCCGCTTACTTCGCGGTAACTTAACCAAATTTTTTTTATTAATGAAAATTTTCTTTGGGATTAAAAATAGTTTTGCTGTAATTCTCCCGGAAAGTGCATATAATTCATTCAACTATAATTTATTGAAGTTTCTTATTACCTAGTTTTATATAAAAAAAATAAATAATAATAATAAAAAAAAACTGCTTTTCATTAAAAAAAAATTACATATATTTTAAAAAGTGTAATAAATTGCGTCTTAAATTTTTTTTCCAGGTTTCTGAATTCAATAAACTTATTACATTAAAATAGCAATTTAAAGTTAATGTGATGAGCATATTTTTAATAAGCAAGCACTTCGCTTGTAAATTTGTCTTAAATTGAGGCATAAAAAAATGTTCCAAATTACAATAAAAATATCTAAGTTTTTTATTGGTATAAATTTCTTCAGTTTTCATGATTCGTATGAAAAATCCGTAACATCGGAGGTCCGTTTTTTTTTTTTTTTTAAATAATCTGAATGAGATAAACTGTAAAATTATGAAGATGGGTATTTTCCCCTCATTAATATTTATTCTAAATTTCGAAACTAGTGTAAAATTCTTTATCTATTTAATTAAGTTATATGTTTTTACAATTTAAAGATATGTATAAATTCGTTTAAAATATGAATGTAGGAGAGTGAGAATAAGTATCCATTCACATAAAGCAGTATCAAACTGTAGCACAATACTTAAGAATAATAGTATATTGAATCTTACGAAATAAAATTTAAATACATTCATTACCCAATGAATCGCATACATTTTTTATTTTTGTTACATGAAATGAAATATGTAATAACTGTAGATAGATAGACCAACAAATCCATTTATAAATGAACTATGCATATTGAGTATGTAATATTTACCTGGGAAGCAATAACAGATGAAGGAAAATTGTAAATAATTTTAATATTTTTTCTGGATATTAGTTTATCCACTGTGGACATAAGTTTTTTTTTCAACAGGAAATTGAAGGAACAGGAAATTAAGCTGCTGCGTTTCAGTTGCGCGCCCCTTAACGGTTGAAAAAGTGCAATAAGGACTCCTACTTCACAAAGGATCTGAAAATGACCGGAAGAGCAGTATGGCTAATTATAAACATTAAATTCCACTTCACATTCAACCAAAGAAAATATCATAAAAGTCTTGTTATGTAAAGGGTAATAAATTTCCCAGTTGTCTTGAATTATAGTCCAAAAATCTTTAAAAGCAGAAACATTTTACATAATTGTGTAGATTAAAAATTGTCAATATTTCCTTCAGTTTTTACCCACCTAAAATTCTAATCAAGTTGAAGAAGAACTAATCACGAATTGAAGATTTGTTTCCTCAAACTCTCAATAAAAAACAACTTTATTTCTAAAAAAAACCATTAAAACAAACGAATAGCAATTTTACTCCACTAACCCAACTTACTTCAAGTACTAATATGTTTTAATATTTCCAAGAGATTTTTCTCAACACAATTTTGAAATTTTATTAAGGTTCTTAAAATCATAATAAAAAAAACCTTCAAAAAATATACTTCTCCCATGAAGATTATTTCTGGAACAATGTATAATTAAAAATTATCTTAGTCATGGCTGACTCGCATGATTTGCTCAACGAGATAAACAGGGGTTACGAGATGTCAACAAAAGTGAAAGATAATCGTAACTGTTTTCGAGTATAATGTAACTAATATTTGTCATATAAACCTCCGAAGAGGCTTCCAAAAATTGCCTTTGCGGACGGTATTTCACGTCCACATGGCGGGGTATTGGGAAAAGTTTTCAACTAGCAATAGTCACGCCTCGGTAGAACCTCATTGGCTATGACACTGCCTCTGCGCAAAGCTAAAGTACATATAAAATTTTGATTTTATAAATAAAAATATAAATTTTTAAAAGTGGTAATACAATAATATTCAATTTTTTTTAAAAACTTTTTTTAACCACTTGATATCGTTATGAAAATGTTTTTATATGTATGACAAATCACAAAGTATTAAAACCGTATCAAATTGTAATTAACCTTGAACAAAGATCCGCCTCCCACCCTATAAGATTTTCAGTATTAGGCATGAAATAAATTCTTACAATTAACCTATTCATAATTACATTCCAACATATTCATGGTTACATTACCATATTTACTTTCATAAGCATTGGATTGGGGAAAGAAAGCGCCATCTCGCGGCGACCCCGTTTGGATGCGTCTTAAGCTTAATAAGTGAATCATAAGTCTATGAAACAAAATCTCTCTAAAACAAAATAGTTTGAAAGTCACTTATTCATTTCTCATTTCAGGAAAAATGATGTTATATGGAGAAAAATAGGGGGCATAGGGGTATAATTAAAAGTAACTTTTGAACGATAAGTTTAGATGTTTTATTTAGGCCAAGGCCAAAACTCCTAATGTTGAAAATTTCAGAGCTGTAGCCCTATTAGTAATCGTTTTATAAAATGTTTATTAATTAATTAAAAAAATTAATTAAAAAGAAAAAATAAATGTAAAATTCTGTTTTTTAAAATTCTGATTAATTAGTCCTGTCATTCTAGAGTTGAACCTTGCATAAATTCCCATTGAGCTGAAATTTTGCAGAGTAGCTCTATTTGATGCCCTGAGCAACCCACAAAAAGTCCCCTACTCTCCCCCTTCGGCTTCCTGGTTTTTTAGGTGCTGAAATGCTGGGGCGCTGGAGAAATGCTGGAGCAGCTGTTACTGACGAACGGCTAGTCGCATTGAGCTCAAATAGAGCTCAAATGAAAGGTAAATAAATGGGCTTTAATTTAAATATAAATTTGACATCATTCATTACCTTACAAATTGATAAAAGCCTGTCAAAGTCGAAAAACCATGTATTTTTTTATTATTTTTCGATTTGAGTGCTTCTATTATTAATAAAAGATTTTAACCATTTGGTATAAAACTATTAAACTCTTTTTCAGATTTTTAGAGATTTATAAATATTGCTTGTGTGATAAATAGTTGCAGATATATGAGCGTTTCAGTGAAACGCTACCTTGTAATGGGAGTCTCATAATAAAGCGTGCGGTGTTTCACCCTGATCAAATCAGACACAATAACCATTTTCCTCAAGTCTTTTCCATTTAAGACCTTTTTTAAACTGGAATACAATATCATATAACATAGATATGTAGATAAACATGTAATACGCATCTATGAGAAAAAATATATCTGAATAAATATTTTCCATAGAAAATTTTAATTTTCAACTATTTACATATTGTTAAATTGCAATAAATAATAATACATAAAAAAAAGCAATAACAATACTTGTAGAATATAATTCTTATAATCCCCGTCCTTGAAATGAAATAGAAAGTGATGTTAAGTGTGGTTGAAGGGTTATACGACTAGAAATACTATTTTTTTTCTTATAGAAGATATATATTTATATTTTTAAAAATCTTTTTTGTCATAAAGCACAAATACTATGCTGCTTTCTTCGTTGAATAGTATACTATCTACGAATTTTTTTTTGCACATCCCTCGGTATTGTCCACAAATATTTGAGCTTTTAAGTTCTGCTCTCCTGCAATCACACCCACTACTCGAGTTGCAGTTACTCTTACTGTTGCAAGGTATAATTTATAAAAGTTCATCTGGAAAAGTAGGTAACATTGTAGGTTGAGTAACATTTCTTAACCACTGTTGTATTTGATGATAAACACAAAGTGAATGATGCTACTACTATTTAAAGTTGTGTGGACTTCCTACGCCCCGAAGGGGCGTTCAACGTCCGGAAAAACAAAAATTTAAAAACACATAGCTTGCCTTAAACTGTCAGATATTAGGTATCTTAAATTGGCTAAAAAAGAAAAAGGGGGGAAATGCAAACAGCAGTGAGCAGAACATTCAGTATCATGAAAAACCATGTCAGAAGAAGCCGATGTTGTGGGAGGGCCTAGCCTAGCAAAACCAATGAGGGAGAGCAATACGAGATGAAACGGAAGGGATGGGGGAACGAAGTTCAACACAATTCGAAGAACAGGATGCAAAATTTTAAGAAAAACTCTAAAAATCAATAGTAGAATAAAAAACAGCCGCCAAAAAACGGGGTGGGGAGCATAAATTTTTTTGTAGTTGAACTAGAAAAGACGATTTCCAAAATTTTTTCTAAGTCCAGTCAAGATGAAAAATCTGAGAAAAGACTTCAAAATCCTTATGTTTACACGAAAACAGTCGCCAAAAAATGGGGTGGGGAGCAGAAAAAATTGTAGTTGAACAAGAAAAGGACGTTTTCCAAAAAATTTTCTAAGTCCAGACGAGGTCAAGTTTCGAGAAAAAACTCAAAAATTTTAACGTTGTAAATATAACAGCCGCCAGGAAACAGGGTTTGAAGCAGAAAGTTTAAGTTGTACAAGAAAAAACACTTTTCGAGAAATTTTTTCAAAGTCCAAGCATGGGGGATTTTCCGAAAAAATACACAAACGGATAGAAAAAAATAAAAACAGTCGCAAAAAAAGGTGTGGGGAGGGAAGAGAATTTGAAGGAGAGAAAAAATTTTACAGTTCCCAAAATTTTTCTAAGTTCATTCACAACAAAATTTTTAAAAAATACTCAAAATGAGAATGTAAGAATAAAAACAGCCGCCAAAAAACGGGTGAGGAACTTGAAAACAGGGATAAAAAAATTTATTTTTATTTTTTAAAAATTAACAGTGCAAATTGGGGGTGTGGGCGTGATGATGATTACTCAAGGATATTGAGGATTGCTCTGGGTCTAATAGAGTTCATTGGGTGAATATGGTCATAATTGTTAAGTTTTAGGATTTCAGGGTTATCGTGGTGATCAAGGGAATTAAAAAACGTAACCGCTTGTTTATAAAAGTGTTCTCTAATGGTGGGGATATTAAGGCATTTGCGTATGTCAGTGTTTCTAAGAAACCAGGGGGCTTTGGCAATATTGTAGCGGATTAGTTTATTTTGCTGGGTTTCGAGTTTATCAATTTGATATTTACTAATACATCCCCAAATTGGGGATGCATAGGAAGCCACTGGACGAATAACGGTCTTATATAAAAGTATTTTGTTTTGGGTAGTAAGTGGGGATGGACGACCAAAGATGGGACGCAGTGCTGCTGCCACCTTGTGGATCTTTTCAGTAGTATAAGAGAAGTGTTTTTTCCAGTTCATTCCGCTGTCGAGATGAACTCCTAGATAAATAGTGTCTTTTGACCAAGGGATGATTTGATTATACATAGAGAGGGGGGGGGGGTCTGTTAAGTTTTTTAGTAAAAAGGACAGCAGCACTCTTGTTGACATTGATTTGAATGCGCCACTTATCCAACCACTTTTCAAGTAGAACAATGTGGACCTGGATTTTTTCTCTAAGAAAATTGAAGTTGTGGGATGTAGCAAGGATGGCAGTATCATCGGCAAATAAACTGAGGGTGGTGTGTTTAATTTGGGGGATATCGTTAGTGTAAATATTAAAAAGAAGGGGGCCCAAAACTGAACCTTGGGGAGTACTTGCGTTAACATTTCTAAGGGTGGAGAAGTGCTTATTAACCTGGACTGAGAAATTTCTATAATTAAGATAGGAGTGAATAATGTGGGTGAGATAATCAGGGACTTTAATGAGGGTGAGCTTGTAAATAAGACCAGTGATCCAGACTTTGTCAAATGCTTTGGCAACATCAAGGAATAAACCTCCGACTTTCTTTTTAAAGATAATGTTACTAGTGATAAACTCCGTGACTCTAAGGAGCTGATGGGTGGTAGAGAGTTTTCTCCTAAAACCAAATTGTTGGGGGATCAAAATGTCGTTTTCATCAAGGAAAATAGAGAGTCGATTTTTAATTACTTTTTCAGCGACCTTCCCCAGCACTGGGAGAAGTGAAATAGATCGATAACTGGTCGGGTCAGTTGGATCTTTTCCAGGTTTTTTGATGGGGATAATTACAGCTGATTTCCAAGAGGTAGGGAAGGTGTGCAAGGTCAACATAGCATTAAGTATAAAAATGAAGTATTCAATAATTCTAGGTGGGAGTTTTTTGACCATTTTGTTAGTGATACCTTCCCTACTGGGTGCCTTTTTAATTTTGAGGGCTTTGACATAACCAATAACTTCGTCTGGGGTCACTGGTTTAATTTCGTGGGTGGGGGGGATGTTGATAAATTTTTGAACAGTGAGTTCGACCATTTTGTCATGATTAGGGAATTTGGAGGGGTTATTTTGAAACTGTTGCTCATATGCATCAGCAAAAATTTCAACTTTAGCATTTGTAGTATAAGCTGTGGAATTGTTAGACTGAAGGGCAGGGATGGTCGAGTTAATTCTTTTGAGATATTTTACAGTTTTCCAAATGGAATTGTCTTCAGTAGCTAGGGCAGCAATTTTTTCAGTCCAGGTAGTTTGAGTAAAGTTACGAAGGAGTTTGGTAATTTTATGCTGATATTTGTTAAGAAGACGTTTAGAACGAGGGTCTCTGTTATTCTGCCAGTCCTTGCGATACCTATTTTTGATATTAATGAGATTGCGGATGTGGGGGGGGGGGGGGGTATAAATATCGTAATTCACAGTTTTGGAGGTGGAGGAATTGGCATGGGCATTTTTAATGGTAGAGGTGAGTTCGTCAACAGCATAATCGAGGTCACTAGCATTATTAATAGTGTTGGGAAGCGTGTAAGTGTGTTCAAGAATGTTTTGAAAGGTGTTCCAATTAGTGTCAAAAGTGGTGTAGGGGGGGTGGCGGGGTAAGTTAGCATTAAAGTCAATAAGAATGGGATTGTGATCGGACGAGAGTTCAGGCATGGATTTGATGGAGAAATTAAAGTTGATTTCTCTAATTAACATTATATCAATAGTATTAGCAATAGAATTAGTGCCGAAGCGAGTTGGGGTGGGGGGGGGGGGGCAGCAATTACGTAGTTGTTGTTATCAGCGTACTGAGTAAGGAGCCTGCCTGCTCTCTTTGCATTATGGTTCCATCTAGTATGTTTAGCATTAAGGTCCCCGCAAAGAATTATACTATTATTAATGTTGGCGATGGAAATAATATCATTAATAAAGGTGGAATGAGGGTTATTTGGAATGTAAACAGAAGCAACAGTAAAAGGGGTGGAGCTAACCGGAGTGACAGTAACGATAGTGGCCTCGATACGTTGTAGGGGGGGGGGGTACATGGTGATGGGGAATTGTGTTATTAATGAAGATGGCTGTTCCATGAATAGGGGAGTTATCAGTTCTAGTAGTTCTATCATTTCTATAAAGGGAGTAATTAGGAATATTAACTTTAATGTAGGGGGGCAAATTGGTTTCCTGTAAGAGGATGATATCAGGGAGGTATTTAGAGACGAAGTTTCTAAGCTCCGCAATTCTAGTGGGAAGACCGTTTGCGTTCCAGTGGCAAACTCTAAATCCAGCAATTTTGTTATTAAACATTAGCGGTTACGTTAGCAAGTTTTAAAAGTAGGGGCATAATAGCGGTGAACATTTTCATCATGTCACGTATGGATTCGAATATGAGCTGGGATTGCTTAGCGTTTTCTTTAAGTATAGTATAGAGGTCGTCAGGAATTTGGTTGTTGGTGGTGGTTGGTTTGTTGACATTTGGAAGTTCGTTTATATTGGTGCTGGCAGCTTGTGCATAGGAAAAACCACTATCAGGACGTCGAGAGCTAACATGGGGTCTATTAAAGTTGTTTTGATAGGGTTGAGAGTTGAAGTTGTTTGGTTGTTGACGATTGTTTAAAGGGGGGTTTTCAATGTTGACAGGTCGTTTTTGGGTCAATTTAGGAAAAGCATTACATCCTCTATAGTTGGCGGGGTGGTCTCCTCCACAATTAGCACATTTAGGGGGGGAATCGGAGTCTCTAGTAGGGCAGTCAGAAGAATTGTGGGTGCCAGCACACCTAACACAACGGGGTTTGATGGAGCAATTACTGGAGCTGTGGAAAAAACCTTGGCACCGCCAGCACTGGCTGACGAAACCTGGTCGGTTGAATTTCTCGACTTCAACAGTCATGTATAGGAGTTTTTTGACCTGGAAGATAGTTTGTTCGAAATTTTTGTCCTGGTGATTAAGAGTTAATTGGAACATGGGGAGGGGTGCGTTAGTACGAAATCTTTTAAGTTGAACAATTCTGTCTACGGAATATCCCAATTCTTCAAGTTCCTCGCAAATTTCTGCTTTATCAGTGTTGGTTGGGAGGCCTTTAATGACAGCTTTTAGGGGTCTGTCGATGATGGGTTTGATTACATAAAAATCGATTTGTTTATCACTGAGTAGTTGAGTAAGTTTGGTATGGTCAGTTGCATTAGAGGGGGTAGTACGGATATATTCACCTTGAAGTTTAAATTTGATATTACCAGAAGCAGTTTCTTCCATTAGTTTACATAGGGATTTGAAATGTTTACCTTCGTTAATTTTAACCATAACTGAGGGGCATTTTACAGGCACTGTGCCGATGTTTGTTTCGATTTCGTCTAGTGGCAAATTAGCAAATTGGTTTGTGACAGTGGGGGGAGAGTTAAGAACAATTTTTATTGTTTTGGCTGTTGTCCTGGGTGTTAAAAACCCATCGTTGGTAGCTTGATCAGGAGTAGTGGAATGCTTCCTTTTGGACGTTTTAGGGGTGGAAGTTGGGGGAAAGGCAGAATTAGCATTAGGAATAATAGGGAGCTCATCAACATGGATGGGGCAACCTCGAATGAGGCAGGGATAGAACAGCTTTAACTCACTCTTTCGTTGGTTTGCAACGGTCCCAAATTGTCCCAACCGGATCTCAATTGCCTCCCTCATGCCAGTGGTAGGATTTTGCTCGAGAAATCGACTCCAATGGGTCCAGTTACTTTTTGCCACAGCCAGGTCTGTTTCCAGCATTTTTATTGTCATGCATCGCTCCGCAGGATCATTCGAACAAGTTGCGGAGACGACAATTGGAGGAGTGCAAGGTCTGCTCCTAGGTGAGCCATCGCCAGCAGCCAAGAGGGAACCGTTCACTTCATTAATACTATTTGACGATATATCTGAGGTATCCACCCGGTCAAAATCATCACGGGAATAAGTCGTAGGATTTTCAATCATGTTTGATGTAACAACACTACTCCCCCTTTCAACATCATCCAGGGGGTCGGCCGATTGCATAGCTGGGCTAGCACTGGCTCCTCATCCAAATCTCCACAACCTTTATCGTGCAGGGACCAAAAAGGGATGGAGGAATAAAGGGATAAATCCAATTAAAACAGTCCAAAGCCACTCAGTGGTGTACAGTAGGTTGCAGTTCAATTCAAGGTCCGGGACAAAGTGGTCCGCTAGCCTAGTGAATTTAGATAAGGATAAGGACAGGTACACAAGGTACTTGGCCTAATGAAGAGTTGGATTAAAGCAGATGAATGTGCAAGAGAGGAGCTCTCGCAAGTACGTGCATTCAAAATCAACCCCAATACTCATATGAATGTGAAAGTGAATGATGACGTGCCTCAGCTGACGTTGGAGGGAGAGTTTCTAATTTAAAAGTGGTGGTTATTGCAATTTTGGCTATACCTCTGCTGTACATGTATACCTGTAATTCGTTTAGTGTTACCCAATTTTGGCTTTTGTGAAGTGTTATCATGAACTTTTCTCCTGCTTCTGCTTTTTTATCACAATCTGTTTCAACCAAACTAAAAATTTCCAGCGTTTTCTTTATTTGAAAATTTTCAGATAGGATACCCCTTTCCTTTATTTTACAGTGCAGATGTTGTATGGCATCCAGTCATAAAATGGATGAAAAGTATATGGTTCTTCATATCCTTAAAAATCTTTCTGTGTATACCTACAATATAGTACAATTTTGCAATTTTTGATCCGACGTTCGATACAAGAAGCATAACGTTTGCTTTATTTGGAGTTCTAGCTACTAGCATTGTTTATCACTAGTTTCTATCTATCAATATAGTTCTATCACTATCTGTAACAAGAACTGTCACCTTTCGTTTATATTTAGATTTTTCCAAAGTAGTGGCAACAATTAAGGCATCAGCATCTCCTACAGCTTCTTTCACATCCACTCCTCCCTTTTCAAGACGAATTTGTAGTTGTCGTATGAGCATGGTTTAATTGCCACTATTTGACTGAAAATCTTCATGTTTGCATGTAACTATTTGTGTCATATACTATTATGTTCGCACATTCCCGTTTTCGTGCTCTTCGAATTTGTTCTTGTTCATTAGTTGTAGGACCACCTTAACCTCAAAATATTTACGTGATGAACGCAAGATGGGGGTAGTAAAATAATGCTATCACTATCTATCAGACATTGAGACTGTATTTTTAAAGCTTTTCGAATACTAGAGGGGAAAATATAACTTTTTCTATAAGCGACATGAACAATGAGACCACTTTTGAAAATTTCCTTTAAATTATCATTTTATTGTAAGCTTGCAGTTTAAAGCGTTTCTGCAGCTTTTCTCCAATAGTCACTTTCAATGGGAATCCGCAGATTATGTAATTTTCTCAGTACAATATTGCCTTTGTGCAACAGTCTTTCAACAGGGTGTAATCTTAAGTTATATTTTAACTAGCAGCAGAAAAACCCAATGAAAAGAAAAAGAGTGATACTTTTCAACAAGCAATCAATACATTGTCACAACGAACAGCGATATCAGCGTTTTAAAAAATCCCAGACAATTGTGAAACTTCCTATAACAGTCCTGTTTCCCCCATTTCCGGTCAAAGGCATCCCCGAGTTCTTTCAGATTCCGCATGTTTTTTAATTCCACATGTTTTTTCGAAAGATGGGAGCCAACTTTTGAGGCTAAATTGGTGTAATGACCCTTCAATTCCAAATGGGAGTAGTCTCATTTAGTCTCAAACACTTGATAGTCAAATGAAAAGGGGAAAACTTCTATTGCGTCACTGAAACCCTTGCAGATCTGCAACTATTTATCGCACAAGCAATATTTATATATTTCTAGAAAGCTGAAAAAGAGTTAAATAGTTTTATGCCAAATGGGGTTTAAATCATTTATTAATAGAAGCGCTCAAATCGAAAAATAATAGAAAAATACATGGTTTTTCGACTTTGACAGGCTTTTATCAATTTGTAAGTAAATGAATGATATCAAATTTATATTTAAATTAAAGCCCATTTATTTACCTTTCATTTGAGCTCTATTTGAGCTCAATGCGACTAGCCGTTCGTCAGTAACAGCTGCTCCAGCATTTCTCCAGCGCCCCAGCATTCCAGCACCTAAAAAACCAGGAAGCCGAAGGGGAGAGTAGGGGATTTTTTGTGGGTTGCTCAGGGCATCAAATAGAGCCACTCTGCAAAATTTCAGCTCAATGGGAATTTATGCAAGGTTTGACCTATTTTTTGCCTAGAATGACTGGGCTAAATAGGCCAAAACTACTTATGTTTAAAATTTCAGAGCTGTACCCCTATTAGAATTCGTTTTGTAACATATTTATTAATTAATTAAAAAAATAATTAAAAAAGAACTAATTAAAATTTTAAAATTCTGTTTGCGATGCATAAAATTAGAAGGTTAAAACTACTTATGCTGAAAATTTCAGAGCTCTTCTTCAATTTTAAGTAGATTTCTATAGATCCACAGAGCCACAGACAGACAGACACACAGCTTTTTTTATTATATATGGAACTGTCAACAAAATAACTGTTAATGTTAGAAAAAAGAAAATCTCAAAAGGATACTAGTAGAGGCGGTGAAATTTAACTGAAGCGAAAACTTGTATTACGAATTCTACTTTAACAATAAGTGTGTTGCAGAATGGTAAGTGAGTGGCAACGATTACGAATTGTAAAGCGAGAGTTGCCATGGAGACGCTGGTGTAGTTCTAAAAAGAATATCTGTAATTCTAAAAATAATAATATCTGTTCGTATTCGAAAGATTTGGGCGACGGTTGATGTTTGTCAAATTAAATGTGTTCGTCGTAATACTGTGGAGTTCTTTATTAATAGTTATTCATAACAAACGAAATTTCGAACCTGATCTATTTGGTTTTAATTCAACATTTTATGGCGTCCGTGTGGTATTTAATAATTGTTTGAATTTGGATAAACTAAACAGGGAAAGAACTCAGTTGAGAAGATCTTTTATCAAGGCTGTGAATGAAGCAAAAAGTATATTTGAAAAAGACGACAAACAGAACATTGAAGTTCCGAAAATATTGGACACTCTTGAAGATAAAACTAGTCGCATGTTCCAGATAGATGAAGAAATTAAAGAAGTGTATTTAAGTGGAAGTGATTATGACGAACAAGCTTTTGAAAGAGAATTTGATTCTGCGGAAACATATAGAAATAGCTAGATATCTATTAAAAATGATTGTGAGGATATATTAAATAAATTCACGTCATCCGCGAACGATATTGATGAAGTAAGTGTTTCTAATAATTCCTTTTCTATGAAACGTCATTTTAGATTACCAAAAATAGAACTTATGCAATTCGATGGAAATATAAGAAATTGGCTGTCTTTTTGGGGTCAGTTTAGAAAAATAAATGATGACAGTAATATAGACGATGATGATAAGTTTCAATACTTACATTAATCTACTGTTCCTGGATCTTCTGCCAGAGAGCCAATTGAGAGTTTTCCTCCACGTGGAGAAAATTACGCCAAAGCTATAGAACAACTTAAAGCTCGTTTTGCTAGAGATTAATTGTTAATTGAAGTTTATGTAAGAGAGCTTTTGAATTCGGTATTATCTAGAACTGATAATTAATATATTACTTTAAGAGCCTTGTATGATAAAATTGAAACACATCTGAGTGCGCTTGAAACGTTAGGAGTAACCAGTGATAAATATGCAGCCATGCTTTACCCTTTGGTTGAATCGGCACTTCCCGATGAAATTTTGCAAGTTTGGGAGAGAGTCAGATACACAAAGGGAGAATTAGCGGCAGAAGCAAATAATTTGAAGCATCTTCTCAGTTTTTTGAAGTTGGAAGTTGAAGGGGAAGAACGTTTAAATATCGCACATTCCAGTTTTGGCAATGAATCGGTTAGTAAAAGTTTTAATAATTTAGAAAGAGGAAAACTAAGCACCGTAGCCTGCATATACTCAGGCGAGGAAAAAAGGTTAAAGAAATGCTGTATTTGGTGTGAGAAGAAAAATCATAATTCTCAAGATTGTAACCAGATTAAAAACTTTGATAGGGAAAAGAAAATTAATATTCTTAAACATAAAGGCTCCTTTTTCACCTGCTTGAAGAAGGGACAATCGTCTAAAAATTGTAAATCAGGGATCAAATGCTTATTATGCAGTTATTCGCACTATGTAGTAATGTGCCCAATATTAAATGATACAAATAAAGACATTAAAGGTCCTAAACTAGAGGATTTGGTGACTAAAGTTGAAAGTGAAGTTAAAGAAACCGAAGCATTGTCTTCCCAAGAAATGAATGGAACTTTATTACAGACACTTATAGTGAAGGTTAAAAGTAAAAATAACTCAAATAAGTTAGCAAGATTGCTTTTAGATTCAGGATTCCAGCGATCGTATATAACAAAAGACGGCGTAGCTAAATTAGATTTAGAAAAAACGTGCCAAGAGACTCTTTCACATAGCCTATTTGGTGGTGCTAAAACTAAATTGCAGAAACATGGCGTGTATGATTTACACATCTTAGTTGTGATCAGCAATTTGAAATAAAAGTTACGATGCTCGATCCAGAAAGAATCTGTAATTTTGTTCCAAGATTATCCAAAGAACATGTATCTTCACTTGAGTTAGGCAATGTAAGGCTTTCTGATGCAGAATATGATATTTCAGAAGTAAAAATTTTACTAGGAGGGGATGTAATATGTAAATTGTTAACTGGAAACATCAAGAAATTGGAAGAAGACCTATTCGCCATGGAAACTAAATTGGGATGGACAATTATGGGCAAAACGAAGTGAACGCAATGGACATGATGTGACGAGCACTCTTTATTGTTTGAATGGAATTTCTATTCCGGACCTATGGAGATTAGAAACAATAGTAATTAAAGATCCTGCTGATATTAAATCAAAAGAAGATTCAGATAAAGAAGTTGTAGATTTTTTTGAAAAAACGATCTGTGTCAACGAAGAAGGAAGATATGAAGTAAGGTTACCATTCAAAACAGGTTGCCCTGAACTGCGAAACAATAAAGAAGTGGCAACCAGAAGATTGTTCAATACTACCAGAAAACTGAAAAATGCTGAAAAATATGAAGACTATTGTCAAGTTGTTGAGGAAGGGTTGACAGATGGTATTATAGAAAATATACCGGATGATCATGAAAACAAAGGCTATTATCTACCTCACAGAGCAGTCATCAAAGATTCGAGCTTGACTACCAAAATCAGACCTGTTTTCGATGCATCCGTGAATGATGAAAAGGGAAATTCCCTTAACAATTGCTTAGAAAAGGGACCTAACCTAAATCGACAAGATTCCAGAGAAGTTAATTCAATTTCGAGAACATGCTATTGCAGTGACAGCAGACTAGTACAGGAGATATAGGTTTTTGGGTGGAACTAATTCCCACAGAAGCGGCGATTGAATTTTTTAGCTCGTGGATGATATCTTTTTGACATACTAAAAGTCTAGAAAAATCTGAGAGTGCAAAATGCGTTTTTTGGCCGCCATCTTGGATTTTTTGGAAAAAAATCATAAGTCATGTGTGGTATCAAATTACAGAAAATTGTATGCTGAAAAAGTTTATTATTTTGATTTTAAAATGTAAAAATAACTAGCAAAATAGTGACCAAAAAACTAAAAGCTTATGCAGTGTTAAAAATTATTTTTATTAATAAATAATAAAATAGTTTCATAATATGAGCGCATCATGTATTTCATCTATATCTTTCATCTTACATAAGAGAAAAGCTATATCTATTAGTATTCTTCTGAAATACTTTCTTTCAGTGCACTATTTGTGCAATCTCTAGCAGAACAGTTGCAACCTATTTCTGTACATTCCACGCCACAATGTCGACACGTACATTTACCACACGACTCATTTGTATCCGTTTTCCAGGTGCACTTTCCACCGTACAATGATATCAATGCTTTGGTACCAATATCTGTAAGTTCTTTCCTGTCAGCATTTTCTGATCCAAACAGAGTAGCACAAATATTAAATTCCTTGCATTTCTAAAAATATCTATATGCTGCTGATTTACTTTTACTAAATAAAGAGCTTGTGGTATCGCATCCGGTTAAAGCATGTGAAAAGAGAATAATTTTGCATCCCTTATCGCCAAGCACATGTTGCACCGATTTAATATTACGTTTTCTATCGATGGAAGTAGAAGACAGCGAACAAGTATTTTGTGTATTATGATAAATCCAAAGTACAAAGTTATCTGTGTCCTCAGCAACAACTGTTACATGTATTTTTTCTGCTAAGGTCATTGCTATTTTCACTATAACTGCGACAGTATCGTCTCTAGCATGAATCACAATGTGGCCATTCTCTTTTAAGTGTTTTCCAATTATGTTTATAAAGGACTATATATTTTTTTATTAGAAAGAAAGGGTCCTTTGCCAATAAGGAGTGGAGAGCTCTCAGTTAATTTCACTGAAACATGGCCAAAAACTGGGAAATTTTCAGATGTATTACAACTATATAGCAGTCATATTACTATAAGCAATATCAAGTTGTGACAATAGTATCTGGTGGCTATACCATCTCCAGTAAAAAGGATGTAGAGCATCAGATTTACACAAAACAGTAATCAGTAACAGCGAAATTTACTGAGAGCTCTACACTTCTATTTGGCAAAGGACCCTTTTTTTTCTCTCTTTTTTTTCTAATAAAAAAAATCATCTTTTATAACAATGCTTGGAAAACACTTGGAAGAGAATGGCCACTCTGTGATTCATTCTACAGCTGATGCTGATACAGTTATAGTGAAAACAGCACTGACCTTAGCAGAAAAAATGCATGTAGCATGGTTGCTGAGGGCACCGATATCTTTGTACTCTTGGTTTACCATAATACACAAAATATTTGTTTGCCTCCTACTTCCGGCGATAAAAAAACGTAATATTAAAGGTGCAACATGTGCTTGGGGTAAGGGATGCAAAATTATTCTCTTTTCACATGCTTTTACCGGATGCGATACCACAAGCTCTTTATTTAGTAAAAGTAAATCAGCAGCATATAGATATTTTTAGAAATGCAAGGAATTTAATATTTGTGCTACTCTGTTTGGATCAGAAAATGCTGACAGGAAAGAACTTACAGATATTGGTACCAAAGCATTGATATCATTGTACGGTGGAAAGTGCACCTGGAAAACGGATACAAATGAGTCGTGTGGTAAATGTACGTGTCGACATTGTGGCGTGGTATGTACCGAGATAGGTTGTAACTGTTCTGCTAGAGATTGCACAAATAGTGCACTGAAAGAAAGTATTTCAGAAGAATACCAATATAGTTGTTCTCTTATGTAAGACGAAAGATATTGGCGAAATACATGATGCATTCGTATTATAAAACTATTTTATTATTTATTAATAAAAAGGATTTTTAACACTGCATAATCATTTAGTTTTTTGGTCACTATTTTGCTAATTATTTTTACTTTTTAAAACCAAAATGATAATATTTTTCAGCATAAAATTTTCTGTAATTTGGTACCACACATTACTTTTTATGATTTTTTTCAAAAAAATCCAAGATGGCTGCCAAAAAAACGCATTTTGCACGCTCAGATTTTTCTAGACTTTTAGTATGTCAAAAAGATATCCTCCACGAGCTAAAAAATTCAATCGCCGCTTCTGTGGGAATTAGTTCCACCTATAGCCTATTTTTTGCCTATATCTCCTGTACTAGACGTAAAAAGGGCATCTCTTCTCATCAGTTTGGATAAAACAGATAGAGACTATTTAAAATTTTTTGGGTGGATAGACTCACCTTGGCTGAAACTAGAAGAAAAAGACTGGTCAAAATCTAACATTCTCGTTCCCGAAGAGGATGTTAATAAAGAAAAAAGGAAGACTGCTGTTATGCAATTGAGCTGTGAAGAACAGAATTTTACAGGAAAATTACTCTACTTTTCTCAGTATACGAAAAATGTGAGAACGATTAATTGGATACAGAGGTTCGTTTTCAATAGCCTATACTGCAGAAAGAAGAAGGGAGAGTTGACTTTTGAAGAGGTCCAAGAGGTAGAAGGGAAACTGCTGCAGTGCATCCAAAAGGAATGTTTCCAAATTGAAGGAGCTAAGATGTTAGAGAAGATGCAGACTTTCAAAGATGAGGAAGAAATAATAAGTCAAAGTACGAAACTCTTTGATTGGAATGAAGTTATGACATTTTCGACAGTGCAGAAAATCAAGTGGAATTTCAATTCGCCTGCCTCCCCGTGGTGGAGAGGATGGTGGGAGAGGATAGTAAGAATGGTTAAGGAACTGTTAAGAAGAGTTCTAGGAAAGTCAACAGTAAACTACGTAGAACTAGAGACAATTTTATGTGACTGCGAAGCGACTATTAATTCGCGACCACTTACCTACATCAGTGAAGAAGCTGACAGCTTAAGGCCTTTGACCCCAGCAAGTTTCATGCAAAGTTTACTTCACAATGAAGTTCCAGACTTGGATAACATAGACATCAATAGCTGTAACAAAAGACTTCGTTATGTTCAGAGGCTTCGCATGGACTTGAGAACTAGGTTTCGAAGTGAATACTTAACCTTGTTGGTTCACCAAGGAAAACGAAAGGCTGAGACTTTACGTGTCGGAGATGTTGTCCTGGTAGGCTCCGATGCAAAACGAATTAACTGACCTCTTGGGCTGGTCATGGATATATATCCTGGTGCTGATGGGCATGCTAGAGTCGCCAGAGTGAAGACTTCAAAAGGAGAGAGAATTAGGCCATTCCAGCTGTTGTATCTGATGGAGATGGTTGAACGACCTCAGAAATCACTAGAGACGCCGAAAGAGACTACTCCATCGAAGGACGGTGAGGACAATGCCATCTAAGAACTATCCAATGACGTACAGGAAAAAATAAAAAAGATTGTATCGGACAAAACTATTGGCAGTAAAGTAGTGACCAGATTAGGTAGAACTGTTAAGGATTCGGAGCCTTTGAACCTTTGACGGAACTGTTGCAATTTTCTGTAAACTTTTAAAAATTGTAAGGTGGGAGTATGTTGTAGAATGGTAAGTGAGTGGCAACGATTACGAATTTTAAAGCGAGAGTTGCCATGGAGACGCTGGTGTAGTTCTAAAAAGAATATCTGTAATTCTAAAAATAATAATATCTGTTCGTATTCGAAAGATTTGGGCGACGGTTGATGTTTGTCAAATTAAATGTGTTCGTCGTAATACTGTGGAGTTCTTTATTAATAGTTATTCATAACAAACGAAATTTCGAACCTGATCTACTTGGTTTTAATTCAACAAAGTGGTCTTGAAGAGGCTTGTAAGAAATATTGGCAATTCAATTAAATTTTCAGCCAATTCGAGACGTAAATTTGGACAAATATCCTATTAAAAGACCTCCCGGGAGTTCTTCCTCTCAAAAACTTCAGGCAGAGCAGTTTGAATATTACTATAATGTTGTGACATATCCAACGTTATTTTTGTGAAATTTAGAAAAAAAAAAAAGAAGAAAAAAAAACATTAATTCCAACTTAGTCGATGCTTAAAAATCTAAATTAAAGAAACTAATTGCTATTAATAGGTGTCGTGAAAGCAAATATTCTGTCGATTCATCCATCTTTGCGATCTGTCAAATTACAGGTGAAATGCCTTTGTAGTATCGTACCATCCATTTACAGACGCAATCATTTCGAACTACGTTTGATACACCTGCCATAACGACTTCCCATCAAAAGTGTCTACTTGGATGTCAGATACGAGTTTTCATTTTCCACAGTCTTTCTTCTACAGCATCCATGAATTTTCTCTGCTCTTCTTTGATGGTGGAAACCTTTTCTTGAATTTCATCTCTTACAGCATTGAGAACGTCTTCTTTCACGGATTGCAGGACCGATGATAGTAGATCCATGATAGTAGATCCTACCATTGAGGCTAGCTCGGTTTTCATTTTTCCTCGGATCTTGATTACGGCTGTGGTTGTGAAATCGCACTTGTCGGCCAAAGCTTTCATGTCAGATGACGTTGCTTCTTGTAAAGCTTTAAGGGGACTTGGTACCCCTTGTTTTCACAAAAAATTATAAAAATATAATTTTTTTATGTTTTGCGTGTTTATAATCTTTGCAACCTTCTTAGTCCAGGCAATATGTGATTGAACATGAAAAAAATTGCAACAGAAGCTTTTTTAGTTGATTTGTAATCAGTTATCATTGCTTAACAACATATCCAAAATCGGACAAAATTGATTCATGGGAACACCCCGAAAAATGGATTTCAAAATGACGGATTCCATACCACATGATGGGGATGCCTAAGGGTACTTACACAGTGGAGCCTGGATGGGTGCTTACTCGCTTACTCGCCTACAGGGCGGTTTACCTGGAAGGTTACCAGGCATGTTATACTCGCATAGACCCTGGATCACTCCTATGTAAACCACGTGATTTTCTTAGCAACCACGCGTAGCAACGATCTCTGAAGAAAACAAAAGCGCTAAGTTTCGAAAAAAGAATAGAATCGGAAATTAAATAAAAAAATTTGCTATGAAATAGGTTTTTAGATACAGTGAAAAGTGTATATTCACAAATTTTAGGTCATGGGAACTTTTATTACAGAATTTTACACTTTCTATTGCATTTCTTCAGACCTGTAAGCTTTTACTCAAGTTCTATTATCCAGATACTAAGCTGTATTCAAACATGTTTAATTTGGCGATTTTTAATAAAGGAAACCTTCCCCTATTAAATTTGACGAGCAAGATCTTCGCACAGCAAAAATCTTGGCAAATAGACTTGTTCTATATGATGATGCATTCAATCAAGTTTTGGTGTAAAAAAAATAAAAAATTAGTAAATATTTCGGAGTGGATGTTTTTTAGTAGTTGCCAAACTCTATCAAAATTATCTCAGTTCAATAAGTTGCAATTGGTGCATGAAAATTAGAAATGCATATAAAAGTTTGATATTAAAATTTTAGTTTTTTAGAGGGTATTTTTAAATATATTATATTAACTTCGATTTTGTGTGTGTGTATGCTTGATGCCGGGTAAATCTGCTGAGACCTAATTAACCAACTTGCCATCATCCGATCGGGCTGAAACTTGGCATGTATATTCGGTATCGATGAGTACGCATTCTATCGAGGTTTGGGGGCTATCACTAAAAGGCAGCTTTTACACAGGCCTCCATTTCGGCTTCTGAGGACTAATTAACCTACTTGCCGTCATTCAATCGAATTGAAATTTGACAGATAGATTAGTTGTCGATGAGATGCAGCCTATCAAGTTTTTAGGCTGTCACTAAAGGGTCTCTTTTACACAAGCTTCCATTTCGGTTGGTTTGTACGCTCAATGACTTATTTATGCAAAATGAGGGCTAATCAAACAGAGACTTATAGCTTAACGTGGATTCTGAACCACAACAAACATCTATGCCAAACCCCGGATTCGAACCCGGCACTTTTGGCATGCGAGACTAGAGCACTAACCACACAGATATCAGGTGGGCGCTTCCAATTCAGTATATGAGGACTACATAATCTACTAACGGTCAAGCAATAGAATTGAAACTTGGCAGGTAGATTCGTTGTCAATATGAATGCATTTCATCGAGATTTTGTGGCTGTCACTAAAAGACCACTTTAACACGCGATACTATATTACTGCTGTGGGGGACAAATTAACCCACTTGCGGTCATCCAATCGGACTAAAACTTGGCAGATAGACTAGTTGTCGATGACAATGCCTTCTGTCAAGTTTTTGAGGTAAAAAAAAAGTTAGTCAATGCACGGAATTGTTGTTTTTGACAAATGAAATGAAAAATATTCGAAAAAATGTCAGGATAGGAATTGTAATATCTATTTGCAATACCCATGTGCAATACCTATTTGCAATACTCATGTTCAATACCTATTTGCAATACACATGTGCAATACCTATTTCGAATACTCATGTGCAATACACATACACAATACTCATAAGCAATACCTATTTGCAATACTGATGTGCAATATCTACTTGCAATGCTCATGTGCAATATCTACTTGTAATATTTATGTGCAATACCCATTTGGAATACTCATGTGCAATACATATACACAATACTCATATGCAATACTGATTTGCAATACTCATGTTCAATGCCAATTTGCAATACTCATGTGCAATACACATATGCAATACTCATGTGCAATACCTTTTTGGAATACTCATGTGCAATACACATTCACAATACTCATATGCAATACCTATTTGCAATACTCATGTGCAATATCTACTTGCAATACCATGTGCAATACCTATTTGCTATACTCATGTGCAATATCTACTTGCAATTCTTATGGGCAATCCCTAATTTATAGCATGCACATGTGCAATAACTATTAGCAATATATATGGGCAATACCTATTCGCAATACTCATGTGCAATACCTTATTGCAACAAGCATTTGCAATATACACTTACAGTACCTATTTGCAGTACACATGAGTAATAACTATATGCAGTATCTATATGCAATACACATAATTATTAACACTAATAACCTTAATTTTAGAAAAATCCTCGATATAAAGCAGCAACGGATCAAAGTTGCACATGCGCACTGAGTACCCCCGCACTATGCCAGCAAGCATCCATCCGAGAAAAACCTACCTGGATTCATGCGAGTATCCCAGGTAAACCGACCAGTCTCCACTGTGAACGTCCCCATAGAGAAGCATGGTTTAATTTTACATCGTACTGTGCGAGTATGCGAGTAAGCACCCATCCCGGCTCCACTATGTAAGTACCCTAAGCGCAGTTTTTCCCGCTCAGCACCTACTCAACCATGATATTTTAATCACTAATGTTAGCTTTTACACAACAAAATGGTAGGTTATTGTTTTTAGAATTGCATGGAGTTTTTTTTTAAAAAAGAGGACATTACATTTCGCAGGTAAGAAGGTATACAGGTACAAGTATATATGATGTATTTTAAACAATAAACATATCTTAAACAGTAAATTTTTTACAATGTTGCTTAAAAGTTTATTTAATGTCAAAAAATGTTTCAATAAAAAAAAAGCCTTTAATCGTTTCCATCACTTTCATTACATTCATAACTGTTGTGGTTTTTACATCCATTGATTTGTCACGTTCTGCAAGCTGTTGAACAGGGCAGACCATTACTCTTGCATCCACATCGGTAATGTACCTCGGTTTTTGGTGCGGGAACATCGTATAATTTAAAGCTGATGGTAAGTCGCCGAGTATTGGGTGGTAAGAGTAATTTTTTACATACCAACCCCATTCTTTTGGTTTGATTCTTTTTTTAGTATCTGTCCATAAATATATTTATAAGTATGTTCGATAGCTATGATATTTTGTTAAAGAATTGGGCAGACGTTCCAGTGCAACAAATGATTTTGCTGTAGTTACCTTCGCTACTAACATTTGAAGGCGCAGTTGGTCTGTGCAATCTAAAAACTGACAGTCGTACAAAAGAAGAATTGCTTTTCTACCAGCGACAGTGATATCTGAATGTTGACTTGAATCAGAACAAAATATTTTTGCAACAGACTGTCACATTCATCATTTTTGCAAATGCTGAGGATTTCCCAATTGAAAAAATTCTGGATGCGGTATCGCAGCCAGTAAAAGCATGCAGAAACAAATTGCAGCTTTCATGACCTAAAATAGATTGTATGATGTGGATATCATATACTGGCTTTGGAGTCGATCCATGTCTTATATCACTTCGATAATATAGCTTGAATCCCTTATCCTTGACGTGGTACAGAAGCAGCAGATCAGTGTCTTCCCCAATCTCAGTGGCATGACCGTGTTCTGAAGATGAAACTGCGGTACTAACAATGTCCACATTAGCATTCCCGTCTGCGTTATGAACAGAACAACCTTGTTTCTTCAGCAAGTCACCAATGAGGAAAATTAGGGCTTGCTTGTTCTTTCTATTTGCTAGAAAATGTTCCTTTTTGCCAACGCACTTCATGTATGGCTAAAATTAACATCTCTACTGGTCTTTGCATACCGTCGTATGTAAGCCCCATCCTTGATTGTAGGGGACCCAAAGTAGCCATCAAAAACAACGACAGCTTTTCCATATGTTTTGAGAGTAAATTCAACACACGACATTGCTATGTTTTCGTAAGTGTACTAGAACTAGTCGAAATTCGATGCAAGAGAGATCCCCCCATCCAAAATGTACCTTTTCGTACTTTCCACGTTGTCAGATTCTTCACTATTAAAATGTTTGGTGTGTTTGACAATTGTTGCTGCTGTGATTTGTCTGCTTTTCTTATTAGGCTTTGGGATTCAAATTATGCTGCAGGGTAAGCACAAAGTTCAACAAGATTCATATTCATAATGATATCAACAAGATTCATATCAGCACAAGTGGCAACAATCTTCATTCTTTGGAAAAGTAGTGCTGGATCCACTTGTTTATCTGAATCATCTTTACTACAAACAGCACCAGCAGATCCTAGAGTTTCCGCTTTATCTGACCTTTTAGCAGTATACCCTTAATGCATCCTTCCTTATAATTTCTGAAACGATTTTCGTACCAAATAAGTGCAACTCGTCAACATTAACTTCTTCTTCGGCTGTTACGCCTGTAACTATATTACGTAGAGAACAGTCAGAGTTAAATCGGGATATGGATTTTAGTATATATTGACCAGTTTTTTTGTTTATGTCGTTGCTGTCCCTCTTTTTCCTGCTGCTTTCCCACATTTCTTTGTGTTGTTCACTAATATGCATGGAAACTCCTGCATACTCTTCCATAATTCAGTTTTAAATTGAACAAAAGGGCATGCAAGACAGCCATGTAGCCCTCTGATTTTCGGTAAGTTCACTTCCTCTCGTTCGTCTTTCTTTGCTATTCAAGGAACGCATAAGCACTTTCTCTATTATAAGTTCTGATCCAAGTTCAGCCCATAATTTGTCACTTCTTCCTAGCACAAATTTACATTCCACAAACATTTTATGAACCTTTTTATTTTCAGGTAGTAGTTGAAACATTTTCTGCAAATATAGGTAGAGGGAAATGAGGTAATTTGCATGACTCGCAGCAGTTATTTTGGGGAGAATCTCAAGCATAGCATATAAGTGCAATTCCCAAGAACCTATCCTGTCAGCTGTTATCAAGGCTCTAATAACACTGATCATTCTCTGGTATTCTAACCAGAGTTTACTTGTTCTCGAGGAAGATGGCAAAGCGATTCTTTTTCGTCTCCTAAGCAATCTCAATCTGAGTCAAGGCGTCACACAATTCTACGTCTTTCTTTTGTTTTTGGCCGGTTGTAATATCATAGAACAGATCACAAGTTTCCTTAACATGACCATGAAGAGATCCATGTTCATCACGAGGAAAAAACGCTTAAACCAGCAGGTTGGTTGGTTATTTTCAGATTATCTGGCGCCGTCAGCAACACAAGGGCTATAATATGCCAAAACATTCTTCATTAGACAAGCCAACATACATTTACAAACACCCATGCTTTACACGGCACTCGAACCCGCAACCTCGTGGTTTATAATTTAAACCAGCAGGATACTAAGCGCAGCATCTACAATCATGTGTCCTCGCATTGCCCTGAAAACTGCTTTCCCAGTCACTATGTGTAACACAGCATTTGATTCATAGATTTCTGAAGTACCTTAAATAATATTGAGCCATTCATGAGAGTAACTTCAAGAAAATAACTAAAAACTAAGACTTAATATTATTTGTGATCCTTTATTGAGTTAGCATGTATGTTTAGGTCATTTTCAAGTGTAATCGATGCTTCACTAGTGTGACTTTGTCTTTAAACACAGACACTCTAAAAACGAAAGCAGACAGAAAACAGAAACCTGTACACATACCTGTACCTATATACCTTCGTACCTATTAAATGTTATGTCCTCCTTTCTTAAAAAAGCTCCTTGCCATTCTAAGCACAATAACCTACCATTTTGTTGTGTTAAAGCTAACATCTGTAATTAAAATATCATGGTTGAGGAGGTGCTGAGCGGGAAAACCTACGCTTAGGCATCCCCATCATGTGGCATGGAATCAGCCATTTTGAAATTCGTTTTTCGGGTTGTTCCCATGGATGAATTTTGTCCGATTTTGGATATGTTGTTCAGCAATGATAACTGATTAAAAATCAATCAAAAAAGCTTCTGTTGCAATTTTTTTCATGTTCACTGTATTTTTAATTTAGTTTGCCTGGACTATCTCCTTATTCTGGCAAGTTTTTGAGCTAATCCGATGACTGCGATTGCAGAAAAACTGTTTTTATGGAGAATTTAGCATTGTTGCAATAGCTTCTTTGATGTTTCGAATGCATTTTGCTCAGTTCGTGATTTTTGAAATTCCCACCTTACTCAAAATGCTAAAACTTCAGCAAATATAAATGAAATTACTCGAATTTTTTTGGGCGTCATTCTCAATATCTATTTGACAAAAATTAGGCATGGATTTTTGAATGAAATAAAAACTTCTTTTTCTCCAAATTTAAATGTTGAAAAATACCCGTTTTTTACATATAGGTAATGTAATTATCGTTTTCCTCGAAAACTATATTACTTATTCTAAATCAGATGCCTAAAAAGTTAGAGTAGATTACAAAAAACATTTTTTTTTTTAAATCAGGGAAAAAAATATTGAAAAATAGTAGAGATGATAGAATTTGAAATTTGATGAATTTCTTTATTTTTTTTTAATTTTAAAATTTTAAAAATGTAGAACACTATGTGAACTTTTTTTTTTAAAATAAATTTTAGTTTTTAGTTTCCAAATATGTAAAAATTATAATTTTAAAGGCTTAAATAAAATTAAAAGTTTGAAGGATACCAAGTCCCCTTAATATCTCTAGTAATTGCGGCAACAAATTCGGCATTTGAAGATTCTTGACAGGTATGACCGGCGGAAATTGTAGCGATGAATTTAGCATTTGTAGCGTCTTGCCGTGATTGACGGGTGGCAATCATTATTTCCATCAATTGCTTTATTTGGTCCTCCATCATTCCTCTAGTTGTTGGCATTCAAACTGATAAAAACCCCACTTCTGATACCATTGTTATGAGTTTTCCTCAGAGGCAATGATGGCACAGGTTTTATTAGATAAAACTATTACTTATTCTCTTTTCAAAGGCTCACAAAATTTCTTTGAAGAACAATGCAATCACTCTCTATCTCCAACACAAGCTTCAGTAAAAGCAACTTCGAATACAGCAATAATTCTGGCACACTCCAATCTTTCATCGAGATGCGAAGTCCAACTGAAACTCTCTTGATCTGCGGTCGTGTATTGATAGTTGCGCGTAAGAACCATTCTCGAAATATCTAGTTGACCGGTCAATTGATAGAAACGAAACATCTCGAAATTTCCCGATTGATTTAGATGTTGCCACCTTTTTCTAACCTATATTATCGTTGTTAACAAATAAAATAAGATAAAATAAAATAGAATAGAACTTTAAACGATTACGTCATTATTTATAACTATATAAAGAAAATTTGTGTAACGATATTATAATTACCAACACCAATCTTGTCTCTCGTGCTGAGTTCATTTGTGACCTCGCTTCAGATCATCTTTCAGTTCTTGTCAAGGTAAACTAAATTCATCATTACAGATCCAGGTACCAATTTCCAAACTGACTGGAACAACACCACCTAAAGACAAGGCCTTACCACTTGTTTGTGACATCATCAAGATAAGTTGGACGGTTTACGATCATTGCGGTTTCGTTATTTAGCGTAGTTTGAAAACAACATGAATAAGTTTTTTTGTTCAGAGAATTCATTGCTAAATTTCAAATTGTTACACAGCATTAAAATATTCAACGCTTTTCATTCGATTTTCAACTACTAAAATAAAAATTTCCCAAGTTAAAAAGTTTTGAAATAAATGATATAAAAGACAAAAATTTACTATTTTTTTTGCAATAGTGTAAATTTTATTGAAGTTTTTATAACACAGAAAATATATTGAATTTTCATATCAGTTTAATTGTTTACATTTAAAAAGAACAAGGAACTGGGTTTAGAGTAATCAACTTTTTTTTATTTACAATATTAACATATCCAACACACACATTATTAACTTAACAGATATATTACATACCTGCCAACATTGGCATTTTCAAGTTAGTACAACTTTTATGGAACAAATCATTAGTTAATAGGTCATCATAAATGCTTACAAATAATTTGAGAAGAATTGTTTTCTATCATTACTATTATAGTTATTTAAATTCTCATTTAAAGTGGAAACTTATTCACAGCTGTTTACATGTGTAGGTATGCATATTTCATTTAATTTTGTTGAATGAACATTATCAAAATAAATATTTAAAGAAAGTTTATCATCTACTACTATTGATTTTGTAATACGAGGTTCTGGGTTTAAAATAAATTAAAAAAATATCAATATTCCAGATTCTTTCAAATGAGACCACCCACTTTTTCACAGAGTTCTTCGAATGATGAAAATGCCATCCTTGCTGGCTTTTCCTTCATCTCTTGTAAACTTTCAGCAATTGCCTTTTTCAAATGAAAATTCTCAATCTGCTCTTTCCTTTTAACCACGCTTTCTCTGATGTTTGAAGTAGATGATAAATAAGAAGGGCAGTTAGGGAAAATAGTTGGTACAGCATTATTTGTCAGGCGAGGGTACTTCAACGAAGCAGATATTTTCTCACCTGTCTTGCTGTCAAAAGCCTCAGTAACTCTGCCTATATACTCATTTTGGAAATGTAGAATACACATCTAGGAATATATATACATACTAAAAATCAAGAAAAACAAGCATAAGCATTATTTAAATAGTTGATTTTTTCAATAAATTAGTTTAAGAAAAAAGGGAAAGTAAGATGTATAAGGGAAACTACAAAATAAATTTTATACCGTTTCCCTAAGATGACACATTTTAAATATAAATTAGAAAATTAAGTCAAAATGTAGAAATAAATACATTCGTATACACATTTTAGTTAAAAATCCAAGTCCTGTACGGATTCTGGTTTGTTTTTGGAATTGTTTACATAAAACCGCGCAAAATTATGGCAACTATAAGCAGTTTATTTGACATCAAGAAAATAGCTATTTTTTTGGCGAAAATCACTTTGGCGCAGAATTCATGGTGGACTTGGAATTTCAACCCATATTTTAATTTTTTCACTAAGGAATTATCGGTCAACAATTAAAAAAAAAAAAAAAATGTCAATTGATAAAAAATAAATAGATAGAAATGCCCTACAAGGTCTTGGCTATTGTTAGTAATATTAGTCCGTGGGACGAACACCAATATCGTTCAGTTCCGTTCGCCATGTTTTGTCACTACATAATTTTTTTATTAAACTATTGTACTTATCTAATTCCATCTGAAATATCAATGTTCCCGCACTTAAATGTGCACATTATTTAGAGAAAAACAATTTTATAGAGGACTATATTTTGGTTTCTGTTTACAGCCATTAGTAAAACTGCTACTAGATAGCGCAGTCAAATTTCAGTTAAAAATTTAACAAACTGTTTTTTTTTATAATAATTTCCTACTTTTTATTTCATTTTATACTATTCGAAATATTAATTTAGGTCTTCATACACTTAATATTTGTGTTTTAATTTTATTTCGTTCGCATAGGAATGAATTTTGTATTCTTCCGCCGTTTGTTTACCTTTCAATTCAATGTTTATGGTTGTCATCATTTAGTTATTGTCAGTTATTAGTGTTTAGTTAGTCATCATTTTATTGTATTATAAGAACAAGTATAAATTATAAACATCAGTGTATTTTAAAAATAAAGAAAAACCTTACTGTTTTATCAGTTACAAAAATAATAATTTGGGCAATAAAATAATAATGGTATAGAATGATAAGAGGGTAAAATCCTAGTATACGTTACACGCTTGGCGCGATTTTGAAAAATATCGCTACGCCGAAATGACTTGATGCTTTTATCTCCAAACTATTGCCAACGCCGAAGTAACGTTTCTACGATTGTCGCCAAGAATTTGCTTAGGCAAAAACTGTTGAAATATAATTGTTCTTCTATTGATATGACGTCATCATAGTACTATCTATGTATTATAAATATAATTCTTGTAATGTACATCTGGCAGCATACAACGGAGACTGATTTGTTGTTTACCCCTGCCAAGATTGTTGTAATCTTATACCATTCAAACGTCCTTTTTCTATTCATGTTTAAATAAACCATTCACTCAAATATACATTCCCTCTCATTGCGAGTCATATCTTTTCACGTTATCAGCACGAAGCTCAAAATTTATTTCATCGCAAATCGAAGATTGAAGCGGATTGAAACTTAGCCGACGCCGAAGCCCGCAACGTGGCTTTACTTTTGAAGTTGATTAAAACTGCCGACGCCGCAACTACATGCTCGCAATGGGAGAGGATTATCAACGACTGCCGAAGTTGAATGGAGAAAACTATCACAGCTGGGCAATACGCGCCCGTGCTGCAATGACGCAGAAGAGATGTTGGGATGCTGTGGAACCGGGATACGGAGCCGAGATGTCCGACGATCAACGAAGGCGAAATGACGAAGCGCTGTCACTTATGTTTCTGATTGTCGAGGACAACTACCTTGATGACATTGGCCACCTTATGAGAGCGAGAGAAGCTTGGACATCAATAAAAGAAATGAACACTAAGTTCGGACTGTTGCACATACTTCAGTTGATGAAAGATCTCTTCAATGTCACCATGAAGACCAGTGAGTCCATGCAGTCTTACCTTGGCCGACTCATGAACAATCATAGAACCCTGGAAAGTGGAGGATATTCATTTACAGACCGAGAAATTGCACTGGTCATGCTTATTGGACTGCCCAAAGCTTATGAATCCCTTATTCTGAATCTGGAGAAAGACGAGGAACGACTATCAACATCATTGGTGAAGTCCAGATTGCTTGTGGAAGAAAAGCGAATCCACAGATATGTTCCACATCCAGACAACTATGAAGAAAAAGCTCTCCACAGTAGAAATTATCCTCATCAGCAGAAGAAGCAGACTACAAAGTTCACAAGGAAGACGTTTAAGAACAACAAAGAAGACGAAGGTACCCAGCGAAGAAACACCAGATGTTTTGCATGTGGTGAATGGGGGCATATTTCAAGAGATTGTGAGGAAGCTCAGAAGAGGCATGCCAAGACTGCAATCGGCATAAAAAGTTGGGCACTGTCAACTGGCAACCATGGAAGCAAGTCAAGCCAGTGGATCCTGGATTCTGGAGCAACGGAACATATGACGTCTGACCCAGAGAAATTCACCAAACTGGTTGATTACAGTTCAACAGTGGAAGTTGCCAACGCCGACCAAATTGACGTAAGGTGAGATTTCCTTCACTCTATTGGACTGTCCAGAAAAATATCAAGTGACTCTATCTGACGTGCTCTTCGTTCCTGACCTTGGTGGAAACCTACTACCCATTGGCAGAATCGAAGAAAGGGGATTCAGAGTGCAGTTTGCCGACGGGAAAGCCCAAATCACAGATAAAACTGGAACTGTCATCCTAACAGCTGTGAGGAAAGGCAGACTCTACATAATTGAAGAAGGACAACAAAAGGCATTCATCACAAAGAATGCAGACGAAGAACTGTGGCACCGTCGTTTCGGCCATCCTCATAATAGTCGGATGAAAGCAATCGACACTACCCTGTCACCAGAAAACCGACCTTCTACTGAACTGTCTCCTGAAATCAATCCTTGTTCTGTTTGCATTCAAGGAAAAAGGAAGAGAAAAAAATTTCCAAAATCAACCCATACTAAAGCAGAACAAATACTGGACGTTATCCATTCTGATGTTGTAGGGAAAATCGACCCACCTTCCCTTGGCTGCTCTAACTACTTTGTGGTATTCACCGATGAGTATTCTCATTACACCACTGTCTATCCAATTAAGTCGAAGGCTGAAGTTTTAGCCAAATTTGATGTATTCAAAAACATGGCTGAGAACCTTCACAATAAAAGAATCAAGATCCTGAGAAGTGACAATGGAGGCGAGTACAAAAGTAAAGAATTTTACCAGTATCTCATTAAACATGGTATCCAAAGACAGCTTACAGTGCCAGAATCTCCCCAACAAAATGGACTCAGTGAAAGAATAAACTAGACCCTCCTAAACACCACCAGATGCCTGCTCATTGAAGCTGGTCTTGATAAGAAGTTCTGGGCAGAGACTGTACATACAGCAGCTTACCTCCTGAATAAGTGCTCTTCCACCTCAATTAACGGTGACATTCCCGAGGAACGATGGCTGTCCAGGAAAATTAAATTGGATCACCTACGAGTGTATGGATGTAGAGTATGGTGCCTCGAGCGTTCTTTTGCAAGGAAAAACAAGCTAGATCTCAAATCAATTGAATGCATGTTAGTTGGATACCCGGATGGAGTAAAGGGATACAAGCTCTATGACATAAAGAAGAAGCAGTTTATCGTTGGCCGTGATGTTATTTTAAAAGAAAATGCATTCCCTTCCAAGTTAAAATCCACTCAAGCTCCTGCAAAACAAAACGTCTTGCTACACATTGAAAATGAAGACCTTGATGAACCTGTGACACCCACAACAAACACTTATGTACAAGAAACCAATTACAATTCCAGTATCTATGGAGATTTTTCAGAAGATACTGCAAAGCACACAGAAATACATACTAGCCCATCAGAGCTCAACACAATCACTACACCTGATGAAGAAGAAGTGATTGAAGACAGTCTGGCAGTCTTCTCAGAGGATGATCGACCAACATTAGTACATTCAGAACAGGAAGGCACTAGTGAACACTTTGCTCCTGAGAACAATCAGCAAATTAGAAGAGGTGGCAGGACAGTTAAGGCTCCTCCACATTTAGATGACTATGTCCTCTACAAAGCTAAAGAATCTAGATCCCTGAAGAACAACCCTTCAACTGTTCATGAGGCATTGTCATCACCAGATGCTGAAAGGTGGAAACTGGCAATGAAAGAAGAGTTGGAGAACCTCCACAGTTTTCAAACCTGGGAACTACTGGTGAAGCCCTATGGTAGAAAGACCATTTCCTCGAGATGGATATTCAGGCAGAAGGAAGATGAAGCAGGAAACTGCATGAAGTATAAGGCCAGACTTGTGGCCAAGGGATATTTGCAATCGCATGGAGACTTTCAAGAAACATTTGCACCAGTTATCAAGCTAAAATCCATCAGAATGCTTCTCTCCATAGCAGCAGAGATGAAACTTCCAGCCCACCAAATGGACATCACTGCCGCTTATCTTAATGGAACCCTCGAGGAAGACATCTTTATGACGCAACCAGAAGGATGTGAAGTTGATGGTAAAGAACACTTAGTGTGCCACCTAAAGCGAATTCTTTATGGTCTTAGACAGTCGGGCAGGGTATGGAATTCCTGTCTTGACGAGTTCTTTATTCAACTTGGGATGAAGAGATCCAACGCTGATCCATGTGTCTATTTCAGCTGTAACACCACCCTTTTGGTAGGCGTCTATGTTGACGACTTACTCATTATTGGAAGTATCAACGACATCATCACATTTAAGAAAGAAATCAAGAAGAGATTAATTGCAAAGGATCTTGGTCCTGTTAGTCAATTACTCTCAATGAATATAACTCAAGATGAAGATGCTTCCATAACAATTGACCAGTCTACATACATATCAGAAATCCTAGAGATTTTTAAAATGACTGAATCCAAACCTGCCTCTACTCCATTAGACCCAAGCATCCCATATTTAAAGGTAGACGATGAAGAATGGGAGAACATCAAAGAAAAAAGTAGTAAAATCCCATACAGACAAGCCGTTGGTATTCTCTTGTACCTGGCTTGTGGTACTCGTCCTGACATAGCCTACGCTTCAGCACACATGAGTCAGTTCAACACAAGGCCAAGCGAGGAGCATTGGAAAGGGGTAAAACATGTGTTGCGGTACCTCAAGGGGACAAGAGACCGAAAACTTAAATTCGAAAAAAATGGAAGAAAACTACAAGTGTTTGCTGATGCTGATTGGGGAGGTGATGAAACAGACAGAAAATCTTACAGTGGACACATATCCTTACTTGCAGGTGGACCTGTCTCATGGTAGAGTAAGAAACAATCGACAACTGCATTATCATCAACAGAAGCAGAATATTACTCCATGTGTCATGTCGCTAAAGATGTTTTGTGGTTTAACAGCTTCTTGAAAGAAATCTGTGATACGTTCCTGTCATCCCCACTGATAGTGTATGTCGACAATCAGGGAGCCATCTTTATTGCTAAAAATCATGTTACTTCAGAGAGAAGTAAGCACATTGATGTTAAACACTTCTTTCTACGAGAATTAGTCTCAAATAAGACTCTAGAATTTCATCACGTCTCATCAGAAGAAAACCTTGCAGACTTGTTGACAAAGAAATCCAAAATTGCCATGCTACGAAATTTAAAATACGGATTGACTGTTCTGAACTAATGACTATCACTGTATCTTGTATCATATGCACTATTAACAATTAAGGAGGCGTGTTGAAATATAATTGTTCTTCTATTGATATGACGTCATCATAGTACTATCTATGTATTATAAATATAATTCTTGTAATGTACATCTGGCAGCATACAACGGAGACTGATTTGTTGTTTACCCCTGCCAAGATTGTTGTAATCTTATACCATTCAAACGTCCTTTTTCTATTCATGTTTAAATAAACCATTCACTCAAATATACATTCCCTCTCATTGCGAGTCATATCTTTTCAAAAACATAGAAAATCGTAACCTGAAGATGGCAAATACATAAAACATACTGTTGTGATTTTCCATGTATCGAACCTGGCAACACTCTCGCCAGTTGAGAAACGTAAACAAAACATGTAGCACAATTCTCTTGTTGATTAAAACTTCTTAAGTTTTATCGTTGTAATGTTTACTTCTATAACAATTTAACCAACAAGAAAAAGTAAATTATTGTTAAGAACTGAGCTCTAGCTATAATGGATCATTATCTTAAGCCGGAACGGTTCGACGTTGAACCCACGTGCACAGGCGCTGAAGCCAGGTGGGTCCACTGGAAGAAAACATTTGCTAACTTTATCTTGAGATTAAAAGATGTGTCCGAGGATGACAAACTTCCTCTTCTCTGTAACTACGTGTCTTCATCCGTATACCAGTCAATCAGCGAAGCGGCCAACTACTCTACGGCGATGGAAACGCTTGACTCGCTGTACGTCACGAAGAAGAACGAAATATTCTCGCGGCATTGCTTAGCATCCCGATGTCAACAAACAAACGAGATGGTGAGTGAATACGTTCAGGCCCTCAAACATCTAATCAAGAACTGTGAATTCAAAGCTGTTACTGCTGAACTCTATAAAAACGAATACATTCGTGATGCATTTATAAGGGGATTAAAGAGCTCCCGTATCCGCGAACGTTTACTTGAAAACTCTTCTGTTACCTTAGAAATGGCTGTCGACCAAGCTCGTGCCCTCGAACTGGCGGAATCTCATTCTGCATCATACCTCACTGTACCTCAGCCGATGACTTCTGCTGCAGTGGAAACTGCCGAGTCTGATCAAATACTCGAGGAAGAGCAAGTTGCTGCTGTCTCCAGCTCTGGTTCATGTTTCTTCTGTGGCTATGATCGTCACCCTCGAAGCGCTTGCCCAGCCAAAAATGTAGTTTGTAACAAGTGTGGCAAGAAAGGACATTTTCAGCGGGTATGTAAAGCTAAAAATTCTCGTGGTTCTGGAAATGTAGCTTTTGCACATTTGTTAGCCTCTGTGCTTCCTTCTCCATCTTCCCTTCAAAAATCCCTCGTCCTTGCACTGTTAATGGTGTGAAACTCGAGGCACTAGTCGACACTGGCAGTTCTCTCAGCCTCCTAAACTTGCAACATATCAAGAGGTGCCATTTAAAGATGAAACCCTACTTAGGAAAGATTTCTATGGCGAACTCTGCCGTTACATCCAGTATTGCCGGATGTGGTAAAGTCACACTTGAATTAGAGAGTCACTTCTATGCTGAAGTTGAAGTCCTTGTGATGAAAAATTTATATGCTGACTTCCTTATTGGTCAAGATATTTTAAAACTGCCCTCTTCTCTTGTGATCAACTTTGATGGTGTTAGACCTCCCTTAGAAATCTGTGCTTTGACCAAGGCTGATGTCCCACCAGTCTCCTTGTTCTCAAATCTTACGCCTGACTGTAGACCCATTCAAACAAAATCAAGACGTCTTCCCTCAGAGGATCGTGAATTTATTGCTAAAGAAGTGAACAGACTCATCAATGAAGGAGTCATCGAACAAAGCAATTCCACATGGAGAGCCCAAGCATTTGTCATCAAAGGAGATAATAAAAAATCTCGAATGGTCATAGCCGAACGGTCCCCGCTGAATTAAAGAATATTATGGAGCCTGCAGGAGAGATGAAACAAGAATCCGCGCCTGTTAGTATAACGCCTATGATTGCAAAATATTTATCGCATGCAGTTCCAAAATCGAGAAAAAAATATATATTGCCTATTTTGGAAAGTTTGAAAAATGCTAATTACGTCTTTAACGATATGGGTGAATTAGAAGTAGACGGAAAACCGCAACACAGGAGCAATGCTATAGATTTATTCAGTTATGTAATGAGAGATTTAAAAAGCACAGAAATACCTCCAAAAGGATATCAACAATTTTTGCGCGGTATCTATGCTGCTAATATACCAAAGTAATGGATAGGTAATAAGAATGTGCGCGATCAATTAGATTTGACACAAATTGATTCGATGATGCAAAGTTCGTCAGACGAAACGACTTCTATCAAAGGTGAATCATCTGTGGAATCAAGTCCAAACCAGTCAGAATTTATAAGTCCCATGCCGAAGAAAGTAAAATGGAAGCCGTGGACCGAATGAAGAGTGTATATTACGATCCACAGAAACCGGGTTCGTTTGGAGGTGTGAAACGTCTTGCGCGTTATAGCAAAGTAACAGAAGATGATGCTCGAAAGTGGCTTTCACAAGAAGATGCGTATACACTCCATTTTCCAGTGCGCTATAAGTTTAAGCGGCGAAAAACTATTGCCTATGGCATAAATGAATTATGGCAAGCCGATTTGGTCGACATGCAAAAACATGCAAAATATAACAAAGGTTATCGATATCTATTGACAATCATCGATGTCATGTAGCGTTTTCTAAGAGCGATTCCAATAAAAAATAAAAAAGCCTTGACTATTGCAAACGCTTTTAAAAAAGTGTTTAAACAAGCGAAACCAGTAAACCTTCAAACGGATGATGGAAGTGAATTTTTCAATAGGATTGTTCGAAGATTATTTAAAGAATATAATGTGCATCATTACTCGACGAAGAGCGGTCTAAATGTGCAATATTGGAACGTGCACTTAGAAGTCGCATGTATCGACTATTTACATATCGAAATACGTATAAATATATAGATGTTTTGTCGTCATTACTTACATCATACAATGATACAGTGCATAGCAGTCATGGTTTTAAACCGGCTAGCGTGACTTCGGCAAACGAAGCCGAAATCTATAAAAGATTATATGGATATGCCAGGATCGGTAAATTTCGTTTCGAAGTGAATGATTTCGTACGAATTTCAAAAGCTAATAGAATTTTTCGGAAAGGATATCTTCCTGGATGGACAGAGGAAGTTTTTAAAATTTGCGCGAGATATCCAACAGATCCACATACATATATGTTATGCGACTAGAATGGAAAAGAAATTGACGGACGCTTTTACGCTGAAGAATTGCAGAAAATTCAAAAGAACTTATGGGCTATTGAGAAAATTATTAAAACGAAAGGAAAAGGATCCTCTCGTCAGCTATTCGTCAAGTGGGTCGGCTTTGACAAGTCTTTTAATTCGTGGATAAATGCAAAATGGATCAAATTATAGAAAATGATTTTAACGTGTTTTTACCGTATAACGCTAGCATGGATTTGTTCAGAAATACACCCGATAATTATCGAACGAAACTGGCTCAGCCTATTACATTGCGCGGATATTACGAAGTAGCTCTCTCGGAAATCACGTTACCTGGAAGATTTTTTACTGTTCAAAAAGATTATAACGATAGCTATAGCATCGAGAAAAATATGGTCATTTCCGAAATATCTACACTGCCAGAAATATTACTAAATATCAGCGATACGAGCGATTTACCAGAAGGAATTAACAATGCAGTGGAAAAAGTGATAGACGGTATAATACCTCTCAAAGTCGAATATTTAGCTAAGAATCTAATACAATGGAATTTAATGGCTCATTGGCGCATGGATATAGATAAAGAATCAGCTCCAGAAATCATGCAATCGCTTACTCGAACTAGACCGCTAAATATAGCTGCCAAAGACAAACCGAGTAAGTTCCCGTATCATTATTCGAAACCGAAAAAACCATATAAAAACCAGATTGTCAAATTGACATCTACAAAACCTATTGAAAAATATCGAAAGAGAATCACAATCACGCATGATATCGATAGAGATGTTTTTGATATCATAAATGAAAATATTCTCAAAATAGATGGAGAGAGCTATGCTACATTCGAATATATATCAAGTGAAAATGTAGTTTTAGTATCAATGCTAAAACACGTAGATATTTTCCTAGAAAGTAAAACATGTCCAAAATTAATGAACATGTTAAATATTCGAACAGAGTCTCATTTAATTCGAGGAGAAACAAAATTTCCTTATACTCGAATAGATAATTTAACGAATGAAACATTTCAAATTATTGTTAACAGTATCTTCATAAGAGAAAAATACGAAAAAACTCTAACAAATTATCGAATACCGCAAGGAATGTATCGAAATTCGAAGGATTTGTTTTTAGAATTCAAATTGATTAAATTAAAAGAGCTTCCCGATCAGAAAACGCAATTAATAGTACCGCCTGATATGATTATCACATTCGGAGATAAATTAAAAGATCTCTTAGGATTTGTAAAGGATACATTCGAGAGCGGAACGTACACCTCTGAATATAATCTTGAATTATCAGCTGGAATTACCGAGGTTTATGTCAATACAGATATAATAAATCCGTCGCTTGTAGGCAATGCATATGCTTCGATATTAAAAATCGTTCCTATTGCAAATGAAAAATCAGAGCAAATCGTGAAACATTTTGCAGTGCCTCTCTACTTTACTGTTAAAAAACATCATTTCGATACGATACATATCGAATTGCGAACTAGTCAAGGTACGCCGATAAAATTCATTAGCGGAAAAACTTCATTAGTGCTAAGTTTCCGAAAAAGAAATTAGTATAAATAACTAAAACATTTCGAATTTCATCTCATTATCCAAGATGAGGAGAATCGGATTAGATACGAAGGCTTGCGTGGATCACTATTGTGCTGCTCAAACTGGAGGATATTTTGCATCTGCATATCCGATACAACGCGGCTATGGATTTTTTAGCGCATTGCGAAGATTTGCGATTCCTATATTGAAAAAAACTGGAAAATATTTCGGTAAACGATTGCTGGCTACGGGACAAAACATCTTAGAAGACATCGATCAAGGCCAATCATTTAAAGAAGCAGCTCGTAATAGATTTTTAGAATCTGCGCATAATATTAAAGACGATGTGATTCGAAAAATTCAGAAAGGAGGAAATAAAAGGAAACGTCATTCTCGAAAAACTCAGAAGAAGTCTCGAAAGAAGAGGAAGAAAGACGTATTTTCTTAAAAAATGGATCGGTGTTTTTGCACTAAAAGCGAATTAGAACTATTCGCTAGTCCTCCTATTCAAATGGCTGTCGACAAATCATCGTTTCTGGAGATCCACTCCGTTGCATCAATTTCAGACAATCCGACAATCGAATTCAACATTCCGGGCTTAGGCGAATCGTATTACGATCTATCTCATCTCTATTTGAAGGTTCAAGCAAAAATTATCAAAGCAGACGAAACTGCGTTTGCAGCTGCCGACAAGTGCGGTCCTATCAATTATCTGATTAACACTATGTTTGCGGAATGTCACATGTCGCTTAATGATCGCCAAATTTCTTCAGAAAATAATTATGCTTACAAGTCTATCATTCAAGCCTTGCTGTTTCATCCTGAGAGATCTCAAAAAAATATATTAAGCGCAGGCTTATTTGAAAAAGATACGGCAAATAAATATAATGATCTCGATATCGCGCAGGGAGCCAATGCCGAATTGAAAAAAAGATATGCTTATACTAAAGATGGAAAAATATTTTCACTGTTTGGCATGTTGCATCTTGATTTAAGTCAGCAAAGTAAATTATTAGTAAACGGTGTATCTATTCGCATTAAACTCGAAAAATCGAAGCATGCATTTGTTTTATTAGCGGCTAATGGAGACTATCAATTGCAAATCGAAAACGCTAGTTTATTTATTCGACGATGTGAAATTGCAGGCTCTATTTTAGTAGCGCACGAGAAAGCTCTGGAATCACAGTTAATCCAATTACCGTTTACGCGAGTGGAATTGAAAACATTCACAATTAGTAGCGGAATAAAAAGCATAACTATCCCCAATGCTGTAAATGGCATTTTACCGAGTCGTATAATTTTAGCATTATGCTCGAATGCCGCGTATAAAGGCGATATGAAGAAAAACCCTTTCGCATTTCGCAATTATTCACTCAATCATTTATCCCTGACTGAAAATGGAATTCAAATTCCAGCAACGGCATATTCTCTGTCTTATGTTAAAGATTGGTATTCGAGAAATTATCTCAGTTTGTTTACCGATTTAGGAAAAGAGGACACGAATGTCAGCTACGAGGAATATAAAGATTCCTTATGTTTTTATATTTTCGACCCAACTCAGGATAATTCCGCTTCGGCGGAACATTTAAATATTGCCAGGACAGGGGAAATATCCATTCATCTCAAATTCGAGTCCGATTTAAACGAAACGATTACTTTAATTTCATATCTCGAATTCCAATCGCTCATAGAGATTGACAAAAGCCGTAGCGTGTTTACGATTTACTAAAAAAAAAAAAAAAAAAAATGGATACGATAACATTAACGCGATTGGCGATGGCAGATTCGAGGATTAAAATAGGTTTTGGTGGTGTTTATGCAAAAGATCAGCTTCCATATAGCAAGAAACATTTTCGTAGTTTCATAGTCAACACGGATTTATCAAGTGCGCCCGGTGAACATTGGCGGAGTATTTTTTTTTAACAGAATGGTAAAGCAATTTTCTTTTGCTCTTACGGAAGACCACCTTGCGATTATGTCAATGAATTTATCATGCGAAATTCGAAATGTGTGTCTTATAATCGCTGTCAATTTCAACATTGGAATTCGAGATCATGCGGTTTGTTTTGTCTATATTTTCTTTGGCATAAATCGCGAGGTCTAAAAATTGATCGATTGCATGCGACGGACACGTGTGCCAATGAGCGATTATTAGAAGTATTCACTCGCCGCCATTTCAGGCGACTTAGCGAGGTGAAAGTCGAATTTAAAAATCAAAACTGCAAACCGCAAACATTTTGATTGGTTTGAGATTTTATTCGAGATATTGCATCTCATATATAATGACAGATCGCTTTTAAAATTTTAAAAAGCTTCGAAAATGTCAAATCCTGAGCAGCAATATGGATTTTTGCTTTTGGAACGAGAAAATTCTGGTAAAGCGTTTCAGATTCGCGGAATTTGTGAAACTCTTCATGTGAATATGCTAAAATGCGTGGAAGAAGCTAGCATGTGCTATATATCACATGCAAATAATCGCAATATGAAAATTGCCTATTTCCAAATTCTCTCGAATGGGCAGTTAGTGAAAGCTTTGCATAGCCCTCCTGCAAACTGTCGATTGGAAGAAATGACTCGGCATAGCCAATGAGTCTGTGTAAAATTATTTCGATCTGTGATGAACAATATGAAATGTTATATTATGTTCTGATGTGAAATGTCATGTTCTGATGTTATATTATATTATATATGAAATATTGTATTAAATGTGAAATGTTATGCTGATGTGAAATGTTATATTATGTCTTGCTGCTCAAAGTTTGAACTGATGTTAAAAAATGTATATGCCAAAAAATAATAAGATTAAATAAATATATTTCAATTAAATCTTTTTTTTATATCATTTTTTTTTTCAAGTGCAATCCAAGAGGATAAATGCAGTCTAAAGAGACGTTTCACATATTATATTCAAATAATCTTTTAAAAAAAATAATGAATAGAATACGTCGTACTCGTCTCTAGAAAAATATATAAAATAGCATGTTAAATGCTTAATAAAAAAATTTTGAGTCATTTTTCCATGTGCAACCCAAGAGGACAAATGACATGCACTCGTTTTTTTTATTAAAGAGACGTTTCACATATTCTATTCAAATAATCTTTTTTTAAAAAAATTAATGAATAGAAGAAATCCTACTCGTCTCTAGAAAAATATATAAATTTTTTAAGTTGATAATTTCATATAACAGTTATAACATTCATCATAATATATATATATATATATATATATATATATATACATAGTAAATTAACAACATAGAATGCAATATGAGTTAATAAATTCACATAGAACACACAGGGTGGCCAGGAAATAACTTTCCCTGTTTGGCGGCCTCTGCAGCTAAAACTAATGAATGAAATGAAACCATATTTTATGTACAGACTATTGAAGGCATGGGGAGATGAATTCCAACAAAAAAAAAGTTAGTTCCAAAAGTTGCCGCTAGGTGAGATTTTGGCGCTACTTGTACGTACTTTTGAGGTAATTTACATATCGAGATAGCAATTATGCAAAATTCTAATGCGTACATGACAGCAGCGTAACGCATTCCCTTTAAAAAGAAAAGAGCGAACGTCCAAACAGCGATTCTTTCATTGACTGTTGGTGATATGCGACCTACCTAACCTCAACGTGCTTTACTAGTGAAACTGTACTACACTAGACAGTGCAATGCTGTGGTGGCTCTGCGGGAATTTCGAAGACTTCATAACCTACGTAAAGGTCCAATGTCTGCTGCAGCAGTAAGAGCGATGATTAAAAAATTCGAGGAAACTGGATCGCTTGGACTTAGAGCTGGCAGAGGACGAAAAGCAGTATCAGAAGATGCAGTAACAGATGTTGCTACAGCTGTGTTCGACAACACAGGAACCAGCAGTGGTCCAAGTGCTCGTGCAATTGCTCGTCAAACCGATATGCCTTATTCTACTGTATGGAAAATCTTGCGTAAAATGCTGCATTTTTATCCGTATAAAATCAGTTGTGTGCAAGAATTAAAAATAACAGATTACGATAAGCGCCTAACTTTTGCTTTAACATTTCTTGCCCGAATGGAGATCGACAATGATTGGGCTTGGAAAATATTGTAGGGAAATGAGGCTCATTTTCATCTGAATGGATCTGCTAATACTCAGAACTGCCGTATTTGGGCATGTGAGCGACACACAGTGATGCTAGAAATGCCATTGCATTCCCCAAAGGTAACCGTGTGGTGCGGTTTCACGGTAAATTTTATAATAGGACCATACTTTTTTAAGAACATAACTAAGGCAGGACCTATTACCTGCTAAATCAACGGCGAAAAATATGGGGAAATTCTCCAAACTTTCGTTATTCGGCAATTGCAGCAAAGACAATGCTTAAACTCAATCATTTTTATGCAAGATGGAGCTCGGCCACATATTCATCGTTCAGTGCAGCGCCTTTTACTCCAGAATTTTGGTAATGACAGAGTCATCAGTCAATATTTTCAGACGGAATGGCCACCCAGTTCCCCGGACATCACCCCATGTGACTTTTGGCTATGGGGATACCTTAAATCCGTTGTGTATGCTGGTGACATTCCAAACTTGCATGTCTTGAAGCAGAGCATAAGACGGGCCGTTGCGAACATCCAAACAGACAGTTTGCACACAGCTGTAGAGAACGTTATTCACCGGATGCAATATGTTGTACACCGGGAAGGTCAGCATATTGAAAATGTTACGCGGCGTCCTGGGGATCCAAATGTTAATGACTAAAATCTTATTTTATGTGTTCCAATAATTTATTCATAACTGTATAGTATTGACATTCTGAAAAATCAAATTTCCATGCTTTCATTGTAGTTATTCACGTGTTTCGGTTCCGATAGCGCCACATTTCCCCCTATCGGCAACTTTTGGAACTAAATTTTTTTTTTGGTGGAATTCATCTCCCCATGCCTTCGTTAACCTGCATATAAAATATGGTTTCATTTCGTTAATTAGTTTTAGCTGCAGATGCCGCCAAACAGGGAAAGTTATTTCCTGGCCACCCTGTATATGACTAAACATTAGCAAAATTAATCTTTTTTTATAACTTTAAAAAAAAAAAGCTCTATCATTCAAAATTTTGATAGTATATTCAATACATACTAAAAAATTCAGAAGTTAATTTTTTAAAGTTCTTAAATGCTAGTCATAAAAAAAACACATAAATTCACATAGAACATATATGACTAAACATTAGCAAAATTAATCTTTTTTTATAACTTTAAAAAAAAAAGCTCTATCATTCAAAATTTTGATAGTATATTCAATACATACTAAAAAATTCAGAAGTTAATTTTTTAAAGTTCTTAAATGCTAGTCATAAAAAAAACACATAAATTCACATAGAACATATATGACTAAACATTAGCAAAATTAATCTTTTTTTATAACTTTAAAAAAAAAAGCTCTATCATTCAAAATTTTGATAGTATATTCAATACATACTAAAAAATTCAGAAGTTAATTTTTTAAAGTTCTTAAATGCTAGTAAAAAAAAAAAAAAAAAAAAACACATAAATTCACATAGAACATATATGACTAAACATTAGCAAAATTAATCTTTTTTATAACTTTAAAAAAAAAAGCTCTATCATTCAAAATTTTGATACTATATTTAATACATACTAAAAAATTCAGAAGTTAATTTTTTAAAGTTCTTAAATGCTAGTCATAAAAAAAACCACATAAATTCACATAGAACATATATGACTAATAATTTTTTAAACATACAATATTTACATTTTAAGATAGAATGCAACATATACGACTAGTAATTTTTTTAAACATACAATATAGACATTTTAACATAGAACATCCCAGATAGCATGCAAGCTTACGAAAACCTTGTCATATGCTTGTCATTAGACTTGCAGTTCTAAGCTTGCCGAGTAACCCTCTAATAAAAGGGTTTGAAAAGGGCAGCCGTGAAAAGCTTGGAAAGTAACACCTTTCGAAAATGATATGTAAAGGGTCGAATTCCAGGGCATCAGCAACCCCCCCTTTTCGAAAGGGTAGGTAAAGGGTCGAATTCCAAAGGCTGCAGTCTGTCCCCTCTAATAAAAGGGTTTGAAAAGGGCAGCCGTGAAAAGCTTGGAAAGTAACACCTTTCGAAAAGGATATGTAAAGGGTCGAATTCCAGGGCATCACCAACCCCCCCCTTTTCGAAAGGGTAGGTAAAGGGTCGAATTCCAAAGGCTGCAGTCTTTCCCCTCCCCTTGCCGCAGATCAGATAAGATCTCCCCCGTAAAACGTGTGTGACTAAACGTATCTTGCAACCGGTTTTGAGTTTGGCATTCGAATGTTGGTTAAAGAGCTTGACCAAGAGCTTGACGGACACGGAAGATGAAATACTTTCATCTTTAATTCCCGCTGTAAAAACCGGTACGTACGTTGTTTTATAATTATAATTAATTAATTTTTTATCAATCTGCAATAATATTATTAAAACGGAAGCGTTGGAACGTTTTATCAAATTCTTAAAGAAATAGGCTTAATTAGTTGTTGACACATAGTAACGCAGCCTAGAAAACATTAACAATTTTTTCATAGACAAGTAACTTTTTTGTTTCTTCGAAAAGTTTTATGGGCCGAAAAAAATCAGCTATTTTTGTGGCGAAAAGTTATTGAATTGCGTTGGGGTAGAATTTTTTAAATAGTACATGCTTTGTTATAAACAATAGCTTAATTCCATAATTCACTCTGAGCGTAATTTTTACCTCGTAACACGTTTTTACGATACTACAATTTATAAATCTGTACTTAAGATAAACTACCAGGAGTGCAATGTTAAACACTAAATTGCATTTATGGGATCCCGCATTTTATGATAGTTTACTTCTGAGGTACAGAAATGTTCCTTTAGTGCTGTAAGTTTAACATAATGAAATGAAATTTAGCCGTGTTTCACCAACATTCCCTTAAATACAGACAGGGCAGCCGACAGGATTTTCGGCCCCTATGCAAATGTAACTCCGGCCCAATTACCCTCCCTCGCCCATATACACATATTAGCGTCAATACTAAAAAGATAATATCTCCACAGTTATTATAACCACATGCATTCAGGACATTTAACCTATAAGAATAAGATGAAGCAATAAATGATTATACATTTTTTCATTGTTTGGGTAAACAAATACTAAACTTGCTGCGTATTCTCAAACCAGAAATATAGAGAAAACGAGAAAAAACAAAGATAAATTAGAGGAGTAAGATGAACTGATAGCACTGTTCTCAAATACCAACTTAAAGTTAGCGGCCCCCTGGTACCTTCCCAGTCAAAATACAGAGCAATCAGAATGCGCTATATGAGTGCGCCCATGATGCGTCACAATTCCAATTGCATCGAGCTTTTGTTGACGTTCGTTGTTCTCTTGTCTCCGACTGAGGTAGACGGCAAATTTTGCTGTAAAATTTTACACATGCGCGTGTTGCTAAAACGACCTTTGCTTTTTATACACTTGATTGGAAAAACCCGAGTTCGATTTCATCCAAAACGAAGAAAAAAATTGATGTGAAAAATCGAGAATTTAAAAAAAGAATGAACTAAATCGTATGCGTTAATTAACACCAAATTTGGACAGCTGACTTGTCTCATTCAGGCCCGTAGCCAGCCAAAGTTTGTAGGACGGGCAAAAATTTTCCCAGGAGGGGCAGAAATATAAATTATTTAATTGGTTTTCAATTAATTTTTACAATTGAAATTTTTACAATTATTACAAATTTATACAATTTTTACAATTCGTAAAAGAGTATTTATCAGAGCACTTTGTGAAGTACATATACAAAAAAATATTTAAAAAAAGAAACATTGTTAATGTATTTTTGATGTAATTTTATTTTTATTAATTCTTTTAAAGATTCTACACCAGAAATTGTTTTGATAAAAACAAAACTTTCAATTAAAAATTTTTTAAAGTATATTTAATACAATTCTATTCCTTTAAAATATTCTATGCTTGTCCATCTTTTAATTTTTCACACATTTCAACTTAAGAATATCTACTTTAAAAATAATTACAAATATAAAAATTAGTAAAAGGGTCATTCCACGTCAAATCGACCAGAAAAAATGGATTTCGACACCCACCCCTTCCGATTTTGATGAAATTTGGTGTGAACCTTCTATTTATGGTTATTAAGAAGAATCTCAAATATTTTTTGGATATTCCTATTGGTTAAAATTTTACAGCCCTTTAAAATTTGTGATTTTAGGAAAATTTCGATTTCTGAAATTTTCGAAAAAAAAGACATGTGTTAGGAAAATAATTTTTTTATCAATAACTACTGAATATATCTTTACGAATTTTTTTTCCCAATACCATGAAACTATAACAAATCCATAAAAAAATATCAAATCGTTCCAAGTTTGTATAAAATTTCACAATAAATTAATAAATTGTTCTAACTCGTTTTTTTTCTGCAAAAAACGTGTTTTTTTGTAATTAAAAAAACTCAAAATACGTCATTCAGAAATTAATTTTTTTGTACATGAAAAGTTTTGCAAGAACATATATTATCTTTCTAAAAAATAAACTCGGTGGGACCCGACCTTTTTATAGTAAAATTTTTCACTTTTGTCAATTTTTCTGAAAAAAAAACGTGTTTTCTTAAATTTCAATTTGAAGCATGAAAATATTACTAAGTCTAAAGATGATACACATGTAAAGAACTCTTAATATATGTACTATCTTAATAATTAACAAAAAAAATGAATTTCACAACCTTATATTTTTAAATTGCAAATTTTTCGTAGTACATTTTGTTTTTATGAATTTAAATGTTCATCATAAGGTTCTCACTAATCCTAAAGTAATAAGACACTAAAATTATTGTTGTAAAATTTACTTTTTGAAAAGTAAAATGTAATGGTATTTTACCCTTGTGGTTGAAATTTTGGAAATTTGTCAAAAATTTTTCACAATTTTCTCTTCGTGTAATCGAAATTTTTTTAATAATCCAGTGATCCATATAATGCAAACTTTGCAATTTATTTTTGAGCGCCCTGAAATACATCTTGTAAGAATTTTTTTAAGTAGGATAGTTAAATTAAATATTTGCAAGTTTTGAGTTTAATTTTTGTAAATTAATTATGGTTTTATGCGTTAAGAACTCTTCAACGGAAAACATTTTCTTATTATCTAAATTATACCTCTACTGCTAATATGTTCAATTTTGGAGGAAACTAAACTTTACTCTTCTTAGCGCTAATGAATAAATACTTAAATGTCATTTTTAATGGATACTTCTGTTTTACTCTTTCTACTGGTAAGTTTCAAGTCAAAGGTAAAAAAGGGCTGACTTTTGTCGGGCCGGTACCATCGTTACGCGAGCAATAAATGTCACGGCCAACGTTTGAGTAGAGAATATTTATTGCTTTTGAGCGGAAGGAAGGAGAAAGAGGGGAGCGGGGAGGGGGGGGGTTTAAATTAAATATTTTAACATTCTCAAACAGTTAATGAACCAGGCATTTCTTTGTTAACTTTAAAATGTCAAAAACAAGTTTTTTGTTAACTGTAAAATGTCAAATATAAGTTTAATTGATTAGTTATTAAACTATGATTAAAGTTGTTTTTCTAAACGGCATATTATAGTAATTATTTGTAAAATGAATGAAGCTAGCATTAATTCTGATCATTGCAAAATACAATTTTCCCACAATCATTTAGTTTTCATATGAATATAAAGCAATTATATATATGTTTATTATTTTTTATATATTTTTTTAAAATATTCAATTGCAAGGAATTACATTTATATTGAAAGTTCAGAGATTTCAAGAAACGAAATTTTTCTAATTCTTTTGGCAAACTTACAAAATTTCAACCAAAAGTGTGGAAAAACTATTATTTTAACTTATCAAAAAGTAAATCTTCTCATAATAATTTTAGTGTCTTATTATTTTAGGATAAGTCAGACCCTTGTGATGAACATTTCAATTCTTAAAAACCAAATTTACTACGAAAAATTTGCAATTTAAAAATATAAGGTTGTTAAATTCAATTTTTTTTGTTAATTATTAAGATAGTATATATATTAAGAGTTCTTTACATGTGTATCATCTTTAGACTTAGTAATATTTTCATGCTTCAAATTGAAATTTAAGAAAACACGTTTTTTTTCAGAAAAATTGACAAAAGTGAAAAATTTTACTATAAAAAGGTCGGGTCCCACCGAGTTTATTTTTTAGAAAGATAATATATGTTCTTGCAAAACTTTTCTTGTACAAAAAAATTAATTTCTGAATGACGTATTTTGAGTTTTTTTAATTACAAAAAAACACGTTTTTTGCAGAAAAAAAACGAGTTAGAACAATTTATTAATTTTTTGTGAAATTTTATACAAACTTGGAACGATTTGATATTTTTTTATGGATTTGTTAAAGTTTCATGGTATTGGGAAAAAAAATTCGTAAAGATATATTCAGTAGTTATTGAGAAAAAAATTATTTTCCTAACACATGTCTTTTTTTTCAAAAATTTCAGAAATCGAAATTTTCCTAAAATCACAAATTTTAAAGGGCTGTAAAATTTTAACCAATAGGAATATCCAAAAAATATTTGAGATTCTTCTTAATAACCATAAATAGAAGGTTTACACCAAATTTCATCAAAATCGGAGGGGGTGGGTGTCATGGCCTGGTCGATCTGACGTGGAATGACCCAAAAGTTACTTTTACATAAAAAGTTTTTTTTATATATATATATATATATATATATATATATATACACATTACTAATAGAATTGCATTTTCCTTTATTTTCTCCTATCATTTTCAATACTCTGAAAAATTTATCAGATACTATTATAATATAAAAACCCTTTTTCTATTTATTTGCATATTTTATTAATTATAATATAAAATAAAAGAAATTCATTTTTCTATTCTTGGTCTTATATTAAACATTTTGAAACTTTTTAAAATACATAGCGTAACAAAAAAATCTAAAATAAAATGATAAATGTTAGTATAATAGCAATTTCCTATCTTTACACCATATTAAACAATTTCAAAACTCTTATCTCTACTTCAAATGCCCAAAACACTAGATTTGCCATCCTTTCGTGGCCCATTGACATTCTTTAGGGACAATTTATGGCCGTCAAAGTGGAAAAGGTAGATTCGCAAGTTGCTGTGCTACAACCGAAGGTATCAACAGCAGCAAAATGTTCGTTTCTATTCAATCATAGATATAAAGGTTTACAAATGATTGGGATAAAATTTTCCAGGACAGGCGAAGATTTTTCCAGGTCTTGCCCCACTCTGGCTACAGGCCTGGTCTCATCTGCCATGATTTTTATACTATAAAAATGTTCGTTGTTAAAAACTCGTATTTCCGCTCTTTAAATGTACTGCGATTCTGATGATTATTGAATGTTTGACTCTTTGCACAGAAACGTCTGCCGAACCCTGGTAAATGTAAAAAAGGTTTTGGTAATAGAAATAGTACACCAGCGTTAATTGGGTGCTCTCATGATATGTTTTGGCTTTATGAAATACTGTAATACAGCCTCTAAAAAAAAATTATCTCAATAATATTCATTTCTAAACATTAAAATACAAGAATTAAAATAAATTATTGTTTTAATTTTTTCGTTTCAATAAAAGTTAAAATGTCCTTATGTGTACTGATTTTTAAGAAAATAGTTTGTTAAAACATCTTGTGAAATGCATATCGGCTTCCATTTATTTATTCCTAGTAAGAGGTTACATTTTTCGAAAGCTATTTTATTGGCTTATTTAGGTAGAAAAATGAAGAGGCAAACTCCCATACGCTAGAAAATATTTCCAACTGATAGTTTTTGTAAGAAAGAAAAGCAACGAACAGACATTTTGGAAACTTTCGAAAACAGCATTTTAGATTATGTGACCTTTATTTAAACAGTTTAAGGTCTCAATTAAATTCATTTCATGGTATTCGAGGTTATTGCATATTCAACATAATAGGCCAAGAAATACATATAAACTTATAAATCAGCATACTAAAATATCGTATTTTCTAGACAAACTAGAAAGGATAGGACAAAAACAATATAAAGATTTTTTTTTTAAAGTTTTAAATTTTAAAATAAAATTTCAATTATGAAAGTTTGTTGTCGATTAATCGAGTACTACAATTTTACAGAATTTTCTGATATTTTAGAAAAACTTATTAAATAACTAATGATTATTAGATAATTTTTATTTCAAGGCAAAATTTTCAAACAAATCAATGTATTGGATTTCAAAACAATTACGTATTTACCATTTTAACAATTTTACGGACATTTTTAAAAAAAGCAGTAAAAAAAAAAAAAAAAATCTTTCTCTCTCCCCCCCCCCCCACCCAATAGTATTACTTAAGGGTAAAATAATCAAAAGGGTAAAATAATATCATAAGGGCCTAACATTTTACAAAACGTTGCCTGCAAATTGAACCATGTAGTTCTCAAATATTAAAAAATTTCTACATAAATTACAAACACAATGAATTAATAATCATTTTAGATATGCATTAATTTCTGGTGATACGTTCTTACATAAGTAATGAATTTATCATTTCCTTATTGCTTGGTTGTTTTCAGATTATCTGGCGCCTTCAGCAACACGAGGGCTATAATGCGCCGAAAATTCGTCATTAGACAAGCCAACATACATTTACCAACACCCATGCCTAACACGGGACTCAAACAAGCAGCCTCGCGGTCTATAAGCTTGCACTCTAAACACTATACCGTTTGGTCGGCCATTTCCTTTTTAAATCAATGAATAATATAAATACCATTTACCCAAATAACAAATGCTTTTGAGAATGTAAACTTGGTATTTTGAAAAATAATTATTTAAACTTTAAATAAATAAATCTTTAAACAAATTACTTTTATTGGTATCGATAGCTAGCTTTTGAAATTAGTTTTAAAAAAATTCAATTTTAAATGTATAAATTCTAAATCTTGACACACATACTAAAATTAAATGTTATCATACATTCTTATCAATCGTATATTGCAAGCCCACTTTAAGGACACTCCGGTGCATCCCCAAGGCATGTCTGGTCTTTTGTCAAAGAGCAGACATGCAGCATGTGTGGCCAATTAACCAATTTCCCAAGGCTATAACGCTGTTGTATGGTATTGACAGATACACCGAGCCCAACTGCTTCTTGGTTTGCGGGGCGGGGGTTAGAAATAGAGGAGGTGCTTTTCTCCATCTGAAGTTAAAAAAAAAAAAATTCGGTACCTTTTGTCTTTTTGTTTTGTTGTATGGATCCAATAAATTTTAAAAATTTTTAGTAAAACAAGATATCGCGGGTTCTTCTTGACAAGCCCTTCTTTGTTTTTATTTAAATTTTATTTTAGTTACTGTGTTTTTAATTTTGTCGAATTTTCTAATCGCCAAATGTCCTATGCTACATCTGTTCCAAATGTCCCTTTCAAACTCTCTTTAAAATACATTTTCCAATATTTCTCAGAAAATTTGCGTTCCACAACTCAAAAGATCTGACTGCAAAATGCTGAAACCCAACTCAAAGCTATCTTCTGAAGTTTGAGGTAAGCTTTTTTTTTTTTACTTTTGTAATTTTTAATCAAATGTGCGTAGTGTTAAAAACAATGAATTCTTCTGCTAGTCGCTTTCCTGGTAACCTTGTTGACCAGCTCTTCAAGAACTACTTCATTATTTTCTGTTGTTTATTTTATTACTTTTTCATGTTTTTTTAGTATTATGGAGTGAAATTATAATTTTTCTAATGTTTATTTTTATTTAGCCACCATTTTTTTTAGTGTGTTTATAGGCTATTTTCTTGTAGAGCAGTCTCAATCTTTAAAATTTTATTTTATTATTTCATTTGATTATTAATTTTTTGCAGTCACATTTTAGAATTGGAGGATCAGTACTTCTACTACACTTTTTTAGTAGTATTATAGTTACTCACTATTTAGTTTTTTTCTTTGGTTTTCTGAAAGAAAAAAAAGACTTTTGTCTGCTCTTGCCATATTCATGTAACGCCTTAAAAAACTGAACATTTGATCATAATAGGAAAGAGGGTTGGGCAGCTAATATTAAAAAATAATAAAACTAGTTATAAATTAAAATTACTCACTTTTTAACATAATGAAAGGAAATTTAAAACTGCAGTGTTTCACAACTATTCTGTTAAGGTATTGAAAAACAAATAATCTTACAATTCTACATTATAACGAAAAGAACATTTAATAAACATTAGTGCCGTTTCTAAAACACAACTTAAGCATGTGTTATTAAAAAAACGTAAGCATGAATGTTATAAATAAAATCAATGTAAACACATAATACAAACAACGCAAGAAGTAACATGTTAAAAAATCAACGCTGGTGTATACAGTGAAATTTATTAAATGTTAAATATTGTTATGATATAATGTAAACACTGTTTATTGGTGTATTCTAAATCCCCTAAACAAGGCAATTTCATTGGCTACCGAAACCAAATTTTTATGTTGTTGTGAATTGACAAAAAGTGCCAGTCTGTTCAACCTTGTTTTGCTCATAGAATTTCTTAATATGATGTTAATGATCACAAAGTTGAAAGCTCAGAAGTTTCAATTGAAACTGGTAAAATACATTTTTTTTTTTTTTAATAAGTGACGTATATTCGGAAATATGTCTACAGAACATTCTGCGAAAGCATCAAGAAAACCTTTCTACAGGGTTACTACAAAAGAATCATTCATTTTCAAAACAAGATTTATTCAAAAGTATTATACTTTTGAATAAATCGGGTAAACTTGAGCACCACCTGGAGCATAAAACTTAAATATTTTGCGGTTATTTTCTTGTACCAATCATATTTGTAAGTATAATACTTTTGAATAAGTCGGGTTTTGAAAATGAATGATTCTTTTCTAGTAACCCTGTATTTTGTTTTCCATATTTCCTAATCTGCTTCGATGATGTTTTGAAAACCAAGAAAACCTCTTTCATAAAATTTTACCAGATTTTCTATGGCAGATTTGTATTATTGGTATCAGGAAGGAGAAGTCTTTGTGTCTACGCATGCTCTTTCAGGGAACCAGTAAGTTTTCTCTGCTCTGACCATCTGAAGGACGTCATGACCCCAGCATATAGAAATGAGAAAGAAATGTAAAATCGGAAGAGTTTGAAATGAAATAGATGTGCTTGTATTTTTGTGTTCATTTCTCGTTGTTATAGTTATTTTGAAAAAATGACTGACTCGAAAAGTTAGTTAAATGAGGATATTAAGTATTAACTATTTACAAAAATTGTTACATTACACTTGGAAATATAATTTTTCTCAATTTTCAGGGAGCTGTAGCCCTATCAGCCTCCTCCCTGTATACGCCACGGACTTCATATGGCTAAGCAATCCTACGTAAGTAGAATCCTTTATTTGTTCTGATCTTCAATACCAAATTATTAATCGTGGTGAAACAGGGAATGTTAAATTTTTATCGAGCGAGGGGAGTACTTTCATTTCACCTAAAATTATAAAATAGCATCTAAGAAAAATCGAATATTTCAATAACGTACGTATTAGAGGCATTAAAGTTTCAATAAAGGATGTATTTTGAATTCTTTAAATTAACTTCGATTTTGTGTGAGTGTCGATAGAGTGCAAGTCTGCGGATGCTTAATTAACCCACCTTGCCGTCATCCAAGCGGGCTGAAAGTTGGTAGATAGATTCGATGTCGATGGCAATACATTCTTTCACATTTTGGGGCTGTTATTGTCACTAAAAAGTTGCTTATACGGAATACTAATAAACTAACTTGCCTTCATCCAATCGCGCTAAAATAGCAGTAAGCCGATCATTGTTGAAACTCTTTGATATTGCCAAATTTTTTTTAAATAAATAAATAATAAAATTGTTTTAATCAAAAAAAAAAAAAAAAAAAAAAAAGATGTTTGGATGTGAATACATAAATGCACGTTCATTTCTAATAAATACATTTTGAAACGTAGTTTGCAACACATTTTGCTGATATAAATGTGTTTGATATTTAAAATTAGATACAAGCACCAAGCACACGCTGTTAACAGAATCGGCGCTGTGTTAATGAATATAAAAATTGGCGATGTATATAAAGGATTAATATTTAAAACTTTTTTTTCATGGGTTATATAATTATGTCTCGCGAAAAAAAAAAAAAAGAATAACGTCATTTGAAAATGAGTCAAAAATTCACAAATATTTGAGTTCGCAGCTGTATGCGACTAAAACAATTTATAGAGGGATCTGTCTTGACGAAATAATTAATTTCTTCAAGAAGTTTAGCTAAATATTATAATTTTATTTAACAATATCAATAGCATGGTTTATTTCATATGTATTTAAAGTTTTGCGAACCAAAACGCAAATTATTTTGTAAAACTTGGCAATTCTCTAGTAAAAGTTCCCGCGCGGAAAGAGTTTCTACTAAATGTCCCATGCAAAAGAAAGAAAGAAAAAAAAATTCGCCACAAGACTCTGCTTCTCGGAGTTGACAGGAGTGAACTGCCCCCTATAAATCAACACCACAGGAGGTGAGGAAGCTGACCAGACTCCCCAAACCTCGAAGATCCCAAAACGCCCGAAACCGCCCGAGAATCCTCTGCAGAACAAATTGTTCTCGGGCGTTGTAGGTTTCAGGGGGTAGATTATTTTAACACGTATTTGTGGAAAGCAAAATTAGAAAGCCAAAACTATTTATGTTGAAACTTTCAAAGCTCTAGGCCTATTAGAAGTCGCTTTTTGTTAAAAAAAAAAATAATAATTCAAAGAATCAATCGAAAATCAAATTAAAATTTTAACATTCTGTTTGTCAATAGTCCAATTAGAATGCCAAAACTACTTGTATTGAAAATTTCAGAACTGTAGCCCAAATAGAAATCGTTTTGTAAAATATTTTTTAATTAATTAAAAAAGAACTAAATAAAAATGTAAAATTATGTTTTTCAAACGTCCAATTAGGAGGGCACAACTACTTTTGAAAATTTCAGAGCTGCAGCTCTATTAGATATCGTTTTGTTAAATATATATTAATAAATTTAAAAAAAAAAAATTTAAAAAAAAAAAATTAAAAAGGAACTAAATAAAAATTTGAAACTCTGTTTTTCAAAAAAAGGCCAAATAAAAGACAAAACTACTTATGTTGAAAATTTCAGAGCTGTAGCAATATTGGATATCATTTTGTAGAATAGTTATTAATTAATTAAATAAAAAGAACTAAATAAAAATTTAAAATTCCGTTTTTTAAAAGTCCAATTAGAAGGTTAAATCTACTTATGTTGAAAATTTCAGAGCTGTAGCTCTATTAGAAACCGTTTTGTAAAATATTTATTAATTAATTAAAGAAAAAAACTAACAACAAATTTAAAATTCTTTTTTTCAATAGTTCAATAAGAAGGCCAAAATTACTTATGTTGAAAATTTCAGAGCTGTATCTCTATTTAAAGTCACTTTGTAAAATAAAAGTTAGTTAAAATATTAATTAAAAAAGAACTAATTAAAATTTTACATTCTGTTTGACATTCATAAATTAGAAGGTCAAAACTTCTTGTGTTGAAAATTTCAGAGCTCTACTCCAATTTTAAGTAGGTTTCTATAACAGATCCACAAACAGACAGACACACAGCTTGCTTTATTATTATAGATTTTAAATTTGTTTATTTTTTTCAGATAGAAATGAATGGGATTCCCTTTAGTTTTCCTCAAGAATATTCCAGAAACTTCTTGTCAGATGCAGCAAATAAATGAAGAAATATTTGTAGTATATATTTAAAATCATGTTTAAATTATATTCTTTGTATAAAATGAAAAAGCAACTCATTTGTGTTTGTTTACTTCAAAATAAAGAATTATCTAAAAAAGAATTATCAGTAAAAATGCATTTTTAGTTGTATATGTTTCTAATAATAAAACTATAAGTAGCTTGGATTAACCCTTTAAAACAAATTTTAATGCAATTTAAATTGTCTAACCACAACCTACTAAGATCTCAATGCATTTTTTTAATAATATATACATAATTTTTTATTAAATTTTGAATCTTTATTTTTTTTTAAATTCTTTACAAAAAAAAGTAAATTATGTTTATTATTCTAGTAAGTTCTACCTAGCAAATAAATTAAAATTTATCAATAAATTGGGTTATGATTGATACCATTAAAGGCAAATTGTAATTAAATTCCTATAGAATAAATATTAATTTTTCATTAGCCACTAAATTTAAAGCATTTTCCGACAATATTGGAACTCTCCCAATTAAGTGTTTCTTTTTAAACACAAAAGATAAATGATACTTTATAAAGGAAAGTTTTTGCAACCTTTCCTATATCTACAGGGTGGGAACCTCAGAGCGAAAAGGTTTACACACCCTTTACAGTGAAAACCTTTTGGCAAGCCTATTATGAAAAGGCTTATACAACCCTTACGGCAAAAACCGTGTGGCAGGCTTATCACGAAAAGGTTTACACACCCTTTACGGCGAAAACCTTGTGGCAAGCTCATCCCGAAAAGGTTTACATACCCTTTACGGCGAAAGCCTTGTGGCAAAGGGGGTCATGAAATGGTTACCAAAAGCTTGACGTCTGGAGACTAGGACCCTTTCTTCAAGGTTTTATGATGGTTACTCCCTTGTCATCTGAACCTTACTCCCTTTTCGCTTGAGAGGTTTAGACAAGGGTTTTAAAAGGATAAAATGCTATCTGGGATATATGACTAGTAATTTTTTAAACATACAATATTCACATTTTAACATAGAATGCAACATATATGACTAGTAATTTTTTAAACATAGACAACTACTCCATTCACATTTTTTTTTTTTTTTGAAGGAGGATTTTTTTAAAGTTTAATATATATAGAAAATTTGCTTGATATAAAAAAAAAACTTTTAGAGGATTCGAACTCGCGATGGTAAAATAGAATGATAGCTTAGTAATCTATCGTTTTGACCACTAAGCTATCATTCTATAATCAAAAAACGCTGTTAAAATAAATCCATCCTTCATTTTTTTTTTTGCTTTTAGAGTAGCGACAATTTTTGCGAATTTCCTTAGGATATATTTTAATTTAAAAGTATGGAATTGTTCTTTGCATTTCTTTTAGACAAGTATGATAACAAACTATGCAACATTCAGGCGGTTTACAATTTTTACAATGTATTCTAAAGTGAAAATTATATGAATCACAGCATTCGTCTTCTGTTAAAATACTTTTTATGGGAGTGCGCAAGCAATTACGACATAATAGACTACTAACATCATAATTTCGAATGATTTGAAATACGGACATGGGACTATGCTTGCAAATTCGATAAACAGAAAAATTTGGATCTGTAAAAAGTTCGTCTTTAGCACATTTTGTACAAAAATAAAACTTCTCTTCTGAATTCTGGTGATTTGTTTTAATCCAGTGATAAGAGATAATATGTTTCCATTCCATAGATTCGGCAAGATAAAGAAAGCTTCTTCTATAGTGAGATATCATAAAAAATGTTTCAGCATTCAAAGGCAAATCGGCGATTATTTTTAGCTTTGCAGTTTGATATTTGTTATAGTAGCCAGCAATTTTTCCATATGTCAATTCGTTTGTTTGATTTAAATGTATGCTTCTGTAATTATTATTTAAATCTAGTTGCAGTTGTAAAGGCAAAGGAAGTTTCTTAATCTCACATTTTAAAACGTTGCTAACAATTTTTTTTGAAGCTGCTTGATAAAGTGACGATGGCTGGTTGCAAACAGGCCATATTGGAAAAATTGAAGTCCGTCCTAAAAAAAAATGTTTTTGGATTGCAAAAACATGAAAATATTTTTTAAAAATGAAATATTCTAAGGAAATTCGCAAACCTACAAACAAAAAACGATCTTAATTCACATTTCTTAAAAAAAAACTATTCATTTTAAAAATGCAATGTGTTAATATTTTGTTTGAGAATTTCTTAAAGGATGCGTGCATTTAGAAATAGTAACCAGAGGACATCTTAAGCAATGTCGACAAAAGTATATGGATAACCATTTTAAACGTTCTCAATGCCATTTAAATTCTAGTGTATTACTGTCTTCATATACAATCTCAGTGACTAGAAATGTTGACCATCCCATATGTAATCTCTCCTTGGCGCATGATATACATAGAAATACGCTTTCGTCAGGAGCATAACAATGAAATATTTTAAAATACTTCAATGAAATTTTTAAAACATCATTTAAAAAAGGATGCGCTTGATAGAGCAATGTTTCGAAGCTTTCCCTATCCAGAGATCTTTGACTGATAATTGAAACTTTGCTCGCAGCTTGCAATTTTTTTTGTTTTCTATGCACACATAAAAATGGGAAAAGATCTTTTAATCGTTTCACAAGCAACGGAGAAATCGGTAATTCATTCAAACTTTCATATGATATCATTGCATTAATAATCACATTTGAACAGGAATCAAATAAATTCATTTAAAAAAAAAAAAAAATGCGCAAATTTAAAAAAAATAAATAAAAAAATAAGTTTAAATTTCATAGTGTCCATATGATAATGTTTTTATTCCGTCATCGAGCACGTATTTTTTATCATAATATGCAGATAATGCAACTTTATTTTGAATGCATGTTTTTAAGATATGTTGCTTAGATTGAATGCAAAACTGTTCCTTTCTAATCAAGCTCTCTTCCTCCAATACATTTTTATAAGTTTCATGCGTAATGGAAGCCATTGCGCTTTTTCGAATTCCTTTTGCGGTCTGTTTTAAAAGTCCATCTTGTGTAAGAACAGAATACATTTTTGGTTTAAGACCGATGAATTCCGAAATAGGTTCTGTTATTTCATGTTTTAGTAAGCCTAGTTTGCCCTTATTTCTATTCGAATATAATGTATGAGTTTTATTAAAATTAGATGTGTCTAAAATATATAAAAAAAATTCTTTTAAATCCGTATATACATCATTAGTTTCTATATGCAAATACAAGGAATCCGTATCAGTATAAATCATTTCACATTTTTCTTTATAATAATTTTTAAAATAATTATAATATAATTGATATAAATTTAATTTTGATAATTCTAGAATACAAAATCCTACATAAATAGGCTTGTTCAATAAAATATTAGGTTTTGTCATTTTAAATAACGAAAAATTTTCATTTACAGGTTGAAAGTATTTCAATAATGGACTGTTTAAATATTTTTTGCATTGTTCACTATTTAAACCGCCTTTGACATCAATTCTGCGACGTACGCTTTCCAAACATTTTCCGTAAAATGAATTTGATAATTTCTTAAAAAGAAATCGTTCGCATTCTGCTTGTGCTAAATTTCTTTGCTTATTATTGAATTCAATATATTCCTTCAACCATGGTTTTTGAGCAAATACTAAAATTCTATGAATTTTTTTTAATACTAATCCTTGACTAAGATAAAACTTTAAATTTCTATAGTGTACAATATAATTTGTTTTTTCTAATAGCGTAGGAACTAATTTTTTGCTTGGCAATGTATTTTTTAAGTTAAATTTTCTACATAAACGCTTGCTATAATCGGATAATATTTCATAGTCGATTGTAAAATGTTCGGGTGCAAGAGGCATATCATTAAATCTATCATGTTCTGATGGATTAACGCTTAGATCGACTTCTAAAATATATCCTTGTGGGCTATTATCACACGTATTAAATATGTTAAAATTCTCAATTTCATCAGACGTGAGCCAAGAAAATTTTCCATAGCATAAAGGTTGACCCATTGAATGACCGAATGAATTTATTATATCTAAAGAAATGATATAACTATGAGGCTTTAATTTATCATAAGTCGATGAAACATATGGATTATTTGCTTTAGCCAAACGCTTAGATAATAAGCACAAACCTCCTCGAAGCTGACTTTCGAACCAGATATAAAGATTAACATCGCTAATTAGCTCTAATTCCATTTTTGTAAACTTTAGACCAGCAGAAAAAGTCATATCACTGATAGTCACAAAATGCAAGAGTTCCAATTCATAGAATTTTAATGACATACGGCTGAATGAATTAAAAACCTCTGCTAGCAATAAAACATCAGTATTTTGATATAATTCTAAGTAGTCTGCTAATTTTTTACATTCAAACGTTCGATATACTAGCAATGCATGTTTATAATCATCTTCTGAAATAGCACTTTGAGTTAAAACATTAAAAAAGTCTTTACGCGATGGAAATTCAACGGTTTCCAATTTTTCTTTGCAATCGACAAATGAAAAGGAATAGCTGCCTTTTTTTTTTTAAACAAAAAGCGATTTTTTTCATTTTTAAAAAATTCGTTAAATAATGCAAAATCGTGATTTGATAAAATTAAATTATTTACTAAATTATTCAAAGAAGAATCCAAGAAAGCATAACTATCAATGAAACGCATATGATCAATGGTAAACATTAATAATTTCTCCAAATTTATAGGAATTATGGATATGTCTATTCCATAGTTTGGAGGTATGTGTTTTACTAATAAATGAGTATCATAATTTTTGCTGTTATGTATTACAATTGGAATGAAATATCTCTTTTTATAATTCAAATTGCAAATTTGATGAGCTAAACCGAATACATTTTTTTCGTAGTGATTGTGATGGCGGACGCGTATTTCTTTTAATTTAAAGGTATTATGACAAATAACACATCGCGAAAGATCATACGAAGACGAATCATCGATTTCAATTTTATCTATTCTTTTCATATTCTGAATTAAAACTTTTGTTATATTTTTTAACGTAAAGAAGAAATGTCGAATGGGATTTTCCCCTGCATAATAAACATGATTAATACATTTATCATATTGATCGGTGACTATCAGCGCGTAACTAATAGGTTCATGCTTTTCTAGACCACAAGTATAGCTTTTTAAATTATCTGGAAGATCAGTATGTTCTTTTTTAAGAATGCATTCAAAGTCAGCATAAATTACATATTCATGTCGTACCATCTTACTTAAATTTGTAAATTTCAAAGTTAAATTTTGAGGCATCGATACACGCTGTGATTTTATTGTATTATTGCAGAAACCCTTATGCCGTTCTAAAGACTCGCGCTTTACAAATCCGTTTAAACATCTTCGACAAAAGTAGCATTCATTATGCTTTGTTTTTAAAAGTCTATTAAAATTTTTTATCAAATAAAAGTGTTCATCATAGAGGAATAAATCTATTTCGCGATTGCTCGTTATATTCTTTGAATGATAAACCGGAAAAATTAATTTTTCTGCGTAAGAAAAAATATTTAATTTTAAGTTATTTACTCTTTCGAATGTTTTGATTGCAGAAAGTTTAGCAGGAAAAGTCAGATTCTTGCAATTTAAATGTTTCATATATTTTTGATAAGTCGTATGACGACCTGCATTCTTTGTAACGGGATATAGTTTTGCTAGAATACAATAAATCAAACACTGTCCATCTGCACAATCAATACTAAGTAGCGCTTTTTTATTTTTTAATATAATCGGTAGCTCAGAAGTCTTGCATCCTCCTCTCATTTCCCTATAATTGCCTACATGCAAATCTAAATGTGAAAATTGATCAATAGTCCTATTCGAACCATTCTTAATAAACGATTTAATAGAGTTCTTTATTTTTTCGAATGCAATGTCGATTGCTTCTCTGAACTGATATAAACTCAATATTCTCATAGCATTAGAGCAAAAATAAAACGTCTGTCTTAATGTTTCCCCTTCCGTTATTTTTTTAAAAATGACATTTAAACAAATTACGAGTCTTTGCCTCAAAACAGGCGAATTACTGAGCAACTCGAAAATAGCTATTTGCGCATCTCTGATCAAGATGTCAATATCGATATGATTTATAGCAGCTCGATAGGTTCGTAAAAATCCTCTAAAACTACTAGCTATTCTTATAAAATTTAAAGTCATTTTTTAAATTTGCACATCGAGTTAAAACTTTAGTGTTTCATGTATTCCTGAATTTTTTGTAAGCCTTGCATAAGAACAGGAATCATGTCTAATGGTATATTTAAACGATTTTTAATTTCGTTTTTTTTCATTTGATTTTATAAATGTTAGGTAATTAATTTTTCTATATTCTTTTACTTCTAAGGATGTGCCTTTGCCTAAGTAAACGCTATATGGTGGAATGCTTTTCGATGATGTTTCTAATTCATTGCTCAAATTCAAATCATACTTGCGTTTTTTTATTGTAGCTTTAGATGAAATTTCATAATCAGCCTCTTCAAATGGACTGTTTCTATCTAAACAGTAAAACCGGCCTTTAATTTTTTTTTTTTTAAATAATCATATTTTTTTTTTAAAAAGAATAATATGTTTAAAGACTCACCACTTTCCATTCTGCTTTATCCACTTCGGCGATGCACTTTTATTCCAAAGAAAATAACGAACACACGGCACAATACAATCGGTGGGAAAGAACGCCGCAACAGCGACAAGACACGAACACACACACACACACACACACACACACACACACAACACTAACAAGATACGAATGCACAAGTACATAACCCTTCCATTTCCAGACTCTATATACGATTAAACATATCAATCAAATCAGTAAACATGGACTTTTCCTCATCACCCCATCGCATTTGACGTCTTAGTTTCTTCGAAAATAGCAACTATCTCGATAAGCTCTCACAATCTCAACTGTGAAATGAAAAGTTTATTCGTTGCAAAAAAACATTTCTGTCAATTTATTGACATTATAAGCAGATCTTCTCACGATCATCCTCGACCCGTTTCATTCCAGAGTCTATATACGATCAGTATGATATCTAGATGAACTTTTTTTATACTAACATTTTTTTCTGCGAGCTTATCAGACTATGTCATTTTTTGGCTGTCTAACTCAAGCTGAAAGCCTTATAGCAAGTTTTTATTCCTTCTATTCAACTCCTAACAGTTTTAATCCTTCTCCACTGTGCCAGCTTCCTACCCTTTAATACTACTACTACTCCCAGACAATTAATAGATTTACTATGTTGGATGCCTATCCGCTTCCCAAAATAGAGGAACTCATCTCCCAGATCGCAACCTATCGAGTCTTTAGTAAAACTGATCTGAAAAATGCCTATCACCAAGTTCCTATACTAGACTCTGAAAGACACTTTACAGCCTTCGAAGCAGACGGAAAGCTCTTCCAGTTCCTGCGAATACCTTTTGGAGTCACCAATGGAGTTGCTTGCTTCCAGCGCACGATTGATAGAATTATTCAAGTTGAAGAACTAATCAACACCTTCCCTTACCTTGACGATGTTACTGTTTGTTGTAGAACCCAAGAAGAACACGACGAAAACTTGGCAAAATTTATAGCCACTACCAAGAAGTATAACCTCACACTGAACGAAGAAAAGTGCAGTTATTCTACCAAATCGATCTCCCTTTTAGGTTACATAATTGAAAACAAAACCATAAAGCCTGATCCAGACCGACTAAAACCTCTCTTAAGTTTGCCCATCCCTAAAGATTCTGCTTCACTTCAAAGAGCCATGGGCATGTTTGCTCATCATGGGAGGTGGATTCCATCTTTTTCAAAGAAGATTCGTCCCCTTTTGGCAAATGGCTCTTTCCCTATGTCTGACGAAGCCATATCTGCTTTCCAATTCTTGAAAGATGACATAGCAAGCGCCACTCTTAAACCATAGAGGATGGTATTCCCTTTAGAGTCGAAACTGATGCTTCAGACCACGCCATCGGGGCAACATTAAGCCAAGCCGGCCGCCCTATTGCCTTCTTCTCAAGGACGCTTCATCAATCCGAGCAAAGGCACTCTTCCATTGAGAAGGAAGCTTATGCAATCGTGGAGTCTCTTAGGTACTGGAGGCACTATCTTATCGGACGTCACTTTGAAGTTTTCACTGACCAAAGGTCAGTAGCTTTCATGTTTAATCAGCAACATCTCAGCAAAATCAAAAATGAAAAGATACTACGTTGGCGCCTTGAACTGGCATCTTTTAAATTTGATATAGTCTACCGACCAGGCAGCAAGAACGCGTCTGCCGACGCCCTGTCTAGAATAACTGCCTCCACGGCTCACCATAGTGACCTTAAGGATCTTCACTCAGCCCTTTGCCACCCTGGCATAACTAGAATGTTCCACTGGGTTCGCTCTAAAAATCTCCCATATTCATTGGAAGAAGTAAAAGAAGTAGTTAAAACGTGTGCAATCTGTAATGAACTAAAACCACGGTTTTTTAAAAATACTGGAACACTCATTAAAGCCACTTCTCCGTTTGAAAGGCTTAATCTTGACTTTAAAGGCCCTCTACCATCTGCCTCTAAATACCGCTATCTCTTGACCGTAGTTGACGAATTCTCTCGATTCCCCTTTGCCTTCCCCTGCTCGGATATCTCTGCAGGTACTGCCATATCTTGTTTGCATACGTTGTTTTGTCTTTTTGGACACCCTGCTTATATTCATTCAGATCGAGGAACCTCCTTCATGTCTCATGAGCTTAAGTCATACTTGACTTCTCAAGGAATTGCGACTAGTCGCACTACAGCCTACAATCCAGCTGGGAATGGACAAGTAGAGCGGTACAACGGAATAATTTGGAAAGGAATTGAGCTAGCCTTAAGGTCTAAAGGCCTTGCAATCCAGCAATGGGAAACAGTTCTGCAACCTGTTCTGCACTCTATAAGATCACTGCTGTGCACTGCTACCAACGCTACCCCCCATGAAAGGATGTTCTCCCATGCGAGGAGATCACATTCAGGATGTTCCCTACCCTCTTGGTTAACAATTCCTGGCCCAGTTCTGATGAAGAACCACAACCGAGCTAACAAGTACCAACCACTTGTTCAAGAGGTGGAACTTTTGGAGGCCAACCCTGAATACGCTCATATCCGTCTGCCTGACTGTCGGGAAACAAGTGTGAGCATCCGCCACCTGGCTCCAAGAGGAAATACTCCCTTTGCAGTGCCAACTATTAATGATGCCCCATTGGAAAACCAACCAACCCCAACACCAGCAGAGATGCAAGAGCTCACCTTGGATCCTTCACTTGAGCTAAAGGAAACAAGCTGTGAAACCGAGAACTCTCCCCCTCATAACATTACTCCATGGACTGAAAGGTCTCAAGCTTCCCCCTCGTTTTCCAGACCTCGACGTCGGCCCGCCTATTTGTCAGACTACATAACTGAACTATAACTAAAAAAAACACATTGGGGGTGAATGTTGTGATTTTCCATGTATCGAACCTGGCAACACTCTCGCCAGTTGAGAAACGTAAACAAAACATGTAGCACAATTCTCTTGTTGATTAAAACTTCTTAAGTTTTATCGTTGTAATGTTTACTTCTATAACACATACCATGAAAAAAAGCATATGCATCATCACCAATGTCGCCAAATTCATCGTGTAACGTATACTAGGATTAAGCCTGGTAAGAGTATTAGTACCCCAATTTTGTCACAATTTTCAGTAATTATACCTAGATCGTTTTTCATACATATATTATATAGTCCCGCGTAGGCATGGGTGTTTGTAAATGTATGTTGGCTTGTCTAATGACGAAAGTTTCGGCGCATTATAGCCCTCGTGTTGCTGACGGCGCCAGATAATCTGAATACAACCAACAACCATACATGTATTATGAAATAATTATTTTCTCATTTTTATAATTTTCTATTTTTGATAAGCAAATGATTTCCATAAATAAAGCTTGAAATGCAGTTTTCATATAGCGATTTGAATTCGTCTATCGTCTCTATGGCAGAATGTAAACAATAACAAATGGTGGAAGGTTACAACGCATGTTTAAATATAGGGAAAATATAATCAAAAAATGAATATAAAACGATGTTTAAGATCGTATTAATACTTTTCATGATAATGGGTAATATAAAAAAATAACTTAAAGCGTTAAAAATCCTATTTTTTAAATCTTGATATAATTTTGACTGCGACATTTCATGGCGATTCTAATAATGTCTGCAAACAAGTCAGGAAAAATAGTTCTCAATATAGTTGTTATTTTATAAGTTATGAGTAGTTAGAAATTGGGCATCCGGGGCCATGGCGGTATGCGGTATGGTATGGTATGGGGGCGTGGTTATGACGTCACCGGAAGTGGAGTGGAGTTGTTCCCCTCCTGCTGCTGTTATAGTTTCATTATAAGCTGTTTGTGTATGACGTCACAGTAGGTATGACGTCATAATGTGTTTTATATTAAAGTTTAGAGCGATGACAACACTTTTTAGTTTCGATTAACCTTTAAGACAGGGTTGAGTTGTTCTAGGACTGCTTGTAAATGAATAAGCTAGAGTGATAGGTTTTTATTGCGTGACGTCACAGTAGGTATGACGTCATAATTTGTTTTATATCAAAGTTTAGAGCGATGGCAACACTTTTTTTAGTTTCGGTTTATCTAGCAGACGGAGTTGAGTTGTTCTAGGACTGCTTCTTAGTGAATAAGTTAGAGTAATAGGCTTTTATTGCGTGACGTCACAGTAGATATGACGTCATAATGTGTTTTATATCAAAGTTTTGAGTGGTGGCAACACTTTTTAGTTTCGGTTTATCTAACAGACGGAGTTGAGTTGTTCTAGGACTGCTTGTAAACGAATAAGTTAGAGTGATAGGTTTTTATTGCATGACGTCACAGTAGATATGACGTCATAATGTGTTTTATATCAAAGTTTAGAGCGATGGCAACACTTTTTAGTTTCAATTTACCTTTAAGATGGAGCTGAATTGTTCTAGGGCTGCTTCTTAGCGAATAAGTTAAGAGTGATAGATATTTTTACTAGTGACGTCACAGTGGGTATGACGTCATTATATGTTAAGATTTAACATCTAAGATATGGCAACATCTTGTGAGAGGTCTAGATACGAACAGGTGTTAATCGGATGAATCATCCTGTTTGAACAGGTTTGAACAGCTTGGGACAGGATATTGCACGAGGATAAAGGTGGATAGGTGTTAACCAATCGGGTTTAACGATAGAGGGCGTTGTTTCGACTGCCAGCCAATCAGAAGGGATGAACTGCGTCACTCACAGACTTGTATTCAGCGAGGACACCATTTCTCTCCTGATTTTGCCAAGTGAAGGTGCGTTTCTTCGAAGTTGTGCTTGTTAGTTTGAAGTGAAAATGTCGTCTGATTTACATATTGAACTCGTTGAAAGTTTTTACGATGCAGCTAAATCACAGCAGTTGTTGCATGAATTGTTAAACTACGAGTATGAGAATCTCCAATTGAACTTTAATGGAAAAAGTTACACGCCTCAAAGGAAAGTGCTCGGTTTTGGTGATACTGGCGTGAACTATGCTTTTTCTGGAACGTGCGTCTTTTCCAAGCCGTGGACTTCTACACTGCTTGATATTAAGAAGGATGTTGAAAACAAGACTGGACAAGAATACAACTATGCCCTTCTCAACTACTATGCAGATGGAAATGCCAAGATTGGAGCTCATAAAGACAGCGAAAAAGACTTGGATCCAGACTTCACTATTCCAACCCTAAGTCTCGGAGCTATCAGAACCATGCAGTTTGCCCGTCCTGATTTCCAGCCCAACAAAGTTCCGTTGCCAAGTGGATCTCTCCTTCTCATGAAGCCACCCACCAATCAGTTCTGGACCCATGAAATTTCAGCCGAACCTGCTGTGAAGGAGCCGAGAATCAGTATCACTTTTCGGAACATCGTAGCGAGACCCCAAGATATTGTAGAGTATCCCCACAAGTCCCTTTCTCGGAAGAGACCATCAGATGAAGTGATCGTCGAAGAAGAAACAATTCCCGATGACGACTGGATGACTCGCCTTTATGCCTCTGTAAAGAAAACCAGTGGATGCCTCAAGGAATGGAACCTTGGATTTGGTTTCATAGTGTCCCTTCATCAATATGACTCTCGTCTTTTCATCCACATGTCTCAACATAATAGTCAAGGAAGTACTCAGAAAATTATGATGAACATGGATACCTCTCAGGACTTTTATAACAAACTCTTACACGTGAACACGAAATACGCAGCTAGTAGCGTTGTGTGTAACAATCAACTCCTGGTTCTATCTCATAAGGGTGAGTTAGTTTTAAAACAACTCTTATATCTTAAACTTAAGGAAAGTTCCTTAAAAGTAAATGAAAATAATCTTGCTAAAATTAGAGATCTCATGCATGAAATATGTGAAACCATCAAAGAGTCTCTTATAAATTTACTACGAGTTGAAATTCTTAATCATTATGTTCAAAATGTAAATATACCTCCCAATATAGACTTATTTCATGAATATGTTTCTGCTTTTCGATGTGAAATAGAAAGTAATGTTTTAAAATTGTTTCGCTGTGATGCTTGTGCTATTGGTGACCCCTCACAAGGAAATCATGTCTGTATAACTACTTCATTGCAAGATCAGTCTTGGTGTGTTGGAGACGATGCTATTCTTGTACTTAATGTTAAAAATGTGATTGAAACCTTACAATGTAAAAATGTCATACAATTCTTTAATGAAGATTTCTTTAAATGTATATCATATGGTGCTTTGAAAGATTATTTGAAATTGTAAATAAAAATTATTCAATGGAAATTTGTGTGTGATTTTCTTATGTGAAATAATAGAACAAAAAAAAAAATGTTAAAGCAATATCACTTTATTGAATCATAAATTTTCCCACTTTTTAGGTGGTTTTACATTTCATCTCAACTTTGTTTGAACAATTTTTCTGATTTTTGGATACTCTAATGCATAAATAAGAGAGAAAAAGTAACATACTTGAACATCTTACAACTAAGAATTCAAAAGTGAACGTGAAAATTTACTTTACGAATAAACATCATGTCTTTAAAATGTGTAAGAATATCACTAAATAAGAGAAAAAAGTAACATACTTAAACTTTGTACGACAAATAACTTTAACATTAACGTAAAATTTTTTCTTCACATATAAAAATCACGACTTTAAAATGTGACGTGTAAGAAGAATTAGCATACTCTTATATCAACGATAAATAAGATAAAAAAGAAGCTCTAAAAATTTATAAGGCAAATAATTTAAATAATACGCGAAAATTTACCACACATATAAAAATTATGTCTTTCAAATGTGTAAGAATAACGCTAAATTAGAGAAAAAGAAATACTAAAAATTTATAAGGTAAGGAATTGAAACAATATGCGAAAATTTATTTCACGCATAAAATTTTTATCTTTAAAATGTGTAAGAATAATGCTAAATTAGAGAAGAAAAAAAATAACATACTTAAACTTTCTTCGACAACAATTTAAACAATACGCGACATTTTCATACACAATTATTTTCTTAGGTTAATGTTAAATAATGGGAAATTTAACAGAATAAAAATTTCAAAGATAAAGAATTTTAACCTTTACACGAAAATTTACCTCACAAAAATATCATATCCTTAAACTTTAACGTGACAATTTAGTCTTCATATACAATTAAACTCTTAGGTTAATGTTAAATAAGAAAAAAAATAATATACTTAAAATTTCTAAGATAAACATAACGTAAAAATTTCGTATCATGTGTTTAAAATGTAACATATAAGAGAAAAAAACTAACATACTTGAACTTTCTATAGCAAAGAATTTAAGCATTAGCGTAAAAATTCACTTTACATATAAAATTCACATCTTTAAATGGGAAGATAAGCAGGTGACGGTAATTAGCCAATCAGGGTAGCGGTAGGTGATACGCCATTCGCCGGCATTTTTAGATCGGAGGATGAGTCACGCTAAAACTTGTTGGAACAGGTCGGGAGATTTGTACAGCAAGAACAACAGCATCGACGCGCAAGCAGCGGGTGATGCTGTGATGTGTCAGCAGGTCTTTGAGATTATCGTTTTCCTACTTTGCCGTTTTCATAATGAAATGTTTGTGAAAACTTGGAATGAATGAAGTGGATTTCAAAGACATATTAGTAAGTGAAGGTAGAATTCGCATGGACTTTCTTCCAAAAAGTATGATTCACTTGGAGAATTTAAGATCATTTCTACTTGAAAACTTTTCTTTTATTTAAAACATTGAATATTGTTCAAACTCAGTGGGATTATATGCTACAATACGGGTAAAACTTAACAAAATTGTTACATAGAAGAAAAATAGTAAGAGATTTAAAATAAATATTAGTTATAAATACTCCAAAGAAAAAAATTTCCCCTCTACTTTTCAATCGGAAAATCAATACAAGTTGGAAATTTATGTTACTTCAAGAAAGACTTAGACAATTTACTTTGTAATAATATACGTTAAGGTGTCATATTAACTCGTGCAATAAATGCTGACTAAGGATTATTTTACTTATCAATCTAAGAAAGGTGAATTGGGGGAAAATATTAAATAAATTGTAGATATTAAATACATTGTAGATATGCATTCAAGTTTTCAAAATCGCCTGCAAGACTTTTAAAACATCTTAAGATAATTTGAAAGAAACTTGCGAATTATATGTAAACTACATAACTTTTTATACTCTGAAAGGAAATCACAAGTAACTTAGTTAACTTTTTTCATGGTAACACTCATATTCAATGACATGTTTTTAAAATTTAACCTTCTTTACATGATATTAGTTATAAATTTGTTCAATCTCAGATGCGATATACTATTATTTCCAACATATATGTTACGAATTGTGTAAAGTTTTTAAAAGAGTATATGCAAATCACCAATTAGAAACATAAAAATCTAACATCATTCAAACAAACTAAAATAATAAGATATTTTCCTTAGTGGAAATATTTAACTACTCATGTGATGGAATATACTAGAAAATTTAAATACTGAAAAAAGTTTGCTAGGCAAACTTAAAGAATATTTTTTTTTTCTTGTGAAAAACTAGCATAAATTTGAAAAATGTAGAGTTTGTTACTACGTAAAATTGAACATCATCTGGACAAACTAAATTATACGTGAATTTTTTTTATTTTTTTATTATTATTTGAGAGGTGCTGACAATATATCTTTAATATATATATAGATTTTTAACTTCCATCCATAATTTCTAAATAACTTATACATAAATTTCAGAAAAACTGAAACGGAATGGGTGTTTTACAAGAGGCTTATTTTGTAAGATGAATATTCAATATTAATATAACTGAGCAAAGTTCATTCCGGAAAAAACTTGTAAAAGATACTTATATTTTGAAATATCCTTTTAAATTTATGAATGCTCGCTTTCGAAAGACACAAATAAAACTGATATTACTCATGATAATTAACACATACATAACATTAGTCAAACAAAGTGAAATTTTTATTGCTTGTGACCGATAACTTTTCAGTGAAGCAGATTTTACATAGGAAATTTGTGCAAACTTTTTCAACTTTTAAACCAAGTATCATGTAAAATTATAAATTACGATAGGAAATAGCATACTTCAGAATCGGAACAAGTCTTGTAGTTAAGCTAAATGTATTTCTCAAGGAATTGAAAGCATACCAGAGAAGTCCTTATCATTTCGCATCTTTTCTCATGTTGCAAGAAGACATACTTTGTAAAAGATCATCTTAGCACTTAACAAAAATCAGTAAAAATAAATATATTTTCTATGGCAAAGATAAAACTTCACAACTTAATTACTTAAATTTAGCTAAGTTGCATATGGTTTATTCACATAACTCGCATATGATTCGAATGTTGAAATATATTTGTCAGTTGAAATCAAACTCATCGAAAATAAATGCCATCTACATTTTCAAGTCGGAAATTACTATTAAATAAACTTTGCATGTAAGACATTATCATGTTAAAAAGAAAAATCTACAAAAATGTAAATGATAATTTTACTGTTGGTACATAAATGATGAATAATTTATGATTTTATTCTAGGCAAACGTTTTATTGTCTAACAGAGAACTTAAACTTTAGCAGAAAAACGAAAAAATACAATTTTTATATCCTATCATGCTTGTCGAAAATTGAATTTATTAGCTGTTGTAATAGATTTTTATTGTCCAAATTTCTATAGTTCTTCCCAGTGCAATAATATTAAGTTCATGTGTAATGAGTAGGTTTTTTTTTTTTTTTGTTGAATCTTATAAATTTAATGAAATTATTATGACCTAAGAGATTGAGTGAACTGAATAAATCAATGACGTAAATTTAAACAGTGACTTGAACAGATACATACTATAACTGTAAAGAAGTATGACAAAGTGATAGATGAAGTGAAAATAGGAGTTGAGTGAAATGTGTTGAAAAAAGTTGAAGACGACAAGAAATTCATAAATGAGAATTATCATTGACTTATATTAACTTCGTTTTTCTTGCTTATGACAAGAAAATACACTCTTGTTTATTAAGAACCAACTTGATATCTTATCATAGAATGACAATGATGAAATATCTATACATTAAAAAAAAATACCAAACTTAGACATAGCAAATTTCTTGAAATTCATGTATAATGTGAGAAGTTTTACTGGAAATATAGAAGATACAACATTGAAAGATGTGAATGTTTCGAAGTACTTTATCAGAAATAAAAAAAATAAAAAAAATGCGCTGAGGTCCGCTATAAAATTTTTTAGGAGACAGTTTAAACAAAATCAAACATGCTTTTAAGTGGGAACACATATATTAAAACTATAGCACATTTAACAATTTATATTATGTCATCTCAGTTGGTATCAAACTGAATAATATGAAAAACAACCACAAACTGAATAAACATGAAAATTATCAATATATGTGGAAAAGTTTCATTTTTTCACATATAAAAAAAAATAACACATTGACATACGTTAAGATCACGAAACATGCGTAATCATATACCGATAAGAGCAACCAATGTTGCGGGGAGATATTCACGTGATGGACAATATCCCATGAATAAATTGAGTGATTTAATTTCTAATGCTAATTCCAATAGTATTCCACGTAACTTCAATTTTATATGTTACACTATAGATATATTTATTTTTCAAATATATTGACTTTCGAAAAATCATCCTTCAATTTAAGAATGATCATAGTAAGAATAAAGGAAAAGATACTAAGCATTGATTTAAAGTGTATTTATTTCAACTTAGCAACAAATCATATGCGTGAAACGAAAATTGCTTCGAACCAAAGTATAACTATCCAATTTCATTGATTCCTACAAGGAAATTTTTCTCATCTAGTAATTGAATTTTTTTTTCTCGTACACTTTATAAGTGTTGTCCAATCAGATGTAGAATAGCTGAAGATATCCGACCTCTTTCTAAATATTAATAAGTCACTGTTGAAAAACTTATAAAAATTTCAATTTACACTTAAAGTTTTTATATATATATATATATATATATATTTCAAAGAATTTTTTCAAATCAATATGTATATTTAAATACTGAAACTTATTCACTTCAATAAATGTATGTTTAAGTTATAAAACTTGTCGAATGTATTGAAAAATTGTAACTTTTCGTCTTCGTATAAATCGATAACTTATACACTAGTTCTTCATCAATTAATCTTCTAAGTAAATCTTTCAAAGGTAAAAACATATCTATAGCTATGCATTTGTAACAAGTTAAATTGTACATGTTTCTCGTGAAATTAAAATTTTATATGTTTTTCATGAAAATATATAAAATTTTGTAACTTTCACATGAAACATGTACAATTTAACTTGTTACAAATGCATAGCTATAGATATGTTTTTACCTTTGAAAGATTTACTTAGAAGATTAATTGATGAAGAACTAGTGTATAAGTTATCGATTTATACGAAGACGAAAAGTTACAATTTTTCAATACATTCGACAAGTTTTATAACTTAAACATACATTTATTGAAGTGAATAAGTTTCAGTATTTAAATATACATATTGATTTGAAAAAATTCTTTGAAATATATATATATATATATATAAAAACTTTAAGTGTAAATTGAAATTTTTATAAGTTTTTCAACAGTGACTTATTAATATTTAGAAAGAGGTCGGATATCTTCAGCTATTCTACATCTGATTGGACAACACTTATAAAGTGTACGAGAAAAAAAAATTCAATTACTAGATGAGAAAAATTTCCTTGTAGGAATCAATGAAATTGGATAGTTATACTTTGGTTCGAAGCAATTTTCGTTTCACGCATATGATTTGTTGCTAAGTTGAAATAAATACACTTTAAATCAATGCTTAGTATCTTTTCCTTTATTCTTACTATGATCATTCTTAAATTGAAGGATGATTTTTCGAAAGTCAATATATTTGAAAAATAAATATATCTATAGTGTAACATATAAAATTGAAGTTACGTGGAATACTATTGGAATTAGCATTAGAAATTAAATCACTCAATTTATTCATGGGATATTGTCCATCACGTGAATATCTCCCCGCAACATTGGTTGCTCTTATCGGTATATGATTACGCATGTTTCGTGATCTTAACGTATGTCAATGTGTTATTTTTTTTTATATGTGAAAAAATGAAACTTTTCCACATATATTGATAATTTTCATGTTTATTCAGTTTGTGGTTGTTTTTCATATTATTCAGTTTGATACCAACTGAGATGACATAATATAAATTGTTAAATGTGCTATAGTTTTAATATATGTGTTCCCACTTAAAAGCATGTTTGATTTTGTTTAAACTGTCTCCTAAAAAATTTTATAGCGGACCTCAGCGCATTTTTTTTATTTTTTTTATTTCTGATAAAGTACTTCGAAACATTCACATCTTTCAATGTTGTATCTTCTATATTTCCAGTAAAACTTCTCACATTATACATGAATTTCAAGAAATTTGCTATGTCTAAGTTTGGTATTTTTTTTTAATGTATAGATATTTCATCATTGTCATTCTATGATAAGATATCAAGTTGGTTCTTAATAAACAAGAGTGTATTTTCTTGTCATAAGCAAGAAAAACGAAGTTAATATAAGTCAATGATAATTCTCATTTATGAATTTCTTGTCGTCTTCAACTTTTTTCAACACATTTCACTCAACTCCTATTTTCACTTCATCTATCACTTTGTCATACTTCTTTACAGTTATAGTATGTATCTGTTCAAGTCACTGTTTAAATTTACGTCATTGATTTATTCAGTTCACTCAATCTCTTAGGTCATAATAATTTCATTAAATTTATAAGATTCAACAAAAAAAAAAAAAAACCTACTCATTACACATGAACTTAATATTATTGCACTGGGAAGAACTATAGAAATTTGGACAATAAAAATCTATTACAACAGCTAATAAATTCAATTTTCGACAAGCATGATAGGATATAAAAATTGTATTTTTTCGTTTTTCTGCTAAAGTTTAAGTTCTCTGTTAGACAATAAAACGTTTGCCTAGAATAAAATCATAAATTATTCATCATTTATGTACCAACAGTAAAATTATCATTTACATTTTTGTAGATTTTTCTTTTTAACATGATAATGTCTTACATGCAAAGTTTATTTAATAGTAATTTCCGACTTGAAAATGTAGATGGCATTTATTTTCGATGAGTTTGATTTCAACTGACAAATATATTTCAACATTCGAATCATATGCGAGTTATGTGAATAAACCATATGCAACTTAGCTAAATTTAAGTAATTAAGTTGTGAAGTTTTATCTTTGCCATAGAAAATATATTTATTTTTACTGATTTTTGTTAAGTGCTAAGATGATCTTTTACAAAGTATGTCTTCTTGCAACATGAGAAAAGATGCGAAATGATAAGGACTTCTCTGGTATGCTTTCAATTCCTTGAGAAATACATTTAGCTTAACTACAAGACTTGTTCCGATTCTGAAGTATGCTATTTCCTATCGTAATTTATAATTTTACATGATACTTGGTTTAAAAGTTGAAAAAGTTTGCACAAATTTCCTATGTAAAATCTGCTTCACTGAAAAGTTATCGGTCACAAGCAATAAAAATTTCACTTTGTTTGACTAATGTTATGTATGTGTTAATTATCATGAGTAATATCAGTTTTATTTGTGTCTTTCGAAAGCGAGCATTCATAAATTTAAAAGGATATTTCAAAATATAAGTATCTTTTACAAGTTTTTTCCGGAATGAACTTTGCTCAGTTATATTAATATTGAATATTCATCTTACAAAATAAGCCTCTTGTAAAACACCCATTCCGTTTCAGTTTTTCTGAAATTTATGTATAAGTTATTTAGAAATTATGGATGGAAGTTAAAAATCTATATATATATTAAAGATATATTGTCAGCACCTCTCAAATAATAATAAAAAAATAAAAAAAATTCACGTATAATTTAGTTTGTCCAGATGATGTTCAATTTTACGTAGTAACAAACTCTACATTTTTCAAATTTATGCTAGTTTTTCACAAGAAAAAAAAAATATTCTTTAAGTTTGCCTAGCAAACTTTTTTCAGTATTTAAATTTTCTAGTATATTCCATCACATGAGTAGTTAAATATTTCCACTAAGGAAAATATCTTATTATTTTAGTTTGTTTGAATGATGTTAGATTTTTATGTTTCTAATTGGTGATTTGCATATACTCTTTTAAAAACTTTACACAATTCGTAACATATATGTTGGAAATAATAGTATATCGCATCTGAGATTGAACAAATTTATAACTAATATCATGTAAAGAAGGTTAAATTTTAAAAACATGTCATTGAATATGAGTGTTACCATGAAAAAAGTTAACTAAGTTACTTGTGATTTCCTTTCAGAGTATAAAAAGTTATGTAGTTTACATATAATTCGCAAGTTTCTTTCAAATTATCTTAAAATGTTTTAAAAGTCTTGCAGGCGATTTTGAAAACTTGAATGCATATCTACAATGTATTTAATATCTACAATTTATTTAATATTTTCCCCCAATTCACCTTTCTTAGATTGATAAGTAAAATAATCCTTAGTCAGCATTTATTGCACGAGTTAATATGACACCTTAACGTATATTATTACAAAGTAAATTGTCTAAGTCTTTCTTGAAGTAACATAAATTTCCAACTTGTATTGATTTTCCGATTGAAAAGTAGAGGGGAAATTTTTTTCTTTGGAGTATTTATAACTAATATTTATTTTAAATCTCTTACTATTTTTCTTCTATGTAACAATTTTGTTAAGTTTTACCCGTATTGTAGCATATAATCCCACTGAGTTTGAACAATATTCAATGTTTTAAATAAAAGAAAAGTTTTCAAGTAGAAATGATCTTAAATTCTCCAAGTGAATCATACTTTTTGGAAGAAAGTCCATGCGAATTCTACCTTCACTTACTAATATGTCTTTGAAATCCACTTCATTCATTCCAAGTTTTCACAAACATTTCATTATGAAAACGGCAAAGTAGGAAAACGATAATCTCAAAGACCTGCTGACACATCACAGCATCACCCGCTGCTTGCGCGTCGATGCTGTTGTTCTTGCTGTACAAATCTCCCGACCTGTTCCAACAAGTTTTAGCGTGACTCATCCTCCGATCTAAAAATGCCGGCGAATGGCGTATCACCTACCGCTACCCTGATTGGCTAATTACCGTCACCTGCTTATCTTCCCATTTAAAGATGTGAATTTTATATGTAAAGTGAATTTTTACGCTAATGCTTAAATTCTTTGCTATAGAAAGTTCAAGTATGTTAGTTTTTTTCTCTTATATGTTACATTTTAAACACATGATACGAAATTTTTACGTTATGTTTATCTTAGAAATTTTAAGTATATTATTTTTTTTCTTATTTAACATTAACCTAAGAGTTTAATTGTATATGAAGACTAAATTGTCACGTTAAAGTTTAAGGATATGATATTTTTGTGAGGTAAATTTTCGTGTAAAGGTTAAAATTCTTTATCTTTGAAATTTTTATTCTGTTAAATTTCCCATTATTTAACATTAACCTAAGAAAATAATTGTGTATGAAAATGTCGCGTATTGTTTAAATTGTTGTCGAAGAAAGTTTAAGTATGTTATTTTTTTTCTTCTCTAATTTAGCATTATTCTTACACATTTTAAAGATAAAAATTTTATGCGTGAAATAAATTTTCGCATATTGTTTCAATTCCTTACCTTATAAATTTTTAGTATTTCTTTTTCTCTAATTTAGCGTTATTCTTACACATTTGAAAGACATAATTTTTATATGTGTGGTAAATTTTCGCGTATTATTTAAATTATTTGCCTTATAAATTTTTAGAGCTTCTTTTTTATCTTATTTATCGTTGATATAAGAGTATGCTAATTCTTCTTACACGTCACATTTTAAAGTCGTGATTTTTATATGTGAAGAAAAAATTTTACGTTAATGTTAAAGTTATTTGTCGTACAAAGTTTAAGTATGTTACTTTTTTCTCTTATTTAGTGATATTCTTACACATTTTAAAGACATGATGTTTATTCGTAAAGTAAATTTTCACGTTCACTTTTGAATTCTTAGTTGTAAGATGTTCAAGTATGTTACTTTTTCTCTCTTATTTATGCATTAGAGTATCCAAAAATCAGAAAAATTGTTCAAACAAAGTTGAGATGAAATGTAAAACCACCTAAAAAGTGGGAAAATTTATGATTCAATAAAGTGATATTGCTTTAACATTTTTTTTTTTGTTCTATTATTTCACATAAGAAAATCACACACAAATTTCCATTGAATAATTTTTATTTACAATTTCAAATAATCTTTCAAAGCACCATATGATATACATTTAAAGAAATCTTCATTAAAGAATTGTATGACATTTTTACATTGTAAGGTTTCAATCACATTTTTAACATTAAGTACAAGAATAGCATCGTCTCCAACACACCAAGACTGATCTTGCAATGAAGTAGTTATACAGACATGATTTCCTTGTGAGGGGTCACCAATAGCACAAGCATCACAGCGAAACAATTTTAAAACATTACTTTCTATTTCACATCGAAAAGCAGAAACATATTCATGAAATAAGTCTATATTGGGAGGTATATTTACATTTTGAACATAATGATTAAGAATTTCAACTCGTAGTAAATTTATAAGAGACTCTTTGATGGTTTCACATATTTCATGCATGAGATCTCTAATTTTAGCAAGATTATTTTCATTTACTTTTAAGGAACTTTCCTTAAGTTTAAGATATAAGAGTTGTTTTAAAACTAACTCACCCTTATGAGATAGAACCAGGAGTTGATTGTTACACACAACGCTACTAGCTGCGTATTTCGTGTTCACGTGTAAGAGTTTGTTATAAAAGTCCTGAGAGGTATCCATGTTCATCATAATTTTCTGAGTACTTCCTTGACTATTATGTTGAGACATGTGGATGAAAAGACGAGAGTCATATTGATGAAGGGACACTATGAAACCAAATCCAAGGTTCCATTCCTTGAGGCATCCACTGGTTTTCTTTACAGAGGCATAAAGGCGAGTCATCCAGTCGTCATCGGGAATTGTTTCTTCTTCGACGATCACTTCATCTGATGGTCTCTTCCGAGAAAGGGACTTGTGGGGATACTCTACAATATCTTGGGGTCTCGCTACGATGTTCCGAAAAGTGATACTGATTCTCGGCTCCTTCACAGCAGGTTCGGCTGAAATTTCATGGGTCCAGAACTGATTGGTGGGTGGCTTCATGAGAAGGAGAGATCCACTTGGCAACGGAACTTTGTTGGGCTGGAAATCAGGACGGGCAAACTGCATGGTTCTGATAGCTCCGAGACTTAGGGTTGGAATAGTGAAGTCTGGATCCAAGTCTTTTTCGCTGTCTTTATGAGCTCCAATCTTGGCATTTCCATCTGCATAGTAGTTGAGAAGGGCATAGTTGTATTCTTGTCCAGTCTTGTTTTCAACATCCTTCTTAATATCAAGCAGTGTAGAAGTCCACGGCTTGGAAAAGACGCACGTTCCAGAAAAAGCATAGTTCACGCCAGTATCACCAAAACCGAGCACTTTCCTTTGAGGCGTGTAACTTTTTCCATTAAAGTTCAATTGGAGATTCTCATACTCGTAGTTTAACAATTCATGCAACAACTGCTGTGATTTAGCTGCATCGTAAAAACTTTCAACGAGTTCAATATGTAAATCAGACGACATTTTCACTTCAAACTAACAAGCACAACTTCGAAGAAACGCACCTTCACTTGGCAAAATCAGGAGAGAAATGGTGTCCTCGCTGAATACAAGTCTGTGAGTGACGCAGTTCATCCCTTCTGATTGGCTGGCAGTCGAAACAACGCCCTCTATCGTGAAACCCGATTGGTTAACACCTATCCACCTTTATCCTCGTGCAATATCCTGTCCCAAGCTGTTCAAACCTGTTCAAACAGGATGATTCATCCGATTAACACCTGTTCGTATCTAGACCTCTCACAAGATGTTGCCATATCTTAGATGTTAAATCTTAACATATAATGACGTCATACCCACTGTGACGTCACTAGTAAAAATATCTATCACTCTTAACTTATTCGCTAAGAAGCAGCCCTAGAACAATTCAGCTCCATCTTAAAGGTAAATTGAAACTAAAAAGTGTTGCCATCGCTCTAAACTTTGATATAAAACACATTATGACGTCATACCTACTGTGACGTCATGCAATAAAAACCTATCACTCTAACTTATTCGTTTACAAGCAGTCCTAGAACAACTCAACTCCGTCTGTTAGATAAACCGAAACTAAAAAGTGTTGCCACCACTCAAAACTTTGATATAAAACACATTATGACGTCATATCTACTGTGACGTCACGCAATAAAAGCCTATTACTCTAACTTATTCACTAAGAAGCAGTCCTAGAACAACTCAACTCCGTCTGCTAGATAAACCGAAACTAAAAAAAGTGTTGCCATCGCTCTAAACTTTGATATAAAACAAATTATGACGTCATACCTACTGTGACGTCACGCAATAAAAACCTATCACTCTAGCTTATTCATTTACAAGCAGTCCTAGAACAACTCAACCCTGTCTTAAAGGTTAATCGAAACTAAAAAGTGTTGTCATCGCTCTAAACTTTAATATAAAACACATTATGACGTCATACCTACTGTGACGTCATACACAAACAGCTTATAATGAAACTATAACAGCAGCAGGAGGGGAACAACTCCACTCCACTTCCGGTGACGTCATAACCACGCCCCCATACCATACCATACCGCATACCGCCATGGCCCCGGATGCCCAATTTCTAACTACTGTTATGTGCATATTTAAATTTGTATTTTTTAATTCGTACATCGTCATTTTCGTTAAAATGTAGTCATTAAAATGCTTAAGTAACAAATTTTTGTAGTTTTGTTTGATGGCAAACGAAATCTTTTTGTAAGCGTTTTTTTCTCTCTTGTCCCATAGTCTATATGGAGTAATTAACTATTTAGATCTAAAATAAACAGTTAAATGCTAACTATAGTTGCAATAAAACTGTTTAGAAAATGAGACATTTATTGTTGCAGTTTAGTCAAATTTAAAAACATGTTGGATAAAAACATATATAAATGTTTTTAATGATACATTTTTGTAAGTCAATACGCCCAAGATTTGTACTTACCCTTGAATATTTTGAGGGTTTGAATACTTTTCTGGGGGGATTGGATCCATTTTTAACGCAGTTCCGGATCTTCGGGAAACTTAAAAATGGACACTTGGTTGTCTGGGCTGCAATTTCCACTACAACTAGTTACACAACAGGTACCATAGATGGCATATACTTCTCAATTAAAACTATAAATAATAACGCTTGCAAATAGTTACTCAATTACAAGTCTGTTCAAAATTATAAATAATGGCCCTCGTAAAAAGCTACCACTAGCTTCAACGCCATTGCTAGGCCTAAATACAAATGTGCTCTGCTTCTGACATAGGGAGGAAGTATAGAAACGAAATCTAACTGATTCAGTATAACTTTTTGGGATGACGTCAAAACAAACAGAATTGAGAATGATTGGGCCTTGTACTTTGGGTGGTGCTGACTGGAATCACTTCCACAACATCACAATCACTCAACTTGTATAACACCCACCTCTTAGGACCTTATTATACAGAGCCACTCGAGTGGCTAACGCGCGCGTTCGCGTTAGACGCCCGGGCTAGCGACTGCAGTGGCGCATCCACGCGTTTGCAGTGGCCAGGCCTAGCGTCCGTGTTTGTTATGATTCCGTTCCCCTTTCTGTATTCAAAATGTTTTGGTCAAGTGAGGATGATGAATTGCGCATGCTTATCTTATTAAGAAAAGATAAAAGAGTAGAACTTGAGGAGTGCGTCCCTTCTTATCAAGAAGGTCCTCAAAAGGTTTATTTCATACTCTGCATGACGATTTAAGAGAAAGCGACAACAAGTTTTTTTCTGCGTAAATGATTTTAATTTGTATGTTATAATTTTTTAGATGTTACTTGACTTACTACAAGCACATTACTTACTGTAACTGTAATGTGTCAAAGTTGTCCATTAGTTGGAATAATAAGTTAATATTGTCAGTTATTTTTTCTAAGAGTATTGGTGTACTTAGCAGTTGAGTAAATTAATTAAAAAAAACTTACGACAGTCTTTTGTCAAACTTATATAATTAATATACACTGATTTGAAATTAAACGAAATTTATCCATTTTGTAGAAAATTCAAGGAAATTGATCACCACACCACACTATTTATGTAATAAAGTACTTATTGGAATTGTACAACATACATGCATTAGCGACACGCGGCCATGAGTGCCGGCTGAATTATTTTCACGGGATTGTTAATGACCTCTAAAGGGAATGCAAGGTGGTTATTTTTTTATTTTTTACTTTCAATTACCCATATGTAATACATAGGGTAATATAAGTGTAGTGTTCGCTAAATATATATATATATATATCGATTTTTTTTTCCGTATTTCTCCACGTTTTGGAACATCCTGATCTCAAAAAAGTGATCTGGAAAAAATTTATGTCTGTGAGTCCGTGGTCAGCATAAATTCTCGCCAAATTGGCTTACGGTGTTCAAATTTGGTGTGAGGATTGGTGATGGTCCAAGGACCTACCATTAAGGTTTTCGACAAAATCGCGCATGCGCAGAAGGTAGCTGCCATTGAAAAAAATCACATTTTTCAATGATTGCTAAAGAGCCGCTCTAACGATTTTGTTCAAAATCTCAGTGGTAATGCCTCTTAATGTGTTCTAATCTTTTCCACATCCAAAATTTCATTCAAAATGCTTTAATGGCGTAAAAAGTTGAAAAACGAATACCTTCAACATAAAATTCTCTTTCCTTGAGCATAGCTCATCGACGATCGTTGTTTCTCCTCTTCGTAGTTTCACTTATTAGAAAGGATAACATAAGAATTATAGAAATAAATATTGCCAGAATAGGGTGTGTTTTTTTTTTTGTTTTTTTTTTTTTAAAGATGCGTATAAGAATTATCGCAACAAAAAAAATATCACCAAACTGGCCATAATTTCTCAATAAATGATAAAAATATAAAAATGATAAATGACACAAATCCACATCAGTAATATAGTGTAATTGAAAGTTGTACGATGTGCCACACCCCTAGTTTTGTACTTTAACTTTGATTTTTCAGTTGGATGTCTAAATGAAATTTTAATTAATCGTTTTGTATTAAATTTCTGTTCCGTTGAATATTTAAAAACCTATAGCATACTTTTATTTTCAGTTAATCGTACCACTTTTCTCCACATCATTTTAAAATTTCGAAAACCAGGGGGGGGGGTGCACTCTTTTGTACCTCCTTGGCGACACCCATGAATACGGTTTTTCCCCTCCCCCCTTCCTTTCCCTGCAAATTGCTTATTATGCATTATATTATTTTAATTATCTTTTTATTTTCGCATTACATTCCCCTTTTATTATGTCAATATGAAATGTAAAACATTTTTTCCTCAACTTGTTGCATTTTTCGTCAAATAGCTTATACTAAACAAAAATAAATGTGTTTTTTATTACGAAACTAAACTTCAGTTAGTGATTTGCACGTTTAGTAAAAATGGAACATGATTATTCGAAAACGTGGTATGTGGGACGCACAAACGGGAAAAATTATACTTGATAATTCGCCTGTTTTAAAAACTCATCATTCCATATTAAAACAAAAAGTCACAATGATATATTTCTGACTCAAGCAGAAGCAGAAGTTGATCCCACAAAATCCGAATGATTTTCCGTTTCCTTCAAACAAAAATATGCTATCAATGTGCCATGCATTTTTATATTTAATTTCATTTAGCAGCTGTCACTGACTTGCTTACAAACAGGATTTTTGAATACTATTTGACGATTTCAATTATCTTGAAGTTATCTATGGTTATAATTATGTTCGCAGGCCATCAAAGTAGGTAGAGGGAAAGTGTAAGTGAGGACTCTTTCTCTCCTACATTGATGAACTGCAGACTTCTAGTATAGAATTTCCGATTCGTCAAACCCAGTTTGAACAGCCTTCCAATATTTTCAATACAGTTGTTCTACACATTTTTTTATGCCCCATTTTTAGTTTTTTCATTCAATTCGGTTTCCTTCTGAATCGGAATAAAAAAGAATGCAATAAAATTTCGGAAATTTCGACTCTTCAACTTTCTAAAACTTAAAGACCTAGACTCTTCCCTCCCCCCACCCCGCTAGCGTCGGTCCTGCATATGTGCAATACTTATATGCAATGCACATGTGCAAAACCTATTTGCAATACATCCAGGTATTACCTATTTGCAATACATCATGTTATACAAATGTGCAATACGCAAGTGCAAATACATGCATTATATAAAAACAATATAGCCTCTATAAAAGCTTTTTTCTACAACGTAATGCAACATTTCAATTTATATCCTGAACAGCTATACAGCCCAATAATATTGCCAAGAGAAAAATAAACGTCGCATACAATTGTTTCTTACTAAATTTCGACAATCGATTGTCTTATTTAGCATGAAACAATCGATAGTTTGCCCTTTTTCGATACTATCGATTGTTCATCTGAACAATCGTTTGAACTATAGATATCAAAATAATCAATGTTCAAGGAACACTTGACACAGGGCCTGACCATGACAAGTTGGGACCCAAGGCCGGGACACTTTCAGTGGCCTCTTTTTCAAAAGCGAGATTCGTTGGAAATTTGCTTAACAAAAAGTCAAATGGAGTAATATTAAAAATAGAAAAAGTTGATAAAGTAAGGTTAATATTGTATTCTAATTTTTTTTTTTATCACAAAGAAACAAATTTCAAATAATCAAATTTATAGATCAAAAGGGGAAAAACTTTGTTATATATAGTATTGCATTTCACTATCACAATGTATAGTAATATACATGACAACATCTGCAGTATTATTCACAATTTCAGAGTGAATATTCGAAGAGTTCGAAAAGCTGATCTCACAATAAATTCGTCAAGACTTTCTTTAAATTTTGTTTTCTCTATCTTTCAAGAAGTCTTGTTTTTAAATTCTTCATATTAACTTTGACTTTGTGTGTTATTTTGTTTGTCAATGAAAGCGGAATTTGCGGCGGTCTAATCAACCCCCTTACCATCATCCAATCAGGTTTAAACTTGGCAGATAGGTTCGATGTCGATGACAATGCATTCTATCAAATTTTGAGGTTGTTACTGTCACTCAAAGGTCGCTTTTACGGAATACTAATTAACCAACTTGGCGTCATCCAATCGCATTAAAATAACATTGAACCATTCATTGTTGAAACTCTTTCTTGTTGGCAATTTTTTTTTTTTTTAATAAATAAATAATAAAATTACTTTAAGCAGTATAAATAAATTATATTTCTATGTGAGAGCACAAATTCACGTTATTTTAATAAAAAAAAATTGAAACGTAGTTTGCCACTCATTTTGCTGATACAAATGCTTTTGATATCGACGCTGTGTTAATGAATACAAAAATTGACAATGCATATCCGATTTTTTAAGAACTGTATTTTTATGGGTTATATTATTTAAGATTTGAAATGAGGGTTTAATTTATTTGATTAAATACCACTCTGGGATACTAAACACACTTCAAGATTCATACAAAATGATTTTTATGTAAAAATTCTTTTATACAGATAATAAAAGATATTCACATAACTTTTGTGAAACAAAAGTTACAGGTTTACAGCTAATTTCGGGGCCCCCTAAAATATTGGGCCCTAGGGTCAGGTCTTGTGGACTTAGTCGATAATCAGGGTCTGACTAGATAACTGGGTCAAGGCAAGTCTATAAACAAATTTAATAAGCTTCAAAACAAACAATAGTCCTCTACCACAGTCGCGCACGCACGCCAGAAGTAGCGAGGGTAGGCGACTGCAGTGGACAGCTCATGCCACAGACGCGACCACTAGCCACTGCTGTGGTTCTGTATAATAAGATCCATAGGATATAATGGTCCGCAACGTGCGCGTTAGAAGCTAACGCGCGCGTTCGCCACTAACCACAGACGCGACCACTAGCCACTGCTGTGGTTCTGTATAATAAGCTCCTAAGGATATAATGGTCCGCAACGTGCGCGTTAGAAGCTAACGCGCGCGTTCGCCACTCGAGTGGCTCTGTATAATAAGGCCCTTAGTTCGGGAGCAAAGGTAATCCCGTGGGCCACTTAATGAGGCAAATATGTGGGTGGTGTCATTTGCTTCGTATGAATGCGTAGATAAGGAAATCCGATGGTGGGTATCTGGCAAACCGGTATGAGCGGCGCTGCAGTCTCAAATCTAAAATGGCCTCCTCCTTACTACCTTAACGTACGTTTTTGCAGAATAATGGCTTCCCAGCTCACTTTATCAACTTGTCGACTACAAGAAAACTGGTTGGAAATTAAATTTCCTTTCCAATGGTATATAACACATGTATATTAGGTTGCCTTACAAAATTCAAAATGACCTCCTCATCGCGTTCTTAAGTACGTTTTTCAGGTTGGTTGGTTGGTTTGTGCATTCAATTACATATATTTGTGCACAATAATGGTTAATGAGGTCGGGATCTGCAACTTATCGTGGATTCCGAACCACAAAGAACATCCATGCCTAACTCGGGATTCGAACTCGGCACCCTTAGAATGCGAAGTTAGAGCGCTAACCAAACATCATCAAGATGAGAGTACGTTTTTAAGAATAATAGCTTCTCGGTGCGCTTTATACAATTGTTGGCAATTGGGAAACTGTAGAAAATAAAATAATATTTCTAATGGTATATGTGCATAAGGCAAAATTCAAAATGGCTGCTGTATCACCATTGCCTTAACGTCTTTTCAGAATAATAGCTTTCCGGTGCACTATATGAACTTGTTGCGTAGTAGAAAACTTTTTGGAATTAAAAAAAGCTTTCTGACCGTTATAGTGCCTTTACATTGTCACTTCAAGAATTAAAATTCAAAAGGACAGCATAATTGGGCATCTCTTTGGGACTCTAATAATTGTTTCCACATTATATTGTAAGATATATGAGCACCACAGATAGTTAATATTTACAGATTGGACAATAAAATAAAGCCTTGACACTTTTCACAAGAAAATAAATAACAACAGACTGATAATAAACTACGTCTGTTCAAAATTGATACTACAAAGCTTTTTAATATTTGGAATGTGAATGTTACAAAAGAGTGTAACTGTGTAATAGTTTTTGTTATACGTAACAAATGGTGTAAACGATATTAAGATTTTTCATTATCATTAAGTTAAATCAATATCTTCATCCTTAATTTCCTCATTATCATTCATCATCAGGTCAACAATTGCAGAGTTGTCATATAAGTCATCATCTCCACCACATGAGTACATCTCTGTGCACGGCAGATTGTTGAGATTGCATTAGCAGAGAAGCTCACACCGACACTCCAGACAGGAACACTTAGTCAACTCTAAAAGCCCCTGCGAAGCACAAGGTTCTGTACACATAATAGGCTCAAATTCACCATCCACCAGCGACCAGCCAAAATCAATAGGTCAAGTTATGCCAGGATGCTGTCGGAATATCATGTGCCCAAATCATTGCTTGGTAGTGTGCACGCAAAAGACCTGGATAGAGAAATGCTTTTGTAGGTGCAAGATGAAGAGCCACCATTTTACATCCCCAATGTCTGCCATTTTGGTTCGCGGTACATACACCTGACAAACGAATGCCTCTAACGTTTGTAATATTTCTGTGGAAATGGTTTCAGAATGACCCATAAGTCACAGTACAACTATAATGTCATCACTAGCTGCATAAAAAGCATTTCACCATATAATATTTTCTTTTCTAGCAAATGATCCTGTGATATCAGTACCAGAAAGGGAATGGAGTCCTGAGTAGAGTCCTGGTGTTGAAGCCTTATTGGGCCATAGTATGTCATAAATTGGCTGAAGATGAATTAACAGTTTGCTTCTGTTAGTGCTCACTATAATGGTGAATTATCTTGGAAGCATTGGATACCTCCGGAGAGCAAGTACTAATACATCTCTGTCTGGGGAGTATATGTCAATCTTGCTCATGCATCTGGAAGCAACATGTATACTGTGCAAAATTATTTTAGTATCTGCTTCCTTCTGCTTGGTTTCAAGACACGGCATGTCCATATGGCTTGCATTTGCTTGATTTCTCCAACTGCAAACAAATTGTTTATTATTTTTGACTGCATAGTCTATAATCTTTCATGCCAAGTATTCTGTCAGTTCATCCTTAGTTATTTCGTGCAAAAATAACTGGTGCATGGTTAATTTAAGAATGTTTGTTGACTGGTGCACTTTGTATTGGATAGGGACAGATTTATCCTGACGTTTCACTCTTGTCAATGTCTTCAGTAAATTCTGTTTGTAGGTGTCAAGTATTATGTGAACCTTTTTGTACAAACCAAACTTTTTTGACATTTGTCTGACAAAATGATCTTCAAAATCTTCACAAGGCTTGCCCATCTTAGATTTATCAATGGAATGCAGCTCTGCCATTCCATCACTACTGCAACAGTTTGAGCCGCTTCATTTACTGGAAATGAATTGTGAGAGAATTCGTTTTTCTGATTAGCGGAAGTTCCTCCAGGACATCTATAAGCCTGCTTTTTTATGATCAGTTAATACATACGTCCATATAAGGGAAACAAAGCAAGTGGCAATAATCGAATTCATAACGACAAAAAGTTACCTTTAAATCTATATCACATCGACTTCTTGCTGCAATCACCATTTAAGAAAATATATATAAATAGATGGAAAATATTGAAAAAAACAAATTTTTCTTCAATGATACTTTAATTTGAATAAGCATTTGAATGCTGATTTGCAGGCTTAAGTTTCACCTTTTACATTGATGCCCAAAACTGTGCTGAAGGCTTTGATGGTATTGATTCTTCTGTTGGCTCTCTTCGTAGGTTGATCATTTTAATGCGTTCCTCAATGAATTTGGAAAGACGTCTCACCAATATCAGCAACTGTACACGTCTTTTTGAACGTTATCGGGAAGAATCTGCTTATAGTAACCAGGTGTATAGGATGTTCTGTGTTGGATTTAAAAGGGTTGGTTGTCGATTTAAAACCCTCTATCAACTTTTCATCGTTCTGATCCTGACGCTTGCGAACCGATAGACAATGTGTATGGTAACACTTTGCATTGAGGGTGGCATTTTTTATCATTGCTCCGGTTGCTGCAGCAATTATTGTGACCTCCCTCTGCCAGAAAGAATGTTCTCAGAGCATTCTCGTTTAGAGTGATGACTGTAAGTCCATTTTGGACTTTTAAGTCTTCTGTTCTGGTGCTCCAGAGCTTCATCGGCTCCTAAAGCGTACAACGGTATTTTGGTTTTATTGATTACCCACTTTCTTTGCCATATAGTTGTATGCTTTTTACTAAATCTTTACATATCCATCAAGTACAGTGGAATCATTCTTACACGTTTGGTCGATCAAAGGCAAAGAAATACTTTATATAATCATATGTGACTGCCAAGTGCAAATCCCAGCCTTCATTTCTAACTGACCAGATGGCTGTGTAATTAGCTCACGGGCTTCGCATGCTAAGGGTGCCGGTTTCGAATCCCGAGTTAGGCATGGATGTTCTTTGTGGTTCGGAATCCACGTTAAGTTGCAGATCCCGGCCTCATTAACCATTATTCTGCACAAATATATGTAATTGAATGCACAAACCAACCAACCTGAAAAACGTACTAAGGAACATACACCATTGGAAAGGAAATTTGATTTCCAACAAGTTTTCCTATAGTCGATAAGTTGATAAAGTGAGCTGGGAAGCCATTATTCTGCAAAAACGTACGTTAGGTGGTGAGGAGGTGGCCATTTTGGATTTGCGGCTGCAGCGCCGCTCATACCGGGTTGCCAAATACCCACCATCGGATTTCATTTTCTACGCATTCATATGAAGCGAATGACATCACCCACATGTTTGCATCATGAAGTGGCCCACGGGACCACTTTTTTCGATATTAGCGCCCAGACTATCTTGTTAATATCAATGCAATTGACGAAGCTGTCAATAAGCTCAACAACAATATTAAAACAGCTCACTCAAAATCTTTAATATTATAGTGTAATATTGGTCATTACATTATATTATTAGTGACCAATATTATAGTCCGCACAACTAGTTTACTTTATTTAAACGTTGTGCGATGCTCCACACCACTTACCTTGAATTAATCTTTAATTATTTTCAAATGTTAAAGGTTCCCTACATGATATTTTTTTACATTTCCGCTAAAAAATTCAGAAACTTAAGTCAAAATGGAAAGAAAAAAAGTTTGGGGGTGGGAGAGAGTGAGACGATGATAAATCTATCTACTATATGGTCTCCCTTAAAGTGAGCTTTTTTTTTTTTTTTTTTTTACATTTTCGCTAAAAAATTTAATATCAAAAGTCAAAATGAAAAGAAAGAAAGTCAGGGGAAGGGTTATAAATCTAATGAAAGCATGCATATATATATATATATATATATATATATATATATATATATATATAAATTAAAAAAAAAACTATTTATTAATTAATAATTAACTATTAAAAAAATTTCATGCAAAAGTTGACTGCTATTTATGTTTGACCATGTACAAACTTTTGTTTGAAACAAAAATTACTGAATACACTGAGAGGCGACAGCAATTTTTGGACCCCATCGAACATCATTCTGGATTTTGTATAGAAATTAGAGAAAAATTAGTAGATTACGAATCCACTGGTCTGCTGTGGCAAAAATGGCCGAAACTGGTCAAAAATCAACTTTTAATAAGTTGAAGTAAATCCAATTGCCAAATGCGCCATAACTTGCTAAATAATGAGCATTTTTTTTTTATTTGATAACCCGCCTCACTCTTTAATTTTCAATTAAGAAGGTTGCAGATGATTCAGATATCTGGCTACGGTCTACTTTCATCTATTAAAAGGGAGCCAAGTTGGCAAAAAATATTACGTCACTTTTGACGTAACTGATGTCGCCAATTTGGCTTACTTTTAAAAGATAAAGTTTTCCGAACCAAAGATCAGAAATTGTTTGCGCTTTTTCTCATTGAAAATCCAAATGAAGTAGGTTGCCAGACGAGTAAGTTTGTTCTATTTTTGGCAAGTTATGACATATGTGGCAATCGGATTTTAGTTCAACTCATTCCAAGTCGATTATTGATCAGTTTCGGCCATTTTTGCCACGCCAGACCAGTGGATTCCTAATCTACTAACTTTTCTCCAATTTCTATAAGAAATTCAGAATGATGTTCGATGAGGTCTAAAAATTGCAGTCGCCTCTCGGACTAGAAATATATTAGTTATTTAAGAAAGTATGGCAAAAAAAAAAAAAAAAAAAAAAAAAAAAATCTTTTGTTTCCTTTTAATATTAATTTATCCTTTTGTTTTTATAATTTAATTACTAACCATTCAGTGGACAACAATGAATGTTTGTATTTTGACTTTTTATGGTCTCTAAATCGTAATACGCATAATATTATGGGGTTGCTATTGAACTTTTTAAAGTTTGGTTCCGTTTTAATATGTAGATGACCCCTCATGACAAAACAAAACTATATGCAATTATTCAACTCGAGAATAAGATATACAAATCGTTCGGATTTTTTTTTTTTTTTGCGTACTGTACAATACAAAACGATAGGATGCCAAGCAATAAAAATTTCACTCAAAGCCAAGTAAATCACCAATACTGGTTGAGATACAGCTATAGTGGCTAGAAGGGGTAGTGTGCCGTTCCTTATGGGGGCGAGGAGAAAAATACGTCGCGAATCAGGAGAATTCCCCTAGAGGCGCTGCGATCACCTTCGCAGTGTTGTTTACAAACAACTTTTGCATCTGTCGGATTTTATCGCTTGAAATTAACTATATTTTCGGAGTTTTTTTTGTACTTAATATAATTTAAAATCATTTTTTCATTTCAAGGAATACTTCTTAAAGGCTATGGAGGCCGATGAATCGGTTGAAAGAGACTCAAATTCTAAGAAACGAAAATCTAATAGAAGTTGTTTCGTTGCGAAGTGTACAACTGGTTACAAGAGCAATACCGAAAAAAATTCGCTTTTCAATGTTCCAAAAGATGTTGAACTACTTCAAAAATGGATGAATATGATTCCAAGGAAGGATAAAGAGCTTGGGGTGTATGATGTGGTGTGCGAGAAGCATTTTAAAGAAGAATGTATAGAACGCTTTTACAGGCATGTGATAAATGGAGCGGAAGTTTTAATTCCAAGAGGTAAGCCAAAATTGATTGACGGTGCCATTCCTACAGAATATCCACAACTCCCCAGCTACTACACAAAGAAATTACCAGAAAAACGAAATCCAAAATGTCGGGAGCCTGACACCAAGAAGACCAGAATCGATGAAAGCAATGTTATACTGGATGAAAAAAATTGCCTTTTCTCTGATCCAAATCTGCCCTCCGAATATTGGACAAAAATTATTTTTCAAAACCAAAGAAATGTTTACGCTTTTGCCCTATGGACATATATTGATACAAATGGACCTGTTGATTTAATTTTAAAACCCGAGAGGCTTATTATTGTAAAAGAACTTGAAGATGAAACTGCTCTTTGTTCTATTTACATTAATGCCCGCACAACAGTAAAAGACAAAATTCTCTTGACTGTGGATGATCTACAAAAGTTGTTGATTGATGTGAATGCTTATACATTGTGTAAAGGGGCAGGATTTCTAAATGAATTTTCTGGAGTGGAAGTTCATCGAAATGACTTTCACATTCAGGATAATGTCTTACGACACAAGTCGTGTAAGGGTATTGTGGATCGCACTTCTTTAAGCATATGCTTATTATGTAAATGTGCGCATAAACAATTACTTGACAAACGTTCCAAAAGTAAGAGAAAGAAACCAGCTAAACGTTTAAAAATGTGTACAAAATACAGCTCTAATCGTAGACGTAACAATGCGTTGAAGTTAAAAGTTAAAAATCTTAAAAGATGCATTTCACATATAAAATGTCAAATGAAACAAGTTGCTGAGCATGGATTAGATGAAAAACTTAAGTTATTGCCTCATAAACAAGCACTGGCATGCTGCTTGGAAAATATTTTTACTGAAAGTCTCAGCACAACTAGCCTACACAGGGACATGACATTTGATGTTATCGAATCTTTTCACAAAATAAATTTGTCATTTGTAGGATGTAAAGAACATAAATATGAATTGACGAAAAGAATTGTTAAATTCTATGTTCTTACAAGGATGCATTTTTATTTGAAGAGTAACAATAAGTTTGAAGAACAAAAAAGGAAACGTATGAAACTACTCAAGTTGAGGAGAACAGTATAAATTAATTTTTATTGTATTATACAATTATTTAATGAATATTTACTTCAATGTGTATCTTTCAAAATTTGTCGATGAATGTCTTGTAAATTTTCACTTTCTAATTCTTTAAATTGATGTGTGCGCGTGAAAAATTCACTATAAATAAACAAGATTCTTCCTTTCTAATTAAAATCAGGTGAGAAAGTTCCATGTCAAATTCAATACTTTTATTTACTTTTAATTAGATGGTATGAATTTTTTTTAAATCGAATTCATATGTGTGTGTGTGTGTGTGTGAAAAATTTACAATGAAGAAGATTACATTCTTCTGTTCTTATTAAAATTAAATGAGAAAATACCATATGAAATTTCAATACTTTCTTGCAATTTATTTCTCTTTTATTATGTTTTAATTAGATGGTATGCTACTTTTTTATATAAACATTTAATACAGAGAGAGAAGTTTGGTTAGATTAACTGCACAGTGGAGTATTTGAATTTATGGGTATGTGTGAAAAATTCACAATAAATAAAGAAGATTCTTCTAATTAAAATCATCTGGGAAGGATAAGTTTGGTTAGATTAACTATTGAACTGTAAAATGGAGTATTGAATTCATGTGTGTGTGTGTGAAAAATTCACAATAAAGAAAAAAGATTCTTCATTTTTAATTAAAATCAGGTGAGAAAGTTCCATGTCAAATTCAATACTTTTATTTACTTTTAATTAGATGGTATGCTACTTTTTTATATAAAAATTTAATACAGAGAGAGAAGTTTGGTTAGATTAACTGCACAGTGGAGTATTTGAATTTATGGGTATGTGTGAAAATTCACAATAAATAAAGAAGATTCTTCTAATCTGGGAAGGATAAGTTTGGTTAGATTAACTATTGAACTGCAAAATGGAATATTGAATTCATATGTGTGTGTGTGAAAAATTCACAATAAAGAAAAAAGATTCTTCCTTTTTAATTAAAATCAGGTGAGAAAGTTCCATGTCAAATTCAATACTTTTATTTACTTTTAATTAGATGGTATGCTACTTTTTTATATAAAAATTTAATACAGAGAGAGAAGTTTGGTTAGATTAACTGCACAGTGGAGTATTTGAATTTATGGGTATGTGTGAAAAATTCACAATAAATAAAGAAGATTCTTCTAATCTGGGAAGGATAAGTTTGGTTAGATTAACTATTGAACTGCAAAATGGAATATTGAATTCATATGTGTGTGTGTGAAAAATTCACAATAAAGAAAGAAGATTCTTCCATTCTTATTAAAATCAGGTAAGAAAGTTCCGTATGTAATACTTTTATTTACTTTTAATTAGATGGTATGCAATTTTTTTTAATTGAATTCATGTGTGGGTGAAAAATTCACAATAAAGAAAATTAGATTTTTCCTTTCTAATTAAAATCAGATGAGAAAATTCCTCATGAAATTTCCATACTTTATTTCTCTTTTATTTAGTTTTTATTAGATGGTATGCTACTTTTTTATATAAAAATTTAATATAGAGTGAGTATTTGAGTGGATGGAGTATTTGAATTTATGTGCATGTGTGAAAAATTCACAATAAAAAAGAAGATTTCGTCCTTTCTAATTAAAATCATCTGGGAATGATAAGTTTGACTAGATTAACTATAGAACTGCACAATACAATTCTTTCGCAAAGGAAATCGGGACCGTGTAATTGTGTACCACGCAGACAAATTTTAAATGATTCCTTCTGCGTCTTATTGCATAAATTTATCATTTTTTGCCTTTGATAACTGCTTCAATTTAATTAAGAAAAAGAAAAGTTCAAAAAAGCTGAAATGTACACTCTAGAAATATTCTGTAAGTAATTTGATGCATGAATTTAATTCTGGTGGCTGATTTCTCTCGATGATTTATTCTGCTTTCGCTATAGTTTCGCTCTTCCATGCAGCGGAAGCGATTACAGCGCCACGGTGCGGATTTCGTCAGCTCCGGGGAAGAATCGCTATCATAGGAACGGCACACTACCCCTTCTAGACACTATAATACAGCGCCATTAGCCGTTTGTGGAAAAAGTAAGAACTATGTGCTGGTTTTACGCATCCAAAAATACGTTTTTGCTCTTTTCAAGGATTTCTAAGTGCAAAATAAGCAACAATATTAATCAGAAAGTGGGAGTAAGGAATGCACTTCATAGGTCTTTTTCCTTTTAATATTACGGAAAACTTAAACAACATTTTCAATTGTCCTTTGGGCATATTATATTGGGAACTAAAAATTTAGTTTTTATTGTATAATTTCATGATTTGTTTTGATAATTAGGACAAAACTAATCAATAGACAGTTTCCGCATGTTTAAAATACGAGTGAAATTAGTTTATAATTATGAAGAATATCTTTCCGATTCCAAATGTTCAGACAAAAGTTCTTTAAAAAAAATTAGGTATTTAAATATTAAGGAGAGAAAATGTCCGTAGACCTCCTCCGATTGCTTTCCCATTAAAACGCTACTTTGTAACTGTGACGTCAAAAAATCCTTCAGTTTCCATGATTATCGTGAGGTTTCTGTCAAATGTTGGTGTTTTTCAGACAGTTGCCGCCATATCCAGTGCCGGTTGGCGTGATTTGCGAGAAATTTGCAAAACTGGTTTCCGTTGCTGTGTTAGAATCCAAAATATTTCAGATCTTTTGACGTCATATTAGCTTCGAGCTGAATGTATTGCTTTTCTTGCTAAATCTAACAAGCTAACTTCTGTTGCAAATTTAAAAAAAAAAAAAAAAGCAAAGTGAGCAGAAATTTTTGTTGCCTTTTCGAAACATTTAGAATTGAATAAAAAAAATTAAAATGCGGTCCATTGGATTTTGAGCACATATTTTATGCTCACTTTTACTTGTTTAATTTATCTGAGGTAAAAAATAGAAAATTCAATTAGTGCAGAAGTTTCAGCCAATAGGGTAATGACGTTTTATGTTGGGGTGGCCCAGAGGGAAAATGGAGACGTGCAGCGCCACGACTACCTCTACCATGAACAGAAGAGAAGGCACTAATAATTGAACACTAGTGATCTTACATAGCATTAGAAACCAAAAGAAAACTCACACTTAAAAAAGTATATTTTGAAAAATTAAATACAGACTAAAATAGAATTCAAAAGTTGGAACTTTTTTTCTGAATCGTACTGCAAAATTTCTCAACTGAAAAACCAAATTTTCTTATTGTGTCAAAATTAGAGTTCTGTGCAATTTTTTTTAGTGAACTTCAATGAACATTTATTCAATACAAGCTCAAAACAGGTAGATTTTTTTTAAGTACTTTTAAGCGACGAACCAAAGATTTAAACCTTACTAGAGCCTTGATATTGAAACTCATACTACAAGCGAGTCAGTTGGATCGTTTTTTAGAGACTCTAATTTAAATGAGGTAGAATTGTTAGAGTATTCCAAATTTTAATAGTTTTGAAAATTATTTATTTAATGGAAATTTTTTTTATCGACAATTCCAATGGGAAATAGTTATTCTCGAGGTTTTGCCGATTATTGTTTATTTTTTAAAATATAAAAATAATATTGAAGCTTTTAAATATATATTGACAGCTTAATTATTTTTAATTTCAATGATTTGAAGAAATTATAAAGATTTGCCTGAAGGATTTGATTAAAAAAATAATAATAATAATAATAATCATAATAATTACAAGAGCGCTTAGTTAGCTTAAATTTAAATATAATTGATAATTCCTTAAATATTGGGGTTTATGAAAGAAGACAGGATTTTAATTTTGAAGTTATTTGTTTTTCGAATTTTAATAGCAATTTAAATTTCAAGATTTTTAGAAATATTTATTATACACAAGTAAAATAAAATTAAGTGTATTTACAATAATGCTACTGACTTTAATTTGGCTTTTGAGATTTTTAAGGACAATTTGAGGAAAAATGTATTTACTAAATACTTTTTGAATTTTTGTCTTTTTGAAATTTTCCCCCTTGGTTTCTGATTCCATTCGATATTGAAATCCGGTTAAATACCACTAACTGGTCTAAATATTTTTTTTTTTTTTTTTTTTTTTTCATGTTTTCGTGGAACATAGATGGCAGTGCAGTTTTTAATGTTTTATGCGGGGCAATTTTGGTAATTATGTTTTTCAATACTTAAACTCTTGGTGCTGGTCTGAGTTCATTTCGAATTAACGTGGACATTAAACTTTGGAAAACAGCGATTTTGCTAAGTTTGGTTTACAAGGTACGTTTCATTTTAGTAATGTGAATATTACTTCTTGTCTATCCGGTTGCATTCACAGGGGCTTGAATGTGATTGATATCGCATTTCAGAAACGCATCCATTAAAATCCCGGCTGGATTCATACCCCCTGACAAAGATACTCAGTTGGGATTTCAAATTTCAAATATTTTTAAGATTCATAATTTATTAATATCTGTTTGTTTGGCCGTTTAAAATCTAACTTTGTGCAATTAATTTTTATTATATTTGTAGGATTGCTCATACAATAATATTTTGTAGACAGAATAAATAATTTTTATGAATTTGCAGTTTGATTGTGTAGATTTTTATGAATTCGCAATTTTAATTAGCATGTAATTGAATTGTGTAAGAAATAAAACAAAATATTCAAGCCAAATAAGCAAGCTTTATAAAACATGTCCAGTTCATCCCTTGAATAAGGGATATGATATTTTTCTTGCTATTTTATTTTACCTAAAATTAATATATTATTACTATCAAATTTATATTTTTCAAGTGAGTTAAAATTTTTAAATATGTTATTCTTAATGTTCAATGCTGTAATGGTAGAAAATATTGTACAGGAAATGTGTTTGAAAATAAAGTTCCATCCCTCTCTAATCTCCCCTATCTGAAATGGTATTAGCGAGAGTCGAAGTTGTGACGTCCCTAAAACTATGGTCTGGCCCGATCAACTAAAGAGGGAAAGAACGGTTTCACAATGGCCCCGACTTAGAAACGAGTCGTTTCACTGTTTTTGGCCAATGCATTTCCTGACAATTTTATACAATTTTTATGCAAAAAAAAAGAAGTTTTTAGCGATTCTTTTGGATGTGTGTTAGAATGATACATTTTACAGTTTTCTTAGTGTTTTACATTTTACATGCATAATTTGTCAACAAATATTTTTTTTTTAGGCATTCGTCAAACTTGAACTAAAAATATACCTAGAACTATTTTTTAAGATTAATCATACAACTTAACTTTCAATAACCATATTCTCAATGTTTTATGCTTTATTTTGTTATTAAAATATATCAAATGTGACTAATGTGGGAGTAGACGCTCAGAGAAGGAACACTTGCTGAGTGCAGAATCCAGCTTTAATCACTCCTTATCGCTGTTATCTCATACTACATTTGGCACAAGCGCCGTTCTTACGTATGGTCACATCGAGAATGTTCAGTGATCTGTCTCTCTCATCAGAATGAGGAATACCTCCCTCTGCCGCTAGGAGTCGCCACGAGGGGTTCTCTAGTGGTACGCCCCCCATTCTCCACACTCGGTCATCTTGGCGAACTATGTCCTCATAGTTTATGTCTGAAGTTATCTGAAATAGAAAAACACAAGGAAAGCAATATGCACAGATACTATGATTGTCACATCTATGATTGTTTTTGATTGGTGTCTCTTTGTAATGGCCAAAAAATTTTGCTCGCTGAGTGTAAACTTTAAATGTTCTTGGATTTTTGTGTCTTTTCTTAAACTGTTTGGGGTTCTCCTTATTCACTGAGGTTTCTTCAGTATTCTTACTTGCATCCGATAATGATCTCTTCTTTTTATGTTTTTCCTTCACATCCTTCTGTTTTTCTTTTTTGGTTTCATCTTGTTGAAGGTTTATCTTCATCTTTGAAATTTCTGCATTTTGAGTGTTTCTTTCCATGCTGAAGGTGTTCAACGAGAGTAGAATCTTCCCTTCTTGCTCTAACTTGTTTAGTTATTTTCACATCCATTTCCTTTACTTCTTTTTGTCTGGAACATAATTCTCTCTTCACTTCAATGCTGTGATTTTTCTCCTTTAGCTGTCTTTTTAAGTTTGCTCCTTCTTCTAAACGTATGACTGAGGGTTGCAAGAGCTTGAATTTATTAGAGGTAATCAACTCACATTTTACAAGAGTTTGGCATCGTTGACCTAACTGTTCTTGTAGTAACTTGGCTAGCTTCAATTCATTTTTAAGATTGACAATTTCTTCTTTAGCTGATCCAATTTCCATTTCACAACCTGCAATGTCTTCTCTGTATTTTTCAAGAATTTCAGTGGTTTCTGCCAGTTCCTTTAAGTTTTCCGATTCTATTTCTTCAAGTTTAGCTTGTAATGCATCATTCTTAGCTTCCAGTTTAGAGTACTGTACTTTGAAAGTAGCACCTTCTGTATGCAACTGTAAGATTTCATCTTCAAGTTCTTTTATTTTACTTTGAGCTTCGTTCAGTTTGCAATAAAGTTCTTCCATCTTTCTTTTGAAATCTTCATCTCCTCTCAATACGGCATTTTCCGCTTCTATTCCAGGAAAATTTTCTTTAAAAGGCGTACATTCTGCCAGTAAACATGCCGCAATCCTACGCTTTTCACCAACTGTTCCGTCTGGTACTACCAAGCCAAATGATTTCGCCTCTGGTACGGGATTTTCTCTCTTCTTTTCGCCGCCAAGGTCTAATCTTTCTCCCGTCACACCAGTAAGATGACTAGCGCTTCTGCATTCGGAAGGCGGAGCTACAAATTTCTCCTCTGTACTGTTTCCTGATTGGCTGCCGCGGCCGTCGATCTTCTTCTCAACTGTCAGAATAGATTTGATTGACATCTTGCGGAGCGCTTCGCTTTTAATTTCTCCTTTGGCCTCGCCTGACTCGCGCCTGATAACTTGTAAATAAAAAACACGTGGATCCTCTCGGAGCTGTCTGTAAAAGGATGGGTTTTCGAATTTTCCTGTAAGGTCCATTTCAATTATTAACTCATTTGTGTGGTCTTTGATGACGTATATTTTTGCATTGACTGAATGAGTGTCGATTTTAACGTCAGTATGGAAATATCCTAATGGTTGTACTTCTATATTACCTAATCCTTTTAGTAATATGTCATTTCTCATTAATAAGGGGTGAACCTATTTTTATATACAAGTCCTCAGAAATGAAGGTGACTTGGCTCCCTGTATCATTAATAGCAACTATTTCATGATCTAATATTATTACCTTTGTGGTGCTTTTATTGTCAGTGTAAACACTAGTTTTATTGATTGGACTATTATTACTTTCATTGTTGACATACACATTACTCTTATAATTAGGATAATTACTAATTACAGCTCTATTTGCCTTCTTTTTTGGACAACAGGCCTGGCGGTGTCCGATTTCAGCACAATTAAAGCATTTAATACCTTGATTTTTAACTTCAAATTGACTATATTCATTAGGCCACTCTGTATTATCAACAATACCATTATTTCTTTCCTTATAAAAATAATTAGTATTGGTTTGAGCACGAATGAAAGGACGTTCCTGTATATTTTCTCTAAACTGCCAGTGCTTCCTGTTTTTTTCTTCATATTTATTTTCACGGAATATCGTATTCTTTTTAAAATTATTTCTAGTTGAATCAAAGTCATCGAGTTTGTTGACCAAAATTTCTCTATTTTTTATTTTCGGAAGATCGTCAATGAAGTGTTCTCGAATTTCTTTGGGTAATTTTCTTTTTATTTGATCTACCAGCATTAATTCTTTTAAATCTTCAAATGTTGCGACATCAAGTCCGTTCAACCAGGGAGTTGCCCACTTACGGTCTGCTCATTTACGGGCAGAGGGGGAGATTTAAGATAAACTACTGTTAGCTGCGGGACCAGCAGGGGACGATAAAAAAATATCTTACGTACTTTTAGACCCAGACTTTTACTATTTCCTGGTACATGTATTTTTTTTCTTTTTGTAAATTTTTTACAAAAACTTCCGAAATTTATCAAATTACCAAATCGTGGTTATATGGTACATATTAAAGCTTCTGTGATCTCACTTTTGCATGGAAGATATTAAACTTTTATGTACTTTGCACGTGTTTTTAAGAAATATATTAAAAAAAGTGTAGTTTTCGTGAACTTTTGAAATTTGTTTGTAAAAACTAGTATAAAATATAAGTTTAATACTTTTACTATTTAAAGAATATTTAAGTATATATTTCTTCATAATATGTGTCTGTTTATGTAAAATATGTTATAAATACGCCTAAAAAGTTTCAAAGTAAAATACTTGATATCTTTAAGAAAATAATCCATTTGCATGAAAAATCGGCTTTTTGTGATAATGGTAGTTTTATTATAAAGAGTTGATGCAATTTTCCAAAAATATTTATTGAGTGCATGGTTAACAGAACCATTCTATTATGTGTCATACAATTTTTCATAATATCATATAGAATATTTTATCAACCGCATGCTTCATTATTAAATGCCATTAATCAGTATTTTTTACCATACAATTTTAATCAGAATGTTTTGTCTTATTATTAATTATAAAATAAAAATACTGTTTGAATTGATTGAAAATATCTGAGCGTCAATTCATACAATATGCTTATTAGCTACATATTTTTAAATTAATACTTAATACCTTTACACATTTATGATATATATACTATAGAAAATATTGTCTTTGCAAACTCAGTGTCATTTTTTAAATCTAATTTCCAAAATAAAATCCAATTTACAAAGTTAAAATGCTCCAAGTACAATTTATTTGTTCCCTATAAAGAGTAGTAGAGACAAGAGTTCTGAAATAGGCGTTGAATCAATTATAAAATTTAGAACCAAACAATGTAATACGTAGACATAGTTATTAATAAAACTTCTGTGATAATCAGTCTTTAAAATTTGAATTTGAGTAATTTGTCGGAGTGGGGATAATTTTTGTCTTTTTAGGGCGTTTTAAAAAACATTTAATTTTTTTAAAAGCATTTCTTCATTATTAATATGCAGTGAAAAACCTTACATTCGAACTCTTTACGGGAGTAATACGAATTAGATGTTCTTGAGTAACTTAGAAATTAATTCAGTATTCTACTAGAAAGAAATATGATGAATGAATAGTTCAAGTTGTTCGTCACTTAATAGGAGTTATTGAGAATTTGATATCAATTTACTATTGAATTCTTCTAATATCCATTGTATTTATACAAATCCTAAACAATTAAGTTTTCTCAGCCCTCATTTCTAAATTTGAAGTAGGTAAACAGCTATCAAACATTTGATTTAAAAAAATGTATCTTATCTGAAACCAGTTTTAGTTGTAATTAAGGGGATTATTTATATCCTAAAATTTCAAATACAATGACACTGCTTTGTTTTTCTGACTTAATGTTTTATAACTAAATCACTATAGCTAATAAATTATAAAGCACTTGCTTAAATATTTTGTTTTTGTGCTTGGACTGGTGTATTTGAAATAGTTGTGAACATTCCAAATGGATGGAATGTAGATAACATGGCGTAGCAGGATTTACGTTATATCCAAAAATTTCTTTCTCAGTCATTAAAAGTCTGTAAGTAGTTTTAACTTGTACTAGGCATATTTCCCACAATAAAATTTTTCACAATTTTAGTAATTTTAATCTAATAAAAGATGCTGAATTAGTGCAAAATAGGATTGAATGTGTCATGATATTTGCACTTTTCCTTGCAATATTAATAGGTATAGATAAAACATTTTTATAGTTAAACGGCGTGTTAAATAATTTAAAGAACAAATTCTTACTGAGAAATTTCCCCACCTCCTTACAATCAGTTTTTTAGAAAATATTTCTTAGTTTCTGATAAAATAAAAACCTTTAAATATTTCTGAATAATTCATTAGTTTTACAATTAAATATTAACTTCAAGACATACTGTACTTAAAAATTGCAGTTAGAATACAAAATGGCTCGTAAACTTTTTGTGATATTTATGTTTTATTACCAGTTATGATTCTGTTTAATTTTCGAATCAAAATGTCCAATTCATTAGAAAAATAATAACCAACTCAGACGATCTCATGTGATCACCCAATACAGCACCCCCCCCCCCCCATTCTCCTTTAAGAACGGCAGATCACAACGCTTCGCGCAATTTTTCTTGGTCCCAGAACACTGAACACCTGCTACTGGCCATAAAAACTCAGTGATGCCCGTACTGACCGGAACTGTTCTCGACCGGATCGGGGGTACATTCGTTCAACCATTCGGTCAGATAATTGTTTAGTTCAAAAGCAAAGTCTCTCCATGTCTGACATTGTTCTTTTTTATGGAATGAGAATTGTATTCTGAACTGTTCTGGGCTAAGTCGGTATCGTCTCAGCAAAATGCTCTTAATGTGGTCGTAATTATTCGCTAGTGTTTCCGGCTCACGTGTTATTAAGCTTGCTATTTCAAGTGGAAGCAAATTGATCAAATAATTTACCCACGTATCTTTCGATATTTCTAGACGACTAATTTGTCTCTCAAATAGTGTCAAGTAGATGCTTATGTCACTACCGTCAAATGGTTTCATATACTGTAATATATTTGGGCTTCTGCCTACTTCGTTTTCCCGTGCGTTTGTTACAGTAGCGCCAAGTTGGCGAACTTCTGCTTCTATGCGCAGTTTCGCTAACTCGAATTCTTTCGCCTCCCTATCTTTTGCTAACTCAAACTCTTTCGCTTCCTTTTCTTCACGATCATTTACAATTGTGTTTAACATATTTTTAACAAGGTTTTCATCATAATCGGCGTGTTCTGTTATTAATTTACATAATTGAGCGATTTTTGGATTAATGGGTTGTTCCAATCCCAGTTCATCTATTAAAGCGAGTAAGTCATTCTTTCGTGCTCTGGCAAGAAACGCCATGTTAGTATAATAGAAAAATGTACTCACAGTTTTTCTGTTGACTTGTTACCTCGACTTGTGACAGTCAGTGCCTATGTTTCGTTATGGTCTCCCAGTGCTTGCTGGTCCCCTTCTCAGTGATGTCGACTTCTTGTATTCGATACGCAGTTTCTTGGCTTCGTTAGCGGTGTTCCAATGCTTGTTGTTTCCGCTAGGCAATCCTCTTCGTCGGCGCTGACTTCGCTTTTCCGTCGTGGTAGTTTCGCTTTCCGGTGAGACGTGGTTTCACTTTCCGGTCACTGCGCTGTTTTATCGTTTACACTGCTAGGTGATACGACGGCTTATACTCCGATCCCCGGTTCACTGCTGGGTGACTACGGTGCTGTTCGGTTTCATTTGTACTCGTCGCTCGTACTTCTGGTTTTTTCTTACACGTTCTGCCGTTTGGTTCTTAACGTAATGTTCTGACGCCTACTCAGTTCGTGATGCCGAGCCCCCATGTGGGAGTAGACGCTCAGAGAAGGGACACTTGCTGAGTGCAAAATCCAGCTTTAATAACTCCTTATCGCTCTTATCTCATACTACATTTGGCACAAGCGCCGTTCTTACGTATGGTCACATCGAGAATGTTCAGTGATCTGTCTCTCTCATCAGAATGAGGAATACCTCCCTCTGCCGCTAGGAGTCGCCACGAGGGGTTCTCTAGTGGTGCGCTCCCCATTCTCCACACTAATTTATGAATAACATTTTAGCAACATAATTAGTAATATTTTTCTATATTCATAACAAATAATTCGTCTTAAAAGGATAAATTCAAATTTCACAAATGTATACCAGACTTTTAGCAAATTTCAAAACTTATGGGAATTAATTAACTATTTAAAATGATAGACTGAATAATGTTTACAAATTCATAGTTTATTAATGCAATATCTATTTAATGATTTTCTTCAGAAATAATTTAATAACTGATTTTCTTCAAACACAGCTTTCTAACAAAAATCATAATTATATGATTATTTTTTTTAAATTAAAAAAAAAAAAAATAAGTTTAAAACTATTTACAATACTTTCATAAGATAATCTGGCCCAGATGTGTAGCAACCAAAAACTATTCTATATAACAAAATACCTGTTCCCAAAAATTAAACAAGTACAAAATTAACATAACTTTAAAATTTTTTGATGAACAGGCCTGATTGATAATTTTCTAATATTTTCAATTATCGCTATGCTTTTTAGCAATGTTTTCAATAACAGCTTTAATAAAAACTTTGCAGACTAGTTTAGATAATTTTTTTTGTGTGCAGTTTTAAAGGCTTTAATATGTTCCGGTTAGGCTTTAATCTTTTTCTTTTTAAATTCTGAACGTAATCGTTGAAAGGAAAATGTTTTCAGCACACATGCGTTGAACAAGAAGTTTTATTCGGGTTGAAGTTCTTCATTAAAAGGGCCTTTTACCACTTATATTTTAGCTGTTCGTTTGAAGGAAATTCATGATATTAAAAGCCTTTAAGTTTGTCTTTTATCTCCCTGCAAAATGAAACACAACAATACAACATATATGATAATACTTAATTTTAAACAGACGCCATAACTTTTACACAATTCAAAACAATACTAAACACCAAACAATCTTAGGTCTGTAAAAGCGACATCTAGCGGCCGCTCGAGATAGCAGAGCATCCATTTGGAATCAAACCATCTGACTCGTTTGTAGAAAGAGTCCCATTATCAAGGACGCTTTGATTTAACAAATGCAAAATTAACTAAACTTTAAAATGTATAGATTAACAGGCTTGATTTACAATTTTCAAACGTATTAATTTGCTTTTTAACAAAGTTTTCAATGTCGGAATTAATAAAAACTGTGCACACAAGTTTATATAAAATTGTGTTTTTCTCTGGTTCAGAGGCTTTAATCTCTTTCTTTTTAAAGTCTGAACATAATCGTGGAAAGGAAAATGTTTCCCGCACTCAGCGTCGAACAAGAAGTTTCATTTGGGGTCAAGTCCTTCCTGGAAATGGCTCCTAACCACTTTTTTTTTAATTGTTTGTTTAAAGGAACTTCATGAAATGAAAGGCCTTTTAAGTTTCCCTTTACATCCTTGCAAAATATACCTCAACAATATATCATCATTTATGAAATTACCTTATTTTAAACACATGCCATAACTTATACGCAATTCAGACCGATACTAAAAACCAAACAATCTTAGGTCTGTAAAAGCGACATGCAACAGCTGACAAATATTTCATTACGTCCATTGTAACACGAGCCACCTGCCTCCTTTGTTATGGCGTTCTTTTTCTAATTGCAAGCACGTCATTTCATGCTTGCAACGTCTAGAATTCAATACTACCGCTCAACAGTTCCCTGAAGTAGGTAAATTAAAAATATGATTAAAAGAAATCTTTAATTAAAACTGGTGCTTAAAATCTCTATTTTAAATGGTTAAAATTATCATTTTACATTTTAGGTTCCCTACTATTTTTTTGTTATTATGGAAAAGCCACATACAAATATACAAATTCCATTTTATTTCATTTTTAAGATAGATTATTGAAAATGGATTGGATTATTGTACAAGGATATTTCTATTATTCCCTTCAACAAACATATCTTCTTTTTAACACCAGTTTTGCAGAAGATAACTTCTTATCAAAAACATTATTTCAAATCCAAATTTTCAGTTAAATTTTAGTTCTTTCTCTTCTTTATCAATTTAATTTTTTTTTTTTTTTTAAATTTCATATTTTTAAAATTTTTAACAACTGAAATAGATATTTTTCGCTTTTGCCTGGCTGAACAAACGACACGACACATGTTTTATATGTCCACATTTAATTGTTCTAATTAATACTACTTCTATATTTCGATACTTCAAAATTCAACGTCAAGTAATGTTATTTGTAAGCAATAGATTTATGAGACAATATTCATTTTTTGAAGTTGAAGAAGTTCAACAATATTAATCAACGAACTGTAAATTCGTCGAAAACTTTAAATAATTCAATATCTACACCAATTTTTAATTAAATTTCAAATCGATTACTTATTATTTAAATTTATTTTATTGTCTTAGGCAAAAAATAAATGTTGAGGTGTCTTAAATTTGTTTCCTTCTATTCCACTTTCGCCAAAAAAGCCAACGTATGAAGTTGCACATTACCTAAAATAAACATTACAATTTTGCATTTACAATCGGAGAACAATAAAGAACATTGGTTTACATGTATAAAGTTTTACATCTCATAGTCTGGGTTCCGAACCCACTTTTGTAATGACAGATAGGGGATTCTGCAAATAAACCTTTTGCTTTTGTTTGGTTACAATTTACCTTACACATGATAAGTTCCGATCTTGAAGCAGGACAGAGTTGAATAATTCGTAGCAGCAATCATTCTTAGTGTTATTGATTTAATGCGTGTTTTTGAATGATTTTTTTTTTTAGTTTATTTCAATCTTTCAAGATAGTATTTTTTATAAACAGCCTTTCTCAATGGAAGAACGTTTAAAAATGTCGTGAAAATTTCCCATGCCTGTAATTGTATTCGAGAAGCCAATGCAATTCTTGCTGATATTTATCATTAATTTCGTTAAAGAAAATGCAAAACTTTATAATGTTAGCATTCACAAAAATTTTTCTTCTGGCAGAACAACCAAATTGTCTAGCTGCTCTGACTACTTTTCAAACAGTTTCAAGTGAAATTCAAGTCAAATTTTTTCCTTTATATTCCGAAGAAACTTTTATAGGCCACAAACGTGTACTTTTCTCATATTTTCTTAAAATAAATCCCTTTTTACGTTCATATAACTGTGTTGAACAACCTCTTCTTGGCAGGTTTTGAATTCTATTTTATTGTTTAAAATGTTTTATTACATACTAAACAGTTAAATGGAATAAATTTAATATATTAGCCATACATAGAATACATTTACTATTACTATGATAATATATGATAAATTTTAGACTGCTGTTTGTTGATTCTTTACGACTGTAAAAAAAAAATTATAAGAAAATTTTTAAAGAATTAAAAGATTATAATAAATAGAGAAGACCACTATTGCAGACAATCGATTGTTTAAAAGTCAATCCAACGCACAAATTTAAAACAAAACCTGAATGAAATAATGCATAGTGATCAGCTTTTTATGATGTTTAACTTTTGCCAATGGGTTAATGGTTTTCCGCCAAAATTGAGCTTTAGCAGATGAAAGCTGGCTTCAAAATGTTGAGCTTTTCGGCAATTGCTAAACAACGATTTAAAGAGTTTAATCAAAATCTCGTGGAAGGGATAGAGGGGTTCGTGTAAGATTTATTGTCTAAAATATCACCAAACTATTCATTTTTTTTATATGAATGAAAATCATAACTAACAGTAATCTACCTCAAATTTAAATGTAGTGATCAGCATTATAATGTAATTGAAAGAAGCGCGATACTCCACACCCCTCGCTTTTCAATCCATTCACTTTCATTAACTATTAATCGCGTTACAAGAATATATAAAACAAAGAATAAATTTTGTGTTTACATTTCACAAATGGCTAAATAATTTTTTTTAAAGTTTGTAAATTTGTATTAGTTCTACAATAATACTTATATATTTAGCTTTATTAAAATTTAATTATTATATCTACTTTGATTATCAGCAGAAAAAGAAAGGGGTTTTTATTACCGAATAAATTTCTGAAAATTAATAAATATAAGGCATTCTTATTATTTCAATAACACATTTCCTGCAAAATGTTTGTTATCATATTAATAAGGATGGCGAGTTAAATGCTTATATAATTTTATTTAAAAAAAAAATCCAAAACAGTTGTTTCTTTTGATTTTTAATATAGGGAGCAGAATTTTGACTTTTAACATTTGCTGATTATCTGGGGGGAGCATTTCCAAATTGACACTTCCCCAAATAACTCAAGAGTTTGAAAATCATGTAGCCAACACGGTTGCTTTACGGAAGCAATGATAGCGTTAAATAGTGATATGACCCGCTTTCAAGTAAGGTTTTTAGCTTCCCGATCAAGGGCAGTTCACAACCAACGAGCTAGATGACTCCCTTGAAGAACGGGATTATCTATCTATTAGCGAGCGCATCAATTCACGCTCGCAATTCTAGAATTATTTCCATCGATGACACCGACTTTACAAAGTAGTAATTGAAAACATTTATTTAAAGAGTCATTTAATTAAAACTGGTGCTTAAAACCTTTAATTTAAAGGGCGATGGGGGGAATTAAAGTTATCATTTTACATTTTAGGTTCCTAACTATTTTTATGGTATTATGGAAAAGCCACATACAAATTCAATTTTATTTCATTTTTAAGACAGATTATTGAAAATGGATTGGATTATTGTACAAGGATATTTCTATAATTCCATCAAACAAACATCTCTTCTTTTTAACACAAGTTCTACGGAAGATAACTTCTTGTCAAAAACATTATTTCAAATCCTAAATTATAGTTAAATTTTAGTTCTTTTTCTTCTTTATCAATTTAAAAAATATTTTTAAAATTTCATATTTTTAAAATTTTTAACAACTGAAATATATATTTTTTGCTTTTATCTGGCTGAACAAACGACACGACACATTTATTATAAGTCCACATTTAATTGTTCTAATTAATACTACCTCTATATTTCGATACTTCAAAATTCAACATTAAGTAAAGTTATTTGTAAGCAATAAAAATTTAGGAAACAATATTAATTTTTTGAAGTGGAACAAGTTAAACAAAATTAATCGACGAACTGTACATTCGTCGAAAACTAAATAATTTAATATCTACACCGATTTTTAATTAAATTTCAATCGACTACGTATTATTTAAATTTATTTTATTGTCTTAAGCAAAAAATAAATGTTGAGGTGTCTTAAATGTGTTTCCTTCTTTTCCACTTTCGTCCAAAAACGAAGTTTCCACTTTCTACCACCGCGGCACTAATGTCTTCAAACTCGATAAAACAGATATTATTTCAAAAATATTTTCAACTTATACTTCTCCAGCATGGACGAATGCAACCAAAGATAACATCTGAAAACTCCAAATTGCACGAAATCGCATTCTAAGGGAAATGGTTGGAGCAACGAGATACATACGTAATTCACTGATTCACAGAGATCTCAAAATTGAATTCATTAATGAACATTTGGCGAAATTGAATATTAACTTCTATAAAAACGCTGAGTGTGACAATTCCAATTTACAAGCTAACATAAACTATGAAATTCTCCAAGTGGACAGTAAAATTAGACCTTTTGCGGCGTTTAAGTTATCAGACGTAATCCTAGCCAAAAAATATAATAGGTAACTTTGAATAGTTGTCTCCCTTTCAATCTGCCTTTGCAGCCCCATTTGAATAGAAATTAAGGGGCTCGATCACCTTCTTCACTACACTTTTACTGTTCAAGCTTAAGCTTGCCCATGTATTATCTAAATTGTGCACCAATTGTGTTTATTTTTACTATTAATCAAGTTAAGTGCACACTGGCCAAATTTCTGTTTTGCTGTTGTGTTCTGTCCTGTGTCTGTCCATTTTCTAATTGTTTTTCTGTGCCAAATAATTATTTTATAAACTTATATTTGTACATATTAATGATGAAAGGGTATGCTGGCGTTCCGGGCTGAACACCCTAACAAACTTATTTATTCAAGAAATATTTTCAAATTCAATATATATCTCAAAAGAGGAAGTTAATTAAAAACTTTTGATGGGCACATTTCTAAGTGACACATGGAACATTTTGCGCTCTTTTTTCTACTCGTTAGTAAATTAATGTTGCAAAATATAACTACTAGATTCATCCTAGATTTAGAATTCTTATTTCAAACAGGAAAAAAAAGAGCCAAAATGTTCCGTGTCCCTTGCGTCAACCAGTGAATTGGCTGCATCAATTTTATTAGCTAAATTTCTCTTCCAATAGTCGTACATTTTCCTTAAAAAAGCATTTAAAAATATTTTCCATTTCAATATCTGTATTAAGTAAAACGAAATTTTCTCTTAATTATATGAAAACACATTTCGCCTGTTTAGATAATTATAAAAAATAAATTCGTGATAAAAGATTATTTAAAATAACGGTTTACTTTTTCGATTGTATATTTAACTATAATCTTAATGCATTTTTTTTTTTTTTTTACTGTTAAAATTTAATTTAAAGTCTTTTGTTTATAAATGACTTCAGCAAAGATTTGTTGAAGAATTTTACATCACAAAAATGATGCAAACAAGGTTGCAAAAGAATATCATTGAATTTCATTGGTTACCGAACCCTCCTGTTCTTTGAAATATAACAAAAACGGTCATTTATTTTTACTTGCTTGAAAAAGTATAGAGACCGACAATTCAACACTACTCTATTTGGAATCGCCATATATGTTGCTAGATGCGCTATTTGGGTAAAGTACTAAATATTGAACTATATCGGTTTGAAATATACTAGCTAATCAAAAAGTAATATTTATTTAAAAAGTAATGTTATCAAGGGGAACGGCCTTGTTTTAGCAGAAACTGAAGAAACTGTGTCATAAAAAAGGCCTCTTCAGGTATCACAGTGATATTTTATATAATCTGGAAGGAATTCTCTCATTTTATAAGTTAGCTATAATCAAACTGCCAGTGTTCAGAATGTTCTGTAGCGCGTTTTAATTACGAAAATGGTACCAAATTTTGTAGGAAGATAAAACAGGATGAAAGATGAATTCACTGAAAAAAAAATAATTAGTTAGAAAAGTTACCGCTAGGTAAATATCTGGCACTTCGTAATGTGAAAGGAGAGATAAAAAAACAGAATCAATACTGAAATAAAATTAACTTTTATTTAACACTTTTAATTACTTTAATATAAGCTCAATATGGCAAGAGTTTTAAAACAGCAAAAATTTTACATAAACACTAATAAAGTCTCTTCAAGTGCAATTTCACTTACTGAGTCCCAGAGAAAGCAACAGCATCAGTAAAAATTATTTATTTAAATTTCACGTTGCATGCTTCAGCACTGTGCCAGCTTCTTGGCCTGTAAAAGTTTAGGTGTTACCTTTGGAAAGAAATTGATGAAAAGTTATGTGGAATAGCATAGTGGTTAGAGGGGATAGTGTGCCGTTCCGTACGGAGCAGGGAAAAGAATACATCGCGAATCAGGCGAATTCACCTTGAGAGGAATCGATCGCCTCCGCTGTATTGTTTACAAACAACTATTGCATCTGTAGGATTCTGTTTCTTGAAATTAATTACATTTTCGGAAGTTTTTTTATACTTTAAATTATTTAAAATAATTTTTTCATATCAAGGAATATTTCTTATGGAGGCCGATGAATTGGTTGAAAGAGACTCAAATTGTAAAAAACGAAAATCTTATAGAACTTGTTTTGTTCAAGAGTGTATGTCTGGTTAAAAGAGCAAAACCGAAAAGAAAAAAAAAAAAACCGCTTTCAATGTTCCAAAAGATATTGAACTACTTCAAAAATGAAGAAATATTATTCCAAAGAAGAATAAAGAGCTTGGGGTGTATGATGTGCTGCGCGAGAAGCATTTTAAAGAAGAATGTATAGAACGCTTTTACAGGCATGGAATAAATGGAGCGGAAGTTTTAATTCCAAGAGGAAAGCCAAAATTGATTTACGGTGCCATTCCTACAGAATATCTTCAGCTCCCTAGTTACTATCAAAGAAATTACCAGAAAAAAGAAATCCAAAATGCCGGGAGCCTGACACCAAAAACACCAGAATCGATGAAAGCAATATTATACATCATAAAAAAAAAAAAAAAAAAAAAAAAAATTAAAAAAAAAAAAAAAAAATGATTTTTCTCTGACCCAAATCCGCCCTCTGCGAATATTGGACAAAAATTACAACTCAAAACCAAAGAAGTGTTTACGCTTTTGCCCTATGGACATGTTTTGATACAAATATGTACCTGTCGATTTAATTTTAAAACAATAGAAGCTTGTTATTGTAAAAGAACTTGAAGATAAAACTGCTCTTTGTTCCATTTATATTAATGCCCGCACAATGGTAAAAGACAAAATTCTCTTGACTATGTATGATCTACAAAAGTTGTTGATTGATGTGAATGCTAATACACTGTGTAAAGGGGCAGGATTTCTAAATGAATTTTCTGGTGTGGAAGTTCATCCAAATGACTTTCCCATTAGGGATAATGTCTTACGACACAAGTCATGCTAGGATATTGTGGATCGCACTTCTTTAAGTCTATGTTTATTCTGTAAATGTGCGCGTAAACAATTATTTGACAAACTTTCCAAAGGAGAGAGAAAGAAATCAGCTAAATGTTTAAAAATGCTTACAAAATACAGCTCTATTCATAGACGTAACAATGCGTTGAAGTTAAAGGTTAAAAACCAAAATGTGAGGACTGTCAATTGCTTCTTTCATCCCAGAAAAACAAGGTTGATAGCAAAGTCTTCTTATACAAAGGAATTCGACTTGGGTGGCTAAATGTATCCCTAAAAGCAACTATATGATTTTATTTGCCGCTTAGAAAATATTTTTACTGAAAGTCTAAGCATAACTAGCCTACACAGGGACATGACAATCTCTTCACAAAATAGGTTTGTCATTTGTAGGATGTAAAAAACATAAATATGAATTGACGAAAAGAATTGTTAAATTCCATGTTCTTACAAGGATGCATTTTTATTTGAAGAGTAACAATAAGTTTGAAGAACAAAAAAGGAAACGTATGAAACTATAGTGGCTAGAGGCCACTATAATGAAACTACTCAAGTTGAGGAGAACACTATAAATTAATTTTTATTGTATTATGCAATTATTTAATGTATAATAATTGTTGATGAATGTTTCATGCATTTTCCCTTTCTATTTCCTTAAACTGATGTGTGTGAGTGAAAAATTCACAATAAATAAACAAGATTCTTCCTTTCTAATTTAAATCTGGTGGGAAAGTTTCATATGAAATTTTAATACCTTTATTTATTTGTCTTTTATTTAGTTTTAATTAGAAGGTACGCTACTTTTTTTTATACAAAAATAAGTTTGGTTAAAATAACTACTGAACTCCAAAATGGAGTTTTGAAATCAGGTGTGTGTGTAAAAAATTCACAATAAAGAAAAAAGATTCTTCCTTTCTAATTAAAACAAGGTGAGAAAGTTCCATGTGAAATTTCAATATTTTTATTTACTTTTAATTAGACGGTATGCAATTTTTTTTAATTGAATTCATGTGTGTGTGAAAAATTCGCAATAAAGAAGACTACATTCTTTCTTTCTAATTAAAATCAAATGAGAAAATGGCATATGAAATTTCAATACTTTCTTGTATTTTATTTCTCTTTTATTTTGTTTTAATTAGATGGTATGCTACTTTTTAATAAAAAAAAAATTAATTTATAGAGAGAAGTTTGGTTAGATTAACTGCACAATGGAGTATTTGAATTTATGGGTATGTGTGAAAAATTTACAATAAATAAAGAAGATTCTTCTAATTAAAATCACCTGTTAAGGATAAGTTTGGTTAGATTAACTATTGAACTGCAAAATGGATTATTCAATTCATCTGTGTGTGTGAAAAATTCACAATAAAGAAAGAAGATTCTTCCTTTCTAATTAAAATCAGGTGAGAAAGTTCCATATGAAATTTCAATACTTTTATTTACTTTTAATTAGATGGTATGAATTTTTTTTTTAATTGAATTCATGTTTGTGTTAAAAATTCACAATAAAGATTAGATTTTCCCTTTCTAACTAAAATCAGATGAAAATATTCCTCATGAAATTTCAATACTTTCTTGTAGTTTATTTCTCTTTTATTTAGTTTTTATTAGATGGTATGCTACTTTTTTACATAAAAAATTAATATAGAGAGAGTATTTGAGTGGATGGAACATTTGAATTTGTGGGTATGAGTGAAAAATTCACAATAAATAAAGAAGATTCGCTCTTTCTAATTAAAATAATCTGGGAAGGATAAGTTTGATTAGATTAACTATAGAACTGCACAATGCAATTCTTTCGCGAAGGAAATCGGGACCTTGTAATTGTGTACCACACAGACACATTTTAAATTATTCCTTCTACATCTTGTTATGCATAAATTTATCATCTTTTGCCTTTGAAAAAAGAAAAGTCCAAAAAAGTTGAAATGTGCTTGAATTTAATTCTGAGGGACGATTTCTCCCCTCAATGATTTCTTCTGCTCTTGCTATAGTTTCGCTCTTCCATGCATCGGAAGCGATTACAGGGCCACGGTGCGGATTTCCTCCTCTCCGGGGAAGAATCGTTGTCATAGGAACGGCACATAAATAGTGTTTCCTTTTGTCGTGCCTGCTTTACTTGAAAAAATTCCTTTACCTCAACCAGTCAGCCGTGTTGTAATATTATCGAAATAAAGTGATAGCAAATTTGAATTTAAGATTTAAACGGTAGAAAGAGAAGAGAAGAACACTACGTCTTAGTATTGACATAAATTTACTCGATAGAAAAGTAGAAAGTGTTATCAGATACATAAAACATATTGACACGAAAATAAGTGATGCCACTCAACTGTACACAATACAAATTGAATGCTCGATTCTCAACAGCCTCCTTCGAGCATGAAAATAGACATTGTTTACATAGTTTAAACTGTCACTGATACATATTGAATGCCTTCACACCGAGCAACTTCTTTTGAGAATGAAACTGAGGTGCTGAAAGAGCCTTCGTTAGATTGTCTTCTCGCTGCTTCTCACTCCTGACACATAGGCTTATTCAAAGTGACTCTTTGAGTACTCGTCTTGGATAAATTTGTATCTTCGGTCGATTTGCTTTGTGCATGCTTGGAACGTTGGATTTTTGATGTACTTGATAGTACTCTGGTTATCAACTTGAAGGATTGGTAATGAGACATTGTTGGCTATTTCATTCAACAAACGCTTCAACCATAAAATGTCTTTTGTGGCAGCAGCTGGTGCCTTAAACTCTGCTTCTGTCGTTGAATTGGATATGGTCTTCTGTAGCTTGCTTCGCCATGTAATTGCACTTCCACCATAGAGAAACTTCTCCTGTGCAGGACCTGCGTGTTTCTGCACAGCTGTTGTTATCTGCATCACTAAATAACATCAGGCGTGTGTCATCTTCATTATTGTAAACAATGCCGTGTCCAATGGTATATCAAAGGTATCTTAATGTTGTCTGCACAATTTCTCAATCAGTCTCTGTGGGGTTGTCCAACTTACGAGACACCAAACTCACCGCGTAAGCAATATCTGGTCATGTCCACATCGCCAAATAAAGCAAATTGCCAATCGCTATCAGTATTTGTTTCCTTTACAATTATCTTGGTCGAAAATACCTCTAGATTTTTTTTCCATTTCATTTTGGTCCACCAAACGATATAGTGGTTAGCGTGCTGGCTTCTAGACCGCGAGGTTGCGGGTTCGAGTCCCGTGTTGGCATGGATGTTTGTAAATGTATGTTGGTTTGTTAAATGACGAAATGTTTCGGCGCATTATAGCCCTCGTGTTGCTGACGGCGCCAGATAATCTGAATACAACCAATCCATTTCATTTTGACTTTTAGTTCTCACTCAATATTTTAGCAAAAATGTAAAAATGCTCACTTTAAGGGACCACGAAATAGATTACGTCTTGAAGAATGCAAAACGTTTGATTCTTCCTCGATATAAAAAAAATTAGCGCTTAAAATCAGACAAAACATTTTCGCTAGTAAGTGACGTGTTTCTCAACATAATGAACTGAAACTTGATATCTAGGTAAACGAGGTATTCTAAATCGAATAAAAACATAAAAAATAGGAGTTTGTATTGAAATTTTTAAAGATAGAGTTAAATTTACTTAATATACAGCCCCCTAAGCAAAAAAAACTTTGCACCAGGCATATAGTAAATTGTAAACAAAAGATTTTGCTGCAAACCCCAAGTTTCTACGATAATTAGAACCGAAGATATAGCCATATCGTTGGATTTTTTTTTTAATTTTTTTTTTTTTTTTTTGCTTATTGTACATGTGGTACTTTAAAATATTTCACAATGAAATCATATTTTCGAATGACAAGCAACTAAGGTGGTCTGAAATCAAAAATGAGAGATAGGGTCGAAATTGTCTATTAGCTTAAAACTTAGCCAGAAGGATTGGTAAAAAGCACCGGAGGCCCTCTTTCTTCCATGACCCATGACCCTACAATGATGGGTGGATGTGGAATGTTATCTTACTTTAGTGCCCAGTATCAGCTGATCAGCTCTCTCTACGTTCCTTTTTCAATAATTTATCTTGTCCCATCCACTTCATCAGTCGCACTCCCCCCTCTTTCTCCTTGTCAATGAATCTCGAGTTTGGCTATTTGCAGTCAACACTTCCACGACTATATACCACTATGTCTTGGCGTTTGGAATTTTCTTAGGATGTGATCACTGTATTTTTAGGTATCAGTTCTATAAATTTGGGTTACATAAAACGCTTTTTAAATTTAAACGTTACTGTTGCTACAAATCAACGAGTTTTATCATTTCAAATTAATTTGCTGTGTAATTTGTTTAGTATAAAACGCAGTTGAATTAACACATTTACTTCTCAGGAAGATGATTTTTAATATTTGATTAACTTTAATTTTTATTAATTGTAATTTACAATATTTTATTTCTCCTATTTAATGAAAGTATGGTATTTAAATCCATCTAGAATTGGGTTCCGTAGTGGATTTATCTGCAAAATAGAATGTGTATACCATATCGTCTGCTAACATTAAAATTCCGAAGAACTGATCGACTTCAAAGCTTTAGTAGCGTGCTTTGTAAAGAGAAGTAAAAGAGGATTTCAGACCTCTACCACACATAGAAATTTTGAGCTTACTAAAAAAAAAATTACTTGTACCAAGTATTTAAGAAAGGTAATAAATTTTTCTAACTTTTCTTAATTAAATTTAAATGCAGTCAAACCCCCTAAACGTGAAATCGATGGGGCAGCCGAAATTGTTCGCGTTAACCGGAATTTCATGTTAAACGAATAAACTAACGTTAAGTTTTAAATACGGAAAACTTTTTTACTTCGCGTTAAACGGGATTTCATGTTAAGCGATTTCAAGTTAATTGACTGAAATACACCATTTTTAAACTATTTTAAGAGGTATTTTCTATTTTAGTATATGTGCGGTTCCTATAACTTACACACTATTTATATGTTTACAACTACATGAATGGTGCAGTTATATTTTAATTTTCTGTAAGATGCTTCACATGGGTTGTACGACAAGTTTTTTTTGACAAAAGGAGGAATAAATGGCTTAGGTAAATTTTAATAAAACATGCACTCAGACTTCTAGAACTAAAAGAATCAAATTTTAACCCAAAGACTTAACTGGGTAAAACTGTGTGATTTTACAGTTCGAATTTTTTTAATAGAAGTTAATATATGTTGAGAGGATTTAGAAATAAGGAGAGTAGCGCGGATGCACCATCTTAAAATTTAATTCTCTAAGAAAAACATACTCCCCCCCCCGTCAAGATCTTAATTTTAAAAGAAAAAGAAGCTATAAACAAAGGCGCCTTAGTATTATTGCTAAGTATTAGTATTGCTGCTTTAGTATTATTTCAATTCTGTTGAATAATCGATTTATTGAAAGAACTTATATAAATCTGCATAGAGACGTTAGAATGACCATAAGGTCTAGGATAAGGTTAGAAATTACTTTTCTTTACACAAGGGCTATTAACTATTCCGAAATATCATTACACATAATTAAAAAAAAAAAAAAAAAAAAAAAAAATTTAAAAAATATCAAAATGCTTTTCTATAGAAGCTTTTTGAAGGATAGCTAAATGAACCCCTACAGAACCACGTTTGAGTGTCGAATTGGAGAAAATAAGAAACATTCTCACCAGACAAGTTGTATAATTAGTTAATAATTTGAAAACAACATTTTTTAAAATCTGAAGTTATAAATAGGTTATTGATAAACAACATATGACTCACAATTTTAAATTCCGTACGGGAGGAGAAAATAGCTTAATAATGTATTTTGAAGAGCGTCGAAATTTTTGCAATTTTAGTGCAATCGTAAAAAAACACATTTTGAGCACGTGTATTACCTATTTAAAAAAAAAAAAAAAAAATGGACTGAATAATGTTTACAAATTCAAAGTTTATTAATGCAATATTAATTTAACGGTTGTTTTAAGAAAAAATTTAATAATCGATTTTTTTTTAAACATATTTTTCTAATGATAAAGATCATATATAGATATCTTATTTCTTTGAGATTAAAAAAATAAGCTTAAAATTATTCACAATAACAAAACACTTCTTACTAATAATTAAACCAAACCCATTATCAAGGCCGCTTTGCTTGTACCAAAGCGTCCTTAAAAGGTACACTAAAAACCGTACATGGAAGTGGGTCTTACCACTGTTTTTCTTGGAATCTCCAGTTCCCGCTAGATGGCGCGATTAAAGATCTAAAGAATACATCCTCTGCAATGCATTTCTTAACTATTTATTACAATTTTTATGCAAAAAAAAAAAGTTTGTTTGGTGACTCTTTTGGATGTGTGTTAGAATAATACATTTTACAGTTTTCTTAGTAAATATTTTTTTTGAGGCATTCGTCAATCTTGAATTTAAAATATATCTCGAACTATTTTTTTAGATTAATCATACAACTTAACTTTCTATAACCATATTCTCAATGTTTAATACTTTATTTTTTTTATCAAAATATACCAAATGTGACTAATTTATAAATAAAATTTTAGTAACATTTATAAATATTAAATGCTTAAATATTTTAGTTGTTATGTATATTCATAACAAATAGTTGTCTTCAAATGATAAATACATATTTAACAAATGTGTACATAAAAAAAAAAAAAAAAAAAAAAAAAAAAAAAGAAGAAAGAAAAAAAGAGAAAAAAAATTACACATTTATTTGGTATTCCCCCATAACATCAATACAATACATTCAAACACGTAAAAAAATACAAAAACACATGTTAATATAATACAAATTTATGCTGAAAAAAATATTATGGCTATTAATATTTATTTGCTTTTGAAATGTTTGAAACATTATTAAGTACAAATTAAACTTGAAAATGAAAATTCTCTTCAAATTTTTAAGAAATTAGACAGCAACTTTAAGGTAATTCGTAAGGTAAAAAAAAAATGATTTTTTTCAAACTTAACTTTCTAACAACAAAGATCATAAATAGATAATTATTTCTTTAAGATTAAAAAAAAAGCAAAAAAAAAAAAAAAAAAAAAAAAAAAAAAAAAAAAAAAGCTTAAAACTATTCACAATACATACATACCATCATCTGCGTAGCAACCAAAATTTATTCTATTTAACAAAATACTTGGTCCCAAGAATTAAACAAATACAAAGATAACATAACTTAAATTTTTTTTTAATTAACAGGCTTGATTGACAATTTTCTGATATTTTCAATTATCGCTATGCTTTTTAGCAATATTTTCAATAACAGCTTTAATAAAAACTTTGTACACTAGTTTCGATAAATTTTGTTGTGCGCAGTTTTAAAGGCTTTAATCTATTCCGATTAGGCTTTAATCTTTTTCTTTTTAAAGTCAGAACATAATCGTTAGAAGGAAAATGTTTTTCCGCACACCTGCGTCGAACAAGAAGTTTTATTCGGGGTGAAGTTCTTCCTTAAAATGGCCTATAACCACTTATATTTTAACTGTTAAGAAAATTCATGAAATTAAAAGCCTTTAGGTTTGTCTTTCATCTTTCTGCAAAATGAAACACAACAATAACTCACAAGAAACACAACTTAACTTAAACATAAAAAGTTGTTATATTATTAACCTACAAAAATAGTTCTAGATATATATTTAAAATCAAGATTGATGAATGCCTAAACAAAAATATTTGTCGACCAATTATGCCTGCAAAACACTAGCTAAACTGTAAAATTTATTATTCTAACTCTCATCCAATAGAATCCCTAAAAAAACTTATTTTTACAAAAAAAAATTAAAAAGTAGTTAAGAAATGCATTAGAGAACATGTATTCTCTAGTTCTGTAAACGCGCTATATAGTGGTGAGTGCAGATTCAGTGAAAAACAGATATGACCCGCTTCTAAAAGCTTTGGTATGTGTAACCAATTCTTATAGATGACGGTTAGCATTTAAATTATATTATAAAAGCACTGCCATACTTAGCAAGAGAGTTACGTTACTACAATTATAATTTTAAGCCCATTACTGGGCTTCCAAAAATTGGCTATAGGCTCATTATGTTGTTCCTCTCCACGGTAATCTTTAGTAAAAGGCGAAAGATTAGCACGAAGGTTGAAGAGAAACCAGAGCATAATTGAAATAGGAATATTTAATTTAAATAAAAAATTTCGAAACAAAACTACTGGTAGTTATTAGAATTTTAATTATTTAGCCCTTAAACATAACAATATAAAATATTCTATAAGTTCCAGATTAAAAAAAAATGGATTTGCTTTTATTTATTTAAATAAAGTATTAGAGTAGAATTATTAAAATTTGCATTGTTATTTTTATATAAACTAAATATAATTTTTAGCTTTAAAAGTAATATTCAAATATTGAAGAGCCTTTCAAAGCATGTACTACCCCATTGTGATATTAGATGATGGAAATGATAAAGATATAAATTATTATTTTACGAATAAATTATTATGATTTTATATCTAATCTAAGAATTTCATTAAGTGTATGGAAGCATAACGAAACGGAACATACAAATTCTAAATAAAAGGGCTCAATTTCCTGTCTTACTAGAAACAATGCTGTAGTTGTTCTCCTCACACATAGACGAGATTTTATATCATTTGGTGTATCTAATTTTTTATTGTATTTTTTTTTTTTACCTTACGAATTACCATAAAGTTGCTGTCTAATTTTTTAAAAATTTGAAGAGAATTCCCATTTTTAAGTTTAAAATGTACTTAATAATGTTTTTAACAAAACCAAACATTAACTGCAATAATGTTTTTTTAGTATAAATTTGTATTTATTTAGGTGTTTGAATGTATTGTAAATATTAATGTTACGAATAGTAAATAAAAATGTTTTTTTTTTTATTATTATTTGACTTTTTATATATACCTTTGCGAAGTTTGAATTTATCCTTTTAAGACAAATTATTTGTTATGAATATAGATAACAACTAAAATAATTAAGCATATAATATCTATAAATGTTAGCAAAATTTTTTTTATAAATTAGTCATATTTGGTATATTTTAATAAAATAAAAAAGTATAAAACATTGAGAATATAGTTATGGAAAGTTAAGTTGTATGATTAAACTTAAAAAATAGTTCGAGGTATATTTTAAGTTCAAGATTGATGAATGCCTGAAAAAAAATATTTGTTGACAAATTATGCAGGCAAAACTCTAAGAAAACTGTAAAATGTATTATTCTAACACACATCCAAAAGAATTGCTAAAAAACTTCTTTTTTTTTTTTGGCATAAAAATTGTAAAAAATAGTTAAGAAATGCATTGGAGAGCATGTATACCTTAGGTCTGTAAACGCGCCATCTAGCGGACGTGGAGATTCCGTGAAAAGCAGTGATATGACCCCCTTCTAAGTACGGTTTTTTGCTTACCGATCAAGGACGCTTTGATATAAGTAACTTGTATCAATCCATAGGGTTCAGCACTGTGGCAAGGCTAAACTCGATTCAAGGGGAAATAAGTCTTTGACAATGGCTGATTTCGCGACGACCAACCTACGAGATCAATTTTCTACTAGGACAGCGCCAATCCGGGGTAGTGGCAAAAATCGTAACCATCAACCAAAGCAAACAAATCTTAAAACGAAACATAACATTTTTAAATAGCATTATGCGAATAGAAAAATGATTTAATTTATTAGTTTGTTAATACTAGGGTGAACCTACCAGTAATGGACCATTTAGTGCAAGTTTCTACAGATTTAATTTTTTTTCTTGAAAAATTATTAACGGAATACTATGAAAACCTTCCAAAATATCAATTGATTAATGAAGCTCAATAATTAATTAACAAGATGTTCCAGTCCTTTTTAAAATGTAATATATCATCAGAATTTCCTACCTAAAGCAATTTTGTCATTAATTGACCAAGTAGACATTACTAATTGATCATAGCCATGCTAGCAATACCACTTCTTTTCCAGAATAAAACCAAAATTTAATTGTTAAATTCTGTTATAAAATGCTCTAATATTCATAAATTAACTATTAAATGAATTAAAAAAGGAAGTAAAAATAAATATAAACAATTTTAAGTAATGAAACTATGGGAACATCAGTGAAAAATATAGTATGATGATATAGATATCTTACTCAAAAAATTAAAACAAGAAAATCTAAATTTAATTCTATCTAATCCTATATTTTCAATTCTGAATAAATTAGATGAAAAGAATTGAATTTAGAGGATATTATTTCTTGAACAGTTTCAAAAAGCATCCGGTTATCTAATGGAACACGGTTTCGTTCTAAATTAGCTGGGAATTCATGAAAAGATATTTTATCGGCCGTACTATTTGAATTACATAAAGGTACACAGCAATAGACCGGCATTTTATAATGTTTTGGGAATTAAAAGAGTAAATAATTACAAAACGGTAGCAACATCCCATTAAAGCATGGGATGTTGAAGCGAAATGATTCAGAACAATCCTACTAGACCAGGGCCATCCAGTGGTAAACGGTTAAACTAAGGTGGTATTGGAAATCCTTTGATCTTTACCGCACTGTCATAGCCGCGATGAATCAAGTTTAGCAGTGACTGTGGTGATAGAAATGGAAACTTCTCTAGTTGTTGTGAAACAGAATGTCACTGGCCGTTAAGTAGCGCTGTATGTGACGTCTGTGTCAGGGCTGTATTATGAAATTAGATTCAGATCAGTTTTCGAATCGAAAGGATCTGTGTTGTGAAAATAAGCACTCGGCAGGAATTATGTTAAAAGTCGGCGATATATTGATTCGACAGTATTGTTATCGATATTTTTCTTTAAAAAAATCGATTAAAAAATTATAGATAGAAGTCAACGATGTATCGATATTTTCAAACATATTTATTTTTTTAATGATCGTTTTGTAGTTTAACGTGTTTTTGTAGTACACTCGGTAGGAGTAATGCTAATGTTAGAGGTCGGCGATATATTGATTCCACAGTATTGTTATCGATATTTTTTATTAAAAAATCGATTAAAAATTATCGATAAAAGTCAACGATATGTCGATATTTTCAAACATTAATTTTTTTAATGATCGTTTTGTAGATTCAAGTTTTTTTTTTTTTTTTTTTCTTTTCTTTATTCCTTTTTCAAAATTTTCAGAACAAGAATTTCATTCAGAACAATCCACATAGCATCAAAATGACCGATGTTAAATTTAATTTACTGTTCCAAAATTTATCAATTGTCAAGGGCACCACGAACATGAGGATTCATTTGAAGAAAGACCATATTGTCTCAAAATGTCATAATAAATAACTCAAAAACTAAGATCGATAGAATAATAAAACAAATGATTTATTTTGAAAGCTTATACCAATTTTCCAAATTAGTTAAAATGTTTTCAAAAGGTAGCGCTGTACACTGTTGTTATTATGAATTAAGAGTGCTTTGAAGCTCAGAAAGATGTGTTCGGACAGTTCCACTGTTTAAACGTGAAAGGAAGTTAGAGTGATTGCAACGACTGATTGCAGGGGTCAAATTTATAACATATTTCTTGAATTTCCAACAACGGCTGCTAATTACTTGAAGATTTTTGAACAACTGAAAGAGTGTTTCGGACGTAAAGTAGTAAGGTTAACTGAGAAAGTTAATATTTTTTCTTTAAAGGATAACCCTTAGAGTAGAGATTTATCTGACAACACTCTGTCTTTTTTTCTTCTTTTTTTTAAATAAAGTCTTGGACTCCGCCTGGGAATGCATTTACACCCCTCTGACATTTGAAAGTAAAGTGGAAAAAAGTGTTAGAAATCACATGAAAACAGAAATGTATAAAGGATTTCAAATTATTCATTTGAAAAAAAAATTACGGCATAGCTATTAATTATACTCTAAGAGAAATTCGTTTTTTAAAAATCAAGCTTAGAACAAAACCGTTGGCCACCTTCAGCGCTTTGTATCCATGAATAAAGCTAAAAGTCTTTAAATTCGTAAAAGAAACACCTTAAAAAGCTAGCTAATCTGATGCTGACAAGCACCCACACACAAGGACACTTCCAGCGCCATGCTTTAACTGTTCGAACAAAGTTGTCGGGTTAAATTCGTTATTTTTTCTTCTCAATACAGCTACGCTCCCATCGAAATAAAAAAATATTACATTTGTTTTCATCTTCAAATAAGGCTCGATTCTAATCCGTTTTTGTCTTATTTGTTATTACCTTTGCAAAGGAAAGGCGAAGCTTTCTAATTTTTTGCTTTTAACTTATCGTTTTTAATTTTTAATTTTTATTTACGTAGATTATATTTGCTTGTTTAAAACATTTTATTGCATACTAAATCGTTGAAAGGAAATAATTTAATATATTAGCAAAACATCGAATGGACTAACCATTATTACTACAAAATATAATCAATTTTCAAACTGCTGTTTATTGTTTCCTTACGACTGTGAAACATTCTAAATAATAGCTTATACCGAATTGAGAAAGAAAATATTACAGACAATACGTTTTTTAAAAGTCGCCACAATGCCAAAAAAAAAAAATTATTAAGGAATTTATCAGAAAATGCTATGGTTGTACCAAGACCGAACTGGATTGAACCAGGTCATGACAACTAATAGTAAAGAGTGGAAACAGCCGCAGTGGACTGGTGGCGCTGCATTCCAACCAAAACAGTAGCATGTGTTTTCTTTGCTTGGTCAAATAAGAAAACCAATATGTTACTAAGAGGACAAAATTACTTTATTTTTAAAACGCAAAAAGAACACGGCGATTATTGCCAAATGATACTAATAACGAATGAAATAAATTTATACACAATTCACTCGCGACAATTAATTATTCTGTTTCATTCAAATATATGACGTTAGAAATCTTCTTTCTGTCACCACATTATCATTTACTTTAAAATTTTTACTTTTTGTTGATTATTACGCATCAAATATGAGACTTTGATATCTATTTTTAGAATTAAGTTGTTTATTTAAAATAAGGCCTATTTTTGAATTTTAATTTCATTACACTTTATGGAAACAGAGTTTGGAATTCTTTGTCGTATTTTTAAAAAATATTAGAAATTATAAAAATTAAATTAAAAAGTCGTCGTTGGCATATTTGATATTTTTATGGATATTTTTATTTTAGCTGGCGTTCTAAAAAAATTTCATCGCAGTTTTTGATTTCATATTTTTAATTTCTAATATTTTTGCAAATAGAATTGATGCAAATATATCATAGATTTACATTTATTAATTAATTTCATTATCATTTAAAACCACACATGGTGAATTGTTGCGTACCACACTGTACTTCACATTCTGGAAAGAGAGCCGATGTTAAATATCACAAATTCCCCTTGGATCCGGATCTACGACAACGAATCTGCCTTATCGACAACGAATCTGCCTGTCAAAAATTTCAGTGCGATTGGATGACTGCAAGTTGGTTTTTTAGTATACTGAAGATAGAAGCGTGTGTAAAAGCGACCTTTTAGTGACAGTGACACCTCCCGAAACATGAAATAATGCAACTTTAACGACAACGAATCTACCTGTTAATTTCAGGGCGATTGGATGACGGCAAGATGGTTTTTTTTTAGTATCTGAAGATACAAGCGTAAGTAAAAGCGACCTTTTAGTGACAGTGAAATTTGATAGAATCCCCCCAAAATTTGATAGAAAGCATTGTCATTGACATCAAATCTATCTGCCAAATTTCAGCCCGATTGATTTTCGGCAAGTGTGTTAATATCAATATATTGCAGTTTCAAATCTGGTTGGATTGCAGCGCCTCCTTGTTTTGTGGGAGAAAATGGAACTAACAACTTCTTTCCTTTGCACCCAAACACTTTTAAAAATTGTCACGGCCTGGTTCAATCCAGTCTGGCCTTGCCCTTACAAATCACGTAGAAGCTGCTTTTTTAGTGACAGGTATTTAATAAAAGTTCTTTACAAATGAGAAGTTTTCGATAAAAAAATTAATTAATTGCACATTAAATGGCCCAAAAAAAATTGTATTTTTTATGATACCAATTCTTTTTTTAGATAAAACATTCTAATTCATATAAAATCTATTATTAGTCCCTTGCAATGTTAACTAGTAGCCACACCGTCAACTCATAGACTGTGAATTCATAAATAACTATATTGCAATTATAAAAATTAGAAAGTTAAAAAAAAAAGTTTCAAATACTACCCATCCCTACTAATTTGTCGAATTCGAGGTGTTCACTTTAAACATTTGCCAAGAGTACAAACACTAACTTTTACCACACTTCAATTTTTAAATTGAATTATTATAGTACATATCTTACATTAATTTGTATGAAATAAATTAAATACATAATTATTATTGTTTTCTATTTGTATCTAAGAGTCTAATGAAACAATGATCTTAGTTATCGAGGGTTAAAAATTTATATAATTTGATTAAGAAACACATTAATGTGAAAAATGTACTCATAAATATTACTTAAAATATTTTTTTTTTTCTATTCGAAAACTGAAAGTGTTGAGTAGACAACCTTATGTGAGCCCAGATACGGAAAGGCCCCCACTTAGGATTTCCTAGCTCAGAGATGCTTTTGTGATAGCCAATGAATGAACACTGGCTCGGTAGAGGTCAAGGTCGAACTTGGATTCCCCAGTAGATGTAAACATTTTTACGACCCTCTTTGGTGGGGAGGAATAAAATATGGAAAGGAAAAAAAAAATTCTATGCCATGCGCAGGTTTCTTTTTTTATTTCTAGCCAAGCCGATAGGTTACTAGGGCTCAGAACACTCTCGGAATAGTAGAGGAGAACTGGTCAACGAAGCCGGTGCCTGAAACACTTTAGATAACGTGATTTTTTTTTTTTTTTGTGATTGTAGAACGCAGCGGTGGATATCAGAAAGAAAAAAAATATAAAGAGCTTTTCTTTGGTGTACGAGCAGCTGTTGGCAGGAAACTCTATTGAGGTGAGTAAATGAATCAATTGCTATTTCTTTGTTAGATTGTTGTAGATGCTTATTTTAAAATATATATATTATTAAAATTTACTTAATTTAATAATATATATTAATTTTTAATTAATTTTTTTAAATTAATGTAGTTTAGTTATATGTATATTTTGGTAACATTTACTTTTCTTATACTTTACTTTTTCTTATTACTTTACCTATCCAAAAACTTTTTTTAAAAGTATTCCATTATTAATTCAGACCCCACACTTTTACACCACTCTTACGAGGGCGCCACTGCAGGAGATAATGTGCGAATTGAGGATTAAATTTTGGAAAATTATTAGGCTAGTTTAATTTACTTTTGTGAAAAAAAATCAATACGCTTATATTTTACGATGTTCTTTTTTTTTTTTTTTTTAAATCTTCAAACAAAGGAAATCTTTAGAATATTTTGAAAATAATTAATTTTTCTTTTATTAATTGGTGGTCCCTCTTGATTTTATATTTCTATAAAAGCATGTCTGATTGTGTACAATATGTAAATATAAATAAACATTTTAAATTGAATAGTGATAAGATTCTGAGAAACGGTAATTTGCTTGAAAAAACAGTAAATTGAAAAAAACAGCGTTTCAAGTATAAAATGTGAGTTTCAATAGTGCTTTTTTTTCTTCTTTTTTTTTCTTTCTTCTTTCTAAAACTTATTAAAAGTTCTTTTAATGAACGCATTGTCTACCAAATTATACAATTTTGTAGATAACATTTCAAATAACTCAAAAAAAATTTTTAGGCAATTGTTTTGTATGTATGGGATAAATAAAGAATAATGGTTTATTGTAGAACCACACACATCAGTTATGATATCTAAACATAATTTATCTTTTTGTATTGAGTTTTGTGTAGATGGCATAGTTAAGCAGGAATAGATAGGAAATAGATGTGTAAATAGGAAATGTATTTTTCATCTTTTTTGACTGAAATTTCTGCACTTTGGTTTAATTAGTTTAAATAGTTGTTTAATATAATTGTATGTATAATTGTTTAAAGTTGTTTTACTTTTGAAATTTTTAAAAATGTTTTCTGCTGGTTTTCATAGCTTTCACTTGAAGACCTCTTTTTTTTCTTTCCTTTTCTTCCCCCCCCCCCCCCCCTCCTTGGTTGCTGGAGCTTGTTTGATTGTACGTAATAGTTCAAGAAATGCAAGTCAAACTTATTTGATGTAATAGACATATTTAAAATATTGTATTATTTCATTCTAAAAAATCAAAATAGCTTTTTTTTTTTAAACTGAAGTTGAAATTGCTCATGCCTTATGGTTGTTTATATGGTTGTTGGATTTTACAAACTTTTTATAATTACGCTTTATTTATGTGTTGTCAAAAGTTGAAAGCACAAAAATTTCTTACAGAAGCATGACTTTAAAAAATCTCAGTTTGATACTGATATTCACAGTTTGATACTGATATTCACAGTTTGATACTGATATTCACGATACTTTTTATTAATTCTAAGAAAACATTTTTACTTTTTATGTTAATTCACAGTATTGAACTTTTTACATATTTTGAGGTTCTCAATTTACCAAGCTGGTCCATTTTTATTTTTTTTTAATTTCTTCTTTCCAATTAATTTGAGTCAAACTATAGCGGTTGTTTATAACTTGGTGAATTGTAATTCATTGAAAAACAGTTTCATCAGTTGAAAAATACATATTTTAAAAGCAATAACGAATTCTTTATGTGTAATTGATGTAAAATTCATTAAATTAATTAAACAAATTTGTGTTATTAAATTAATTTAACGAACACAGTCTGTTCAATCTGTTTAATCTGTTTCACTGCTCATTGATAGGCAATGGCAACCAAAGAAGATACTATATTGCTCTCCAGTGGACATCGAATGCCTAATTTTGGCTTGGGAACATGGCAAGTAAGTATCTTTTATATCCTCACTATTATTTTAAATTAGAATTTGGGTCATTACAAAAAATTAGGAGTTCGGTGACTAGGGTTTATTAAAAAAATGTATAAGTAAAAATACTTTTTTCGGTTAAAATAACTTTAGTATGACTGATATAATTAATCATAGCTCCTAATTGGAAAAAAATACTTTAATTATTACTCAAATTTTTCTCTAATCAGGGTTTTATTACATCCAAAGAATGTCACCACTTATTTTTTCCACTTTTTATATATTATTCAATTAAACACAAAAATTTCTGATTATTGATTTAACAATTGTTTAATACGTCTGTTTGTCCTGTGGATATCCTAGTTTTGCTAAATCTTGACACATTTTTGCTTTCTCTTTAGTACTTATGTTGTGGTCATATTAGTTACTATATCATTGTATACTACCTCAATCCCATTCAAGGAGCAGCAAATTTGGATCCTCTTTAAGTTTAGTTTGACCAACAATCATGTAAGATACTGTATGTTCGTTGCCATTGGCACTTATCCGATGAAACGATAATTCGCAATTGGCAAACACCATGGTGAATATAAGTATCCGATATATTAGATGTCATTTTTTTTTAAAGTTGAAAAGATTACAAATCATATTTCTAACACTTATGATGTGTCTAACATTTCTTTCTAACATTTTTAACTCTTATAAGTTTATCTAACGTTCCTAACATTTCTTAACTCTTATAAGTTTTATATTCTTGTAACCAAGGCAATATGTCACATCCCTGGACTCTGCGACATATTGTGTGGATAAAGAAATTAGCTGTTAGGCAGACGATTTCTTCAGATGCAAAGAACAAGCTATATAATAAGTTATTTACGAATAATTTCATCAAGTCATCGAACTTGACAGTGAAAAGGTTCAGATGAGCATGTCACATCCGTTCACCCGAATTACAATTCCATGTTTATTTGAAGGATTCCAACAATTATTTTATAAATCAATTAAATTTATAAAAATTTTGTTGAAATCTTTTATAAATGATGAAAATGCTTTGTTTTCAAGTTTCACAAAATAAAATCTAAAGGAGAATCACCAAACGCAAAAAACTATCGTTTGTCACATCCTTTAAAAAATCGTTTCCAGGGATGGGACACATGACAGAGAATGGCACATTACTTTCGTTCTTATACATTTTCTGAATATAGAAACAGCCTAATATATTGCAAAGGCATCTAAAAATATTAAATTACATAATTATATTATAATTAATTATTATAAGCATCTTTTGTTTTATATTTGATTTGTATATGTGATTTATTATGCTGTGAAGTTGAATTTGAATGGAAGGAAATTATCAATATATTTTTGATTAAATGATTCCATGCAAATGTTTCAAAACTGGATGTTTAATTTTTTTGAAGCAATTAGTGTTGAACCAGCTTTTATTGGTTATTACTTATTTTAAACAAAGGAAATTAAGAAGTGAAATAAGACAACTTTCTCCAGCAAAATATCATTTTTGTATATATCTTTTGAGGAGTGGAAAATTAAATTAAGTGTTTGTAAAAATAGAACTAAAAAAATGTGACATTTTGTTTTGAAACAGATGGCACTCTTCACAGACTTATATTCTTTTCTGTTTAGGGCAACTAGAAATAAACAAATAAACAGTTGAAATATTATTTTAGACAATTTTACAAAAATTAAAATATATATATATATATATATATATATATATATATATATATATATATATATATATATATATATATATTGTCAATTTGGAACAATCGAAGACATTTCTTCATTTATTAAACTAGTTCGGAGAGAGAGCGTGATATTACGGTTAGTGCTGTGTAGCCGTAGGATGTAGAGCACAACGGCGCAAAAACACTGGTTTAAAGTAGATTAAGTTACGGCGGAACTGTCATGTACAGAGCATGCCGAAAGGCTTAAAGATTTGGTACAATACAGGTGGATGAAAATGTTTGCAGAAAGAAGGTGCACGGAAACGTAGGTTGGCGTACTTGCTAGACATGGAATTTTGTGGTAGAACACTGGCACATAAGTAGACATGAAATTTTGTGGTAGAGGAACACTGGCACATATCTTGTAAGAGGAGGATTGAATCAAACATTGCACTGGAAAAGATGGAGCGGAACAGATTGTTGTTGGCTGTTGTACACCGAGATGGGAACGATGACAAAAAACCCGGTAGATGATTCTTGCTGGATTTGGTAGACATGAAATTGGTAAAAAAAGTAGAAATTGTTAAATGTCTGTCAGTCCTCTGCGCAATTCTCGAAAAGTCGAAAATCAGATAAGAAACGTCTTTCTTGGAATTAGCATAGTGTGGCGAAAACGTTGAATAAGGCAAAAGAGTTTTTCAGTGCGTCATAGTCGGTTGGGCGTTTGATTTTTTCTTCTCTCTCTCTCCGGCGGTGAAGTTAAATTTCGAAACAGAATTAGTTGAAAATTTTAAAAACATCGCGGGGCTTCACGACAGGACTATCCTGTCGACTTTTGTTATGTACTAAAACATTTTAATTAGAGTTTTTGCAGTGTGGTCGTGGAACAGTGAAGAGTCAATTTAGAACAATAGAATACATTTATTAAAATAGCTCTGAGAGAGAGCTTGAGAATTACGTTTTAACTACATGATGATAGGAAATAGAATGCAATGCGTATTATTGTCGAACAGAGAGCAGTATTACCTAACAAAATCTGTCTGTGTTTGAAACGCTGATTTAGCAAGGATGTTTTTATTAACATCGAAGTGAGAAGTAAAGCCTAGGGACGCCAGAACATATATATATATATATAAATAAACTTCATAGATTTTTATTTTGAATTTAAATTCATTAAATAATTCTCTGTATTCTCTTATACCTCATGTCCCAGCCGTAGGCAACTGTTTTTAATTGTTAGAATTTGCGCCTTAAACTCCAACCAAACTCAAGTGAATGCAACTTTGGCTAGAGCGATACAAGTAATTTAGACTTCATGACAGTAAACACAGAACTCCTTTCATAACAGCGTTAGGCGTTGTTTATATCAGCGCGGGCTAACTTTCCCGAACCATCCAGAGCAAACGATTTTGTCGATCAGAACGCGCTGGAATATTAAAAAAAATAATAATAATAATAATAATAATAATTAAAAAAAATAAAATATGTACACTATTTACAATTATGCAGAAAAATTGCATAACAGTAGGTTTACCCATTTGCACAAAAATATAAGAAGATGCGGAATGTATGATCCTGTAACTATTGTATCTCGTATGTAGGATCCTGAAACTGTTGTATATTTTTATTATGATCCTGTAACTATTGTATGCCAATTCTATTTCGATATACGTGTATATATGCTTTTATTTACTCGACCAGCCTTATTGGGCCTTGAGCCCGTTGTTGGTCTTAAAATATGTATTTGTAGAACAACGTTGATTTTCAATTTTCGAATATTCTTTAATAAATAGAAAGGAAAGGATGCAATTATCATTGGAATTTCATGATGTGTAGTCGTATTTATCGTGTTTTTTCTTCTAGAGTGACGACGAGGCAAGCGTCCAGACAGCCCTGGAAGCTGCTGTTGACGCGGGTTATCGCCACATCGACACCGCCTTCGCGTATCAGAATGAAAAGTTCATCGGCTCCGTATTGAAGCGAATATTCGACAGCGGAAAAGTGAAGCGAGAAGATATGTTCATAGCTACAAAAGTAACATATATATATATATACCCTCAAAACAGAAGTTATCCTCAATCTTTAAGAATATTGAACAACTCAAAATCCATTGCAACATAGCAGATGCCCCCCACCCCATGGACGATTGTTGGGGTTTTGTAAATAGTAATGAAAATTTTGATTAATTGAAATTAATGTTATGTTTAATGTTAATGAAAATAATAATATATTTTTTAATAATTAATGAGTTAAAAATATATATAATCTTATTTACTTTTTTGTGGGTTTCTGACCAATATGATCAAGTAGCAAACATACATTATTCTATATTGCTCAACTTGATGGTTTTTAATTTATTGCAGTTTGAAATTATAATAGAATTGATTTAAATTAGTTTTTTTGCATTTAATTACAAAATGAGGGTTTATGATAAAAGTGGTCCCACGGCAGGCAGCCTGGATACCCTTGTGGAAAGTAGACCTTGTTGTAGGGATTGTAGGGAAAGTTTTCCAGTGCTTCTATGTGCTGGAACTGCTAAGAAAAAAAGTTTAAGTATAAATTTTCCATAATTTGTGGACTTAACATTCTCGAAATCATGAACATACTTATCCCTTATTTGTAAGTTATTTTTGTATCTGAAGTTGTAGACACTGAATTTTATTTACCATAAATGTAAAATGTTTAGATTACAACTAATGTGTATGCCATATTTTTATATATTAACCCTATCGTTTGTCCTAAATTTTTGTAAAAGATGGTAAATACTTGGAACTTGGGATTGGAAATTTGGACCCTTATTTATGTGAACAAGTTCTCACATTTACATCGGATCGAAAAGAATAATTGAAAAGATTTCTGGATTCAGTCTTTTGCAGGAACAGCTGAGTGAAAGTAATTTTGCCTTACGATCCCCCGAGAAAGAGGCAGCATCCGGTTGTCCTAGAGAACTGGGATACAGTTCTCTAGGTTGTCCCACCACCAAAACCAGCGTCGTTTCCTTCTTGTGTTTTGTTGTTATTTTGGAGAAGGGGAAGAGGAGAAGGGGGGGGGGGGGGTGAGAAAGTTGGAGAAAAGCAAGGGATGCTGCTGCCTTGAGTCGAGTTGACAAGGATTTTTTGTTGTTGTTCTGTGCAACCAAATAAAATGTATGACAACCAGGATTTTCATTGGAGGAGCCCACATTTTTTCAAATATTACAATAAAAGAGAACATATTACAGGTTGCAGTAACTATTACTAAAACCGCTTTTCCTACGCGTCTATATTCAGCTACATTAATTTCTGATACATAATTTAGTGACATTTAATGACTGAAAGGTCTCTCTGATGTAAAGATTTATGATATCACTAGCTGAATACCCGTGCTTCGCCACGAAATTTTACCACGTGAAATATTTTAGCCAGCTGTGAGGCCAAGCGTTGGTAATCCGTCAATTGGCAAATCCGTCATTGGTACATAGGCCCAATGTTTGGCGCTTCGCTCGTAGGAAGGTTCATCGAAACGCAAAATCGATCTCTTTTCACTCGCTGAAAAAGTCATTGACACATAAACACAGGCTTACTTAATTCGTTGAAAGGTTCATTGCTATGCAAACATCAGCTCGCTTCGCTCGATAAAAGGTTCATTGCTGCTTAAGCATAAGGTCTCTTCACACACTAAAAACTAATTCCTACGTAAAGCCTTAATATTAGAAACACCTCCCTTGTCGAGAAACAATAAAAAAATTCCCCGTTAATAACTATAATACAACACCCCTTTAAACGTATTTTAACACGTGATGTTTGTAATAAGCAAAATTAGAAGGTCAAAACTACTTATATTGAATCTTTCAGAGCTCTAGACCTATTAGAAGTCGTTTTTTGTGAAAATATTAATTAAAAATTCATTAAAAAACAAATTAAAATTTTAACGTTCTTTTTTGTCAAAAGTCCAATTAGAAGGCCAGAACTATTTGTGTTGAAATTTTCAGAAATGTAGCCCAGTTAAAAATCGTTTTGTAAAATATATGTTAATTAATTAATTAAAAAAGAATTAAAATTTAAAAATTCTGTTTTTCAAAAGTCCAATTTGATGGCTAAAACTACTTATGTTGGAAATTCAAGAGCTGTAGCCTTATTAGAAATCATTTTGTAAAATATTTCTTAATTAATTAAAAAGGAACTAAATAAAAATTTAATATTCTGTTTTTCAAAAGTCCAATTAAAAGGCTATAACTACTTATGTTGAAAATTTCAGAGCTGTAGCCCTATTAGAAATCGCTTTGTAAAATATATATTAATTAATTAAAAAAATCAATTAAAAAAGAACTAAACAAAAATTAAAATTCTGTTTTTCAAAAGTTCAATTAAAAGGCTAAAACTACTTTTGTTGAAATTTTCAGAGCTGTAGACCAATTAGAAATCGTTTTGTAAAATATTTATTAATTAATTAAAAAAAAATTATTAAAAAGAACTAAATAAAAATTTAAAATTCTGCGTTTCAAAAGTCCAACTAGAAAACTAAAACTACTAATGTTGAAAAATTTTCAGAGCTGTAGTCCTATTAGAAATCGTTTTATAAAATATTTATTAATTAATTTAACAAAATAATTAAAAAAGAACTAATTAAAATTCTAACATTCTGTTTTTCAAAAATCTAATTAAATGGCCAAAACTACTTATGCTGAAAATTTTAGAGCTATATCTCTATTTGAAGTCACTTTGTAAAAAATAAATTAATTAAAAAAATTAACTAAAAAAGAATTAATTAACATTTTAACATTCTGTTTAACATACATAAAATTAGAAAGCCAAAACTTATGTTGAAAATTTCAGAGCTCTACTCCAATTTTAAGTAGGTTTCTATAGATCCACAGAGCCACAGACAGACAGACAGACAGACACACACACAGCTTGTTTTATTATTATAGATAGAATTACAAAAAGTATGCAAATTTCGTTTTTTTTTAATGAATTAATATGTCACCAAATCGGGGAGAAAATTTGTCCCCGAATGTCAAAATTCTACACCGATTGCCATAATTTTAGTTTAAGATTGGAACTTTTTATACAATCTCTATAGAAGTACTTTTAGGTCCTTCCTATTGGTGAATTTTATGTACTTTTTTTTTTTTTTTTTTTTTTTTTTTTTTTTTTTTTTTATCATTATATTTCGTTAACTTTAAATGGGGAAGATTTCAGTTATTAAATGGAAAAAAATATAGGTAAAAGAGTTTTCAAGTGGTATGACGTCAATGTTGCTAGAGGAACCCAAACAAATGGTGAAGAGTGAAGGAAATGAGTTTCTCCACCAAAATTCAAACTGAAAATAAAACCAATTCTGAATGTTCTGATTATTGATTTGTTTCGTTGTAGCTACCATTAAACGGCATGCGGCCAGATTCAGTGGAGCTTTTCTTCAAAACCTCTCTTGCTTCTTTGCAGTTGGAATACGTTGATCTATATTTACTACATTTTCCCGTGCCGGCGAAGGTAACATATTACTATATTTTAACACTTTTTTTTTTACCGAACATGCAAGCCAAGATGCCTACAGGTTAGGGGTGAAGATGTTACTAAACATTCATGTAATAGAGTCAGAAAAACAAATTTCATTCAAGTTTATTTTTAATCCTCTTTCATTTCCGGATACATTACTGAAGTTAAATAAAAAAAAAAAAAATTCGGACCATATATAGATTTATATCTGAACATAAACAGGATAGTGGGAAAGTTCTTTTATGTGCTTTAAGTATGAAATAGTGTCTCGTATAGTAAAGTGATACCTAAAGTGACCAAACTAAATTTTTAGAGAGCGTATAATGCTCCTAGCGGCGAAATAAGAAAAGTTTAAAAAAAAAGTCTATAAAAGATAGGACGTAGATAGTCTAATTGGAAACATGTGCATAATATCATGATAAAAGCATTAACTACCAAATTATGAAGTTACCTGTAAAATCGGCATATGTATTCGCAGAACTATTCTGGATTTAAAAAAGCGGATCGTCCTGAAATTGAGTAATTGGATCTCCGATGTTGTCATTCTGATTATTTTCACTTGACAATGAAGAAGCGAAGTTAACTCAAAAATGGAAAAAAGTAAAAAGAATAATAAAATAAAAATCTAAAAAACGCACTCAGGAAAGTTACAGACATAAAAATCCGAGGATTTGACTTTACATTCATAAGAAGACGAATACGATAAAAGTGTGAATGAAAAGTTTCTATAAAGTTCAATAGAACAGGAACGAATTTTTCGGATATGCACGCGATCCTGGAAAAACAGTGGAAAAGTTACAACGTAGCTGCATAAAACCAGAGACAACATTTTTAAATTTCCCAACGACTCCTTTTTTATACCACATAGCTCAGAATTTCATTCAGCAATCAATTGCGAATACCTTCGCCAATTTTACGGATAACTGCATGAAACATTTCTGTGTTTTTATCATGTTATTGTGTCCAATTTTCTAATTTAACTTTTCTACCAATTTTTTTAGATTTTGAATTAATTTTTGGAGCTTTGTTATTTACCGCTAGGGCCTCTGTACGCTGTCTACAAAAACTTGGAATGACCACTTTTCTACCAGGTAATAGTTATTCTCTTGGTTATATAAGACGTTTCAAATGATAAGTGCTTAAAAGGACTTCACCGATCACACTGTATAATAGTATCTAACTACATATATGGAATCATATCTAAATATATATGGATGATTTTCAAATTTGATGCATTTTTGATGTCCGACAAAAGACCATTTTTTTATTTGAAATTTAATAACCTGCGGGCTTAGATGGGTTTATTTCTAAAAATACATACTATTAAGAGTTATGATACATAACATTATAAAAATATGCTTTGGGTCTTTTTTTTTTTTACATAAATTTTTGGCAGAGAGCAAACCAAGAAAATGCGATGTCCGAAACGGTAATGTCAAATTCCTTTTTCATAGTTTACCGATTCCCAAAATGTAAATGAAATTTGAAGAACCTATGTATCTTTAAAAATCCATATTGTAATTAATCTATAAAATCTCTCTTTTTTTTCTTCTTTTCTTTTTCTGGTACATAAATCTTTCTCTGAATGCCTCCATAGTCTTGGTTCTATGAATAATTAGATTTTTATCGTATATATATATTGGTCTTAGATTTAAAAACCTTTTTAACAATCCAATAACTAAACAATAAATTAGTTTTTGAACTATGAGTAAATAGAATTATAGATACGGATCATCTTGTCTAGGCATTTGACAAATTCTTTTGTGTTTGCACTTCCTATGTTTTGTCTTCATAATATTGCACTCGATCATTGATTTTCATGACGAAAGGTCGTTACCAACTATCTGTGTCGTAGACACGAAGTAAATGTCCGAAGAAACTACAAACTGTATTAAATATTTCTCGCAATTTCTTTCTCTGTAACTTGATATTTGTTACATACAGTTACGTTGCTACATCATAAGCAATTCAATGGAATTCCAATTTTAAATATTTTAAGAGTCGATAAGCTATTATATTAACCCATACATGTGTGGCGGAACTATTCAAATTTAATCTGACGTCGTCTTTTCATTAACTATTATTATTATTATTGAATTGTCACGCGTGCACTTTGTTTAAATTTATTTTATTTCATTCATTGATATTTATTAATACGCTTTAAGTGGCAATATTAGCCGTATTCTATCTCCTGTTAAAAATTTGATTTCGTCTTTTTGAGGAGCGTCAACGGTTTTTCTAATAAAAATATAAAATTGGATATTCATTTTTATTCCGTTCTTTATGTACAGTACCCCCCCCCCCACCAAAAAAAAATCAGAACGATGGCTATATCTTCGATTCTAATTATCGTAGAATCTTACGGTTTGCACCAAAATGTTTTGCTTACGATTCTCTGTATACCTGATGCAATTTTTTTTTCTTGAGGGACCGTTTACTAAGTAAAAGTAACGCTATCTTCGAAAATTTCAATATGAACCCTTATTTTTTATCATCTTATTCGATTCAGAATACATCATTTACTCTATATACCAAATTTCAATGCATTATGTTGACAAACACATCACTTATGAGCGAAAATGTTTCGACCATTTTTTTACACATCTTCAGGGAGAATTTCCATAAAACGAAAGGTATTTTTAAGGTTCTACTTCACAGCGGGAGAAATCGAACGGTCAGTGCGGCGTTTCGTGACGTTATAAAATACAAATATTAGTCTAAAATTGCACAGAAACTAATTGGATTTATAGTGTCATGTTTAAGATTAATACAAAAATAGCAAGTAAACGGAAAAGTAACATAATTTATTTACAACATTAAAGATGTGCATTCTTCACACGAAATACATAAAATATCAAAAACTGTAATTGGAGAAGTATAGCGTATACTACTGATGATTAGAAAATTAATAAATATAAAATGTAGGCATTAGTAAACAGTATTCAGCAAAGCGTGATTATTTTACAAAAACATTTCACTATAAACACAAATATAACTTGATCGTTGAAATTATTTATAAAATGAAAAAAATCACATGATTCAGTAAAATTTTTAAAGGATAACTTATTGAAATTGCTTAAAAAATGCTGTTTTAAATAAATGTATTAAGGAAGTAAATTTTTTCAAACACAGTTGAAAACCACACAAAACATGTTCCACGATTCCAAACACGTTAGACAGATTAAAAATATATATACAAAAAATAAAAATGCTTTGTTTGTATAAAATAATATTTTTTTTTTTTTTTTTTTGTAATTTCAAGAAATTCTTTTCCGATTCACCCCATTTTACGATAATTGAACGTCGTGCGATTTTCCACACCTCTAGTTTACCTTGAGTTAATCTTTGATAGTTTTCAAAAGTCGTCTACTATACGGTCCCTTAAAGTGAGCGTTTTTTACATTTTCGGTAAAAAAATTGAGAACTAAAAGTCAAAATGAAAAGAAAATTTTTTTTTTTTTTTTGGGGGGGGGGGGGTTCAGACCATGGTCAATCTAATGAAAGCAAACAAAATATATGCTTCTATTAAAAAAAATTTAAAATTGTTTTATTAATTAATAATTAATTATTAAAAAAGAAATTGATGCAAAAGTTGCTTGCTATTTATGTTTGGTCATTTACAAACTATCTTTTGAAAAAAAATTACTGAAATATATTAATTATTTAAGTATTTATGGCCAAAAAACCATTTTTTTAATTTAACATTAATTTATCATTTTCTTTTTATCATTTAAATTACAAACCATTCATTAGAAAATTACGAATTTTTGTATTTCGATATTTTTTTGGATGTTGAATCCAAATATGTGATAATATTATGAGGTTGCTATTGAACTTTTTAAAATTTGGTTCTGTTTTAATATGTAGATGTGACCCCTCATGACAAAAAAAACCCTACTTGCAATTATTAAAAACCTTCCACGATTTACAACTTACAACGGTACCTTTTGTTTGTTATTTCAAGAATTAGAGCACAAGATATAGCCATCGTTCTGATTTTTTGGGGGGGTAGTGTACAACTGGCCATTTATACAACTGGCTACTCATTGTAAATCATGCTTGGATAGCCGATACGTTATACAAGAATCTATCGCGACCAAAGGCATCTCAGAAAGCTTTGATTTTGTTTTTCAGTTTCGGTAAAGAATACAAAGATTTTCAATTTGGCATTGAGTATTCATGGTTTTATAACTAAAATTTTTTATGATCGAAAGATCCTTAATAGAGATGGAAGTCATTAATAAATGTGTTTTAGCTTACTGATGACATCAATGAGCTATTTCCAACAGAGAATGGTGATTTAGTAACCGACAAGACAGTCGATCTCTTGGAGACTTGGCATGTAAGTATGAATTGTCTTGATTTCTTAATTATTACTTCAGTTAACTTATCTTGCAATTCTTCATATTGTGACGAAACAACCCTATGATCGAAATAATTTTGTGTTTCAGGGCGAAAGTTGAGAACTAAAAAGTACAATATGTAGAGGGCGGAGGTGGCTGGTAAATGTTGGTTATTGCCATCGAAGACACTATAAATGTAAAAGTGAGAGGGGCTACCCCCTTTCCTACCCCGTTTGTTTTGTCTATCCAGGCCATCGATATAGACCAGCGTCAGCCACTAGGCAGCCCGCGGGCCGGATCCGGCCCGCGACAGCTTTTTCTCTGGCCCGCCGGCAGTACAGAAAAGCAAAAATCAAATTTTGCAGAAATAATTTAAATTTATCTACAATAGTATGTGTTTATTACCAAAAACCACGTTTTCCCTTAAGTGTCCAACGTCAGTAAGTCTGGAAATTCTTTTTTTTTTTTTCTGAGACTGCAAATGAGAAAAAAAAACAACAATAGTTTGAATTATTACCAATGAAGCATTAGTTTTGTACTTATGATACCCTACCCCCTTGATTCATGAATGGCACAATTCGATTTCTGCTTTTCTGAATGTGATGGGCAGGAGTTGAGTGTTTTAATGCATACTGGCCTATTTTGTTTTGACGTGAAAAGAAGTATCGTGATCTCTATGACTCAAGTGCAATAATGGCGTCTAAGACTAGTTTTAAACGCAAAGTAGATAGTGAAAAGCGGACCGGCCGTCATCGTCTCGCGATTAACACCAACTAAAATTTAGGAGATATGGTTTAAATATCTTTATTGATTATGAGTTTATGTCAAGTCACATTGTAATATTGTCACAAAAGATTAACTTTGTTTTTATGAATTTGATTTACGATGTAAAGAAAATTATTTTTTTAATTATTTGAAACAAGAATCAAATATCAATTGTTATTTTATTAATATAAAAAAGTTAAATTATTGTTTCAGTTTTCAAAATTGTTTTATATTGTTGAATTTTCAGTAATTATCACATTTTCTAACATTGAACATATGTAGTAAAGCAATATATTTATTGGCGTATTCGGTATAAATCCGGAAAGTTCCAACATAAGTCATGCGGCCCGTCTCTAAAAGTTAGTGGCGAACGCTGATATAGACAAACAACTGGATAGACTGCTCTGATGGCAACCCAAGGCGAAAAACGCGCTGGCAGAAATATTTGCTTTCCTGGGACGATTTCCTGAATCATGGTTAATTAATTGCTGTGTTGCATATAATTGCAACAACATCGCAAAGCGAAACACTAGTTTAACAATACTAGTAAACATGTACTAGTAACAATACTAGTAAACACTAGTAAACAATAGTTTTCACCAGCAAATAAACAATAGTCATTAAATTAATAATTATTTTTTTTTGAAAAATATCTAAAATGATTCTTCTAACATTGATCGGTTAAGGTTAAGGTTGATTTCTTATATGGCAATTCATATCCCATAAATAATATATTTTAAATTCAGAACAAATATATTATGATCTAAATTAACACACTTGATTTATATTTATTTAATCCTTGTTTTTATTTGTTTTCAAGGGCATTTGGCAAAGAAATGGGAAAAGGAAGCGAAATTAAAACTCTACTTGTTCACTCATTGAATAAGTAAAATAATGACTGTTTATTTATAACTCAATAATTTGTTTTAGATATGTTTTATTTAATCTATGTTTTTATACGTTTTCATGAACATTTAGAAATTGTATTTAAAAAAAAGAGGAAAAAAAGGATGGAATAGAAATTGAAACAATAACTCAAAATGCTAGTGTTCTGTTCTAAATTTATTTAATAATGAAACTGCTGACTGCAAACGGCAAAGTTTATCAGTTCCTTTATTACTTACGTATTTATTTTAAAACTAAGTCTTTTTTAACTGTTTGTTGGAATTCGAAGTCCACCAAATTGTCGAAAGCAATTTGTATTTCAGTTTTATTTCTGTTTAAAAATGCAACCCTTAAATTTTAGAGAGAAATTGTCTCACCTCTTGCAATCGTTTACAAGTTATTGTACTAAATTAAAGAAGTTTATTTTATTTTAATTTATTTAAATGTTTTTATTAAATTAGGAAAAAGTTATGTGTTTATGTGTCAGGAAGGCACGAGTTTCTTCATAGTTTTCTAATTCTCAAATTTCATCTCTTAGAATACACTTTATTATTTATTGTAAAACGCATTCGGATTTTATTCTTAGGAAAAAGTGATGTGTTTATGTGTCAGGAAGGCACGAGTTTCTTCATAGTTTTCTAATTCTCAAATTTCATCTCTTAGGGGCCATTCAAGTATTACGTAAGCACCTAGGGGGGGGAGGGGGTTAGCGATTTGCTTATTTTTGCTGACAGGGGGGGGGGGGGGGCTGAGGGGGTATGAGTGATGCTTACGTAAGCATTTAATAATCCCTTTATTTCTAAAAAAAAACCTGTGATATGAACTGGTATTCGAAGCACGTGCAAGAGAGTCAATACTTTCTACAAATTGTAAAATGCGAAGAAAAGCAGTGTTGCTCTCCTGCTCGTAGTGGATTATTTCGCATTTTAAAAGAACGCTTTATACCTCCACCTATCAAAATGGCCCAAACACCACACGATAACTGATGTGCGTCATCAATTATGTATTAGGCATGGAAGATACCGAGTGGATAAGCGAAGAGGAAGTTTGCCCAGATTCCTTGTGCGAAACAAGTGATGAAGCAATAACATCAGATGTCAGAAACACTATAATTTCAGACATTAAAAACTGGCTAGAGCAACCCTGGATAACATCTGACTAGATAGACTTAATTGATTATGAAAATTACATTTATGTGCCATTAAAATTGTGATAAATTTAAGATTTAAAAAAAATTAAAAATATATATTTTTTCCCCTTTTAAGGCGAGTTAAAGTTCATTATTTGCATTGAATCCTAACTTTTTTTTAGATTATTAACGTTACGAAAAAAAAAAAAAATCAGGAGCAGGGGGGGGGGGGTTACCGTATGCTTACGTAATTATAGAGGGGGGGGGGGTATGCGATTTGCTTATTTTTGCTGACAAGGGGGGGAGGGGGTCAAAAATTACCAAAAACATGCTTACGTAATTTTTGAACGACCCCTTAGAATACACTTTATTATTTATTGTAAAGCGCATTCGGATTTTACTCTTTACTAGTTTAAATGAATTGTATATTAGACGGATTTATTGAGTAAATGTTAAACTGATTAAATTTGTTTCATGGGCATATAATTTTTATTTAGTTTTTAAACTAAATCGATACCAAAAGTAATCCAGTTGGTCAATTTTATTTTACAAGAAACCCCAATTTTCCTTAATTAATGAACTACAAATAAAAAAATTTCAGTGAACCGCTTTAGAATTAGTGGATCAAATACATGCCTTTGACTTGCAATAAACAAGTTTCAAAACCTGCATCTTTAAATTCATAAGTTATATAATAATATGGAGTGTGAAAAATTAATATAATATAGTTTACCTTTGAAACTTAAATTGCTTTTTGTATTACATTAGTTATAGTATAAATGAATTTATATTTTGCATTCTTATTATTACTTATTTTCAACTAGTTAACTGTATTTCTTCAATTATCTTTAATTTCTACTTCTAAAATAAATATACTTTTAAAGTTTATTTTCACTTGTTTACTGTAAACTCATAACTTGTAGATAATAATTTATTTTTAAAACATTTAATTTGGGTAACTTAAAATTTAAAGAATTAAATTCAAATCAATAAAGATAAAACACGTTTACAGATATCGACAGTAACTAATCTCAAATGTTTGTTCCAAATATACAAAGCCTATACTTTAAATTATTTTGATCAGTTTTATTTATTGGTTAAACTATTTTCTTCAAATATTTTTTTTTCTTTCTTTTTTTTCTTCTTTTTTTTCTTTCTTGCCAAATATCAAAAGTAACGCGAATATACCATAAGGATCGAAGAAAATCCACATCGGCAATACAAATTCCTCCATCCAAGCATCTCGCTTTCCGCGGTGCCGATCAAACGGTATAGTGGTTAACGTGCTAGCTTCTAGACCTCGAGGTTGCGGATTCGAGTCCCGTGTCATCGGTGTTTGTAAATGTATGTTGGCTTGTCAAATGATGAATATTTCGACGCATTATAGCCCTCGTGTTGCTGACGGCGTCAGATAATCTGAAAACAACCAACCAACTCGCTTCCGCGGTGGCAACGGCTCGTTTCCCCAACGTTAAGCAGTCTACCCAGTTGTTAATCTATATCGATGATCCAGGCTCAAACAGTGGTAGGTCACAGCGGGTTGAATGGACTTGGATTAATATTAATTTACTGGTTATCGAAAACGTGTCTTCTGATGTCGTATTTAAGACTGCTTGAAGACAGTTTTTTTTAACTAAGCCCCATTTGTGACACAAATGTGGGCATTCCATTTCAAAAATCTCCTTGAACTTTAAAAAAAAATAGGTGTCATTGGGTTTCAACACAGCTTATAAAGGAATGATGATGACGCGCTGGTTACAAAATAACGTATCCTTATTATTATTAACAGATTCAGAACAGTTTACTAATAATTACTTTTTTAAAGTTTATTAATAATTTAATATTTGTATTCATTTTTTCGTTATAGGCAATGGAGGCACTTGTGGATAGCGGTCTTGTGAAATCGATTGGTATTTGCAATTGCAACAGTGAACAAATTAAAAGAATTTTTGACGGCGCAAGAATCAAGCCAGTAAATTTGCAGGTACGTACACGCCCTCCTGGATTTGAAAATCATATCTAAAGGGAAGAATGTGGTAGGAAATACTGGTCAGCCAGGAGAGAAGTTTTAAAGTATTCAATGGAACAGAAATTTATCACATAACTAGTTTTTAACATTTTATTAACAAATCCAATTGAAAAACATCAAGGTTTGTACAATTTAAACCTCTCGCTGCGCAAAATCCTTTCTGCCAAACATCTTTAAGCTTTGAAAAGCTGCTAAAAATGTTTGTATACTTTGCAAAAATGTGGACATCTAATCGAGATTTGAATAAACAATTAAACATCACAGAAAAGTCAAATTGAAACTATGAACGGGGTAAGAGCGGGTTGCATAGTTAAATAGACGGCAAAAATGCCTCCCCTCCAAAATCACGGGATGCGCAGCTGAAGGGTTAACCACCTTAAATCCCTAACATCCCCAATTTAACCACCTTAAGCCCTAGTGTGCGATTAGCAACCCCCAAAAAAACATAAATTTTCTTTTTCAAATTGCATACCTTCTAGAAAGTGTAAAATAAATATTTGAAAATTTGATACTTTCAGTCCTTTCCCTCCGATTTTCTAAGATAAAAAAACTCCAGTCGAAAGGCTCCCAGTTCAAAATTTGTTTGAATATAACCCCCTAATCCAAATCTTTCAAATTTCGTCTGAAATATGAACCGCTCTTTTATTTAAGATTACCACTGGTCCATAACTTATTCTTGGAAGTAATCGATCATAATTTATTAACAGGTAATTATTTTCAAAGAAAATTTAATTAAAATTTTTAAGAAACAATTTTTGTTTTCCCATGTCAATTTGACAGGCATCGTTTTCTGTATGAAGTATCAATCCAGTGCTTGTCAAGTCGAGAGTCCTTCTGAAAGAATTGTAATAAGTTGTTTTTACAATTTAAAAGGACATTGAATTTGAAAGGGTCCTAATTAGGCCGGAACCTATAGCTTAAAGTGAATTCGGATCCAAAACAAACATTCATGTCTAACCTATGATTGGAACCCGGTATCTTTGGCATACAAGGCCAAAGTGCTAACTTCACAGCCACTAGGTGAACTTGGAGATTATGCATTATTACTACGTCATAGTCAACTGCTCAGTTTGCGATGAAATGAAATATGTTTGGTGATTGAGTAATGGAATGTGAAAATTCTCTTTGTTGTTAAAGGTCTGTTGTGGTTGGTGTCACTATACAGGTTCTAAATGTTGCTGGTGCGATGGAACCTTGCTTAAAATAATATCTTGCATAACACCATCATTTTCAAATTTTTTTTTTTTAGTTCTATTTAACCAATATATTTTTTTCAAAGAAACAATTCTATTTTCATTGAGGTACTACAAAACGCTGTTACTTTAAGGCGATTGATCTCTCTACCTATCTTCTTTTTGATCTTCCAGGTGGAATGTCACCCGTATCTTCCTCAAAATGAGCTCGTTGATTTGGCCCAAAAGTACAACATGTCCATTACAGCCTACTCCCCTCTTGGGACGCCTGGACTACCTGAATATGTGAAGAAAAAATATGGAGTGTAAGAGTACTAACTTAGTCTAAGATATTCGATGCAACACTCTAAAAATAAGCAAAAAAAAAAAAAAACTTTTCGAGCTACTTTTCTCAAATCTTGTCACAATGTCTAAAAAGTAGCTCAATGATTTTAATTTGACTGAAAAGTAGTTCAAAAATTTGGAATTTGACTAAAAAGTATCTCATTTTCTTTGTGATAAAATATAATTTGGCCCCAGCAATATGACCTGTAATAGAGATTTCTTTCTGTTAGTTAGAGATGTTGTTGACATCAGTGTAGCAAAAAAATTATTTTAAAAATTACAGAATTTTAAGCCTCGTAGGAGAAAAAGGTCGATGCTCTTGAAGTAGAGTAAAGTTAATCCAAAAATGAACACTGTATGATTTTAAAATCGAGTGGGCTGCACCTTAATTCAAAAATGAAATGTCATATGTTGCAATATTCTACTATCTATTCTAATTCAATCTGTTTTAATTGTTTAACTAAAACTTTCTGTTGAATAAAAAATTATTGTTTTTAAACATTTTCCTTAGAAGCAAAATAATTTATAATCTTTAGAATACTCTGGAACTGAAAACTAAAATTTTCAATTTGATTAGCTCCCTTAATTTGCCTTCTCACTTAACTTAACCACTTAGTAATAGATAAGTTTTTTAGTGATGTTTTGTTTAATTTTAAAGACATTTTTTTCCATTATATATAGTTTTTTTTTCTTTTGTTTTCATGTGATTTGACCACACTATCACTAACTTAATACAGCACTACTTTTTAAGATTCTTTACTTTAATCTGAAATTTTTTGATATTTACTATGATGTCCTTTATCTAAAAATTAAAGAATAAACAGCATAACAATCCTTTTGAGACCCGCTGTTTAATTAATATGACCAGATTTTTCTATCTCCGGAATCTTCATCAGTAGTTAGTTTTCTTAATTATCGAAGTTCTGAAGACATTTTTGTTTAGTTTAGAGGGATTTTGGCTCTGTAACGGGAAAGCGAGACAATTTAGCGGAACATTCGGTCAGCGCGGTGAAAAGCGGGACTTTCCCGCCAAATTCGGGAAGTCTGGTCACATTATGTTTAAATTTAAGCTAGGACTTTATTTACTAAGTAAAATAATCTGGGAATCTATGTATGTGGCTTCATAGAAAGTAAGTTCTAATACGCAGAGAACTCTGACATTTTAAACATGATTAGACTTTGATCTCTAATTTTGATTCTGAGAGTCAGAATGTTAAAAACATTTTTCTTTGCAAGTTTTTTAACGGAGTGGGGGGGGGGGGGGGAGAAAAGGAAGAAGAAGAAAAAAAAAAAAAAAAAAAAACACATAGCCTGGCCATCAGTTCCTCAAACCCTACCAAATGGCCAGCGCTAAGGTCATTACTTTTTTTTTTCTTTCTTCTTTTTTAAATTTTGTATTACATTTGGAAGCTCTGCTTGCCGTTCTATTGTATTTCTTTTTATTTTTACTATTATTAGTGGATTTTTCGAAGTTTTGTGACACAATGAAGGCTTAGGGGAAGTTTGGTTTTGTGAGTGTTTTTGCTGTATGCGTACGGTAGTTTTGTATTTTTTGTGATTTTGTACAAAATTTTATTACGTGAGAGGGGCAGCGGTGTTAACAAGGAAAAAATGTTTAACTATGGACTAGCGTAGCAAGAAACCTTTTAACAAGCAAAGCGGGCCTGTACTTGCGTAGCAATTTATAGCGTACGAAACGAGTCGGAGTTTCTGTAGGAATGAACGAAGCGAAGCGTCACAAAGTAGATTCTGTCTGGGACAATAAATGGACTCCCTACGTAGCAGGTACAACAATTAAGTAAATATATTCCTTGCTCAGATTTAAACTCTTTTATAAGTAGTCGACATATTTAGTAGACATGGTTATCCATTTTGCCTACTCCTTCCTCTCCTAGAAGCCAAATAGTGCACACAAAACTGTGTAATATAATATAAACAATTTTGATGGATAATTTCCGAATTAATTACCATTAAATTCGGCAAGCAAATTGTAATGAATTTTTGTTTGCAATAGGGATATCAAACCAGATTCCATGCTGAAAAATGAAAAACTGCATCCCATTGCAACCAAGCACAAGAAAACTCCCGCACAGGTATATATATATAAAGAAAAAGATTATATTCTTTCTTCAACAACTTTCACTCTCACTGTCAACAGTGTAACCTTTTTGAGCAAAACTAAACTCTCATAAAGTCCAAAAGTAAATTGTGTGACCCACGTGTGTTGCCCTTGCGCCGTTAAGCTCCAACCAACCAAAAATAAGTATTCAAGTCATAAAATACATATCAAAGTAGAATCATGAAATTGTTTCTTCGTGATATTCTTAGTCGGTGCAAAGGTAAATATAATTATAAGCGAACGCATTGTCCTGTTCTTCCGAGATATCACATTGAAAATTTAATTCACAGCTTTGAAATCATTAACAAGTTACATTTCTCCACTTCATTAATATTTTTGTGAAATTAAACTCACAGATTAAAGCATGTTTAAGTGTTAAAGGGGAAAGGTAATCAAGTATTACATAACTTCAGGGGCGTACTGGCCATAGTGTTGTCCGGCGCAATCATCGGGCCGGTCTTTGTCTCTAAAAAATGGGCCGGTCCGATACGAATTTTATTTTTCAATATAAATAGCTGCTTTCCTTAACGTTATTTTTCAATTTCAAATCGAAAATCATCGCTCCCCCCCCCCCCCAAGTGGAGCCTCTCGTTTAGTAGGAGTAGTAAGAGGTTCTAAGAAAAGTAGACGTATTAAGATTTATATATTATCATATTACTTCTTACTTATTTTATAGCCTTTATTGTTAAACATTTATTATCAGTTCGGATGTCATTTTCTAATAAAATGAGCCTACTAGTTAAATTCCTGGACATTCTTTATTTTACAATTTATATTTCTTAGATTTTGTGTTTGCAACAAACTATCAATGTCTTATAGAAACTAAGTTCACTCAAAGGACATATAAATGTTAGTGACAGAGAAGATTTTATTAAACTGATTATTATATCAATTCAATTTTTAAAATTTATAAATATAAATAATTAATTATTGAAAGCAATAATTAAATTTGAAAATTTAAATGATTTAAATAAATAATCAATTATTAAAGAATTTTAATAATTAAAGTGTTTTAATTATTAAAATTATTTTTTTATTAAAAATTAATTATTTAACTTTTGGAATTATTGTATAAAAATGTTATTAATGATATGGATTATTTGAGCCGGCACAAATCTAAAATCCCCGGGCCGATTTTTTTTTGACCCAGTACGCCCCTGCATAACTTCCATGCCTCTAAAGTGAAGTTATGGGGTTTTACTTCTATAACAGTTTGTGTCCCTACCATTGTCGAATATGATTCCTTCTAGAATTTATTTTTAAATATCGTTTGCACCTACGTTTCCCTATGTGCAGTAATAAATCAGTTACTTGCAACGTAATTGTAAATGATTCATGTAAATATACAATTCTAGAAATCAATTGATACACTATTTATATTTCGTGCAAAAATTTATCAGTTTTTCTTATGCATGATGTTGAAATCTCCTTATATACTGCTTTATATTCTGTTGTATGACATTTCCAAAATGTTTATTATAGGTAGTTCTAAGGTTTTTAGTGCAGCGAGGAATTATTCCTATTCCTAAAAGTAGCAACCCAAATCGAATAAAGGAAAACATTGAGGTAAAAGTTTACAAAATATATAAACTGACTTACATGCTGCTTTTTCTTCATGATGTCCATAATTCTATAGCTATTGTATATGGAAGTAGTAATATTAAAATTTTTAACTTGAAGTTTGGTTGGGTAAAAGGGACCACTGTAAGTCGCACTGTTAGCATAATATTACAAGTAATGAAATGATCGTGTCAATCTGCCTGTAAAGAAATTATAATTTCTGCTGAGTATCTTGATTTTAGCCTTGAAATTACAGTACCAAACATTTTCCATTTTAAAAATGCTATACTCTGTAATCACGTAAATAACAATTACATATAAATATGCAAATATTACGAAAAGTTATACTTATTCGTCATTGCACATTACTAGTATTGGTCACAAACATCATAAACAATGCTTGAAACTGACATACTGAAGTACATATGTGTACACATGTCTGGTACGACTGCATTTTTTTTTTTTTAAAGTTAAAAATTAACTCAGTCTCTCTCCCCCCCCCCCCTCTTTAAACAAAAAGTCATAAACGCAAGAGATACGATTAAGTATGAAAATGGGCTAAAAGTGCAACTGCCAAGTCGGGTCAATATCACCATCAAAACTTTAAAAAATCAAAAAGCGAAGTAAACACGACTTTTTTAATAGCTGCTACTAACTGCCTAAGCACAAGTCAAGCAAAGTGTTAATTTAATATATACATAAATTTATTAATAAATATACTATATACCATTGTCTAAACTAAACTCCAACTTAACTTGACATCACTAGACGATAGATCTTAACCGTGTTCATAGGCATTTAATCCATTTTAGCGGAGTGAAGACATAATTCTCGCCAAACCTTACAGCCTTTTGTTCTCTACAGGGTTGCTGGGCTGAGTTTCCTAGTGGAATTTTTTCTTGTGGGACGGGAGAAGAATGAAAAGGGAATGGGGTGATACAGTATTCCTGTCCATCCCGTTTTGTCGAACAAAAGGCTATATGGTTTGGCGAGCATTATGCTTTCACGCCACCAAAATGGATAAATTGCCTATGAACACAGTGACGATCTACCGTCTAGAGATGTCAAGTTAAGTTGAAGTTTAGTATAGAAGATTTCGATCTCGTATTCTTTTAGATGCTCAAAATTATGAGACGTATATGGCTGTGTTAAGCACTTTATAAGTGGCCAGAAGTAGACAGTCGGAAGTTCCAGACAAACAAACACCATTGTAAAGGTGTGTGTCCACGTCCTCACCCGGAGAAAGCATTGAAATGTCAACTTCACAAAATTCCTTCTGCACCGAAATGATTTGATATCCCCCCCCCCCCCTTTTTTTTTATTAATTCTTTTTTTTTACTTCAACCTGTTCCAGAGAGTTGGTTTTCTCACATATGTACGAGGAGACAGGTGCTAGTTCACAAAGTCCTTCCTTTCCACTCCCAGCTGGGAGTTCAACCAACCATTGTAAAATGCTTCAGTTACAACCTCTATTCTTAAGAGGAAGTCATAGCAAGGCTCATTTCCTATACTCGCTATGTCACAATCTTCCAGCCCAGTCCAATTAGAAACTAAATTTCTATAAAACCTTGAAATTTATTGAGTAGATACGAATAAGATCATTTAATGAAATGATATAAATCGTTTTCATTTAGTGTCCACTCATTATAAATGAAAATTAAAATAGTAAAAGATAAAACCAGGTGGAGCCACTGCATAAGCATTGACGAAAGGATTTCAAATCTAAAATAAAATATATTAGATTCTACTTACGAGTTTTTAATTTATGTCATTTCCTTAAGGGATCGTTTTAGTAACTACTCACCAAATTTCAAGGTATTATGGAAAGTAGTTTCGAAATACACTGGGCAAGAAGATTAAAACTAGGGATGGAACGGATATCCGGCAAATATCCGATATCCGGCATATCCGGCTGATTTTTCAATATCCGAAACCCCGTCGGATATCCTATTTGAAATACCGGACATCCGATAACTTCATTCGGATATCCGGCTGTATATCCGACCGCCAGGTATCCACAAGAAATAATTTTTTGAAAAAAATAATGATATTTTTCGAACAAAGGGAACACCGCATCCTACACTTTTTTTTTTCTAATTTTTTTTTTCTTAGACATAAATTGCAGTCAAATTAGAAAACGAAAACAGAAAGAGGCGCCGTATTATTGACGCCGAGTTGATAAGCATGAACCATTCCTCCAATCTTTTTCCATACACATCCTACATACGTGTTTTGCAATATGTTCTTTTCATTCCAAGTTTATGATTTGATTAATTCCAGATGTTATATTTGAATGCTTCTCCGTAAAACTCGAACCGAAATACTAATAAATAGTACTTTTTTTCCATAACATAAGTGACTTAAGAGTTTTAGTTATTCTCACTTCCTCCTTTTTTTCTGACATTTGCTAGCGAGTAAAAAGCAATAAATAGCCAATGCGCAATCTTCAATGCTTTTTTTTTGTTCTATCGACGATAATACCTTACCCCTTTATGCTGTGAATGGTATGGTCTAATTTCTGATTTTTCATTGGCAGAAGTTGAAAGCTGGTATATTTTGTCTGACGTAAAATGAAGTATTCTAGTTTGTAATTTTTAGGTCTTTAAAGCAGCGCCACAATGTGGAATTATATTTAGCTCTCTAGAATGCCTTGAATTTTAGTTTTCTCCAATTACAATCCAATTTATAATTTTTAATAATGGCTCATTTAAAATCACCCATTTGGAAGTATTTTAAAATTAATGGGAAATGGCGAAAGCAAAGCCCAATGTGGTACTTGCTCCACAGAATCGTTTAAAAAATGTGCGCGGCAAAAGCCCAAAATCCTTTTCCACTAAACCCTTATGGAACCATTTAATGAGTGTGCATAAGGAAATTCACCGAAGCTTTAAAGACTCACTAAATGCATCAAATATTGATTAACAAGAAAAAACAATTCATCAAAACAAGAAATGCACGCAGACAACATTGGAATCGAAATTATTTGTACCAAAATTGTGGAGTTTAGATGATCCTAAAGCAAAAGCCTTAACCACAAAAATATGTAAGTACTAATTTTGTTTGTTTATATTAAATATATATTTTAAATATGGTATAACATAATGTTGATGAATTTTGGGTTCGAAATTTTTTAAGTTTATATTTAAAGACGGAATATTCCGATAGATCAATTTAAGTTTTCTACGAGATTTCTTTAAATCCGTAATGTTTTACGTGCATTACAAAAAAAATAGACTTCAATTTCATTAAATATTTAAAATAAATCTTTTGTTATTAACAAATGCCTCCGGTATAATTTTGTAATCATTTATCAATTATAAACAATGCATGAAGTAAATTGAAAGTAGCTATATTTTGCACTTCAACATTGTAAAAAAAAATTAATATAATTTTAGGTGAGTTAATGGCTCTTGATGCTGAACCATTCTCCATTGTGAATAGAGAAGGCTTTGGTCAGTTATTAAAATACCTAGCTCCTCGTTATCCGCTTCCAAATAGAAATTATTTTCGTGATAAAGCCCTGCCAGAACTATATGAAAAACTAAAAGTATCAATATTACAGGATATAAAATCAGCAACAAAGATCTCTTTCACTCATCAACTAAAGTTTAAATAAAAAAAATTAACTCACCCTAATAGCACACATCCTCCCAGGGAGGTCCCTAGGAAGTCCCCAGTCATCTCCGGGACTACGAATGACTTCCCAGGGACCTCCTTGGGAGGATGTGTGCTATTAGGGCAGTGGCGCGACAGCCCGTGTGGACTAAGGCCTGCTGGGCCCAGCTCATCTTTCTCGACTGTGGCATTTGTGTGTCACATAGCAGATGTTTCAGTCAGATGGTCATTCTGACGTCGAACCCCAGTGTTTAGTTCCCAAGCATGCATGGTCCTCCTCAGTATATTTCTTTCAGGTATAATCAGCTAAGTCAACCTTGCCCAGTCCGCGAATCAAACCATGGACCTGTGGCAAGCAGTGCGGTGCGCTAACCACTAATTATAATTTACTTAATACTTCATATCATGACCATTTTTTCGTATAGCATATCGTATAACTATCGTTTTTAGTATATAGACCGAATATCCGGCCGGATATCCGGCGAAATTCGTTTCGGATATCCGTTTTCGGTAGACATGGTACCCCGGATATCCGAAATCCGGTATCCGGCAAAACTCACATTCGTTCCATCCCTAATTAAAACATAGCTTGTATAGGGAATGATCCTCACTAGGTCTGCCTCTTAACATAGTATATATATTCATGTGTCAAAATATTTATTTTCACTTTGAAATTACGATGCCATGAATTATGCGTAGCTTATTGTGGGACATAAAATGCTTCTATTTTGTTTGTGTGTTTGGATGGCTGGATTTGTCGATGGCGTTCAAATCTGTGGAAGCCTAATTAACCCGCTTGGCGTAATCGGATTGGTTTGAAACTTGGCAGATAGATTCGATGTCGATGACAACGCATTCTATCAAAATTCGTTGCTGTCACTCTCACTAAAAGGTCGCTTTTACACACGCTTCTATAATCGTTTCCGAACACTAATGAATCCCATTTAACTGATCATTGTTGAAACTCTTTGATGTTACTAAAATTGTTAGAATAAAAACAAAATAAAAGATAATTGAACGTGAATGCGTAAATTCATTATGGAGTGAAGTCCAGTCAATTCAACTTTGCGTTGCATAGCAGCGCTATAAGTGAAATGATTTTAACCGATCATTTTTGAAACTCTTTCCTGTTGTCAATATATTTTTATCAAGATAAATCAAGTTTTTTGTGGAAAAAAAGTAGTAAATAGTTTGGAATGGTTCTTTTGTTCTTAGTGGTCAGACACTATGAAAACATGACCTGAGCTCCAGAAGTTGCAATTGAACATAAAAATTGGCAATACATGTAAAGGATTTATATTAAAAACGTTGTTTTTATGGGTTATATTATTTTGTAAAGTGTGTAGTATGATATTACTCTCCAAAATAGCTTTTATTATTAATAGTAACTATAGGCAGAATTATCTATATATTTGTAGGTCTTTGATTTTACACTTGATGAGGAAGATATGGACACATTAAAAACCATGAACAGAAATAAGAGGTACTTTGACTTCGCTTCACACCCAAGGTAGGAAATCTCAGTTATACTAAAAAAAAATTTAAAAATAATAACATATTGCTTTGAAAACGATCAGCATAATATGCACATGGTGTAATATTCAAAGATTTTTGGTATAGAAGCAGTATAGGACCCCATTGGCGACTTCTTGCTTGGCGACTATAAGAAAGTGCCAAGCAAAAGTTGCCAATAGAGTTTTGGTTGTTTACTGTACCCATTCAGCCACTTAATTGTTTGGCGATCGTCCAGTCCATTTCTTTTTTTTTTAATTGTTATTTTGTTAGCTTAACATTTTTGATCGATTTTGTAATGCCACTTAATTGTTTGGCGACTAAAGTTAATCCGACCAGTTCAAACCGGGAAAAGTTGGCAATGGAGTCCTATACTGCTTCTGTTCCGGATTTTTTTAAAACCTTTCTTGTTCACAAAGAAAACCTTGAAATAAACATGTTGCATTGCGATTGTGACTCTTACTTCAAATATTTCTTCGACGATGCTTCATTCGGAAGGAATAAAGGTATTAGTTAATTAGAAGAGGTGATATAAGTTAGCAAGGGTTGCTGTCATTCAGGAACGAATTACTCAACAATTTGGCAATATGCAGAATCGAATCAAAAATGTCACCAGGTTGTAGTTATATCCTATATATTTTTACACGTCCTATATACAGGGTCTTACATAAAGGAATCCCTAACTTAAAAGAGACAAGTGTCTTGTTGTATAGACAGGAATGGAATTTTAAATACACTGGCTATAAAATTGATTGATAGAAGTTAGTTTGATGATCTGGTTTACCGACGGCCCATTTTCATTTGAGAGGATTTGTCAATAAACAAATCTGGTGTATATGAGATACTGCAAACTCGTCTATGCGTCTTGTAAAACCACTACATTCTGCAAAAGTGATCGTTTGGGCAGCACTATCTAGTAATAGGATTATATGGTCTTTTTTCATGAGGGAAACGAATTGATCGATATTTAGATTTTAAAATTTGTTGCCACATTTCAATATTATAAATAATTTTGAATCCTGTGTATTTAAATTCCATACCTGTCTATCCAACTCACCACTTGTCTTTTCTTTCTGTCTCACAATTATGTCATTCAGGGAATCTTTTAAAAAAACAAAACTGTATAATTTTACATATCCTATACTGTAGGCATCCTCATTAATAGTTTAACTTTGATATGTAATGTAATATAATTAGAGAGGAAAAGTTATATTTTCTAATGAAATAAATTAGTTTAATTTAAAGACTTAACTATGTACATACGTACCAACATTTATATAAAATGTTTAGTAAAGTAACGATGTTTCATATTTTGGAGAACAGACTAACACAAATTTTTGCAATTTTAGAGCAGAACAATAATTTAAATAGTTGTTTCCATTGTTTAATCCTTGTAAATGTGTAAAGTACATTTTCATTATCACTCACAGAATTGTAAAAAAATATTGTGCTTGTTGTTTCCAAGCTATTTTACAAATTATTTCATCAAGACTGGTTCTTGAGATTATTTTTTATATCTTAACAAAACGTTTTATAATTTTTTTTCAGTATGATCAGTCACCCTGAGTATCCCTTCAAGATCCCCTTTTGAATGGATTCCATTCTGAAATATTTTATTGTTACAAAAATTTTGTATGACATTTTTGAAAGTAAAATTATTTTTTTACCTGAATTTATTGATCATTTATTAAATTTGGATCTATTTTTTTCCACCAAAGAAGTATTTTTTTTCCTCCTGTATTTACCATGTTCCTCCCTACAATTTTCTAGTTTTACTTCTTGGATGTCAATTTGGATAGAAATACTGAATTAGAACAGTTTTAAGAAAATGCAATATTAAATTAGAAAATAAGATGCTTTGAATACAGAAATTAATGAAAGCCATTTATTTAATTTTCGTGCAAGTAAAACAAATAAAAATACAACATAAATTAAGTCACATCACACCCACAAATACAGAGATGAATCGAAAAACTATATACAGGTTGAATACTGACAAATTAAATGTACACTTGTTCGCTCGCTAAACTGTCGGCAAATGGCTGCACAAGCGAGCTTGTAGTGAAATAGAAAATCAATCCAAACGTAATTGAGATCGGAAGAGCAGGCAAGGCCTTCTTGAAGATTGCCAGAAGGAGCAAAGTTAAGCACAAGCCCTAAAATATACAAAAAAATATACATGATAAATACTAGTTATTGTGGGAATGGTTTTAAATGGAAGTGGTGCCGAAAGTATCTCAGTGTGGCCACAAAATTCAGGAAAAAAAGTTCCCTGATAATTTCCAGACAGATTTCCAAAAATTTCTCTGATTTTACAGTAAACTTTTTTTCAAATTTCCCCAATTTTCCCACGTTTTCCAGATGTGTAGGCACCCTGATCAAATAGAACATGCATGCTAAGGACATTTTTTTTTCTAAGGACTTTTTTAGAAATGCCAATTTTTTTAAAAATAGTTTTGGGTGGTAATCAAAACTTTAAATTATTCCATAGCATTAAACTTCTAATGATTACCACAATAAATTTTTGGGTAAATGGAACTAAAATGCAGGAAAATGGGAAAGACAAGCTTGAAAATTTCCCTGATTTTTTTCCAGAATCAGAAAGCTCCCTGATTTCTATGTTCTGTGGCCACTCTGTAATTAACCCCGAAATCTGCATTAACATTTGAAATATTTTTTTTTTTACTGAATTGGAAAAAAAAAAAAAAAACATTTAAGTACACTCATTATTTAGTGAATTAAACACTTTGTGCATTGAATGGACATAAGTAAAAGTCCACTTCTAACTATTCATCAAAAACTAATGTTGGTCGCACATACAGCCAATGAGAAAAATTCTTTCACATTAATCTTGACAGAAGATTTTTATGCATAGTTGAAGGAGGGCCATGATCATCTTTCTTTCTGTTTACATTCTCCCACCAATCTGAGTACGAAATCGAAAAAATTTCAACAGGGTTCCAACTGAAATCATAGATTGAAAATTAAGGACTTTTAAGGATCTAAATAATATTTTTTAAGGACCTTCAAATTTTTTTTTTTCATACATCAGGTCTTAAATGTGTGTTAACTTTACCGGTGCTTTTTCCAGAGCGTTAATATCACAATCTTTCATGCGCAATTTGCATTTTGCCCTATAAACAGACTTTGGTGATGGTCTTTGATTTTTTGGCTTGCAAAAAAAAAAACCCTTACTAATCTCACATATTCATCTAACAGAGTGCAATTAAAAACATTCAATTTTTACTCCACTAATCAGCAAATATGAACCAAACGATGTACAAGTTGATGCATGCTTAATACAAATATACCAACATTTTTTAGTGCAGTGCGGATAAATGACAAAAGTTAAGGATTTTTAAGGACCAACAAGATTTTTTAAGTACTTTTAAGGACCTTTAAGCATTTTTAAATACTTTTAAGGCCCGGAAAACCAGTTAAAAATATTAAGTACTTTTAATGATCATGCAAACTCTATTAAAGCCAAATTGTCTAGAAAAAGTTTTAACTTTTATATAAATAAATTTTAGTCATACTACTTCAGTGAATATACTAACTAAGAGTGTGTTGATGCTATTGTGAACTACCGATATAGCAGATAACCGATGAGTCACGATAAAATTACAATGACGGAGATTTCAGCTATCAGTAGTATTCTATCCTACATAGCGTTATTCCTACTACGAAAACATCTGAAGGCTATACAGGATTTTTCGCCAAGGCAATTAATGCCAACAGTGTTACCAGCCAAAATTTTTTTACTAATAAATGATATGTCCATGGCTACCGTAATTTGGCGTTGGTTTTAAGTAACATAATTTTGTAGGTTTTGTTTGATGTTAACCCATGCTAAATTTATAAAAGTAAAAAAATAGTGTTTTAATGACTGAAAACAACAAACTGGTATAGCAGAACGGTAACTATAAGAACACTTATAATTGAAAAATAAGAATAAATTGATAAAAAACTCGGCATATGTCCAAAATATATTTGTAGGAATTTTATTCTTACAAATGTATTTTGGACATAGTAAACAGGTTTCAGGTTTTAGTGCAATCAATTAGCAGTATATTAATTGGAAATCAATCAAGTTTTACATCATTAATCGAAAGCACACACACAATTTCATAAACTTTCTGTATATCAAATAACAAATGAAGATGTCAATAGAAATGTATTTGTGTTGGTTTATGGCATACAACCACAAAATACTTACGATTAATATAGCGACAAAGCATGCCAGGGTAGTATTCCAATCTCCATATGATGAAGCTTTACCCACCAGAACACTGTAGAAAATGAAATCTCCTAAGCCTAATTTAACGCCCCCTATAAAAAAGAATCAAAACAATCAAATTTAAAAAGCCAAGTAGTTAGGTAAAAACTAAACATTTACTTGTCAGTTGCAGTGTAATAATAAGGTTATATTTTTTAATACATAATTAGCCTAAGGAGCAGCAAAACAAAATGTAATTGTCCCTTAGACTTGGAAATGTCTTATGATTATTAGTTATTAAAAGAACATTATATATAAAAAACAGTTAATGAAGTTACAAATCAGGGCCTATTCTAACGGGTAGTCGTAGCTCTTTTGGGCAGTTGTATATTGAAAATGGGCAGGCATAAATCTTAAATTGGGCAGCAGTAAGAAGTAAAAAAAAAAAAAAAAGTATAAACTTTAAGAGGTAATATTTCAAAAATATTTTTTTAGTACATATTCCTTCCCCTTCATCCTTCTACTTTCTGCCTGATAAAATATTTTAGAAAGGATGACTCAGAGTTTTTACTTGTTAATTGTATTTCATTTAATATACATTTAAGATATTTTTTTAAATAGTGATTTAGTCAGATTAGAAAAAATCTTTTGACACTTTTGATGGATTTATTACATTTTCACCAAGAGAGAAACTTTTCCAGACAAGGCAGGAGTTTTGTTCTTGGTGTATGGTTGAATGGTTAACCTTATTGAACAACATTACTACTAAATTCTAACATCCAAAGTACCATCATCGCAAACATATCCTGCTTATGTCACTGTTCGACTTCATTATACCCTAGTTTTTATTAAGGTGAGGAGGGGGGGGGGGGGGTATAGAGAGAATTTTGGCAATCGTAAATTTTGCTTAGAATAGACCTTGTTACAAATGGTTAATATTAATAAAAAAAACTGCAATAAATTATTTTTATTGATTTCATTTATTGAATATTTTCTTAAATACTAATATTAAAATTTAGATGAATGATTTAGTTTATTTTCAAAATAACTTTTAGTAATAAATACAATAACGAAACTGAACACTATCTGCATACTGATAACATGGTTTAAATATTACTGTAGAAACATAGACAGCATATTTATGATTGTTATTTATTAGAATTGCATAGTTAACTAGTGCATTATTTTGTGAGCTTTTCAGATGTGTAATAATCTCAAAACTACTTAAATTTAAGATGCTTAACTAACAAATAGTAATGTTGCAGTAACATACAATGCACAATATTTTAATTTTCTAAAATCTTTATTCTAATAGCTTAATTATTCACTGATAAGTTTCATAAAGAATTATCAGTTCAGATGACTTTTCTCATGAGTTATGTTTCCATCATGAAGAAACCCAAACAGTCAAAACATATAGATTATCATCAAACAATAGTAACTTTTATAGAAAATAAAATAACGTCATAAGATGTTAGTAGGCAAACAAGAAATTAGTTTGATGGCCCGTTTAAAGTTAAAAAAAAATATATATATATAAAATTTTTATAAGGAATTCATAAATATCAGCAAATCAAGTGTGATTAACTCTTACTTTCTTCCTCTTCTGCGTGGCTGTCGTGATTCTGGAATGACTGGCTTGTGTTCCCTGTGGTTGAACCTGTGGCCCTGCGACTCCTTTCGGAAGAACGACCACTTCCATTGAGAACATGGGGACCATTTTCTTCTGGGGCAGAATGATCTAAAAAAGAAAAATTGTTATGAGGTTGTCTCTTAAAAAGGTTGGCATCTAAATAAAAACAAACCTCAAGCAGTTAAAAAGAACTAAGAGTTTTGTTGATATATATAAAAAATTGCAGTTTTGAGCATTAAAACAATTGAGGGCCTGAGAAACAAAGGGGGGGGGGGGGGTCAAGTGATTTCTTTAAATGAGTGGAGATAAGTAATGCATTTGAGACTAGAAATATACAAAAGTTCTGCAAAGATATCCAAGTGTAAAAACAGGTAGTGATATCTTCATTCCAGAGGTTAGTATTTGAACCACAAATAATTTTCATAGAACTTTATAAACAATAAGAAACTTTAAAGTGTATTTTCTCAAAAGTTAAGAAAAGTCACTAAAACTCATTTGCTTCTCAATCCCTCAATTTAAATGTCTTGAGCAGCTTGGAGAGAATTTTAAAAACTAATAATCCTTCTGTACAATGAAACTTTTTCTGTGTTTGTCCTTTTAGGAAATATAAAAAAAAAAATTACTAAAGTAAAGTAGAATGAAATTAAAATAAAATTTTGAATACAATCAAGATATTTTTTGAAATTATTTGCTAATTTGAAAATTGCATGATAAGATTTAATTAGGTTTGTTTTGGTGTGGTATCCATACATATTCAATATTAGAGCAGTAAACTCTTAAACATTTCTTAATTTGTTATAACGACAAAACAATTACATACAATTTCCGAACAGAATTTTTTTTTCCAAGAAAACTTTAAAGACAAAGTAAAGAAACATTCAAGGGACTAATGAATGCATTCAAACATTAATAACTTAAACATAGACTGAAAGAAAAATTTAAAGTTGGTTTGTAATGTGGATGAGTGAATTACTAATTAGAAATAAGACTACCTGATGAATCCCCATTATTTGGATTGTTTGTCCGTCTTCTGTTCCTTTCTGTATGATCCGTGTCACTCATATTTACAATCCAGGCCATTGCAGCTGTAATATAAACAAATGATTGAAACTTAACACAAGAAAAATACATAGTAATATATATATGGTAGGTTTGATTATTTTAGTAATAATGATTTTTTTTTTAAACTTTATTCACAAAAATGCAAGAAAGATGCATTATGCTCTCATCTTTGAACTTCTATACTCATACTTTCTATTCTAGATTTTTATCCAAGAGAACTGCCTGTAATATCTAGTTCATTAAATAAGAATCAAAATTTACACCGACTAGCAATATATTGATAGAGCGCCAAGTAAGAATATTTAACTATTTGTCGATCAATTTAAAAAAAGCTTACTTTTTAAATCAAGTTAAAAAAAAGTTATAAGTTTAACAACCAAGAAATAGGAATTTAAAGAAGAAAAAAAAAAAATGAATACATTTACCTGATGAAAATAGAGATTGCAAATAACCTTTAACAGAATTTATCAAAAATTCAGATTAAAAATTTTAGAAAAAAATAACAGAAACATACATGAATATATTAAAGCAGGAAATATTGGCTCATTTCTTTCTTGAGCAGTTTCAACCAGAATTCTCAGTGGTCCTTTGGGACAGAGGACAGCAATCAAATCTAAAAATATAATCAGACAATATAATCACAATCCTTAATAATACTACAAAAATCTCACAACAAATGTGAACAGTCACGAGTTATTTTATGCCCAAATAATGGGCATGTGTGTATTTGCACTTGATGTATTTTTAGTATTTAACCTTCGATTATAACTTAATGGAAACATATTTTCAGAGCTAAACAAGTGGTGTGGAATTACAATCTGGACCCATCACAATTTATGATCGGCTCCATTAAACATATTAAAATTTTATTTTTTTGAGCCCAACATATTTTGATAAACAAACAGAATTGCAATTAAAAAGACTCATAATCTCATAAACTCCTTATTTTATATTTAAAATTAAATAATAATGAAATTGAGAGAGGGAACAATATTCTCCATTCATTAAACTTTTTGTTGCAAGTCGCAGATGACATTTTCGAAAACATCTATTTTATCTAATTTTTAGTTTACATTCAGTATCAAATACAATACAAAGTTTTTCTCCAAAATAAAAAAAAATTTAAATTAAAAAAATATATATTTGTCTATGTTTTGGATTGACAGACTACTGAATTTCAATAATACTTTGCATGACTTTTTGGATTATTGTACAAGTTTCTTATGAAAAGTTTACTTGCAATAAATATGTTTTTGTACATATCAAAAGCATACTTGCAAATAAATAAATGAGTGTCTGAAAATGGGTTTATTAAAGACAAGTTTGAACACAAGCAACATAACATAATTAGTAAGCGAAAAATGAGAACTCTACCCCAGACAGATATGACACCTAGCACCACCCAAGCAGTCCAATTGGGGAGGTACTTGATGAAGACAAGGGCCATCAGGGCAGAGACTAGAATGAGGTACGCCTGCTGCAGGATTAAGGGGCCCTTCCAGTGAATACACACCATTCCGACAACCCCAAAGTTCCACATGATGATGGACACTGTGATGTAGTCCATCGGAATGTTGTAAGCTCGCAGAACTTCTCTGGAACAAGAGGATATTTATACACAGGGAAAAATTATGACATTATTAGAATGTCACTCTACTTGCAGAATTATTAACTGTCTTGTGCATAAAATGGACAATTCCCGCAATTTTTTTTTATTCCATTCTAAATTTTTGTGAAAAGGCAATAAATAAAAATTTTTGCTCACGGCGCCTTTTCTTTTTTTAAAATTGTAACCTAAAATCGCTTGTTAGATTTTGGCCAGAAAACGACACATTTGGCTAGAATCAAATGTGACGTCACTACATCTGAAACAACTTGGCCTGAAATGCAGCAGTGGAAACCAGTTTTACAAGTTTCTCGCAAATCGCGCCAACCGGTATGGGAAATGGCAATTGTCTACCAAACACCCATGCTTTGTTTGAATATTTGGAATAAGAAAGAAATTCTTCATAAATTTAAACTGATTTCACTCATTTTTAAAATATACGGGAATTGTCCATTATTAATACCAACATAATTTATTCGTTCTACAGTATATTTTGCATATGCACTGCAAAATGTATAGTACCAAATTCAACTTAAAATCATCAGATTACAAGCTGAACGAGTATCATGTTAAAAAGTAGTTATTAAAACCTAATTTCAATTTGCGTCTTTATCCATCAACATTTAAATTTTATAATTCAGTATTAATTGCTTTTTATTACATTTTTATTAACAATAAAAAAAAAAAAAAAAAAATAAAAAAAAAAAAAAAACACTTTTGATGTTAACAGACTGTTGTATCATTAACCGATATTTTTAAAAAATTTAAACTTAAAGGGTTGGTTTTTCAAAAAAAAATAAAAATAATAATAATTTTATTCTCAATAGTATTATAAATATATTCTTTAAGATTTTCTATTAATTGAAAAATTAAAACTAGCACATCTAATTCTCAATAATATTCAAATAGACTTGAATCTGCAAGTCAGCATTTTGGCATGATTTCTCTTTCTCAGTTAACAAGAAGGATTTTAGTAAATAATTCATTATAAAGTGATAATAAAACACTCAAGTTCTTTATTAACACTCTAGGAATTAAATATGAGCAAAACAAAATTATGAAACTAGTCAGTGTATGCAAAAGGAATTACCAATTATATTCCAGGAATAACACTCATTTTATTCAATATGATTTTTATTTACTGCAGCTTAACTTAAAGTAAAATTAATTAACTTCATTATAAAAATTTTAAAATTCAAAATAATTGTTTTTTTACTCAGTTTATAGTAAAGCAAAAGTCTTGAAATAATAGTTTTAACAAGCTTAATATTGTAAAGTAAGCAGTAAAAATTTTGTTAATCTTTCAATTTATAACTCACTTTTAATTTTTGATGGACATACAATTTTTTTTTAAATTTGACCAAAATATATTTTGTAACTACAAAGAGAAGGAACTCAAAACCTACCCCAAATAGATGTAAGCAAACAGAAACAACAGCATTAATGATGACAAAATGAGCCATCCATGAATGACCTACAAACAAAGAGCCATATTAATATTTTCTGAAACTTTGATTAAACATCAGATTTTTAAATTTTAAACATTAAAAAAGTTTTTAAGTACATGCATGTACAAGTATGCACAATTTAAATCGTTTATGACAATAGTTTTTTAATACCATCACAAGACTGAACATTTTATACATTCAAAGATCTTGGATAAAAACAAGAAATGTGGTCGGTTTGTATGCTCAATGACCCATTTGAATGCACAATAATGGCTAAACAGGCCATGTGTACTCCAAACAAATATAAATATCCATTTCTAACCAGGATTTTAATTTGGTATCTTTGCAGGTGGGGTCCAAGAACTCACCACACAGATGGGCAGTTAGTTGTAGTGGATTTAAAAATTAAAATTCTATAAAAATGGTTGTACAAATTAGCAAATTAGTGGTTGTTGTAAAATGATTAACTGGCAATAATAATAATCTTCAACATAACCTGGATTCTGAATTTATTTCAAAAACATATGGAGAAGATTCTTTTAAATTCTTTAAAAGAATATATATATATATATATATATATATATATATATATATATATATATATATAAATATAAACAATTTTGATAAACAAACATATTTTGATAAAACAAACATATTTTTTAAAACAAACATATTTCTATTATAAATATATATATATATATATTTATAATGGAAAAAAAAAAGATTGCGAGATAATTCTCCTAATAGAACAACAGTTCATATTCATTGTGGGAAGTCATTTACCTTGTAAAATCTAAACTTGTACAAAAAGATTAGGAGGATTGTCATGCAAACTATAACACCCATCAGAATGAAAGCATTAGCGAATGACTGCCAGACTTTGGTAGGAGTGTCAACTGTTTGATCAGTAAAAGGAGTATACACCCTAAAACAAAACAAAAGACATGGTAAATTTCTAGTAACCTTATTTTTGAAGCAGTAAAATACATTCTAAATGGTATTCAATTCGAAAATGAAAATTATACTTATTCATAAAACTTATCTATTTAAAACATGGTTGATATGACAATATAAAATTAAATTCATGCAAATATAACCTATGTTTAAATTAAGATTTAAGCAATTCAAATTAGTCAAGTGATTCATAGCAGCTAGCATGCAAATGTAATATTCACAAAAATGTTGCCTTATGAAAATTAAATAAAAAAATTATGTCAATAATTTTCTCGGGTAAAAAACGAAACAAATTTATTAACTCCGTTTCAGCTTTGGATCTCGAGGGGAAAAACACAAAATTTGCAAAATTTAATAAGGCATTCACACAACCCTACGAAATGTTTCAAAGTTCATACACTGTACTGTTAATCGGTACATGTTGGCAGATATGAATTGCCACTTTTCTTAAAAATTCAAAACAAACACCACACAGTAAAATTCTACAGGTAATAAAATATTAAATTTCATAACAAATACATAAAGGATAAAACTAGATTTTGTCTATTATCAGAAATTTATTGCTCTATAGAAATAACTAGAGTTATTAAAACTCACAAGTAGGTATTGGTCTGTGTGTAGAAAGTGATAGAGCTGGTTGTTGCCACCACCACCAACATACATAAAGACACTGGAATGAACAGCTTGATAACATGTTTAGCACCATACTTCAACTCTTCCTCCTCCTCTTCATCCCAAGATGGAAGATTTGCCCTGAAAATGCAAAATTTAAAATATTATTCAATTTAAATAGAAGTAGAATTTGAACAGAGGTCGAATGCGAACCATAGCTTTTTTAATTAAATTAGTACCATGAATTTTAAGTCTTATCGCAGTATTTATGCATTGGTGACATTTATGTTTTGAAAACATTGGTGCATTATGTTTGCACTTTTAATGGTACAATTTTGCCTGTTAATAAACAACAAAGTTAAAATATTATAAAAATTTTTGGAAAACACTGCTATAGTTTAAATAGTAGATCATTGCAAATGTTATTTTCATTGAAACATATAATATGTTCAGCAGAATACACTAACTTCTCAATTTCCTTTTTAATCAGATTGGTCAAATTTTAACATTGCAATTACAAAACTTGCTATGTTTTCAGTATACACTTAACTTAATTTTATCTAAGTCAAGAGTTACTTAATGGAATTTTAACACACTAAGGTGTGAAAGAGAAAACAATTGTGAGTATCCCTGCCAATGTACTAATTTCTCAACAGCAGAACTTTATTTATTCAAAAATAATATTAGAGGCCTAATTCAAGAGAGCAGAAAACTTAACACACTGCATACAAGATAATTAAGTACCTTCATATTACAAAAAGGAAATTGATGGTGCAGATTCCAGATTTGGGACAACTGGCAACACATTTCTTGAGTTTCATAACATTACTTTAAATAGTCCCTTCTATTTACTTTTAAATCCTTTATATTAACTTCGCTTTTGTGGGTTTGTCGATGGCAGCAGAATCTGCGGAGGCCTAATTAACCCCCTTGTCGTCATCCAATCAAGCTGAAACTTGGCAGATGGGTTCGATGTTGATGACAAAGCATTCTATCAAATTTTGAGGTTGTAACTGTCACTAAAAGGTCGCTTTTACTGAATACTAACAAACCCACTTGCCATCATCCAATTACCTTAAAATAGTATTGAGCCGACCATTGTTGGAACTCTTTTCTGTTGCCAAATTTTTTTTTAGTAAATAAATAATAAAATTGTTTTATTCAGAATAAATTAAAGATATTTGGATGTGATGTTCATTTTCAATAAATAAATTTTGAAACGTAGATTGTTGCACATTTTGTCGATAGAAATATTTTTGATACTTAAATTTAGATGCAAATACCAAGCACACACTGTTTACAGAATCAGCGCACTGTTAGCGAATATAAAAATTGGCAATGGATATAAGGGATTTATATTAAAAACTTTGTTTTTATGGATTGTATAATTTTAAATTTAAATATTAATGAAAAATTATGCATATAATTGCATTAAAAATATTTTTGGAACAATGTATAATAGAAATCCCTTAATATGTTTCAGCATTGCTTAGTAAAAAACTAATAAACTTTCACAAATATATACATGTAAATTTATAAAAAGGGGTTAGTTCCATATGTTTACAAATAGTGGATTTTTAAATTGGATACCGATACTGAACCATACTAACAATTAAAAATAAAAATCCAGATTAACCTATCTAATAGAACTTTGTATAAGAGTTGGTAAAGTATAAGGATTTGCCCAGCAGACTACTCATATGGAAAATATGTCAACACTTGAACCACCTTCCAATTTAGTTTTACAAATGAGCATTACACTACTACAACTTCTAATTCCTCATTTCCAAACCCAACAAAAAATGGCATAAGCAATATTTTAATAAAATGCACAAATCTTGCATTTAATCGATTGTTAATTTAAAGTTACCTATTACTTCTTGACGATGTTCGTCTAATCAGTTGAGTATCACCAGCTAAGTCCTCAGATATTGCAGCTCTGAAATTTACATCCACTTCTGGTATGTCTTCAGTTTGCTGAGTAGAATTAAAAACAAAATAAAAATTTCAGACATAACAAATCGCTTAATATATATTATATTCAAAAATCAGATTAACTCAATGGTAACAATGCAAAGCTATGAAGTTTGGATTTATAGAGCTTCTATGTACAGGGTTCTCACTCAAATAACAGAATTAAAATCAATGACTTTAAGGACATAATTAATGTTTTTAAGGATCTTTAAAAATTTGCTTTCAGGCATCATGTCTATATATAAATTTTTAATAAAGTATATTCTACCAAAAAAGGTTACAAGTTGGTGGATGCGTAATACAAATATGTCGGAAAATTTCGATATGGTCCAGAATAGTGGCAGTCACGTGGGGATAGCAAGTCCAAGTTGTATTTTTATAAATTTTGCAGTTGGACACACACAACATCTGCAAAAATTAAGGACTTTTAAGGACCTCTAAGCATTTTCAAGGCCTTGAAAACTAATTCCAAAATATTAAGCACTTTTAATGATTTTCAATGACCAGGGGAACCCTGATGTACAAAATTTTAAAACTAAATATTTTTTTTATACATTAATGTATTTTATATTTTCTGCAAGAACTTTTAACCACTTTTTTCCAGTAAATTAACTAGTTAACATTACAAATAGAAATTATAGTTTTATATTTGAATTCTTATTGTTTAAGTAATCAAAACCTTAAAACACCTTATTTAAATTTTAATTTAAAGCAGATTTTTAGTTTATAATTTTACACTGCATACAAAAATCTAGGTATAACATTAAAGCTAAAATTGATTGATGCTTATAAACAAATTAGGTAATACAAGTGCATAGGTATAGAATAAAGAGATAAACCAGAGATTATTTTGCTAGCCACCTACAATTGTAATAAAAGTTTTCAAAGAAATAATAAATATTTCCTCCAAAATGTTAGACATAAAAATAAAAAATAAATAAAAGATTTTTAAATATTTATTTTGAAGAAATACCTACTAGTAATAACTTAACAAAGCCCGCTCTTGAAATTTAGGTCAGAAAAGCAAATATATTTTCTTCTTACCAAAACACAATTGAACTCGACTAGTTTTTCTCCAATGATAAAGAAGGCAAGTTAGTGCCTCTTCAAATAGGGGTGTGGAACATTGCACAACTTTCTATTACACTATATTACTGATGTACATTTGGGTAATTTATCATTTTTATATTTTCATCAGTAGCTTAGAAAAAATTGCCAGTTTAGCGATATTTTTTATATATTCTTTTTTTTTAAAAAAAAGGGAGGGGGGGGGGGAATTTTTGGCAATATTCTTATATTATCTTTTCTTGCAAGTGAAACTGAGTAGAGATAGGGAAAAAAAATATAATAAATACGATCGTTGATGAGGTATGCTCAAGGAAAGAGAACTCTATGTTAAAGGCATTCCTTTTTCAACTTTTTAGGCCATTAAATTATTTTTACGGGAATTTCGGTGGTAGGGATGTTTAGAACACTTTAAAAGGCATTACAACAGTGATTTTGAGCAAAATCTTTAGAGGCGTTTTTTAGCAATTACTGAAAAACACGATTTTTTCAATAGCAGCTACCTTACGAGCACGCACGTTTTTGACGAAAACCTTAACGGTAGGTCCCATGGCTACCAACAACTCGCACACCAAATTTGAATATTGTAGGTCAATTTGTTCGGGAGTTATGCTGACCACATACACACACAGACAGACATTTTTTCTATATCACTTTTTAGAAATCAGGATGTTCCAAAACGTGGAGAAATGCATAGAAATCATTTTTTTTTTACCGCATGCTATGCTTTCATCACCCTATGTATACATATAGGTAATTGAAAGTAAAAAATGCTCCTTTTATAAGTAACCACTTTTAAATTTAGGGGATAATAAAGTTGTTAAAATACATATTTTTACACTTGCTAAAGTATCATTAGAAAATAATTTTATTATGACTTTTACAGGTCTTAAATTAAATATCACAAAAATCACTCGCAGAGTGGCTGCAAAATTCAGGAAAAAAAGTTCCCCGATTTCCTTAACAAATTTCTAAAAAATTCCCTGATTTTATGACAAACTTTTCCCCCAATTTTTTCTAGATGTGACACACTGATCAATTAGAACATGTATGCTAAAGAGATAAAATGCCATTTAAAAAAAAAAAAAAAAATAGTTTTGGAGGTAATGAAAATTTTTAAATTATTACAAAACATTAAACTTGTAATGATTACCACCCCAAATCTCCGGGTAAATGGTGCCAAAATACAGAAGAACGGGAAAACATGCCTGAAAATTTCTCTGATTTTCTTGAAATTTAAAAAAATTCCACAACATTTCCCTGAATCAGAAAGCTTCCTGACAATTCCTTGATTTCCAGGTTCTATGACCACTCTGACTCCACTTAATTAAAAAGATGTCTTTTGTAAGGATGGAGTAAAAATTTCCATTTTAGGAGTTTGCATTTCATTGAACCACCTCACCCTCACAATAGCAAACATATAAATAAGCACACAACTATTTTGCAAAGGACAGAACAAAAGCACATACATTCCTTACCGGTGATCGCATTTCGCTGCGTCCTGACACCGAGGGATCAGATGCGGATTGTGGCATCCTATCTCTCCCTTTCCCTGCCAAGATGGATTGAAGGCTACTGTCAGTTTTAGAGTACTTGCTGTTTACGAAAGAGGTCATGAGTTTGGTGGATTCTGTGGCCGATTCTCCGTCACTTTCGTTCATAGGCTGAAAAGAGATTTCAATTTTATGCTAGATAAAAATTCTTACGATAAAGGAGATCCATTTAGGAGAAATGGCTTCTGTAAGTTGAATTGACTTTTTTCTTCTTCTTATGTTTATTATTGGAAAACTTAGTTTAAAAAAGTTTCTTATGAATTTATCTTGCCTTTTAAGAGCATTAATGATTGTAATATGATATGAAAATGAATTCAACATGCAGAGTTCTCCCTAGAAAAAAAAAAGAGAAGGTGCAATTTTCCAAAAAAAGAAGTAATTTCTATTTCTGAGAGGAACTTTCCTCGGTTGATTTACAGAATGGTTCTCCTTGGCGACATTTAAAAAAAATCGCCAAATTAAAAATAACGTCAAAAGGTTGTGTCGCCAAATCCAAAATGACGTCAAAACACGCCAATCCCAATGGTCACTAGTCAGAAAACATTGGCGACAGGTTGTCATATTCAGCGCCGAATCACCAACTTTTAGTAGGTTTTCAGCCATAATTTCTATATTGTTTGTAAATTGTTCGGTTAAAATTCCGACTCTGGTACAGATTTGTGCCAAGGTGATTAATGCCAATAAATGGCTGACCAAAACAATTGTTTATTAGCAAGCGAAATGTTGGATATTCTTTGAACTTCTTTTCGCTTGTATTATATAAAGAATTTTAAAGCATGACGTCACAGAATTATGTTAGTTTGAAACTACACGAGTATTCTTCGATTTTTTTCTGTTTGACAGACGATTTCTATTTATGCAAAATATCTACAGATATTAATGTTTGGAAACTTGTATTCATATGAAAGTTAGTGACTTTGGTGGCCGTCAGGCCACCAAAAGTAATCTATGAAATATAATATAATTGGAATAGAATTCGATTTTTTTCCTCGGGTAAGTTTCATTGAGTTTTACAAGTGATTTCAAAAAAGTGATTTTGGTTGTGATTTGCCCCAAACAACTGCCCGAATTAGGTAGGGGTATTTTTTAAAGTTTAAATGGTCCCCTTTTCCTTTTATTGAGTGAAGCATGAACACTTCTTACTTAATACTGAACTTGAAAGCAACAAGTGATTTGAAAAAAAAAGAAGGTAATTTTGGGGTTAGATACACCAAACGACTGCCAGAAATAGGTAGGGGTATTTTTTTAAGGTTTAAATAGCCAAAAGCCCATTGAAATAGGTCGTACTTATTTTTAGAAAGCGAAGCGCTCTCACACCTTACTTAATACTGAATTTGGAAGAATAAGTGATACAAAGAAATTGGGGGAGGAATGCTGAAAACGATGCAAAAATTTCAAGAGTCTTTTAAGTAGAGTCTTAATTCACGAGTCTTAATTATAAAATGAATATCCTTCCATGAAATTTTTGTTTAAAAATGAAAGGAAACTCAAAAATTATTATTTTCCCTTCAAATATCAATTTTTTGTAACATAATTTAAAGTAATAGATTTCTTCAAAAAAAAAAAAAAAAAAAAAAAAAAAAAAAAAAAAAAAAAATAGTAGTTATTCCCATATAAACATTATTTTATTTTGAAACTCCTCTCTGCATAACAGAAATAACTAGGGGTGTGGAACATCGCACAACTTTCAATTACACTATAATACTGACATGGATTTGTGTCATTTACCGTTTTTATATTTTCATAATTCATTTTAAAAAAATGGCCAGTTTGGCGATATTTTTTACCATAATTCTTGTAAGGGTCTAAAAAAAATAAAAAAAATCTTTGCCAAAATGGTGATTTTTTCAATATACTTTTCTGTAATCCTTATATTATCCTTTATTATATACGAAACTGAAGGAAGAAGAAAAAACGATCGTTCATGAGGAATGCTCAAGGAAAGAGAACTCTGTGCTGAAAGCAATTGTTTTTAAAATTTTTACACCATTAAAACATTTTTATGGAAATATCGGAGGTGAGGATGTTTAGAACACCTTAAAAGGCATTACCACAGCGATTTAGAACAAAATCGTCAGTCGTTTTTCAGCAATTACTGAAAAACATGATTTTTTCAATGGCATCTACCTTATGCCAATGCACGATTTTGACAAAAACCTTAATGGTAGATCCCATGGCTACCACTAACCCGCACACCAAATTTGAAAATCGTAGGTCAATTTGTTCAGGAGTTACGCTGACCTAATACACACACAGATAGACATTTTTTCTAGATCCCTTTTTTGATATTAGGATGTTCCAAGCATGGAGAAAAAAAAAATCGCCAATCCTAGGAAACTGGTAAGATTTGTTGTTTCGTTGTCATCAGCGGTATTGCGGAGTTGTGATTGGTTAGATTTACTGCTGGTTGCGGATTAACGCCAAATACATCCCCTTTTCACCAAAAACCGCTTAATTTCGTTTGGTGCCGATTGATATAGTTACAAATATGGTAAACTGCGTGATTTATGTTTCTCTCTTCATTTCAGTGTTTATTTTTGTTGGAAGCTGACCTGTTGGAAATATATTATCTTTATCTTTATTCTTGCTACGTCATGAATTTGAGTTATATTTGTGGGTATTATTAGTTTGTTTTTAGGCGTAGACTCTTATAGATGCGATCATGGAGGCTATTTTGGGAGATTTAACCAATAGGGAATATTTGGAATGAAACAATTATTTTATTGAATACATATGAAATTGAATAATCGTTTGCTAATTTTACGATTTTGCCAGTTAACCGTTATTAACCGTAGAACTTGAATACTATGAAATGATTAAATTTCGTATTTTTGGGCAAGTTGGAGTTGTTTTGATAAGTTTTATTGTTATTTATGAAAAATTCACTTTTTTTCAGCCCTCCACTGCTTTTTTTTTAGTTTTCTGAGCACCAATTTGTGAATGATAATGGCTAATTCTGAGGTAAGTGAGAAAGGAAGTGTGCATCGGATGTATGATTAAGTAGTTGATTTAAAATTTTTGATGAGATAGAAGAGCTATAAGATTGAGGTACATATTGCATTAAACTTAACTTTTAATTTATAGCGATTTTATCCTTAGGATTAAAACTGGTATGGTATGACTATATTTTGGTGGCCGTCAAGCCACCAAAGTATAGTTTATGAAATATAAGACGTAAAATGGATTTTGATTATGTTCTTTTGTATTATAAGTTTCAATTAGCTTTATAATAGCAAAGTGATTCAAAATGTCATTTTTGGAATGTTGAACTCTTTTCCTTTAAGAGCACGAAGCGCACACACATTACTTTTTTTAAAGGTTTTACAATACCAAGTAACTAAAAAGAAGTGATTTTGAGAGTGAGATGCCACAAACGACTGCCCGAAATAGGTAGGGGTATTTTTTTTTAGGTGCAATTGGCTGTAAGGCCAATGAAATAGGCTGCAATTTTTCTTTTTAGAGCGCAAAGTACGCACATATCTTAGTTTTTAGAGTTTATAGCAAATGATTAAAAATATAAATATTCTGGAAGGGAAATATTTGACATTAATATAAAAGTTAAATGAAATTTCACCCCTTATAAATTATTTGAAATTAAATTTTAATTGCTTGAACTAAATTTCAATTATTGTTTAAAAATAAATTTAAATTCCTTATCCATTTTTTTTATCAATTATCGTTTGCAACTTCATTGCCTTTGAATTTTCTTCTTCTTCCCGGGATGTACGTTTTTAATATAAAAGCAATTGAAATGAAAAGCAACAACACTAAATCTTGCATCGTTTCCATAGCTTAACGGCTTTGGCATTGGACTTCAACCTTCCTATACCACAAATCATGGAGCAGGTTCGACTCTCAATTTTTAATTTTCTACTGCTGTTTTGGGTTTGCCAGGTCATTTGGAATCATGGTGTTTTTCGCCATTTTGGGTTTGCTTTAGCGTCGGAGTTCGCCACTGTTTACGTTTTTGAAACGCCAAGTGGCACCATATAGCACAGTTTAACCGCCCAATTACCAGTTTTTTATTTCCTCGAGATATAATTAACTGTGACGTTTTCTCGCATAACTTCTAAAGAACTCAGTAATTTAAATTGATTTTAGTTTCGGGATTTCAGATTCATGGGATTATTTTACGGTTTGGCAAAGCCTATGGTTCCCGTAAGATAGCTTGGCGTAAACTATACGTAAACAAACCTTGGCGCAAAATCCGTACCGGAGTCGGAATTTTTACCAATTGTTCTTTTAAATAAAGCCAAGGGAAATTATCAAAATTTGTCAGGTCCTGATATAATGCATCTATATGACTTCACGAGAATGAATATATTTAGTTGCTGCTAAACTGTTTTGCAATGTGAAATAATTTCATTTTTAAGCGGATAAATCCAAATTCACCAGGTGTTAATACTGAAGCTGTATCTAAACAGATTGGTTACACAATTATCGACAAAAACAGATTAAAATAAGTAAACTGATCATAATACCCAATATTTAATTCGATCGGTAAATTTACTATGAAACCTTATCCATAAGATCAGAGAAGAAAACACAGGCAAATAACAGTTACATTAATGGACAAGAGATATAACATGTAACTTACTTTTTCCAAAAATTACATTAAAATATAGCTTTTTTTGTAATCAGCAATAACAAACTAGAAAGATGTCAGATTTCATTTTCTATGATTTTCTGAACGTTGCCAGTTAGACATTACAAGCCGATCACAGCTGTCACGCTGCTTATCCAAATATTTTTCATTCTAAATTTCTATTTTTTCTTTAGTAATATATAAAGATAGCAATAAATGAAAAAGCATGACAAATTTAATATATTTCACTCCAATGTATATTTTTACGCATATTTTTTTTACTCAAATGTGAGCACCAAGAATATATTTTAACTTTAACTGTATCAAATTAAATCAAAATAAACAGAGGACTGAGAATTTTGGTTTTGAAATTGTATTTTCTAATTTTTTGGCTTGTGGTATTGAAAAATTTTTGATGTTGGTATTTTTACCTACGTTGACAAATGTCTCGATTTTGTAGATAGTATTAAATAATATGCTATATTGAAATTAGATTAATTTTTCAATATATGTTTCGAATATTTTTTTATTTGAAATGGAATTTCAATTTCTATAGTAATTTTGTAAAAGTTTTTATTGATAAAACAAGTGTCAAATACTGTTTATTCTGTTTTTGCAAAATGTTGTCTGTTTTTTATTTATTTTCATCCAGAGGAGATGTTTTATTGAAAGAAAAATGTATCCTTCCTTGTTATGTGAAATTTTATATCTATGCACGAATGATATGATTTTAGTTTTAAGTGCTAAAGTAGCATTGCTCAATGCCAAACTATTCTTTGCATGCTCAGGTCAATATTGCACTCAATCAAGTAAAACACTATCTTACATATTTCTTCATATGAAATGTATATATATATGATTATTCCACAGAAAACTTGCTGACCAAACGGTATAGTGGTTTGCGTGCTAGCTTCTTGACCGCGAGGTTGCAGGTTCGTGTCCCATGTTAGGCATGGGTGTTTGTAAATGTATGTTGGCTTGTCTAATGACGAATGTTTCGGCGCATTATAGCCCTCGTGTTGTTGACGGTGCCAGATAATCTGAAAACAACCAATCCACAGAAAACTTGTATTTTTACAATTTGGAAAAACACGGTTTGACATCCAAATTCATGTTTTAAAGTTTAATGGCTGAATAATATACTAAAAGACTCTATTTCCTCTCCCCATGTGTCAAATGATCGATAAACAAAATTGTCTTGTATATCGATTAACGGGCTGCCTTGTTGAATTTTTCTTGTTCCCCTCCACTCACAAATAAATTTTAAATTGTTACCCTTGAAAGACTTCTTAAAAAGCATATACCCTCCCACCCTTCTTCCTTGTAAAATTTTGATCATTGTCTTACTTTTAAAGTTAGCACAGACGAACTTGTTATTGAGGAAAATATCAGGATTGTCTTACAGTCAAAAAGACTATCTAGAAACTTTTCTGAGTCCTAATTTTCGGATAGTTTTCTTTTGAGGAAAATTTTGCCCCATGTTTCTGAAAGGATACAACCCCATTGAATCTTTTGAAATACCTAGCTTTATGACTTTTCCAAAATTATATCGGAAGTAAATTTTGAAAGCGTACAACCCCAATGAATCTTTTGAAAGACCTAGCTTTTTGACTTTTCCAAAATTATTTGAGAAGTAAATTTTGAAAGCGTACAACCCCAATGAATCTTTTGAAAGACCTAGCTTTTTGACTTTTCCAAAATTATTTGAGAAGTAAATTTTGAAAAGGTACAACCCCAATGAATCTTTTGAAAGACCTAGCTTTTTGACTTTTCCAAAATTATTTGAGAAGTAAATTTTGAAAAGGTACAACCCCAATGAATCTTTTGAAAGACCTAGCTTTTTGACTTTTCCAAAATTATTTGAGAAGTAAATTTTGAAAAGGTACAACCCCAATGAATCTTTTGAAAGACCTAGCTTTTTGACTTTTCCAAAATTATTTGAGAAGTAAATTTTGAAAAGGTACAACCCCAATGAATCTTTTGAAAGACCTAGCTTTATGACTTTTCCAAAATTATATCGGAAGTAAATTTTGAAAGCGTACAACCCCAATGAATCTTTTGAAAGACCTAGCTTTTTGACTTTTCCAAAATTATTTGAGAAGTAAATTTTGAAAGCGTACAACCCCAATGAATCTTTTGAAAGACCTAGCTTTTTGACTTTTCCAAAATTATTTGAGAAGTAAATTTTGAAAAGGTACAACCTCATTGAATCTTTTGAAATACCTAGCGTTATGACTTTTCCAAAATTATTTGAGAAGTAAATTTTGAAAGGATATCGCCCCATTGAATCTTTTGAAGGACCTAGCTTTATGACTTTTGCAAAATTATTTGAGAAGTAAATTTTGAAAGGGTACAACCCAATTGAATCTTCTGAAAGACCTAGTTTATGACTTTTCCAAAATTATTTGAGAAGTAAATTTTAAAGCCTTAAAAAATCACCTAATAGTTAATTCTGAAAATTTTCCATTCCTGGATATTCACAGTTCCGGAAACATATTGGCAAATTATTTTTTAAGTATCTAAGGACAATCCCAAGCATCTTCACTTCCAACTTATCTTTGACGAATTTGATAAACTGTGTGTTTATCAAAAGCACATTATCTTTGCACCGTATTGATTATGGGTTCGTGAAAATTAAGTATATGTGGTACCAACATTTTTTAAACATGCCCATTCTAAGTATGTTGGACAGCAAAGTTTAAAATGAAATGAGTTTTTCTAATGTGTGTCTGTGTAATTGGATTTCTACTTGTCAAATTTGCCATTTTCATATATATATGTATATATAAAAAACAATATTTCATATTTTTCTTTGACCAAGATTTTTTTAGATAGAGATGACATTCCAGAAGAAATCCTTAATGCCATAATTTCTTCTACTTTAAAGTGCAAATCAGGATCAAATCCACCATGTGTTGTATGTCATTTAAAACTTATAACTTAATTTATTTGTAAATTATCCAGAATAAATATCTTTATTTCTAAAGTGCTTATTTTTAATTCAAAATTCTGTTAGATTGAGACAATTATTTTTATCCTGTTTCAATTTATTTTTGTGCTTCCAAAGGAATCTACTTAATTAAAAAAAAATGCCAAACGGTGAATATCACAACATCTTTTTATGTGGAAATATAGTAATAGATAGTAATAAAATAGTGTAGTTAAGTAGTTAAGCTTCCTTTTTTAAAAAATAAATATAATGCTCCATTTTAGTATAAATAAAAACAAGGCTTGCGATAGGTGAAAGAAGTTTAAATAGTTATTTTATTCTTAATTCACTCTGAATTTTGTTGCAAATTTGACTCTAACTTATTTAGGTTTTATGTACTAATATAAAGCGATAATTACTGCTATTTAAATTTCTTTCATGAATGAATAATTGCTAATAACTGTAATATATTTTTACAGAAATTGAATGGTATTCAAAGCTATTCCATAAAGAAAGAAAAGATTACATATTTAGCTGTGAGCAAGAGAGAAATTCCCACATTAGTTGTTGTACAGTTTTTAGAAAGGTATGGTATGTTTTAGTTAAATGTGAGTATCCCTGAAGCAGAAGCCATGTAATATTGTTGTAGCAAATAAAAGAGGTGCTGTGAAAAAATTTGCCAATCAGGCATTTTGTTTTAGGCAGCAGAAAGCCACTGGTTTCAGTAAATAAGATTTTGTTTTACCAAACCATTTTTCAACACATTACTCTTTTAAGTAATCAAAAGTAAGTTTTTAAAAATAATAATTTTGTTGAATTTTGGTAATGAAATGACTTGTACCTGATGTTGGGAACTTGGATTCATCAAATTTTGATCTGTTTCATTAGCTTCATATTTATTTAATTTTAAATGTTAATAAGGCCACCAATTAATATTTTTTCATTGTGTTACATCTGAATTAATCATTCCTTAAAATACATAATAAATTACTTTTTTACCTATTTAAGTTATATTTATACTCTTTGCAAAACTTTTGAAACCCTAAACATTTCTCGAAAATCATATGAAATTAATTTACTTTGATTATTCTAAAATTTCTTTCAACCACCTTTTTCAAAATCTTCAGCTCTATCAGTTCTTGAACAGTGGTAGAATAAAGTAAAAAATTTAGAATTTTTTTTTTCTAAAGAGTATTTTTACTATAGAAACATGCATGTCTTTAAAAGGTAGCAACAGATTTGATTTCTTTGAAGTTAAAAAAAATGTGAAATGCAGTAAATGTTCATAAATGGCGAAACATCATAACATAATAGGGTATTTGACAAATTTTCAAAATGCATTTTAAATAAAGTATATGCACAAAACAAAAGACAATTTTCTCTTTTTTCAAAAGAATGCTGCAAAATGCCAAAAATAACATTTTAAAATGCAAGCAGAACCCCCGCCCCTAAACCGCTGCTCAAAAATCCATCTGACTGTATGACATCACTTCTTTCCAAACGGCATTGTGAATGGTAAACAAAAAGGAGTTTTAAGTGAGATTGTGTTACCGTAATGTGTTCTTTTCTTTGGATTTTGTTCGAAGAAATGTTTTTCCGGTATTGTGTTGTACCCCACTGTACGAGTACCACTTTAATTAACACTCCAGATAAATTGTTGTTACTTGTGCCTAGGAAAGCGGCTATACGAAAAAAGTGGTTAAATCTTGCAAGAAGATAATCAACTAATTTCCACCACAGACTGTGGTTTACTTCAGTGAAGATCACTTTGTAAATAATACTTTAGTTCTTTTAAATGTTATAATGATACAATTATAAGTTTAGGTACAGCTGCACTGTTGAAAAATTGATTTATTTAAAAAAGTTTCTTTTTTTTTTGAAATTCAAAATGAAAATTCGAAGGAATTTACAAACTACGGCTACATTGACATCACACTCTGCAGATGAGCTTATCTAATTGTTTCTGATCACGTGACAATCAGCTCAGAAAACCATTTTTTAAAATTCGATTTATAAAAATTTGAGAAATTGTTTCGAGTAAAAAATACTTGCATTATTATTACTTTGTTAACTAATATATATTTGCTGCATTTGGTAATTATTTGTTGATGTTGTCAAATACCCTATTAAATTTGTCAAAATAAATAAATTTGAGTCGACAGTGTTTTTATACTTTACTCATAAAAAATACACTGCTGCATTCTAAATAATTTTTTAATAGTAAAACTAGTAAGTTAGTTTTAAGTAGTGAATAGCTATCCTTACAAAAAAGAAGGAAATGTCTTTTTTAAAAGTAAAGAAATAAACTATACTACATAAGTTTTAAATGAATTAAGTTTCAGTTTCAAATGTTTTACAAACTAACATAAGAGTAATATTTGTGGTATTTATTATATATAGTACTAAAGTTGTTTAATTATATGTCTTTTTATTCTATGCATAATTTAACATAACTGTACGTTATAGTTTTTGCATTATCTGAAAATGTGTGTTTTTAGATATAAGTTGTCTATGAATATGCCTATAGTATTGTTGTCTATTCATTATTTAATGCATGCTTCATAGTGTAATGTCCACTAACCTAGTCATATATCATAGTGCAATTACTGTTTTTTTTTTTAAATTTTGTAGCTTTCATTCTCTTTTAAAAGACTTTTGTGGAGGTACTACTGAGGATCACATTACAAAAAACTTGCTTTTGGTTTATGAACTAATGACAGAATGTATCGTAAGTAGTAATATAGTGTCTATTCATAAAATGCACATTAAAGTAAAAACAAACTTTTTAAATATTTGTGTAAGTTTTTATATTTATACCACTGTACTCTTTAGTGTAATGTCAGTCAATAGGTGCTGTAATAATTTGATTGAATTTATTAAATATGAACATTTATCTTTCTCTAATTTAAATGCTTTGTTGATATGGTATTTGTAAAAAAAATTCCTGTACACATGTTTTTTGATCATTTAAAAATCTGTTGTTTTCAATTCAACTTGTTTTAATCATCGAATGTCGATATCACCAAGATTTCTTTGACCAGATAATATAAAGATATTTTATTTTAGAAATTGTTTTCCTGAAAATATCTTAAATTTTTATTCTAAAATTACATTCTAATATATAGTTTTTATTCCTCAACCACAGTTTTATATTCAAACTCTTGCTCAAAAAAGCAATTAAACTCTAAAAAAATACAAAATATACGTAGTAATTATTTTTTTCTAAACTTGCTAATTCGACTGTGTTTGAATGTCTATTTTTTTTAAAGACAAACTTATTTCTGTACTATTGTTATGCATATTATATTAATGATTTCTAATCAGAATTAAATTAAAGTATATTCCATACCATACAATTTTTAAACATTTCATAAAAAAATATTAGCAATTTGAATTTATAATAAATTGCTTTTAAATCTCATGCTTACTTTATCGTTTAAATTTATTCTTGATATTATTATTTCAAACCTTTATTTAAAAATTATAAAAAGCATTAAACATGCATAAAACTATATATTAATGCACAGTAATGTATGCATGATCAGTTCAGTATATTTAAATAGGATAATGGTTTTATGAAATCAACAAATACAGAAACTGTGCGACACACTGTGTTTAGTGACCCTGTTGTAACAAAATTAAATCCTAAACATGAAGTTAGAAAACCTGGACCAGTAAGTATTGATAATCTTTAATTTTTTACTATTATATATGAATTTTTTTTATTAGTGTGGATTTCTGTTTACCATAATATTTTATCAAGTTAATTTTGTATATGTACTTCAATTTCAAATATTTCTTCCATTAAATCATGGAATTTCTTAATAACTAAAAATACTTTTGGTGGTACCATAATTGTAAATTTTTACAATAAAATTATCGGATATTTATTTGTATTTACTGACAACTTTCCTAAACATAGAAATTTTATAAGGTACATACTAGCTTCTTACAATTTAAACATACATTTTTGGACGAACACTTTGAAATAAAGCAAAGTTGGTTTGTATGCATATTTCAAGAAAATCTCGTAACAGAACACAAATCTGCACTAGAAAAAACTCCAAATAATGACTGTTGTTTCTAAAAAAGGCTTTTTTTCTTATTCTCTCAAAGAAAATTTATATTCTTTGTTTTTCTCACTTTTGCTATTTTTTATTAATTTTAATATGGATATGCTTGGTTCAAATTATATTGTTATAGTATTTAAAGAAATCACAAAGTTTTAACTTGTTAGATTTTAACCAATTTTTTCTGACTTTTGTGATTTTGAAAGAAATCTGTTATGGGTTTATTTCAGTAATTAGAGAAGATAGATATGAAAGTAAAAAAATTCAGTGTATTTTTTAGTATTCAGCTTAAATAAAGTAATATTATTTTGTAATAATATTTCTTGAATAAGGTTAAAAAAACATAAATTGGTTTGTAAACATTTGGGTCATCCATGTATTTTTTTCTGCTCATAAACTATAAAAGTTAGTGTGTATTTTGTTTTGCGAAAATGTTTGAGGAAACATATTTTAAGTATTATTTTAAGTTACATGTGTGACTGATCATGTTATTTTATTATAAAGTTTATGGAAATGTTTATATAGATTTGGTAAAATACTTTAATCTTACCAAATTTACAACCTAAACTCAAAAATGCCATTTATTTTTCTTATCAATAATGAATTTATTATACATGTTTAATTTCATAGTGTTTTAATCAATTTTTTTTTCTTAGTTTGGAATGGAAAAAGTTCTTGTTTCCAATTCCTTGGCTGAAAGACCTTTAGTGAAATCAAGATCCCAACAAGTATTCATATTTTAATTATTATTATTATTTTTAAATTGGAAATTTTTAATTTAAAATTGTAAACTTATTTTACAGGTTTATTTAAGAAGAACTTCTTTTTATTTCTTTATCTTTATAACTAAAATCTTTTAGTAAAAGTATATTCCATTTTTGTGCATTGAATAAATTTGTTTTCAGCTTACAAACTTGTTAACTCATTTTAATGTTCAACAATATATCTTTTGTGGCATCAGTAAGGTTGCATCAGAGATTAGCTGTTAAAAGAGCTTCACAGTGAAATTTATTTTTTGTAGTATTACTAGTATTCAATTTCTCTGATATAGTTTTTATTTTAAAATGTATTTGATATAGCTTTGTCTGAAAATCGCTATGCTTTTATTTATGAAACTTTGTAAGAAAATACATATAAACTTAAACAAAATAAATTTTAACTTTTAGGCAATCAAAGTTGCTGATGTGTTTGTAGATGTTATTGAGAAATTGACTGCACATTTTAATAAAGAAGTAAGACTTTTATCACACTTTCGATATTGATGCTTAAATTATAAACATGTATGTAAAAAAGTTTAAATATGTGCATAACCTAATAAAATACGGAAACTGACAAATATATGATACTTAGTGCATTAAATTATTTTGATTTTTAATTAAACCTGCTTCGTTTTTAGATTGCTTTTAAGCTACATCTTGTATTTGCTGATAAAAATATGGTTGTTAAAATTGATTTTTATATTTTCTAAAAAAAATTGTACACTTAATGCAGCCTAATTTATTTTTATAATATGCAGATATGCTTTCATACATCATCACTCAAGCATTAAATACAATGAAATAACGTCTGTTTCTTTTAATTGAATATGTGAATGTGTGTATTGTTTGTTTAATAGTTTGTTTTGTTAAACTGCCTGTTTAGCTCACATTGGCTTTGAATGTACTAAAATATTTTTAAAGTAATAATCATTACTATTTCATATGTTAATTTTTCCCTTTCATTTGAAGGGCCATATTCACATATTTCATTTGCATGGTGTTATTCAATTGAAAAGCTTTATTCCTCACAATCACCAACTTGTAGTTAGTCTAGAGGACCACTTAAAACAAGGTTCTCTTAAAGGTAAGATATTGTTAAAATAAGCTTACAAAGTGTTTATGTTATGTTGCTTTCTGCTATTGTTGTTGAAAGACTGTCTACAGTTCTTGAACATATACAACCAATTAATCAATTAAATAAAATTAAAAATTAATTCCTGTTGAACAAAACAAACTTGCAGCAAAAGTTGATTTGTGATTGCTATTTTAATGAATAATTTATAATATAATAAACTCTTAAAGCCTGATAACAAATTTGGATACATTCAATTTGGTATGAATCATTGTACATAAGAGAACAAGTCATATGAAAGTTTACTTTTATTTAAATTGCATTTAAATTTTCATATTCAAGATTGTTCCACTCCTTATATTATTTCTTTCTTTGCAATTACTTACACAGTTTTACTTCTAAATCAATTGAATTTTGCAAGATCATTTATAGTTTTTAGTATTTATAATTAAATTTTCTGTTGTTACAAAATTGCAGTAGTAGGATAGTATTGGAACATCTGGGAATTTCTTGTTGATTTCTATCTGAACATCATGTATTTTATTATAAAGTATCTTTAAAATTTCTACCAAACGTGTTTGTGTTGAAGTCATTTTATTAATTGGGTTGTTTAAACTAAAGTACTAGTATATTTAAAATCTTCTTGTCTTTTTATTGTTAAAGTGTATGGCCAGATTTGTCACGTTATCTTTAGAAGCAGAAGAGTTGGAATACTTTGAATTGCATTTTAAGTTAACTCAGAATAATCTCAAAGTAACAACTCAAGTCACAATAATTATAAAACTGAGGATTTTGTTTTAAAAAAAAAAAAAAAAAAAACCTCATTTTTGGGCTAAAATTACCAACATTAGACTTTCAATGAGTAGAATATTGTCTGGTTGGACAAGTACCAGGGCTTTATCATCTAACGTATACCAAATTGAGTATTTGTTAAGCGAGGTGAAAAAATTGCTTCAATGCTATGAAATATCAGCTTCAAAACTATGAAATACCACCATCTAATCTGAGGATATTTAAGACTGCAATTTTGGTACTGTCAAACCCCATTAACCCAAAATTGATGGGGTCGCTGAAATTATTCGCGTTAGCCGGAATTTCACGTTAAACTAATAAATTAACATTAAGTTTTAAGTACAGAGAATTGCTTTTACTTCGCGTTAAACGGTATTTCATGTTAAGCAATTTCATGTTAACGGGGTTAGACTGTACCATGTTCTAATATCCTCAATCAACAACTTCAGAAATCAGTATAGTTCAAACTTAAAACTTCTGCAGTCATCAAAGGCGAAGATTTAATATTTTGGCCACTCATTGTTTAATCCTATGCATAATTTATTTTCAACTTTTTTCAGTTATTTAACTTTTATTTTTTTTTGTATATTGAAAAAACTTAAAATTGGCATAAAAATGTAAATTAATTCTAAGAAAACAATTTGTATGTATATCGTGGTCAGAGAGTTGCAGGTGGCTGGGTGCCTTCAATGGCGGACATGGTTATAGATGAAGATGCAATGTAGGCCACCATCTTGGATGAGGTGGTGCTCTGGTCAAGTCACTGGAATCATCCTTCGGAGGGTTTGGTAATTTAGTTAAGTAGAGGCATCATTTTATTAGATGGAGGGAAACCACTTCCCGAGGCATGGCTGACTTCGCGGCACATTCTCATGCATAGGGATCCGCGCTCCTTTGCGACTTATTTGATCGGCAGCAAAACCAAGAGTGTCTGTCCACAGCAACGTTCTTTCCCCTTTACGGCGATTGCCCGACCAATCAGACGTCGGGAATCGGGCTATTGCATCAGCTCTTTTCTCAAAAACAGAAGTAAACCGGTTCAAGGACTCTCGTTTGTGGCCCAAGAATACACGGCGTCGTTCACAAATTACGCCAAGAAAAGATAACAAAACGGCTACTACCTCGAATTCTCAAAAAAATACAACCTCTCGTTGAACTAAAACAACCCCATCGGCTTCCAATTGATGGCATTTTGAAAATTAAAAACGCTAACACCTCGGCATACCTGTAACACGTTCAGGCACCGAAAAAATAATTAAATACGATGTTTTAAATGAATACTACGAGGTAAACAAAAACTTAGAAAGATTAAATTTTTGAAGCAAGGGGGAAAAGATATGACTCTAAAAATGGGAAAAAAGTAAAAAGATCGCCATTCAAAGGTGAATTAACTCTAGAACAGAAAGAATAAAGTCCTTTTTAAAGTTTAAGATCTAAATTAAGAGATGAATTTTAAGCTGTTAGATCCAATTAAGAATTGACTTTTAAGTTTAAGTTAGAAATTAACAATTGAATTTTCAGTCATAACATTCCCCACGTGCCTCTCTTAAAAAAAAATTCAAAAGAATTTTTTTTTTTCAAGTTACAAAAGCATTCAATTTCTGGTAAAAAAATATGTTTACAGTAATATATGACCTCCCGAATCACAAAAAAAAAATATAAAATAAAAATATAAGGTACTAAGCAAACACAACTACAAGTAAGGGCTAGGTAGATTCCCAATTAAAACAAAAATTTCAATCAACAAACAGTAAAACAAGTTAAGTTTAAGTAATCTCTATAATCAAAAAAAAAAATTTTTTTTTTTTTTTTCATCTAACATCAAGTGTAAAAATGCATAAACTAAATAACAAAACAAATTTTAAAATAGGAATAAAGGCTAAAATTTAAAAAAAAAAGGCTATGCAAACAATGAATGAACAGCATAAAAATGAACAATTGGTAATCAGTGTTATAAAACTAAAGAGTAGGTAAACAATGACTGAACAGCATAAGGCTGTGAATGTAAATAAACAAAGACATGTGTTCAAAGGTAAACAAAAATACTGGTTTACAGGCGGTTAAGTCTGAAGGGGGAAAAGTACTTAAATTACAACTTCTATTTAAATAAGGAGAATGCATTTGACAACATATAAGTAAATATTAAATATTGACTTAGGAAAATTTTGTAAATTTTTGGTTAGTTATAAGAACAAGCCCTTCAGAAGGCGTGTCATAATGTAATTGATTGCATAAAATCCCAAGTATTGCACTAGGGCTTTAAAAAGGAGAGGCAAGGTTCACATCCCCACCCTTGAGATAAATTTTAAAACAATTTAAGGAAGTTCAAACCTTCCAATAAAAGAAAAAAACAAACAATTTAGCTCATCAGCATCCGAATGGCTGATCGAAGAAAAAAAAACACAACAAACAGTTCCACAAAAGTGTAACTATCTCTAAAAAAAAAAACAATAAACGAAAAGGTCAACATCTTCCCTTAACTGAACCCAAACAAAACGTTGAAGCTTGACAAAACAATTAATTTCTTCACTACTTCTGTCGAACAAGAATCAATAATTCAAAAAAAATCACTTAACACAGAGTGGCCTAAAGAAAAAAACATTAACTTAGAGTGCCACCACCTTAAAACCTTTAACTTCAAAAAAAAATCAATCTTGCCACATAAACAAGCCATTCACCGAAATAAACAAACGAAAGGTTAGTCCTTCACAAAGTTGTAACACCAACCAAGATGCAAACTAAAATAGTAAAAACTTCAGACGGTAGGCCAAGACACAAGGATTACATTAGTACAACCTTAAATGTCCCAACAATACCATTAGAAATAAAATCACCCGCACTGCATAGCATACACATAAATACACAAAATCAAATAAAAACAATCAAATTTCCACACTTAGATCCAATCCATAAGTCGTGGCTTACCATTACACAAAAATAAGAAAATGCAGGCGAGATGAGTATATCACTAAAGAGTTCACACCAGAATCAGTGGCATTCAGTTCACAGTTCATGTTAAACAAATGGCATTAATTTAATCAGTTACTTAAATTCTAGTAAAGAAAAACAAATTCGTCAAGTCTTCGTGAATTGGAATTCATCCGAGAAGGGTATTCAAAATTGTAAATTACAAAATAAAATGATTTTTAAAAATACATGCCAACCAAAAAATTACTACAATTATCAAATATTCATACCAATAGTAGTTCTGCCTGCCCCCAAAAAGAAGAAGAAGAAAAAATACAATCACCAGAACTCTCAACCAAAAACTAATTTACTCAAAGCGTTGTAAAAGAAAAACCCATAATGAGCGACTGGTCCAACGGCACCATTTTATCGTGGTCAGAGAGTTGCAGGTGGCTGGGTGCCTTCAATGGCGGACATGGTTATAGATGAAGATGCAATGTAGGCCACCATCTTGGATGAGGTGGTGCTCTGGTCAAGTCACTGGAATCATCCTTCGGAGGGTTTGGTAATTTAGTTAAGTAGAGGCATCATTTTATTAGATGGAGGGAAACCACTTCCCGAGGCATGGCTGACTTCGCGGCACATTCTCATGCATAGGGATCCGCGCTCCTTTGCGACTTATTTGATCGGCAGCAAAACCAAGAGTGTCTGTCCACAGCAACGTTCTTTCCCCTTTACGGCGATTGCCCGACCAATCAGACGTCGGGAATCGGGCTATTGCATCAGCTCTTTTCTCAAAAACAGAAGTAAACCGGTTCAAGGACTCTCGTTTGTGGCCCAAGAATACACGGCGTCGTTCACAAATTACGCCAAGAAAAGATAACAAAACGGCTACTACCTCGAATTCTCAAAAAAATACAACCTCTCGTTGAACTAAAACAACCCCATCGGCTTCCAATTGATGGCATTTTGAAAATTAAAAACGCTAACACCTCGGCATACCTGTAACACGTTCAGGCACCGAAAAAATAATTAAATACGATGTTTTAAATGAATACTACGAGGTAAACAAAAACTTAGAAAGATTAAATTTTTGAAGCAAGTGGGGAAAGATATGACTCTAAAAATGGGAAAAAGTAAAAAGATCGCAATTCAAAGGTGAATTAACTCTAGAACAGAAAGAATAAAGTCCTTTTTAAAGTTTAAGATCTAAATTAAGAGATGAATTTTAAGCTGTTAGATCCAATTAAGAATTGACTTTTAAGTTTAAGTTAGAAATTAACAATTGAATTTGCAGTCATAACATGTACATATTTGTGACCATCAAGTTGGGACTGATTAGTCTATATTTGGAGAACTTAACAGTACTTCAAAATTGTTTTCCAGTATAGAAATATATGAAATACATTTCTTTCAATTCGTATTCGTCATGTATTTTATTGATTTCAAACTTTTTTTCTCACTACCATGTAATAAAACCTGGTGTTTTAAGTTTTGGCATGTAAATATGTTGTGTATAAAAGTTAAATACAATTTAAATGCATTTTTTTTTTGTAATACTTTACCAAGCATCCATATTAATTTTATCTCTTTTTATTCAGGTCTTTATTTTGACAAATGCTTGTTTGATGCTTGTGTTGATTCATCACACTTTGAAAAACACAAGACATTTGTTGTCCGTCCTTCACAGAGTGAGGTCAGTAACTTCCTAACTTGTCTGTAGAGGTTTAATGGAATTTCAGTTAGTACCCAACCTATTCAGCATAGTACTCGTCTTATTTTGTTGAATATTTGCTTTGACCAACTAATGAAACACATTTAGCCAAATAATTTTAAATACAATTTTGGAAAAAAAAATACAACAATTCGTATTCAACATGCATTTTTCATTTATAAACTTTTTGCTAAAAATTTAAAAAGTTTTGTTATGAAGTCACATATATTTAAAAAATAATTTTCTTACTTAAGTTTATTTAGGTTCGAATTTAATTTATATAAATATGCATATAAAATAATGCAGTCTTTTCTCAGAAATTTCAAGTTTAATAATTTGAAGAAGATATTGAAATTTTTTTAACACATAATGTTTTTTAATTATATATAAAAAATTAATACTTAAATATATTTTATTAAAATCACCAGTAATTACTATAAATATGTGTAAAAATGAAGATTAAAGGAGAAATTATTAAATTAAAGATGTTTGTTTCAAGAAATTGTATGCATTTTATGTTTATGAAACATGATCTTTTCTCATACAATACAATAAGATAATTAGAAGCTACTATTCGGCAACTAAATATTCATTATTTATTGCAAAACTAGTTGAATATTGGCTGTTTGTTGAAGTCACTATTCATTACATTTCTTCTTGTCTGCTGTAAAAATTTTATTTTAAGAAAATTATTTCATAACTCTAATTTCTATAGTAATTGTGTTTCTTTTAGATTAAAGCCATGACATACAGTTTAGAAAGTCCAGTGCTTTTACCTTTTAGACTTACTGCCAACACACAGCCATCTGAACAAAACAAGTTGGTGAAATAGTCTTGATAATCTTTATTAGTCATTTCCTTTTAATTTATTTACATTCTTCAATTTTGTTTGTTTATTTGTTTGTATGCTATGATAATAACCACTTAAAGTATTGCTTTTGTTACAGTATTGTTATTATTCTTTTAAGTGTAAAATTCAACCCCTTCTTTTTAGCATGGTTTCCTATTTTCTTCCTTACAAAAAATTTCCTTAAAACTTATTGCAAATGCTAAAATAAATTTATTAAAACTGCAGAATTTATTTACTGTTCTCTGGAAATAAAATGTGTCTTTTACTTTTCTATGGAATTCTCATAAGTGAACAAATGTTTTTAAGTTCATATATATCAAGGGTATTGTTTCAAATTGTATTATATTATTTCTAGTAATTTGTAATTTTTTATCCATTGCTTGAATGTAAAAACTACTGAAATTGATGACCTGCATATTTAAATCAAAGTTGAAAATCTTATAGAATCTAAAAGTTTATCACCATTAAAAATGTTAAATTTGATCGTTCTATGTTTCTGTTTGTTACAGGGATTGTGATTTGACCTTAAAGTTGACCAGTAATCAGCCTGTGGGCGTAGAAGCTCTAAATATTACACTACACATACCTATATCGTCATCCACTAGAAAGTAAGTCGCATAAAGTATTATTTGTTAAATTAGTATTTGATGAACATGTTTGTTTAGAATATTTTTAAGTTCTTTTACGAGTTTTATCAGCAAAAACTTTAATCAATATTAATCTCAAAATAAAACAGTTACTCAAGTTTGATTAAAAAATAAAGGGATATACTCTAAGTAAACAATCTATTATGCTGTGCTTTGTTGTGTTTTCTCTTGCATTTAATACTGTGTTGGTACTTATTAACATGGACTTCATGTAATGAACAAAATAGGATCATTGAAAGAATTTTTACCATTTACTGCACTTTTATAATGGTAGACGCTACATCCACCTAAGCATTTACTAGTTAATGACGATCACAATTTGCACGTTTAAAGACAGTTGTTAAGCTAACAATCACTGCTTGTAAACATTTCAACGAGTATGCTGGTTTCATTCACTCAAATACCCTGAACTGTCATGTGTATATTATATATTGCCCACTTAGTGTGTATATATTTAATTACTTAGTTTTCAGTATTGAAAAGTTAGTAAAAACTAGATTACTGTATAAATTTGTTACAATATTAGAAATCGTTCATTAGTATTAGATTAAAAAAGTAAATTTTTATACATTTAGCATTATGCAGCAATTTAGTAAGCATGAAAATTCTGCAGAGTTTATACGAAAAGAAAGAAAAATTCTGTGGAAACTGAAAAAACTACCTGGACAGGAAGAAGTTATAGCAAAATTCAAAGTAGGTTTTTGTAGTTCCCAACTTATAAAAAGCAATTTATAAATACCCTGTTTGTTCTCTGTCAGTGTTTTTTATTGTCAGTTAGTTTAAAAGATTAAAGTTGGTGAAAAGATTTTATATTAATCCTTTGGTACATGCTCTACTTTGTTACTTTCCTGAAATATGCAAAAATGGATAACCAATTTCAAACACAGTATAGAAATAAGAAAAGTTAAAAATGAATATATCTTAATTTCCCTACATGTTTTACGTGGAAAGTTTTCCTTTCTCATGCTCATTATCTTCTAAGTTTTTCTTACATGGCAAATTTATTTATATATGGACTGCTTTACCAGGTAAGTGATGATAATCTGATTAGTGGGAAAAACATCAAAGGATTGTTCTGTGCATGCTTCTATCAATAGTGAATTAATAGTTCTGTAAATAACTGATGAATTTATTTATTCGAGAACATTTTTGTATTGAAATTTTTTGCATTGGAACATTTTCGCATCATCATTTATTGGAGTAGACAATACAGATTATTAGATATTGACAAGTTCAGTTAAATAATAATAATAAAAAAATAAAAAAATGTTGAACAATTTCATCTTTTACCTGCTATTGGCGTAAAATTATTGGGTTGTTCAGAAAGTAATTTCATTTTTTTCCCAACAATGGACTTGTATTTTTTTCCAACCTACTTGACTCTTAAGCCACATAATAATTATATATTTTGAC